>JAMKCF010000014.1:5287500-5907500 GCA_023634235.1 Pisaster brevispinus | reverse complement strand
CCGTGATCACGCCGTAGTCCGCTTGGACATGGAAACATGAACTCTCACCCAGTTAATACACACTGGGTGAGAGTTCAGAATTTAATGTCTGGCCACATACTCCCTGTGATCACGACGAAAGAGTCCCTATAAATATCTAAACTATGTAAAATCGGACAAAGCATCTTTAAAGTATCATCTAACAGGTCCCTTTCCCTTATTAAGCCATTGTGTTGACGAGGAGAAGTAATTCCCTAGCGAGTTATTTGGTAGCTGATTGGATGTACACTGTGTAGTGTGTCATTGGGTAGTACGCTCACACTGCCCAGTTAGAATTTAACTTCAGGATTTGCCCACGCAAAACAGTGCTTCCACTAGTGCCCCGTGATAACGTCATTTATTATATTGTATTCCGTCAAAGTCCAAAGTAGAGTTCATAACACAAGAATAAATAAGTCTCAAAGTATTGTGTAGATGATTTGCATAATAAAGTAAATTAATTTGATTTTACTGGTAAGGGTTCTGTGCAAGGTATTGAAAAATGATAATGTGGTTGCTGCGCTAGCAGTCGTCGTGTTTGTCGTGCACATTATGCTATCTTTATTACATCTACTACAGTTTGAAGAATTTTCATATTGTATGTTTATCTTCTTCTTTTTTTGTATAGCCTGAGTGAATTCTTACCATTTCAGGGTTTGCTAAAAATATGACAGTGTGGCATTAGACGCAAGGCCAAGATTGTATGGAAGGCTGTTTGTTAAGTAAGCGTCGCAAAAACCTTTCTGTCGAGACCTCAATTTTATTCAGACCTGTACGGAATTTACAAGTAATGTTTCATTCAATCCCAGTACATACGGATACCGTGTTCAGATTGAAAACTTTTAGAAAGTACGATGCTACCATTAGCATTTCTCTTGATGGCTTTACTTTCGACACTGCTTTAAATTACGAATAGGCAAAGAACTGATGTTGAAAACTGTTCAAAATATATTTTGGGGAAACACTCTTTTAATTGCAACGAATAAAAATGTAGGACTATTTTTTGAGACTTGCGTTTGGAATTGAGTTCTATTCGGTTTACAATTGTCTTTTCGGTTATGTTTGTTAATCAGCTTATGATATTGTGTCTATGATTCACGGGAAGCTTGAATTAATTGGAAGATCAACACTCGTCGGAGAAAACCCCCAAACCAAACCCCCATAACGACATAGTAAATAGTACAAGGGATATCAGACATCTGCCACTCAAAGCTCGAAGGTTTCTAAGACATTGGTTTATCACATTTTGATATTAATATCTTAGCATCTGAATTTAGTTAAAATACTGACATCACAAACAGACCGAGTGCACTATACAAAAATACGGCTTACAAAAACAACATAAAACTGTTTAATGATCGTTATTCGTCTGTTCATTGTGCGTTAGATGTCATTATTGTAGCTGCTCTACTCGTAAGTCATAGACTGAACCAATATTACCGACCCCATGACCTCAATGTTTATGTCTGCTTGTATTATAATGAACTCCACCATAATATGAATATCCTGTAACTGATTACTGTTTTAGCAAACTTTCTAAATATCTGCTTCAAGAACCAAGCAATTGCCAGATGGATCATTGCAGATTGTGCCTGCTGTTATTATTATTATTTCATTTACAGAATGAAGTAAGCTTTTTATAATAAGTAATGGACGTCTCTGTGTTGTAACCACCAACATAGGTTATTCGTTAAGAGCTCTAACTCAATAAACTGATCACATACAATGGAGATCTATAGTCCTGACAGCAAAAAAGACTAGTTGAAGAGTAACGGTCAACAGAACAGATGTAATGCCGACAAAGCTAAGAATAAAATAAAAATCAATAAATAGATAAATAAATAAAATATCCCCAACCCCCCCCCCCCCCAAAAAAAAAACCCCACACAAACTAAAACTCCCAACAAAACACAAAAATGTGTACGCTTTTGAACAAACAGCTATTCTTCATAACAATAAGAGTTTCTTATGTGAAAACGTTGGAACCAACTAAATAAATTGTCTACACGAAAAATAAGGTCAATTTGGTATCGACGCAAATCTCGTGTTTTTTACTTTTATTTATTTTGTAATTTGTATTACTTTTATTATTGGTAATCAGTAAATGTTTAGAGTCACCAAAAATATTTTACACACCGAGACATTGTAACAAAATAATGTCGTCAGATTGTTAAATTTATACTCACTCGAGGATCTGGTGTCATTTCCAGTAGGTTGTTACTGCAATGGTTGTCTGGCCATAATATAACATCTACAGACTGATACTCACACGTTATCCCACAAGTGTCCACAACAGTACTACATAACTCCCCATCATTACTTGATTGCAATTTTCTGTCTCCATAAATTGCGTCTTTTTTGGCCGTTATACTATTCCATAGTTTACATTATGTATGATGAACAAGTCGCAATCACGTTGGTAATATTGGCACATTAACGTGTTGATGGCTGCACGCAAATTGCTTCACTGCTACATGCGTCGCGACCTTCCACGACGAACACTTATTAACAAGTGTTCAGGGGACACCATGTTTAATACACTGCAATGGGCTGTAGTCGTCACGTTGTCATCGTCTCGGTTATTGTCATATTTCAGTTTGGTTTGAATGAATAAACAACATTTGCAGGTATACATTTGACGTATTCGTTTTTTATCAGTATGAAGAATACAACGATTTGTTTATTTTTTAAATAAGGGGATAAAATCTACCATGGTCTTTTTGTGTATATTCACGAACTACATCTCCCCTGTAAATCCAGAAAATATTAATAATCAAAAGAAATATGGGCTAGCTTTATCTCTAATCCTATTTGTGCGATGTCAGCCGACAGCTTACCTGGGCAGAACACCGGAGGCGTATTGCTCTTTAAAGGTTATTACCATGGTAACCAGGATGCCAAGTGATGAATTAAGAAGAAAGGATGACATAGTGGTGGCAGTCCATGGCCATAGCTCGTGTGTCATGCAGCATTCAACCAAATCACAGCGTAAAGTAGTTTCTTGTCAACTGTCTTCATGTAGTCCTCTCATCCACATTTTAAGAAGACTGGATATAGAGAGATGTGTAGTCAACGGAGGCAATTTGATATCGGATTGTCTTAACAGTGCAGCTGCATATTTTGTAATTGCAATCAACGAAACAGCTGTTGCGATTCAAAATATGTGATCACAAAGTCCGTGGATCGAAAATATCCAATATGATTCCACGTGCCAACTGTCTGTGTTGGCTTCGTATTGTGTTATGGGTCTACGGTGCACTATGCGGCTTGGCTTTCAAGGCATCATGTGAATTGACCGCACGCGTAATTTATTTGGCACTAATAATGATTAGCCCTCTACAATTTGTGAAATATTTGTGTGAAGTGCAAAACCTAAATCTCAAAAGTATTATATTTAGAAGCATCACATGCATGTTGGCAGTTATGCTGGTTTGCCAACATGAGCTGATATAATTTGAAAGGGTGGTTAATATTCTGAGTCACTATAGACTGCACAAGTCTCCTGCGTATAATTCGGCCATTTTGGGACCACTTTGATCCCACGCCAGCCTCGCTACCATGGGCAGCGCGCCGTATCGATACCTCTCGTCACTAACCCCTGCATGGTAGGGATGTGCTGAAAAACAATGCTGATTGGCCCCCAATGGTCACTACTTTGCGTGCACGCTTGTTAAAAACCTTCGAGCGCATATATGGCGCTTGTAGGACGCTTAGTACGCGCGTGTGAAAATGCAAGTATTTTGACGCGATTCCATTTCAAATGAATCATGTTTTTACACGGTCACCCTTAACTGCATACAGACTATCACAAAATCAAAGAAGAATGACAGAGGACCAGTTGCTTTTTGACTTGATGCCTCTTTTACGGGTTACCGTACTTGAGCGCGCGCGTAGAACGGATCGGCCCAGGCCTAATTAAAATGTGCTAGATTCTAGCACATTTTAATGAACCAATTCCAGGGGTTATGATCGAGCAAGGCATGCTGGGAAAAAATGGCGCGGCGAGATCGATCACCCCTGGGAACGAGGATGGGACAGAGGACCAGTTGCTTTTTGACTTGATGCCTCTTTTACGGGTAACCATACTTGAGCGCGCGCGTAGAATGGACCGACCTCAGGCTTGATTAAAATTTGCTAGATTCTAGCACATTTTAATGAACCAATTCCAGGGGTTATGATCGAGCAAGGCATGCTGGGGAAAATGGTAATGCTACGTGCACAAACGCGACGGGACCGCAAGGGGAGACACGCGCGCCATTTTGTACGATGGCAACATTGAACACGAATTACGCGGTGTGCTTGCTAAAATAATACACATTATGCGGTCTAAAAAAAAAAGCGGCTGTATTAAAGTTGTTTCGTGGGGTTTAGGTTATTTGTTTCAATAGAGGATGAACACACACATGCCACGATCACGTTTTATTGTCCAAAGTGAAAGAATATTATTCTCAAATATTATATTTATTCAGGGATTGTTTTAGTACTATAAACGGTCTTTACTGGCATTGATAAATTTCACAGTAAACCCTTTCATTGTTAACCATTGCTCTGTTGCAACACGCACAACTAGTTTAGACGTTGTTTTTTCGGCCTTGTCGGGCCGCGTACCTAGGCTAGTGCGCTCTCTAGTTCCTATATATAACTCTATGGTTACAATTGAGCAAGGCATTCTGGGAAAGAAAACAAAATGGCTGTATGATACCTAGATCGGACGCGCGTACATACGCGCCATTAGCTGTACACAAACATCTCTGGTTCTTCATGGACGCGCTAAAAAGCCACGTGAACAGGGCAACGCAAAGAAGATGAGAAGGGGAATAAGTCTAAAAAATGTGTCCTAGTCGAGCTTCATGACACGTCCAAAGCCTCGCTTCACTGTTTGCAAAGTTAATACAGTTCCAATATTTTTAAGTCGGTAACGATGTTGCCGTGTCCAGTAATGATCTTGGGCAATAATGTACGCCTGACTTCACGATTGTTTGTAAAAACGATCCTGCTGAATGTGATTTATGAGGCTGTACACTACGCCACCAAGCGTCAATAATGCCTCATCCCAATTCTTCCTCCTGTCAACTGGATGCATCAGATCATCAATAAATTGACTGACAGTACATGTTAAGTTGGTAGGCCTACTGGTATTTAAAAAGAGGATCAGATCTCTACATGTGGAGAATCAAGTCATTGTGACAATGTTCAATTTACAATGTTCAATTTACAAGACACAGATAGTTGAAGATAATGATCTCAAGTGTAAGGCAGATTCAATTAATTCTCGGTTTGTTGGAGTTTCGAGGACTTCCCTTGGAAAACCTTCCATCATATCTACCAGCCAAGACCCCTGTTCCTCATCTATTTCCTTGGGTAGTTTACAGTAAACGTAAAAGACTCCAAAGTTAAAAGTCCTGTGGACCAGATAATTTTCCACCTAAAATGGCAAACGAAATCGTTTATGAACTTAGTGCTCACCTCACTCATATTTTGAATAGATCATTCAAAGAAAATGACATTTCCTGTTCCTTCTAGTGTTGACAAGTTGAGACTAATTTTACTCACCTCTGTTTTTGCTAAAATTGCAGACAATATTGGAATGACATCCAAGACAGTATTAGACATTCGATTTGATAATGATTTAAAGGTGTTCAACGCGTCACTACTTGGATGATTTGACCCATTCTTTAGTTCAAGGGTCAGAGGACAGCCACAATATTGCAGTACAATTGTGCTTGCAGACTTTTCCAAAGCATTTTATCTTGTTGAATACAATCTTCTTTCTTGAAATAATAGCAACAACACAGAAGTTCAAATCACTCATGAAGTGGGTAATACAACAGTTTTTTAAAACCTCAATCAGTGTAACTTTTGCACAACAAATGGTAAGAAGTAACTGAAAATGGGGGTAAACTGCTCCTCGTGGAAACATTTTACCCATAATGCAACGTGTACCATACATTTGGACAAGGCAAGTCTCAGGCACATATCGCAATCAAAGAACGATGGGTGGACGTCATTCTAATGTTGCAGGTCGTTGATGTCTGATAATCATGGAACCAAAGTTGCCAAGAGGGAATTTTGGCTTTATGGTAGTTATTCAGTTCGAGAAACACAACAGTCTGTTGAAGGGGGTAAGGCATTATCTACACAGGAAAGCCTTGAATTGCTACCCTCATTGACTTTGCAACACAAAGATTTCGTCACGGGCAGTCTGAACCATCAATAACAGGTCTGGCAAAACCAACCGGCTCTTTTCAGAGCCAACACTGCTTCCAAGAAGAGATTGTTCCCTTTCTGCTCACCTTTACCCCAAGTGTATCTGGCTGTATCATAGTTTTATCAGAATTTTTTGTACAGTTCAAATCTGTTCACACAAACGTGTTTCAGTTGAACAAAAATACACCGAGTGATATGAATGGGTAACGTTAGTGTTTCTTTCCCGAACTCCCCCTCCCCAATCCTTTTCATGTTGCTGAATCAGAGTTGAATATTAAAAAGTGTTTTAACTTAGTTGATATACTCTTAGTTTGTATTTAAAAAACAACAGCAACAACAGCCCTTCCAAAAGGAACACAGCTAAATATTAATAGTTTGTGCACAACAACTTACTGATTTAAAAGCAACACAAGTGGGGAGTATATACACAACAGTGCTGGGTAAAGTAATATAACCCAATTATTGGGTAAGAAAATAACACAACACGCGGGTAAAACGAGGGTTGGGTAAAGTTTACCCTATTTTGGAGTAAAAAGGGAACATTGTCGTCACATGGGTAATCTTCTTACCCAACAGTGCTGTGCTAAAGATATTGCACATGTGGGTATTAAAAATTACACAATAGTGGGTACTTTTTTACACTTTGGATGTTGTGCAAGAATTTTACACAAGTGAACGACCATGTTCCCTTTTTAATACCGAAAGGGTAAGAATGTTACCCAATGTTGAGCAATTATTTTTTAGAGTGTATGTGTACCACAGGGTACCAGTCTGGGTCCTGTCTGAATTCTCCAGATGATGCTGCTCAAAGTGCTAATCCTAAATGTTTAAATATGTTGATGACTTGACCTTTGCCCAAAATAGCAGTGGCTTAACAGTGGCTCCATTCAAGAGGATTTGGACGAGTTGACTGAATGGTCAAATATTAACCAAGTCAAACTTAACACTTCTAAATATACAGATATGCTTAAAAAATCAGCCTTCCAGTGTTCGTTAGTCAATGGTTATCCTGTAATGTTAATAATAGTAGTAATAATAGTAATGTTTTTAAAGAATGTAAATGTTTTTCTTTTAATCACTTCTTGTACTTTTTAAAATGTTTTTAAAAACGCATCCAATTTGGCCCACGGGCTACGATTTGTGTTTGTTTCAAGAAGATATAAAAAATATCAAAACTGACAATACAAAAAATGTAAACTAGACAATATTAAATAGTAGCTCAATTAGGGTGTACTTGATCGGGGGATATTAATCCAGTGTACCATCACAAGGCCTCGGAGTCATTGCTGGGGGTGCGCCTCTCCACAACCCGGTTCTACAGTTGATAATGAACGATCCAAGCTCTAATGATGTTGCTTGCCGTCTTGCCGACGAGTTATTAAAATAATATATTCCTGCATATTATTTCAATAAATGGCACGCTCATATAGGCACTATTATCACATTGTAGTTAACTTGTAAACGGTCTTTTTGAGCCGCATTTACAAAAATGTTGTTTGTCGATGGCAAAATACGCTCTAATGATGGCATTGATTTGTGTGATCACTAACTGTGTTCTGGAAATCCATGCATATCTAGCTAGCTCTACAAAATGTAGTACAAATTTTACATTTGATAACATTTGTAAATAACGGTTTGCACTCATCAGGCATGTTTACACATCACGAAACAGCTTGTGGCTCACTGCAAAAGGTTTTTACAAAATATTGTCCTAGCACTCAGAGTCCAAAGTTTACGATATTGAGAACATAGGTTTGTGTTTTTCCATAGGCCTAATTATGTATAAATGAAATTCGCAAACAAGTATACAATCGACCCCTTTGCCGTCAAAAAGGTTTTTAGATTGTGTTATGAGACATCGTCTCTCCGGATGTGCAGTCAGAAGTCCTCCCGTACTAACACTCAATGAACAATCATTAGTATAGTATGGGTAGTTTCATTGGCCATATTCTACCTGGTGTGGCGTTCATATTTTTAGCAGTATGGCATTTACTTTTGATGACACTGCGCTCCACAACAAATATCAAGGCAGAGGCTCCGTCTACAACTAGAAGTCGGTTCAGTCGATTTTCAACTTGTTTTCGGAACGCCACGATAATGGAAGGTATCGTCAAACTCTCGGTCACTGTAGCAGGTGGATTAGGTGAACTATGGTGGGGTGGCTGGAAAATACAACGTGGTAACAGATTTGTAAGCCTTAATAACTACCAACATGCTACAATGTATGCCTTCTTCGGCTTGTCAGGCTTACTTGAAATACTGAGTCAGACTTGTCTCAAACCTTTTGCTGGACAAGACAAACTGTTCGAAGCCATTGCCTTTTCGGTGGAGGGATACCTGTTTTATTTCCATCTTTATGATCGCTCCGATGTTGATGTAAGGTTACATTTACTGTTGGTGCTGGCTATCAGTGGATGCGCAATTGGATCCGTTTTACAAGTTTTTGTGTATTCTGGTAAACAAGGCCGCCTGGTTAAATACACATGGATTCATTGCTGTCTCTTACAGGGCACTTGGTTTATTCAGATAGCATTTGTGTTGTACTACCCATGGCATCGCGCAGGTTCTCCATCACCATGGCTATCTGGAGAAGTACAAACAATCCTTGGAATGACCAACGTTGTCTATGCCTGCCATGTACTCCTAGCATTATGCATAACTCTAGCCATTAACACCGTTAGTAATGTCTGCAGTGGATTATGCCATTGTTTAAGTTGTTAATTGCAAACTACAAAATAATTAAACTGGGTCTTGGTTGCATGTCGTTGGAATAACGATTGCTACACACTGCATCTCTAGCTCTAGCTAGTGGAAACTTAAACAATGATTTCTGTACACAAAATGATTTATTACCAGGAATTGGGGCTGGTGTGTTGACTGGTCCGTTAATAATTCTATCATTTAGAAATCAGTGCACCGTGCTGTAAAGGGAGGCACTTTATCATAATATCAGTGGCATAGTTTAAGTGGACAGGGAAAGCCCCACGTCAGATTTCTGACAATATTTTTGAAAACAAATAATAAAAGGGATACTAAATGCATAATTGACAGTCAATTTACTTGACAATCAGACTAAAAGGCTCATTTGTAACGCCCCATTTCTCGTTCAGCCACTTAACAGTAAGTTTCGAAATAAAGCATTAAAACGAAAAATCAAATCATCACTTGGTCTGAAAACCAATGGCCTCAAAACTGGCAGCCCTTCCCTTTTCTATTTGAAATATTCCCAACTCTCTCGGCTTCGGTTCTTTTTCGGAGTTCCGACACCTCGTTTGCGTATGGCTCGGAATGTAAAACAGATTTATCTTTGCGTATTTCTTCGATAGGCCTTAGTCTATACGTAGGAATTAATTACACTAATATGATTAGACCAATGTGTCAAGGATGCAAAAACAAAGAGAAAAAAGAAATGGGGAAACGGAAATAATTCACATTAGCGATTGCAAGCAGTAAGGGAATAAGTAAGAACGAAGGAACGAAGAGGGAAAAACGCGTTCCATATGTTGAAAACAAAATCAATCATACATTAATATTACTCAAAATGTATTACAGCAGTCCATGACAGCAAGCCTACTAAATGTGTTAACCTTTTAGTTTGACTCAAATAAACTTGCAAGTTCCATTAAAGAAAGTGTTCGAATAGACTCATCAGATGGTGTTAAAATATACTTTCAAATAAAAGACGAGGCGGTTTTAAAATGAGCAGGGGCAAATGGACAGGTGTACATTCCAAAGTAAATTTCATTCCCTTTAATCTTATTTCGTTCCCTTGAAGTCCTCGAAATTATTTTCGTTTGCGCACCACATTATTGTGGCTTTGTCATTGGGGCATGGGTTTGACAGCCTCGCTACTACTATGGGCAGCGCGCCGTATCGATACCTCCCGCCACTAACCCCTGGTAGGGCTGAGAATCAACACTGGTCGGCTCCCAGCTCCCAAAGGTGACTAGGGCCCTACTTTGAGTGCACACGGCCGGGTTGTGTATGGCAAGCCATATACCCAATAATTCGAAAAACACTGTTTATAGCCGACAAACACTGTTTATCGCCGATAAACAATGTTTTTCGACCGATAAACACTGTTTTTCGAGAAAAACTATGTTTATCACTTGATAAACATAGTTTATCTCGATAAACACTGTTTTTCGCCGATAAACATAGTTTTTCGCCGATAAACATAGTTTTTCGCCGATAAACAGAGTTTATCGAGATAAACATTGTTTATCAACTGATAAACACTGTTTATCGAAAAACTATGTTTATCAAGCGATAAACAAAAATTTTCGAGGTGATAAACAGAGTTTTTCGATAAACACTGTTTATCGAAAAACAGTGTTTATCGGTCGATAAACACAGTTTTACGCCGACGCCAAATGCCCAACAATTCGATAAACAGTGTTTATCAGTTGATAAACACTGTTTATCGAAAAACAGTGTTTATCGACTGATAAACACTGTTTTTCGATAAACATAGTTTTTCGATAAACACAGTTTTACGCCGACGCCAAATGCCCAATAATTCGATAAACACTGTTTATCAGTTGATAAACACTGTTTTTCGAAAAACAGTGTTTATCAACTGATAAACACTGTTTTTCGATAAACATAGTTTTTCGATAAACATGGTTATTCGTACACCGTCTAAAGAGGGCGCTAACGCGCCGGTGTGGCTTCTATTCATAGAGTTATATATAGGAACTAGAGGGCGCAGTAGCCTATTTACGCGTTCGCTCGTCCCACAGACATATAATACCTATAGACCGACAGCACCTATGGAAATCAACGTCTGGATACCGTAATTTTGAAAGTACCCGACCATACCCAAACTATGGGCAAAATCCGCGAAAACGCAAGCGAAAACACGTGTAAAGCAATGGGCGAGCGGGTGGATGATGATAGAAAATTTGTGTTTTAAGGGTGAAAAAATCACCAACAGACTTGGAAACAATGTTTAATCAAAAACTAGATACCTTTTCTCACGTTAGTTGTTTGCCGTTTCTCCTCTTTTTACTGAACTTTCTCCGAATCGATAAAAGTAGATGGAATTATTCTTCGTATCAACAAAAATTCGTTCGTCAAACACTTTCCGGCCAGTGCGCGTCGGTGCGTGTTTTGCGCGGACGCTGATGACGCGTACCGCTTATAGATTAACGTGCTACTGATATACGCGATTGTTTGAAGTGCATTCCACGCGAGCGTACGCAAAACGTGCCGAAGGCATGCATGCAAGGCGGGCCGAAGTGTGCACAACGTTGTGTTATAGAGCGAGTCCAGGGATTATTTCCCGAAAATGAAGTTATAGAAACGACGTTTTATACGGTTAAACCTCAACGCCCAACATTGTAAACGGCTGTTATGGAAAGTTCATGAAGTGTGGTTTCTTAAATTTCAAGGTAAAAACTAGATTTTCACAATGAAAACGACACAAACGTGTAGAAAGTGACAGTCCTGTAGGCCTTGGCCTAGGCTATATGTATAATAATTTTGTTTACAAATTTTTACGATTTCTTTCCCAAAATCAGCAAAAGTTAATCAAACAACTTTTTTGACGACTCCAGTTATTACAAGAATTTCCTTAAATTCCATCACTTAATTTACAATCCATCATCGGGTCAATATCTCCTGAAAATTCAGAAAAACTCCATGAAAACGGGACCACTGCCTCGCGGCTATGCCTAAACGTGTACAAAAAGTGTTGACGCGTCTTCACTTCCGCCCATAGTTTGAGAAAGTCCAAAATTTCAGTTTAGCGCCCCCTGCTGTCGGTCTATAGGTATTATATGTCTGTGGCTCGTCCCCAGCGCCTTGCCTTAAAACCAAAGGCGCTGGGATGGGCAAACGTATCAAGCACGCTCATTGGTTAATGCTCAGTCGCACCATGCATCACACTCACACTGCAAGCACTGCACGCATGACGTACTTCCTGAACAAGAATCTGTGCAAGCTGATTAGCCCATCCCAGCGGTCCTGGATAGGCCGCTGGGGCCGAGCGAAATTTACGCGGCCCGACAAGGGCAGCGCGGCGGCCATTTCGTAAGTACTGAAGTAGTCCAAAACAACGTCTAAACCATTTGTGCGTGTTGCAAAAGAACAACGGTTAACAATGAAAGGGTTTACTGTGAAATTTATGAACGCCAGTGAAGACCGTTTATGCTACTAAATAATCCCCGAATAAATATAATAATTTATAATTATATTCCTTCACTTTGGACAATAAATCATGACATAGTGTGTTCATCCTCTTTTGAAACGAATAACCTTAACCCCACGAAACAACTTTAATACAGCCGCTCGTTTTTTGTTTTGTTTCTAGACCGCATAACGTGTATTTAATTAGCACACCGCGTATTTCGTATTCAATGTTGCCCTCGTACAAACTGGCGCGCGTGCCTCCTTGTGGTTCCGTCGCATTTGTGCACTTAGCATAGACCTTTCCATTGTTGATAAACAAATTGCGCTGGTTGGCATGGACCGCCGAATGTTAGTAAAACATTAAATCGTGTTAACAAATGTTTTAACAAAAATTCAACATTTTCGGCAAACTTCTAATTAAATAAAATACCTCCCATGATCGGTTGCTTTGTTTCCAATAAATTCAACACTATTTTTGAATATTTGTGTAACATTGTTACAAACTGTAGCTATCTGTTTTTGTTTTGCATTTATGGCTTTCCATAGTTTTCCAGCCTGGGTTGGCAAAATCTTGGGCTGTGACGTTGCAAAAGAAAGGTCTATTACCAGTGCGCCCTCTAGTTCCTATATATAACTCTATGCTTCTATTATGTCCACAGACATAATATAGTACCTATAGACCGACAGCAGGGGGCGCTAAACTGAAATTTTGGACTTTCTCAAACTATGGCGGAAGTGAAGGCGCGCCAACACTTTTTGTACACGTTTAGGCATAGCCGCGAGGCAGTGCTCCCGTTTTCAGGGACTTTTTCTGAATTTTCAGGAGATATTGACCCGATGATCGATTGTAAATTAAGTGATGGAATTTAAGGAAATTCTTGTAATAACTGGAGTCGTCAAAAAAGTTGTTTGATTAACTTTTGCTGATTTTGGGGAGGAAATCGTAAAAATTTGTAAACAAAATTATTATACATATAGCCTAGGCCAAAGCCTACAGGACTGTCACTTTCTACACGTTTGTGTCGTTTTCATTGTGAAAATCTAGTTTTTACCTTGAAATTTAAGAAACCACACTTCATGAACATTCCATAACAGCCGTTTACAACTTGTTGGGCGTTGAGGTTTAACCGTATAAAACGTCGTTTCTATAACTTCATTTTCGGGAAATAATCCCTGGACTCGCTCTATAACACAACGTTGTGCACACTCCGGCGGCCCGCCTTGCATGCATGCCTTCGGCACGTTTTGCGTACGCTCGCGTGGAATGCACTTCAAACAATCGCGTATATCAGTAGCACGTTAATCTAAAGGCGGTACGCGTCATCAGCGTCCGCGCAAAACACGCACCGACGCGCACTTTGGCCGGAAAGTGTTTGACGAACGAATTTTTGTTGATACGAAGAATAATTCCATCTACTTTTATTGATTTGGAAAAAGTTCAGTAAAAAGAGGAGAAACGGCAAACAACTAACGTGAGAAAAGGTATCTAGTTGTTGATTAAACATTGTTTCCAAGTCTGTTGGTGATTTGTTCACCCTTAAAAATGTTATTTCGTTCGGTTGAACCGGGTGAATTAGAACGAAATGTAGTTCTCAATAAAGGTAGAATCACTCCGCTGTACGCGGATGAAGATGGGAGAAAATGGGAAGTATAAAAGGAGGTGCTTAGGAAGCACGGGCCATCTGCGCACCGGCAGGCTAGATTCGTAAACACAATTTGGTCCTACTCTACAACATTAGTAACATTATTAGCATTCTTTCATACAATGGAAGGCCATTCTGGCGATCAGCCAAGAACCACACCCAAGCAGCTAATTCAAGCGTTTCAAGTAACCACAGACGAATTGAAACGCACTTTCCAGGATTCCTGTGCTTCACTACGGAGTGAAATATTTCAACACCAGTCAGAATCTAAAGATGCTCTCACTCAACAAATCAAGCAAAGCACAAATAAAAAATGGAAGAAAGAGGGCAACAGAAAGCAGTTCGACTTTAACGCCGAAGTAATAGAGAACCTCAATAAAGCTACCGAGGCTATGAGGGCAGGAGATTCCGTCGTTTGTTCTGCAAATATGGAGCAGGCAATGAAAAAACTAACCGCCAGGCAGAAGTTAATCCGCCTAGCTGATACCAGCGAATCCGGCTGGCAAACCGTGAAGGAGTACGAGTCAAACGAGCTTGCGTCAGACTCCGAAGATGAAAAACGCATCAACAGAGCCGAGGCTCCGGCCGCCAAGAAGCTCAAGCGATCCAGATCGCTTGGCAGCCGAGGCAGTAGCAAGTTCAGACCTTACATGAGCTCTTTTCGTCCCAACGCCTCAACTACCACCAACGCAGCCACATCCAGCCAGAGAAGCTACCCATACAACACCAGGCCAGCCCCTAAAACCGGTACTTGCTTCTCATGCGGAGCCAGCGGCCACTGGAGAAGGGAGTGTCCTTTTATTCAGCCAGGCAGAAACTCCGCACCCTCCACGATCACATCAGCTCGAGATGCTAGGTCAACATAGTCAACCTTCACGTAAAGACGACACAATAAAAGATAAGTGCCTAGTAGTAAATGATACTAGATTTGAGTGTGAACTAGGTATCACGGGGAAACTTCTCAGGGGTAGTTTGAGAAAGCATAAAGCATTTTGGATAAAACATTGTTCCAACGTTATTATCTTGGATACGATTATAGCTGGTTATAAAATTCCATTTTATTCTCTTCCTGAATCCTCTATTACCCGTAATAACAGATCAGCCAATGCACAACATTCTTTTGTATCAGAGGCAATAACTCAGCTCCTAAACGATGGACGTATTCAAGAATGTTCCATTAGGCCAAAAGTAGTCAATCCTTTATCGGTTGCCATTCAACCTTGTGGTAAAAAGAGGCTTATTTTAGATTTGAGGAAAGTAAACTTGCACCTCTGGAAACAATCTGTCAAGTATGAAGATCTGAAAACGGCCCGCCTTTATTTAGACAAAGGTAAATTTGTATTCTCTTTTGACCTAAAGAGTGGGTACCACCATGTCGAAATATTTCACGAACATACCACTTACTTGGGTTTCTCGTGGGCTTTCGGGGCTACTACAAAATACTTCAAGTTCCTTGTGCTTCCTTTTGGTCTAAGCTCAGCGCCCTACATATTCACCAAAATTATGAGAGTCCTAGTTAAAAAGTGGCGTTCGGAAGGCAAAGAAATAGTGGTATATCTGGATGATGGTTTGGGCCTCGGTAATTCAATCAACGAAGCTAGTTCACATTCTCAAGATATCCAGAATGATCTTATAGAAGCGGGGTTTACAGCAAATAGTGCTAAATCCCATTGGGATCCACAACAGTGCTGCCAATGGTTAGGAGTACTGCTAGACACAAACAAAGGTGTGATTAGCCCAGTTCAATCGAAGTTGTTACGCATAAAAGAAACTGCCATACAATTTAGAACAAGCAACAGCAAAGTTGTGCATGTCAAATCACTTGCCAGTATAATTGGTCAAATCATAGCATTGTCACAAGCAATGGGCAACGTAACGAGGCTAATGTCAAGGTCAATGCTAACGAATGTGCAATCAGCACCTTCTTGGCAACACACTATACTCACAACAGAAACTCTGAGAGAGTTGCAATTCTGGGAGCAAAACATTCTCGCTCTCAAACCAGTTCCCATGAGAACTGATTTCACTTTCCAAAGGGTTGTGTATTCTGACGCAAGTGGAGTAGGTGCAGGAGGGTATATTGTGGAAATCAATGGAGCATTCTCACACGGTGCTTGGGACGACGATCAAAAACTTAAAAGTTCAACTTGGAGGGAACTCAAAGCCGTGCATATTGTCCTTAATAGCTTCATACCCTTACTGGCTGGCACTAGCGTTAAGTGGTTTACCGACAGTCAGAACGTAGTGCGTATTATAGAAGTTCGTAGTGGCAAATGCGAGCTACATGAAATGGCATATTCCATCTTCTCCTTGTGTATAGAGCATGGTATCACTTTGAAATTAGAATGGGTTCCTCGTTCTCAGAATGAAAAAGCTGATAGCTTGAGCAGGATAGTAGACTACGACGACTGGGCTCTGGCAGATTTCTGGTTCAAGAGGTTCGAGAAGCTCTGGGGTTTGCATACAGTTGACAGATTTGCCAATTCATCTAACAACAAGTTGACACGTTTCAATTCAAGATATTGGAACCCTGGTTCGGAAGCAGTAGATGCATTTACTTGCTGCTGGGCAAACGAGAATAATTGGCTCGTTCCTCCTATATCTCTCATAGCTAAAACTATCTTACACCTTAAGGCAAACAAGGCATTAGGCACTTTGATAGTTCCAAACTGGCCCTCGGCGCCTTTTTGGCCTTTGCTTATCGACCCTAATCTAGGTTCATTTATACCACAGGTTATAGATTCTAGGTATTTTCCAGCATCATCAGAATCATTCATATTAGGACAGAGTAGTCAGTAGAATCCCCTACGGAGCACATGTTACCAAGATCAGTGCACGAGGCAGCAAAGCGCTCTCTTAAAACCAGAGCTAACCATAGGAAAGAACCCTTGTCACTGGAAACTATTCAGCAGATATTTCACAAATTCCCATTCAATACGTCCGACCTATACCATCTAAGGACACTTACCATCATTGTCGTCAGGTTTGCAGGCTTTTTCAGATTCAACGAACTTGCACATCTCAAGAGATCTGACTTACTATTTGAGAATAATTACGTCAGCATTTTCGTCGAAAAGAGCAAAACAGACAAATATAGGGAAGGTTCATGGGTAATCATCAGCCGTCCCAAAAAATGTATACATATTTTTTCCCAGGTGCCCTGGAAGGATTTGTCAAAATCAATCACAGACCCAGTCATGAAGGAACTATTCAACAAACTTCCTAAAGTGGTGATGGAGGACAGAGCAGACTCTACAGTACAACAATACTCCAACGTGTTCCAGAGGTGGAAAGCGTGGGCAACAGCAATATCACAACCAGTTACAGTTCTCCCCGCCTCGCCATTAGATGTTGCCTTGTATCTTCTTAGCATCATGCAGACAGCGAACTCTGTCTCCCCGGTAACTACTGCATTCTACAGTATCGCATGGGCACACAGGTTAGCATCTGTAGAATCCCCTACGGAGCACATGTTACCAAGATCAGTGCACGAGGCAGCAAAGCGCTCTCTTAAAACCAGAGCTAACCATAGGAAAGAACCCTTGTCACTGGAAACTATTCAGCAGATATTTCACAAATTCCCATTCAATACGTCCGACCTATACCATCTAAGGACACTTACCATCATTGTCGTCGGGTTTGCAGGCTTTTTCAGATTCAACGAACTTGCACATCTCAAGAGATCTGACTTACTATTTGAGAATAATTACGTCAGCATTTTCGTCGAAAAGAGCAAAACAGACAAATATAGGGAAGGTTCATGGGTAATCATCAGCCGTTCAGGGGGCAATACCTGTCCCGTTTCAACTTTAGAACGTTATCTAACATTAGCTCAGATTCCAGACCCTTCAGAAGAGTACATTTTTCGCTCTCTCACTAAATGTAAAGGCTGTTGGGCCCTAAGGAAAGACAATTAACAAATTTCTTACACTAGGGCTAGAGAATTATTCCTCGAAATGTTGAAAGAAATTAATATAGATACAAGTAGATACGGTTTACACAGTCTGCGCTCTGGAGGAGCAACCCTCGCAGCTAATAGAGGCATTCCAGACAGACTACTCAAGAAACATGGTCGTTGGGTATCAGACTCAGCCAAAGATTCTTACATTAAAGAGGCAATGGCAGAAAGGATCAGAGTTTCAAAATCATTGGGTCTTTAGTAAAGATTTAATTTAACAAACAATCGTTGTTACTTCCAAAGACAATAGTACGTATTATACCTTAATTATGTTGCCAATATTCAAACAAATAACCTTCATAATTGTTTAATCAAATTAGAGCGAACAAAAGATTAGCGCTTAAAATAAGGCATAAATACTGCCATTCATAGACTGATAGACGCAAGAGCTAAAATAAGTTATTATAATTCGCAGCCCCGTTCTTTACCGCTGCAAAGCCTGTCGGTGGCCAGCCCAATGTTGTAAACAATTGGTGTGATGTTTGGGTTATTGAGAAATGTTATTTCGTTCGGTTGAACCGGGTGAATTAGAACGAAATGTAGTTCTCAATAAAGGTAGAATCACTCCGCTGTACGCGGATGAAGATGGGAGAAAATGGGAAGTATAAAAGGAGGTGCTTAGGAAGCACGGGCCATCTGCGCACCGGCAGGCTAGATTCGTAAACACAATTTATTAAAATTGATTATTATATTTTTGTTATGAATTTAATGGATAATCTTATACTTTGTTCCGATGGAAACCAGAAAGAACCGGTTACTATAAGAAGTTCCGTTGTATAGTTACGTTGAGTAATCTATAGGACAAAATATAGTCCTTTTAAAATTCAAGATGTATAATGTATATTTAGGCGGGGTTTTCCAGAGTATGTTCTCAAATGAGTTTTTATCTCTGGTTTTTCACTCCGCAGGCTAGGGCATCAGAGGGGGGGGGGGGTAAACGTTACAAAGAAGTAATTGTGTAATGGTTACACACTCGGATGATATACGATCCCTTTATCTAAATATATGGGTAAATTATTAGCGATTTGTATGGGGCGCCGTTTGTGACTTTATTACGAAACTCTTATATATAGAACGAAACCAATATATAAAGAACGAAACAAATATATGTAGAACGAAACCAAAATATAAAGAACGAAACCAAAATATATAGAACGAAACCAATATATATAGAACGAAACCAAAAAAAATAGAACGTAACAAAATAACTATAGACCGAATCAAATATATAGAATGAAACCAATATAAATAGAACGAAACAAATATATATAGAACGAATAAGTATATGGAATGAAACAAATAAATATATAGCCCGAATAAAGTATATGGAACGAAAGCGATATATATATAACGAAACAAAAATATAAAACAAAAAATATATAGAACGAAACAAAAATAATTATATAGAACGAAACAACAATATATAGAACGAAGCGCCGCCGACGACGATTAAGGGCCAGGCCGCAATATTTACAGAACGAAAGCCAAAATATATAGAACGAAAACTAAAATATATATAACGAAGCGCCGCCCGCGACGATTAGGGGCCAGTCCACTAGACTTGAAATCAAGTCGTTAGATCATAGAGTTGTAGTGGCCATGGCATGCACTCACACGCACTCGAGCCTACTCGTCGCGTATATTGACTGTCCACGAACGATGTATGCGGTACAGCGATTCCAACATGTCCTGTGGAAGGTCTATCTGTGGTCGACCTGGGTTTCCAGTATTCAACACACGGCAATGACGCTGTTGAGTGCCTGCATGGTCTCATGCAGCTGCACGTTCATAATGTTCGTGTAACTCCCCACAGCGATTAATAAGTTGCACTAACGAAACGATCACCTCAGCATAGTCAATGCCTTCAGCACGGGAAATCAAAACACCCAGTACATCCAAACAATCTTCAAGTCGCCTTCGAATAACTTCAATAACATTTAGGTTTTCAGTATGAAAATGCCTCTCAGAATTATTGACAGATCTACAAAAGTAGTTGAAAAAGCTTCCAATATCCATCATGTGTAGGCCTACTACACATTCCAATAGCCAAATGAGGGACTAATGCTACTACCTGACTGGTGGTGGTACAGGGAGAAACACACCTCAAATCTCAGGTTCATTACTGCAAGAAAAGTTACGTCATTTGTACTCTGTCTCATGTTTGTCTGTAGACCAAAATCAAGTGTTTTCTCATTCCGTGGTGTGTGGCGCCCTCTTGTGGTGATAATCCTCATTTGGCAGTCTCAGCTCATGTGGTGGTCACATCATGGAGGAAGAAAGGTAGTCAGATCTAACGATTTAGCATCACTGTATGGGGCCCACACCACTACATTAAATCCCACTTTCTATGCTTTAACTAATGATAGATGTCTTAAATACATATAGATGGGAAATGTGCAGTGAAGAAAGAGGTTGACTCCTGCATTTTTGACGTCAGTTTGGGCCAAAGTTTTGTACAAAAAAAACAACACAAGAAAATAATAGGCGTGTCTTTAAAAAGGTCTATGATTAGTCATTTTTCTAGCAGCTTTGAATATTCAAGCTCTGTTACTGCTGACTCAATCACCTAACCACCAAATACAATACATTTTGTTCACAATCCTTTTTAATTATAACCACATTATAACCAACAATTTCTTCAGTAAAAATAGGAAGGTAGTGGTAGCACTTAAAGACTAACAAAAACATTGTAAAAAAATGCATGAGCTTTCGTAGCATGCATGCGACAACTACTTCATAAGATGCAAATTGTGTTCTTGTGTGTGCGTAAATCCTCGATCCTGCCTGATTGTCAACAACCGACGGTGGTTTATAGACCCTTTGCAAGGGCTGTCATCGATGATGAAACGTCCAGGCGCATTTGGCTGAGACCTGTGCAATCAGCGCGTAGGTAGTACACGCGTGCCCGTTTTCACAGTGTTTTTTTTTAACGGTGCGAAATACGGAAAAAATACGGCGCATTTGCGTCCAATGCGTGCGGGGGCGTTTTCACGTCTGGGACAAAAAATTGTTGTCCTTTGCTGTATTAAATAGAAACGGAAATATTAAATCAAGACAGTCGTGTATTTTTCTCATTTTTGTTGCATAATTCTAATGCAAAGTCAGTCAAAACGTGCGGGGATATCTGATATGCTGTCCCCCAGTCTAAAAAGACGGTGGGACATGTTCCATCCCCACTCATCGACGCCCATGTCCTACTACAGCCCTGACCCCTTTCAATTAAATACATTTTTCATTCTAACCACTTCCCTAATTTTGCAACACATCCCGAACCCTTACCATATCCCTCCCACAACTTATCATCGCTTTGTAAAAACACTTTCTCTGAAGAACACTCCCGTCACTTATTTCCTCGTATCTGGAGCAGTTTGCCCTCACACATCAGAAATTCTATTTTACTGGACTCATTTAAGTGCTTTACCAATAACTTGTCCCGTTACTTTCATGACTTATAAATTTAATGAAAATGGTCATTCGATTTCGTTTTATGATTAGTCAAATGTACTGTTGCGTCATTCGATTTAACAAAATAATCATTAAACTTTAACAATTCAACAAGCCAGCATTCAAAGTCGCAGGAGCTTTTTGAGGCGTGTGTTTAGTCATTCAAATTTATTTTTTGGCATTCATTTCTGGAATTTGTGCAATCTAAAAAAACGCTCTGTTAAAATTGTGTTTCCTTCGAAGACAAGCTTTCGTTACTACACGCATATTTCTAGAAATGGCAGCTCAATAAGAAACCAGGAAAAACATAAAGAAACACCCCATTCAAACACAGAATACTTAGGTCTCGGTCAGTTAACCGATAAAGATCCCCCAAAGTAAAATAAAATTTAAAAAAAATATCAAGAAAAGAATAAAGAAGAAAACAAAGAAGAAGAAAAAACCTAATGGGCCCAATGTAAAATCTACTGAAACATATTCATAAAGCAAAATAAGGTTTGCCTGAATTAAAGTAAAGATGCGAAACAGTTGCCGAGTACAGTTTATCTGTTTATTCGCGTTTCTTTATCTTACTTATTTGAATTCTCATTTAGCGAAATTGATTGCCTCATTACGAAATTGAAAAAAATAAATCAGTAACAATCTCCAGTCGAACCAGCTTTGCTAAATTGAATGATGATTGTGTGTCACGAAAAAGAATGGCGATATGCTAAATTGTACACAGTGCTTAAGGAATTTGAATGCCTCTAAACGAAATTGAATGGCCGAATTCTGAATTTGAAACGCAGTAACAACTGGAGAGGCAAAGTAGCTTTAATTCGAACGCACGAAAATTAATTGGCTGCTCATTTGCCGAATTTGACCAAGAAAACTCATATTTATTTCTTGTTGATTTGTAAGTTAATTTTGTTTCTTCTTCTCTTTTAATGATTTATTTTATTTATTTATATTGAATTTATATGTTTATTCATTTATCTGTTTGTTTGTTTAAGTATTTATATATTCATTTAGTTATTCATATTTTTCTCTCTCCTTGCCTTAGTGTCTTTCTATAAAATATTTATTATTAATTTATTTAGTTATTTATTTATTAATTTAGTAAAATAACTATATATACTTCTTAATGTTTTATTGATTTATAAATATATATGTTTTACTTGTGTTCCAATTTTCAAGTTTGGATTAGCAGACTTTCGAGTCACAGTGTTTGAGTACACTGTTGTCAATCCTGCATGGCCAACTTGATATGGGCAAAGATTTTTTTTAATTTTTGTAATATTTTGTATGTTTGTTTGTTGAGAAATGGCCGAATTAATAAAATTGAGAGCGCAAGGGTAACACCACATGTGTTCTCCCATCACTTATTTCGTGGATTTTATGTACTTAATGTTTTCAGTTCTGCTTGCTTCAAGTTACTGCTATGGATGGACTCGGTTTTAAAGCCATCTTGATTTGTAATCTGTTAAAAATTAAATGGCACCGTGTACTGGGTTTAGTTTATAGGCATACTGTGTTTTGTTACTGGTTTAGTATTCATTTTGTTTGTTTATTGCATTTGGTCATTACTTTTTCATATACAAAATTATTTATTCTTGTTTTATTTACGCGTTTTCTTGCGTCGTGCGACCCTATTCGAGCCTTAGATTAATTGAATTTTGCATGCAAAAGTGAGGTTCCCCCAGCGTTCAGTTTTATTTAGTTTATTATTTTCACAGGTTTGGGTGCATGCCACTACAACTCTATGATCCAACGACTTGATTTCAAGTCTAGTGGACTGGCCCCTAATCGTCGCGGGCGGCGCTTCGTTATATATATTTTAGTTTTCGTTCTATATATTTTGGCTTTCGTTCTGTAAATATTGCGGCCTGGCCCTTAATCGTCGTCGGCGGCGCTTCGTTCTATATATTGTTGTTTCGTTCTATATAATTATTTTTGTTTCGTTCTATATATTTTTTGTTTTATATTTTTGTTTCGTTATATATATATCGGTTTCATTTCATATACTTTATTCGGGCTATATATTTATTTGTTTCGTTCCATATACTTATTCGGCATATTTATATTTGTTTCGTTCTATTTATATTGGTTTCATTCTATATATTTGATTCGGTCTATAGTTATTTTGTTACGTTCTATTTATTTTGGTTTCGTTCTGTATATATTGGTTTCGTTCTATATATTTTGGTTTCGTTCTTTATATTTTGGTTTCGTTCTACATATATTTGTTTCGTTCTTTATATATTGGTTTCGTTCTATATATAAGAGTTTCGTAATAAAGTCACAAACGGCGCCCCATAGATTTGCTACACATTGTAAATACATTGTAAATATTAATAATTTATTCAAGATAAGAAGAAGAAAGAAGAAGAAGAAAAAAGGGTCAGCAACTGCAAAGCCAAAGCCTGTCGGTGGCCAACCCAATGTTGTAAACAATTGGTGTGATGTTTGGGTTATTGAGAACACAACTTTTCTATCATCATCCACCCGCTCGCCCATTGCTTTACACGTGTTTTCGCTTGCGTTTTCGCGGATTTTGCCCATAGTTTGGGTATGGTCGGGTACTTTCAAAATTACGGTATCCAGACGTTGATTTCCATAGGAGCTGTCGGTCTATAGGTATTATATGTCTGTGATTATGTCACATGTGCCGACGTCCGCCAGCGATTGCGTGGAACGGCAGCCGGATACCCCATTGCGTGGTATGGTTGGGGTCTGCGTTGGTGTTCCGACGTCTCCCCGCGAAAGCGTGCGACGGTAGCTGGACACCCGCATTGGTCGGCCATTATTGCGTGTTTCGTACCCGTCACGCATGTGGTTTTTTTTTTGCGGCGGGGTTATTTTTGTCTGTAGCTAGCGGAGCTTGCGTGAGGGTCAGATGATTTGTGGGTGTTGATTTCGGGATAAATTTAGCACATTCAAAAGATAAATTTGGGGGTTTTGCCAATAGTTTGTAGTAGCAGTTATGTTTTTTGTAGGACTCGGGAACGACACTTAGTCAACTTGCGGGAAAATGCTAAGTGTAGTGAATAAAATTAATTCAATAATGACTGAGATGATTGAATTAGAAGTGGAAAAAATTCCACAATTATAAGGATACTGCACAGTTCTGTTATTGAAAATTTGTGATCCAGGTCATTTTTAAATTTTTTTATTGACATGGCCTCCTATAAAGACAAGCAGTATGTAGTCATGGCCAGCATTGGTGGGGACACGTTGCCCTGGAAATCAACAAACAAAGAAATAACAAGACAAAAAACAACGCAGAAAACACACAAATGCAGAAATAAGGACATACAATAAAAAAAATATATACCGAGAAAGTAATTACAAGTAGGAGGGGGCCTAGCCATGCATATATGATACAAAGAAATAAACGGCAAAACACGGATATAGAAAAGGTGTAGATACAAAGACACTTTTAACAAATAAAGATAGAGAAACAAAGAAATACAGAGTTACAGAAAAAAGAAAGAAATCAAGTAACAAATAAACAGGAGCACAGAAGCCTAATTTCTATTCAAAGAAACCAGTGGATTGCTTTATATACATTTTAGTCGCTCAACACAAGTTTTAACATCATGAAAAAACATACAAATTATCATGCCAAGCATGCATCATAGCCAAGTACATCCTTCCCCAATATTACAAGTCATCTCCGGCCATACACCCCCAAATTATGATTCGTAGTTGGAGAAAGGGGACGAGAATGGTCAGGAGGGCAGGCGACGTTTCCACCCCACTCAACATCTTTTGCATGGTCACAATTTTATCATAAGACAAAACAACATTGCGTACTGACCGTTACCGAGCCAATTCTACAAAACTTCTGAATGTCCCTCCAGTTACCACCCCCCCCCCACCCCACAATAAATTTGCAGCATTTTCTACGCAAGAATCGCTCCCATCTAGCGCGGCATCCCGCTAGTGTGACATAACCACAGACATATAATACCTATAGACCGACAGCACCTATGGAAATCAACGTCTGGATACCGTAATTTTGAAAGTACCCGACCATACCCAAACTATGGGCAAAATCCGCGAAAACGCAAGCGAAAACACGTGTAAAGCAATGGGCGAGCGGGTGGATGATGATAGAAAATTTGTGTTTTAAGGGTGAAAAATCACCAACAGACTTGGAAACAATGTTTAATCAACAACTAGATACCTTTTCTCACGTTAGTTGTTTGCCGTTTCTCCTCTTTTTGCTGAACTTTCTCCAAATCGATAAAAGTAGATGGAATTATTCTTCGTATCAACAAAAATTAGTTCGTCAAACACTTTCCGCGTCGGTGCGTGTTTTGCGCGGACGCTGATGACGCGTACCGCCTATAGATTAACGTGCTACTGATAAAAAAATACGCGATTGTTTGAAGTGCATTCCACGCGAGCGTACGCAAAACGTGCCGAAGGCATGCATGCAAGGCGGGCCGGAGTGTGCACAACGTTGTGTTATAGAGCGAGTCCAGGGATTATTTCCCGAAAATGAAGTTATAGAAACGACGTTTTATACGGTTAAACATCAACGCCCAACATTTTAAATGGCTGTTATGGAATGTTCATGAAGTGTGGTTTCTTAAATTTCAAGGTAAAAACTAGATTTTCACAATGAAAACGACACAAACGTGTAGAAAGTGACAGTCCTGTAGGCCTTGGCCTAGGCTATATGTATAATAATTTTGTTTACAAATTTTTACGATTTCCTCCCCAAAATCAGCAAAAGTTAATCAAACAACTTTTTTGACGACTCCAGTTATAACAAGAATTTCCTTAAATTCCCTCACTTAATTTACAATCCATCATCGGGTCAATATCTCCTGAAAATTCAGAAAAAGTCCATGAAAACGGGACCACTGCCTCGCGGTTATGCCTAAACGTGTACAAAAAGTGTTGACGCGTCTTCACTTCCGCCCATAGTTTGAGAAAGTCCAAAATTTCAGTTTAGCGCCCCCTGCTGTCCGTCTATAGGTATTATATGTCTGTGGACATAACGGAAGCCACACCGGCGCATTAGCGCCCTCTTTAGACGGTGTACGAATAACCATGTTTATCGAAAAACAGTGTTTATCAGTTGATAAACACTGTTTATCGAAAAACAGTGTTTATCAACTGATAAACAGTGTTTATCGAATTATTGGGCATTTGGCGTCGGCGTAAAACTGTGTTTATCGACCGATAAACACTGTTTTTCGATAAACAGTGTTTATCGAAAAACTATGTTTATCGAAAAACAGTGTTTATCAGTCGATAAACACTGTTTTTCGATAAACAGTGTTTATCAACTGATAAACACTGTTTATCGAATTGTTGGGCATTTGGCGTCGGCGTAAAACTGTGTTTATCGATAAACACTGTTTTTCGATAAACACTGTTTATCATCAGTTGATAAACACTGTTTTTCGATAAACAGTGTTTATCAACTGATAAACAGTGTTTATCGAAAAACTCTGTTTATCACCTCGAAAAATTTTGTTTATCGCTTGATAAACATAGTTTTTCTATAAACAGTGTTTATCAGTTGATAAACAATGTTTATCTCGATAAACTCTGTTTATCGGCGAAAAACTATGTTTATCGGCGAAAAACAGTGTTTATCGAGATAAACTATGTTTATCAAGTGATAAACATAGTTTTTCTCGAAAACAGTGTTTATCGGTCGAAAAACATTGTTTATCGGCGATAAACAGTGTTTATCGGCGATAATTAGTGTTTATCGAATTATTGGGCATATGGCTTGCCATAGTTGTGGGGGAGTGAGGATGCGAAGAATTATTGCAATGGTCGCTTTATGTATCCGCTCCGCCCACAGCCCGGCCGGCCGGTGACGTCATGAATTGATTGGCACGATTAGAACCAATCCAAAATGGCCGCGCTCAGTACATGTCGCGAAAAATAAGTCGGAGGAAGTTGAAAATTTTGAATTGAAATATCTTTTAAAATTGTTATTTATTTAATCACCCAAAACACCCAGGCCAAGCTAAGAGGTAGGTAAACACATTGTAGTGGTTTAAACCGCCGACCCGCCCGTAGGGAATGCGCCTCTATTTTTTAATCAGTGGGCTGAAGAAAACATGGGTCCTAACGTGTGGCCAAGGATTCAGGTTTCCTGTCCCTTGGCCACACAAGTGGGGCTAATATTTTAATAATAATAATTAATATGCACCTGAAGTTCTCTTTTGAAAATGGATTTCGCCAAAATTAGGCTCTATGCAGTATGTGTCAGGTTTGTTTTCACAGTGAGCTCAGCGTGGGCCCAGATAATCCACTCTGTCGTCTGTAAACAAAAAATTGCAAAAAACGAAAAATCTCACCGTTTAAATATTCAATAACCGTCTCCTTCCGATAACTTACAGTGATAACAAATTTGGCCGCCGTCGCTTGTATGGTGTACTGCACGCAACGCTGGTCAACAAATGAAGAGTACTTGCTGTACTCTGTAGCAATAGTTCAAGTTGATTAATTTGAGTGCCTAGGTTAGGTAGGCTTGACTGGTTACTGCATGCAGAATATCCCCTCCCAGATTATAGCTTTGGATGATGGGATGCTTTTTCCTGTCAATACTCAGTCAAGGTGTAGGACTAACACTTCTTGCGGTTAAAATTCATCTGCCACTTTATCTGACCATGAATTTAAGCTATCAAGATCTTTTTCAGCTTATTAGAACCGTCTCAGTGGCTCCAGTACTGTACCCTAGGTACCCCAGAGTCAACGTATACTGTAGACAATACTTCTCCATCAACCACTACCTTCAATGTCCTGGTGGTAAGCCATGTCTTATCCATTCATTGGTCATGTATCCCTTGTTCCATAAAAATTTTCTTAATTTTCTTCAGTAGGCGCTGTTGGGTTACCAGGTCAAAGGGGTGATAGGCCTTGGAAAAATCAAGTACCAGGACATCCGTTTGGATGCTGTCATCCAGTGATTTTGTGATATCGTCTGGGGTGTTGACAAGCTGGGATTTGGTATAATGTTGTTGTCGAAATCCATGCTGATAATGGGCAAGCAGTTGGTGGTCATCTATGTGCTCCATGATAGAGTGGTAGATGATGTGCTCCATTAGCTTTGTTATTATTACACAAGGGAGATAGGTGGGTAGTTGCTAGGTAGCCTCTTTCCCCTTTTACCCTTCAACCCCATAGGATGAAGGAAGGCACTAAAAACTAACTTCTGCAGCCGTTCGGTGCCTTTCGGAAGCAATGCGTGAGACGGACTTTGTACATGCACATGCACACGCACACTCCTCGTCTGTGGGCGAGCAAGCACGGCTGTGACCTGGTAATTTACAATTTCACACTATTTAGATGCATGTAATGTATTTAAATCTCTATAATCCCCATATCAAGGAACAGGTCTCACAAATTAGTACTTAAAGTGAACTAACCTCTGAGACCTGGTAATGTACAATTTCACATTATTTAGATGCAAGTAATGTTTTTAAATCTTGACTCCACAAAGGATCTGCCAACAAGGAATAGCTTAAGCACGAAGCACATAACAAGTGATAAAATGTTTGTCCTCAATTGACCCCTTTCCCATATCCAACCCCACCCCATCCCCACTTTCCGTCTGTCCGGCCTTAGGCCCTACAATGCCAGGGCTCCCCGCTTCAACGCCTTGACGACCGGTCACCCCCTCCGGCAGTGCTGCCAGCACCCTCTGCCCACGCCGCACACGCTAACTATTTGTACGGTGTCTATGAGTTGTGCTTGCCCGCCTGCAGCCGAGGCGTGTGCATGTGCGAAGTCCGTCTCACGCATTGCTTCCGAAAGGTGCCAAACCACTGGAAAAGTTAGTTTTTAGTGCCTTCCTAGGATGAAAAGCTATTGTCATTGCCTACGGCGTCCGGCTGGCTGGCTGTCCTTCCGTCTGGGGTTTCCCGGACCATAACTTGAGCTACATGTGACATTTGGACTTGTAACTTGGGGGGGGGGGGGGTTGCTCTTAGAGAAAGGAAGGTTTGGATTGTTTTGGGGTTGAAAAGGTCGAAGGTGATGAGTTCAATTTCACAGGTAAAATGTCAAGGTCACAATGCTCGGGTATCAAACATGGTTTGGTGATTTTTTGCATTAGCTACAATAAGGGCCGAGAGGTATCAACAGCATCGCCGTTATTTTTGTAGATTGCAAAAATATTGGCTGTGAACCATTCATTAGGTAAGGATTGTGTATCATTGGATTGTATGAATATTACATGTACTTGTAGGATTGGGCAATCTGCTTTGCTGTCTCTTTGAGGATACATATGAGGTTTAGATCTGGGACACATGCCTTCTGGGGATTGAGTTTGCTCAGAAGTGCCTCTGTGCCATCAGTTCTGACTGATACTTGGTATAGCTGGGTACAAACTTTCTCTTTTATCTGGCATACTTGTGGTGTTTTCTTTAGTGAAGACTAATTGGTACTGTCTGTTCAATGCCTCTGCCTTGGCTGTGCTGGTAGTAGCAACACCAGACTCGGGTTTCATAGTGGGTATACCCCTACTGTCTTTTTTGGGGTTGTTCATAAATTGCCAGAATTTTGTCTGTGATTTAGACGTTGCATTAGGCCCTCTCTGTAGTCTTCATATGCTCGTTTCATACTTTGCTTGACTGTTTTGCGTACATCTCGTCAGTGCTTCTCAGTATTATTTGTTTTGCCTTCTTCCATACCCTCTTATTTTTCCTAATCTGCCTTTTGGTTGCAGAGTTCATCCATGGGACGTCTTGCCATTGAGACAGCTTGTTTTGTGGTATGAATTTATCCATTGCTTGGAATAATTTTCTTTTCAACATGGTCCAGTTTTTTTCGGCGGAAAACCGGCGGGTAACCTGCCGTTGGGGAAGGATGTCTACCCTAAGGTGCGGAATGCCAAGTCAAGGACTTTCTCCCCCTGTGACGGGATACCTTGCATTTGTGAAAGCATGTTGTCATTGACGATGTCAATTAATGTTTGGTTGACTAGCTTCCCATACTGTGGCTTGTTTGTGCCGGTAGTTTATGTTTAAGTCACCAGCCATTCAGCCAATATGATGTTAGGAAGTGTAGACCTTCCTGTCAGTTTCTTAAGTGCTTCATCCAGCTTCATAATGGATTTTGGGTCATCGTTGGTTGGTCGATAGAATGAGCCTATGTGAAACGGCTGCTCTCCGGCAAAGAAGATCTTTATTCATACTGCCTCACATTCAGTATGTCTTCTTTTCCTGACCCCGATGAACTCCTCCTCCATGCTGGTTTCTTTCCTTTCTTTCCAAAAAACGAGAGTTAATATAGCAAAGAAACATTTGCACAAATTGTTTTCGTTTGAAATTTGTTGCATAACACCATATAATTTTTTTTAAAGTAACAAAATATTTCTTTTTAAAGTCGACTGTCAACTATACATATAGAGCCATACATAGTCTAGTTGTGATCATCATTCGTAACCCCCACTCTCCCGATGGGTGCGACCGTCTAAAAATGGAGGTTTATGATTATTGCATCTATACACAGAGTCTCACTTAATAAAACTTTTTTTAAAAAATATAATAATTGGGTACTTTTTATTTTATTTTTTAACATTAAAATATTGGAGTGGTATCAGTGAAACCATGGTGAAACTCGGCACTTGAATGTCATCTATTTGAAAATGCTGTCGTCATCCATTGTGCACTGTTCTTCAGGATATGATATTGATATAATTCTGAGTTAATAATTAAAAGATGTCTTTTGATCTATCATTGTTGGATGATTGTATCGATACAATAAAAACCGAAAGAAATTTGTTAATCTAAAAACTGATATCCATTCTACAGAATCACACAATCTGCAGATTGAGACCTACTAATTGGGCAGCTCAATCTGCAGATTGTGCTCTACTAATTAGGCAGCTCAATCTGCAGATTGTGCTCTACTAATTGGGCAGCTCAATCTGCAGATTGTGCTCTACTAATTGGGCAGCTCAATCTGCAGATTGTGCTCTACTAATTGGGCAGCTCAATCTGCAGATTGTGCTCTACTACATGTAATTTGGCAGCTCAATCTGCAGATTGGGCAAATCCATAGTATGCACTCTATGAGCAGTCGTTGGCCATTTTTACTCATATTAAATACATGAACCAACTCCAAACTTGCCTAAGCAGGCGGAGCCCACTCGTGCATCCTTGTCACCAAGTTTAACTGTTTGCCTGGTCACAGCTCAAGATTGGAGTGGATCTTCTATTTGATTGTAGAAAAGGGAAAGATCCTTGTCAGACACATCATAGTTTAGAGTTGAAGTGTAAGCAGAGATAGCTAGGATCTGCCCCGGTCTGGAGTTCAGTGTAAGTGAAGATAGTCTCTCATTGGCAGCCGTTGGGGTCTGGATACTGCCAATGTGGCAGTCTCTGACTGCAAAACCTGTACCAAGGGAAAGTGACTCTCCAGCTGGTTTCCTAAGCCAGGAAAAGGTGTACTTCTCTTCCTTGATGGTTCCAGTGTCTGAGAGACTCTTATAGTTCAGTGATGTCAACATTTCTCATGAAAACAATCACTAATCACTTTGAGAGTCAAAAACTGGATTAAAAAGGAGGTGCAACAATGACTTGCATACAACAAATTATTTTAGATTAATGGAGACAAAACTGAAATCATGCCCTTGGCATCAAAGTACAGACCAAACATGGTCTAGCAATGTGCCTGTAATTGTTCGGAATGCTTAACTGTCGCCAGCAAATAAAACACTCTTAACCTTGACCAGCAAATGACCATGACTAAATACATAAGCATAGTCTGCCAATCAGCAATCATGTGGTTAAGAAACATTAATAAATACCTCGGAGGATTATGCACTCTGATTGCTGGAAGTCTGGTCATGCGTTAACGAGTGATTTAAAGACCGGCTCTGTGAACTAGAGAATTAAGGGCCCCTAAACAAGCACATTGTTGTGTAAAAGGTTCTGTATGCACTGTGCTTTTGTTGTGCTTGAACCTTCAAATTGACTGTTTTCTTTGTGCGTATTGTTTTGTATTTTTTTGGCAAGGACAGAAGGTGCTGCGTGCACAGGCATACCAAGCGTGCGAGTGAACTTGCAGACAATGTTTAAAAGGTAGCTGGTATGTGCATGAAAAAGCCAAACACCAACTTAAGTATTTATATTTATTGTGATGTTAATTTTCAAAGCTCATTGTCTGGTTCTTACAAATGCATTAATAGTTAAATATGAGCTCAGAGATTGGTTCCCATGCAAAAAATGGAACAACCTAAAGAATTGCCCTTGAACATGAATAGAACATACAAATATCGACAAAGGAAAACCACAAATTCTGATGATTTTGATGTTTTTTTTGGTTAAAAGTGTTTATTAATGGTAATAACAGTGGGCCCAGCTGGTCTTCACTGCATGGTAATGACCCTGGTTGGTGGCTGGCCGCAAACAAATATGAAATATGTTCACAAACTTTGAACATGTATGTTCTGTTTACATGTTAACTGTTACGTTGTGATTTGTGCTTATTTCCAGCTATGGGCTATAAAGTATGGATAGCATTGGTTTGCATCAGGATAGTGTTATGTCTCTGGCCAATGACGGGCTACATTCACCCTGATGAATTCTTTCAGAACACAGAACCTTTAGCAGGTACGTACCTATGTTAATCTTGGATTGTAAACAGACTTGCACTGTATCACTGTAAGCTGTGTGTAGATACATACTGTTTTGTTAAGCACTTTAGTATTCTAAAACGGTTTCAATGCCTGTCCGCGGTATTATTTTCCAGAACTTTTTGCCTTTGTTATCAGCTACCAAAGAAAGACGTTTGGTTACAAAGGAATACCACTTAAAAAAAAACCAGTAATACATAATGGGTATCTATGAGATGTACCATTTATTTGTTGGAACTTTTTACATGTATTTGTCCAATGATTGAATAAAGTAATTTACATCAAATGATTGGGGGATAGCAATTGATTAAACTTTTGAGAGCATTGTGAGAGTATCAAAAACGATGTGAAACACAGACACTGGTATGTCAGATGACAACATGTATGTAAGATGATTCAGTGATTGATCATCATTATTTATGTCAGATACTTTTTTCTTCTGTTTGTCTGTATGCAGGAGACATCTTTGGGTTTGATGTTCTACGTACATGGGAGTTCAATTCATCTCGGCCAGTACGGAGTGTGTTCTTTCCACACATTACCACAGGATTGATGTACAAGATCTTGCAGTGTCTAGACAGTCTAGGCATTGTGTCAGTTAGCTCTTACACTTTACTAGTATTCCCTCGTCTCATCATGGCTTTAGTGTCACTCCTATGTATTGACTATCCAGTCTATATGATATGTCAGTTACTAGGGATTAAAGCAGACATTTGTCTCACCGTCTTGGCGAGTTCTTATGTGTCTTTGACTTACCACACACGTACATTTTCAAACTCATATGAAACAATGGTGTTTGCCTTGTTATTGCTTCTGGTGGTTGATTCCAGAATAGATCAGTTTATATCACCAGAAACACAATCTAAGTCAAAAAAGAAACACCAGACAAAAACAGCTGTCAACAAAGTGGCAACAAGACCAAATCATGGATTTTGGATTGGAGTCTTTGTAGTTGAGGGAACATTCAATCGAATTACCTTCCCTTGTTACTTTCTTATTCCATTGATATTTTGGCTGACTGGGTCATCAACAGAATTTGGAAATCATGCTATACGTGAAGTTGCAAGCAATGCTATCGCACTTTTGCCGGGCTGTCTTATAATGTTGATAAGTAATCTGGTAATGGATTCTGTATACTTTGGCAGTTTAGACTCGACTATTCTTACCAAGCCACACATCCTGTATGCCAACTTAAACTATGATTTTTTCTACAACAATATCACATTGACTCCACTGAATTCTTTGTTATATCACTTGGATGCTAGTAATGTAGCACAGCATGGTTTGCATCCAAGAATCACTCACTTCATTGCCAATCTACCTCTGCTCTTTCTTCCTTTGATCATCTGCTTTGTATCTGAGCTTTTGTCTTTAGTGAGTGGCACACGGCAGACACAATCAACTGGTTTTACAGGGTCAAGCAGTCGTGCATTCTTTGCACTATGCTTTGTTACACCAGTATTCCTTTTGTCTATGGTACCACACCAAGAACCAAGATTTATCATTCCTGTATTGGTACCTCTTGTTTTACTCTATGCAGAGTTTGTCATGATGTCCACCTCTCTCCCTAACATTCCTTGGATCATCTGGAATCTGTTGGGATGCATAATATTTGGCTTTGTCCATCAAGGGGGTATTGTCCCTAGCATTGCTCATACACACAAACTTGTTTCATTACCAGTACAAAACCTTCCAATACATTATCACTTTGTGTTTTACCACACATACATGCCGCCACGCCATCTTGCACTTAACAATCAATCCATGTCTACTTTGTTCATTGATGATCAACACCCTGAAACTACCTTACTGGAGCTACCAAACACGATGACCTTTCATGACCTCATGGGAAGCAGTAGCCTCACTCTGAGCTCAACAGTGGAGAAACTTCTCTGCAATAAACGCACGCCGACACCTGAACACTACCAGAAACAAGTCTATGTATTTGCACCAGCATCTGTGGATGCTATATTCTGCCGTCTAGGAGTGAAGCAGAACTATAAGTTGGTACAGACATTTTTTCCTCATATCAGTACTGAAGATATACCAGAGCTGATGCCTTCATATACATGTGTTGCTGAACCAGAAAGAAGCTTTCATAGCAAGACTGGTCTGCAGACTTTGAAGGCAGTGTTTTCATTGAATATGTATAGAGCAGATATTGTTAGCATTTTCTAGTCTTGGATAGACCTTAAATTTAAGTTAAAATGTTTCCAATATTTTATTTCGTTTTAGTTATAGATACCTCATGAAAAAGTCTTAGGAGTGAAAACAATTGTTTCTCAATAATAAATGAGACATCAATGGCCCATGTCAATGTGACAAGGCCCTAAAATGTATTGATACATTACATTTGACAAAAACCTTTGAAAGGTACCATTTTTATAAAATTACAAATTATAAAATTGTTTTAAATAATTCAACGGTTGTTTGAGAATTGATTAGTGGATCATGGAGAGGATAGAAAGTTCTTTTGAATGATTTGTTACTTCAAGACAAAACCACAGTACTAAATACAAGTTATTGATAAAAAGGGCGAGTTCTAGAAACTGAAATAATAGTATGAGGGTTAACTCTGATTTTCTTGAGTGTGTTGAGGATATAAAGCCTTTGGGAATCATTAACGATGAGTTACACCCAAATGTTGTTAAAATTCAATGTTATGTGATCGCACAGATACTGCCTTTATTTCGTTGATGAAAGAATTTGGCAAGCTGTCCCATGGACATCTGCGTTGGACAAAATGAAGCCATCTATGTTTTTCACAGTAGACTCCCCAATGGCCTACATAGATATAGTGGCTCTGAAGGGGATATCTGAAATATGTGTGTATTTAGTTGCGATGTCATGAAATTATTTAGGTATGACTATACATGTGTGTTCACAGGAACTTGGCACCTGGCAAAGTGTCATTCAGAAGACAGCCTTGATTACAAGTGTTACTTTCCTGCTTTGCCATGTAATCCTTAGTTCACTAACAAGTTGTCCATAAATATGACAATACTCCCAAGGTATGCGACCAAGAATGTAACAAAATTCACGGCAAGGCAAATGTATTCACATACATGTACATATGCGCATATTTGTGAAAAATTACATCATAAATGACTTTTTTTCCCCCTTAAACTGTTAAACCGATGTGTATTGAGCACTGTAAACTCAGTATTTGCACGAGTTCTGTGAAAAAAATCTACCGGCAAATTACTCGGATGCAAAATAAACATCTATTAAAATCATAAATGACATCATAAATGGGCACATATTGGTGAAAACAATTTCACATCATGAATATATGCGCATATATTTGCGAATACTTCCCTGACATCACAAGTATATGGGCACATATTCCCAATATGCAATGTCCCTTTAGGGCCACCATACCTATGGAAGACACTGATAGTGCTGCAAACAGCAACATGGTGTCTGAGCCCAGTGAATACTACACACACATTTGGCGCAGTTTGTTGACTTTGTAATGTAAATTATTATTAATGTTTTGCTGTGTTTTTTTAAATAAAATAACTTTGTCATAGAACGTCTGTATACTCCAAAATGAAGTCGCAAAAAATATACAATTTTGACAATCTATTTTGAAGCTGTGTTGCCCCAGTAACATAGTAATGATGTCATCAATTCGGATAATTTCCTACCACTTTGGCTCCAGAGCTCATATCAGCTATTGGGAAGTTTTTCTGTCAAATTGGGGTTATTAGTGCAACTGTTAACTTTTGTTAAGTTTTTAAGCTGTTTAACTAATATGTGATAGGTTTAGTATTGGTTAATTATGTTTACAAGCAGGATCTTTTTTATGAAACAACTAGAACACAAACTTTCAAAACCCCAATGTTGTATCTTTCCTTCTCAAATCAAAATTTGACATGGAATGAGACTGGGAAGCTGTACCTTGTAATAAAGAGAGAGAGAGAGATCATAAATATTGCAAAACAGTGTATTTTATTGGCCTTGTTTATTCACAGATGACTATAATTATCATTTCAGATGGCTCTAGGTATTTAACTGGATGGAAGACGGCAGTTATGAATTTTATACACATAATCTAATTCAATTTATGAGTGAACAAAGAAAAATGTAGTAGAGCTGAATTTGACTCTGCGGCATCCATAATACGGTGCCAGTGTCGGGGGATTTTCAATACCAATAAACTTTAGCTGTGTAAATCTTGTCATTCTTTGCCTTGTCCTAAAAGTCTCTGTTGCACTGCACTGACACAATATATGCAATGGAGGGTTATAACCTGGGCTAGGCTCAATCACAACATTCTTCTTGCACCTTTCATTTAAAAAGATACTTTCATTATCTGGCATGGAGCCGCCATACACTATCATATCTAGCCCTGATAGGATGTCAGTGGCAGTGCATTGGAGACTCGCGTCCTGTATCATATGATAGAGCTACAAACCCCTCTATGATCATATCGTGGGCTCATTGTGCACATTGCGCTGACCAACAGTACAATCATTCCCATCATGTCACTACACTCTGATCCCAGCAGTCTTGAACTCCTGTTGGATATTTGGTTATAAATGCAGTCAGCTGCTTTGTCTGTCCAACAGATCATAGAGAGGGCCACAATGGATCGTTTTACTTGGTCTTATGTTAAGAAATGGGCAAAGGTTTTAGTCGCTGATGATTCTTAAAAGATACACAAGCACAACTTAACCTGCATGTTGTGGAATAATAAGAGCCAGTCTTAAGCCCAGTTCATACTTCACACAAATTGAGAAACTGAAGCCAAGTTTCTTGCATCATAATTGGAAAACTCTGCAGACTGATTGAAAAGTTGCTTTGCATATTTATCTGTTTATTATGTGATATTTTAGTTCACCTGCTTCTCGCCAAGTCATAAAATAAATTACCGGGTAAATTACACAGCTAGTCTCCTGACTCATCATTGTTCCATCAACACGGTGACAGTATGGATCAGGCTGTATTCCACATGATTGTGTCTTCAACTGTTTATATCGACCCTTTGCACCAATATCACATGCACTACTTCTGCTATGCTCCCCATTGTGGGAGTCAACTCATACACATGTTAATGCTGCGTCGCCTAAAATGCACACTACACTGTACAACTCATTGGGACATTGACTCCTAAAATGGTGCAGTTAAAACTGTTGTGATGATGATGTCAGTTGAATTGGGTGAATACACAGTGCATTGGTGTATGTTGAAGGTACTGTCAATCCATTGTGCTGTATAGCCCTGTTTATTTCTAGATGAGTTGTGCTTGTTTCCTTCTACCATTGTTTATGCTTTTCAAAATCAAATATTAACCCCATATACTCTCTACATTCTGTAGCACTGAATTCCCATCAGCTTTATGTAACATAAAGAAACCTTGAACTGCTGCAATGCTAATTGGTCTATTGAACGCTATTGCTTTATCAGCAAACTCCTCTGCTTTACATACATCCAACTCGGGATAGAAGCGAATGAACATTTGTTGAAGCTGATGCTTTGAAGCATATCCTATAAGTGCTTTGTAGTCCACACGACCAGGTCTAATCAAAGCTGGGTCTAATCTGTAAACGAGAAGGAGAGTGGTCATTAATAAAGGTCTACAAAGTGTCATTATTACAAGAATCCATTCCTGCTTCATGTGTCTGTATGTACGGATATACATGTACGATGCAATCACACTTGATTCTGTTATGATCAAGTTTTGGTACGCCTTACAAGTCGTGCCACCATTAGATCAAATGAAACTTTGGATGTATAGACTCTTAGCAAATTGACATAACATTGACTGCCAAACATAAACTTCAAACTTTCTGAACTACACACTTAAATATTTTGCTTTGTGACTGATTTGATGAAAATAATAATGCAAGTATTACTATAACAAACCAAGGAATTCTAACCTGTCAATATAGTTAGTTGTCATGAAGACTATTCTGGCTTCTGTTGATGCTACTCCATCCAAGGTGTTTAATAGGCCACTCAATGTTACACGACCCATACCTTGATATTTAGCTGCAATTTACAAACACAAAGTGCAAGTTTTTTATTGAAATTTGTGTATATTTGCAATCAGAGGGTCTTCAGATGACAACCCATTTTAAAACGTCCTTACAAAGATTCTGCCTTGAGATTGGTTGAGAGCGCATCACATGATATGTCTTATTTTTACAACAAAGCTGTGTGAACTATACCCATGGCAACGGCAGCTTCTGGTACCTAGACGTCTAGGCACAAAATATTTATGGGGTGTTATGAAACGAATATTGACTGCTTTTATTTGTGCAGTGGTTAAAACCATGACTCCCTCGGTGATCCCTGAATCGTTCTATTTTCTACAAATGCTCTGGGGATCACCTCGAGAGTTGTGGTTTTAACCATAACACCCAAAACAGTAAATTTTTGAATACCATCATACTATTTATTAGGGTTCAATGTTATCATCTTGATGTCAACAGGGCCCAGTATCATAAAGCTGTGAAACACAACATTAGCTCCAACAACACTGTTGCTCAGCAGGCACAGCTTAACATCCAAAATACCATGTATGTATAGTAGTTGTGATTAATTCCCTACTTAACTGTTTAAGCACAATGTTTTACTTAAAAGCTTGGTATGTAATTGGCTCAGCTTACAGAAACCATTCACAAACAATGGCATTGCCACATAACACACCATAATGTAAGGATATTGATCAATTTGGATATTGATCAATTTGGCCACAAGTAAATCACAACTGAACATACATACAACGTATGGCAACTGATGGCAGGCTGTTTAAAATTATCTCTACATTATGTACACTTCATACATTCTGAAAAATGACATTAGGATTTGAATTGCTTTAGCTTTGATCAAATTTAGGTTCCAAATAGGGTGGGTTAGAATGGATGGCATGTACAGTCCTGGAGTCCATAAGAAACAAATGATGATTCAATGTCACCATGCTGCAATCATCATCATTATCATATGACCCTTGTGTGCAGCAGCAATATACACAAGCATAAATCCTTGCAGGATGGGCAGGCAGATATATTCCCCCCACCAATAAAAACCAAACCAAAACTGGACCCAAAGCAACACATTTTGGACTGGAGGGATGCTTCCCCCCCCCAAAAAAAAGGCTGAGAATGCACCAAAGGGTGTCTTGGTTTTTTTTTAGCCCCAGACCAATGCTTTAGTAAGCTTCAGGATGGAACCTCCGGACTTGATTATTTTTCAAGAGAGAGAGCAAAAGTAAAGATGAAAACTCAAAGGGCGACTCTAAGGTTCTCTTAATATTTTAGTGATTACCTTTTTTTGGCTGAGAAGACATCGCAGATACTGGTTAGTAACTATTTACACTTAAATTTGTATTTGGTAATAAAGAATTCAAGTCAGAAATGCACTGCTTGATGCAGCTTTTTTTTTTGCCCAAATTAAAAAAACTGCTCATGTATGATGATTTACATGTATATGACCCTTGATGTCACTGGTGGCTAGCACAGTAGAGTTTGACACACAATTGCAAGTAACACAAATGCGTCAAAACATCTTTCATCAAAGTGATTTGACACTCTTTTTTGTGGGGAAGTTTATATGAACTAACTACAAGCTCACGTGAGATGATCTGCATTTTCACAAAAAGGAAGGTCCTGGGCTTCCTGTGCTTCCTCCATTTCATCACCAGCAGCAGCCAGGGCTATCGGCTCAAAGTGGTAAGGTTCAGCATCATGAACAACAATTGCTTCAAGTTCGTCATGTTTGCATATTCTTCACCCCACATTCACTAGATGATCCAGAGTAGTCGCTTAAAAAGGCGACATCCTCAGAAACAATGCTATTATCTTCCCCCCAAAAGGTGACATCCTCAGAAACAATGCTATTATCTTCCCAATATCCACTACTAGAAGTGTCTGACTCCGCCATGTTCATTACATTTGTTGTCTATGGTAAATCAGATGCCTTGCTGTGTATACAACCCGTGACATGTACTAAACCCAATCAAACCAAGCCATGTAATTTGCATTATTCACAAAGAGAGCAGAGTCCCTGAATCCGTCTAGCTGATTATGTGCATGATGGGTCATCATTTACAGAGTTAGCTCTATACAAGTATCTAGGCAGGTCCAATCAACTAGCCATCACTCACGTCATGAGTCCTTTGTCACATGGTTTGCTTGACTTTGCGTTTTATCATTTTTTCCTTAGGAGAGTTTCAGAAAAAATCACTACAATTGTTACCCTTTTTTAGTATGAGGTTAGGGGCTTATAATATATTTTTTCTATTTCCTGTGGACTCCATCAATTGAAAAAAACCAAACTCAATAATTCAGAGCACCTTAGAGCCACCCTCTAAAACTTCTTCTGCTCTAAAAATAAAACACTGATAAAAGCTGCATCTATAACTTCGAGTATTAAGATAATACTTTGTTAAGTACTTACCATCATTGCTATCTTCTCTGCTGATTAAAGCTGCATCTATATCGTCTAGTATTAAGATAATACTTTGTAAAGTACTTACCATCACTGCTATCTTCTCTGCTGATATTAGCTGCATCTATATCTTCTAGTATTAAGATAATACTTTGTAAAGTACTTACCATCATTGCTATCTTCTCTGCTGATATTAGCTGCATCTATATCGTCTAGTATTAAGATAATACTTTGTAAAGTACTTACCATCACTGCTATCTTCTCTGCTGATATTAGCTGCATCTATATCTTCTAGTATTAAGATAATACTTTGTAAAGTACTTACCATCATTACTATCTTCTCTGCTGATATTAGCTGCATCTATATCTTCTAGTATTAAGATAATACTTTGTAAAGTACTTACCCTCACTGCTATCTTCTCTGCTGATATTAGCTGCATCTATATCTTCTAGTATGAAGATAATACTTTGTAAAGTACTTACCATCATTGCTATCTTGTCTGCTGATAAAAGCTGCATCTATATCGTCTAGTATTAAGATAATACTTTGTAAAGTACTTACCATCATTGCTATCTCCTCTGCTGATATTAGCTGCATCTATATCTTCTAGTATTAAGATAATACTTTGTAAAGTACTTACCATCATTGCTATCTTCTCTGCTGATATTAGCTGCATCTATATCTTCTAGTATTAAGATAATACTTTGTAAAGTACTTACCATCATTGTTATCTTCTCTGATGATAAAAGCTGAGTCTATATCTTCTATTAAGATAATACTTTGTTAAGTACTTACCATCATTGCTATCTTCTCTGCTGATAAAAGCTGCGTCTATATCTTCTAGTAAGATAATACTCTGTTGAGGAGCTACATTCATCAGGTGATTCAATCTATCATCAGATAAACTCCTTTCACTCAGGTTCATCATACATATACTATACTGAAGCTCTCCAGCTAAAGCCATGCTGTTAATCAATCAAATGGAAATTAAAGTGCATGTTTAACCCAATGTGTAATTAACAATGCTATTTTAAAAATGTTTGGTCAATTGCACACCAATTCACAAGACATGTTTTATCCTAAAGTTAAGACAACACCAAAATAAAATCAACTCTTTCTGTTTCGTTTGTTTGTTGTTATTGTTGTTGTTTAGAGTTTTTTTTGTTTTTTTTTGGGGGGTGTTCAAAAGATCAATTAAGAAATAATGGCAAGAAAATCTAGACAATGAGCAAGTTCCAACAGATGTGCAAACTAAATGGACAGGTAGTGGCTAAACCAGTTTCAGAATTACTCATTGCAATTACAAAGTAAACTCTGTGATACTTTGTAATAATAATAATAAAATAAAATCAATAAATAAAATAACTAGCAATCTGAATAGATGAGAACTTTCTTGAGAACTCTTTATGCAGTTTAAAATGGTTGGTATGTTTTAGACAATTGAAATGGTTTCAAGCATTTATAAAAAATTTGAACAATGGAACAAATGTGTTGCCCTTTTTTAAGCAGTGTTGTTGAAAATGTACACCCCTGAAACATGTCTGAGGAAGATGAATGTTTGGACTGTTTTCAGACAAAGTAAGCTCTGAACACAATAGTACCATATACCAAATTACTGCTCTACAAAAACTACTGAATTTTCCTGCAGGTATATTGATCATAATTGTGTCGCAAAAGGGTTAAATGTCCACAGCCACGTTACATTTGTTCAAAGGACCTGCACCTAGGGCTACACCTGTGAGTGAGACAATGTTACATGAATTTGTGAACATTTAGTAATAGGTGACTTGGTGTATACATGTGTAAATATGGCACAGTTGGTGCTGCACTCTTTCAAACCATCGCTAATCATAAACCATGTAAACGCTTGTTTCCCTTCCCATTGACCGATCTATTTGTATCATTGCCATTGCCCACGTCCCAGTCCCCTTCTCATGAAGGGTGTTAACATCATTGAGATTCCAGGATTTGAACACTTACATAAAACTACTTTTTCCACATCCTGGTGGGCCATGTAGTAAGTATCCTCTCCTATATGGTATACCTGTAAACCAAAATAGCATGTCATCAACAGTAAGTCATTATTAACACACACATTTTTGTGTAGAAAGATTTAAAAAAACACAATCCACACAAATATTAATAGCTGAAAATGAGTGATCACTTGACATTTATATCTTTCCTTTCACAAGTTGAATGTTTACAAGGTTTCACTGGAAATATCTGATATATCCCTTTGCATTGGTTATCATATTGGCTGTCTGCTATCACAATTGAGGGCGCTGACGTTTACATGCATTGATTCTATACTAATGACAGTGCCAAGCTAACCTAACTATGATAAGATAAAGATGCCAGACAATCAGCATGAAACAACTGTTCAAATGATTGAAAATCAGCATGAGCTGAACACATCTCTTTTTAAAAAACTGTGACCCAACGCCAGAAAATTCTAGAACTGCCAAATTTGCTATAAACCCAGAAGATGCACAATCAGCTAAAAGTAAGAAGTGCTACCATTGGCTGTATAAGCTATAGTCAGAAAATTACAACAACAGCACATAATAGGTTTGTGTCTTTCTGGCCACCTGGTCTGTGGCTATATAATGAGTGACCATGAGCAGTAGCCAGAAGGCACCCCAGGGACAATTACTTTAATAAAAGGGAGTCAATAGTTCTTCAAAGCAAAAATCCATTTGATTTTTCCCTTAAAACTCCTACGCTGTGAGATCTCCATTTGCCTCACCCAGTATAAAGCCATGACACACATGTACATACCCACACATACACGTAGCTACTGTGCATTGTGCAGTGTGTGTAATGATAACAGCCTAAAACAACAATTATTGCAAGACTAAGACTTTAAATATCTGAACACACAGCATTTGATCTTCAAGGGATAAAATGTGTTAGGCTTTGCCTGCAGCTAGATACTAATTTTATCAGGGTCAACAGGTTTGTGGATAGAGTTCACATTTTGTAATAGTTGGGATATAGGCTACAATATGACATCATGACATACCTCTATCTGAATACCACTTGGGATTCTCTATGAATTCTTTAGCATCAGTTAATATATCTTCAGCTATGCCATGATCTAAGATGACTGATGATAATGGTCGACGTTTCCTTGGATACCCAAACTGTCTCCACTCTGCTCCCATTGCTGTATACATGATGGTCTTACCCTCTTGCTTCTGTAAGGCCATTTCCCGTGCTAATGAGAAAGATTCCAAAAGAAAGATTAGCTGTATTTATGCCAAGGACAGTAGTATTAAGGCATCCCTCCTTAACTAACCCCTTATCACTCCCAAGTTGAAAATGGTAAACATTCTGGCAAGACATGTACTTTATCTTAAACAAACATAAGCTTTAAATAAAACGTTCACAATCTGTAATTGACATGTAGTTTTTCATCAGATGACCATTTTTACTCTTCTTTCATGAGATATTTATTAAGACTTTTAGTGAATGAAGTATGCCCAGAGTTTACATAAGCTTTTATTTGAAAACTGATTTTCTTTTTAGTGCATTCTGAACCACGGATCTTGAGTAAAACAAAGACACTCAAAATACTACAAAACTAATGCTGTATGCCTTCTGTCATCTTTGGAGATGTAAATTGCTTAACTGTGGAATACCAGCAATGAACCAATATCAACTATATATTACATCATTTAAAGACCTTGTAAGGAATGCTACAGAAAGATGGCATTTCATGCAAAAATATTCTAGTTGATTGCTTCAAGTTAGCTCTCCAGTTCTAATTGTATAGTTTGAGACTAGGTTTGTAAAACAATAAAAAAAAAAAAAAAAACACACCAAAAACAAAGACAAACCTTGGCTAAGTATATCGAAGAACAGTTCTTTGTTTCTTCCAATAGCAGTGAGTGTAACTGTTTCCCACGGCGTCCCAGTGTGCAGATCTATCATCTGTTTCTCTCTGTTACGCTCAACCCAAATCCAAGTATTTCTATATCTGTGTGTTAAGGCAAAAATACTGACTTGTAAAAACATATAGATTTTTAAAATCAGGAATAATGAATATACAATAAATTTTTCCTCCAACAGGACATGGCCAACTTTAACCTGAGACTACAAATCCATTAATTATTTTATAATGATCCTAAACAAAAGGCGAGCCCCCAGACAATGGTCCCTCTGCAACCCTAGTTGCGACCACTTTAAAGAGAAAAGCTTTGGGTACACCACAGGAATTGGGATAGAACCCTTGACAAATTATTTATAGCCCTATCACAAAAAGGACCGGTTCAATTTCTGCATATTGAGAATGGTAAAAGCTGCTTGTGTGACACTGAATGAGTATTATCTAATTGGTTTCTTGATGTGAAAGAATACTTACCGAAAATAGTGGTTACCTGGGCTGGGTACAAAGTCAAACTGAGTGTTAATCTTGCCACTCTCACTCTGTTGGAATGTTGTTTCAACGCTAAGATGTTGAGCTTTACGTGCATTAACTGTGATCCAATGTAACAACCAGTAGTAACTCTTATCTTTGCTTGGTACTTCTAAGGTCATGAGCAGTTGACGACGTAGTGCAATAGTTCCATACTGTGCACCTTTCTTGGCTACAGCAAGCAATGCCCCAACACCGACAAGTCCAAATCCAGCACCAAAGTAAGGATTATCTTTAAGTGCAGCAAAGAATTCTCCAATGGCCATAATTTCCTTATTCAATTATCTTATTAAGAGGCAACAGGTCACAAAATACAAAGAAGTTCTCGGAGAAACAACCTGTTCAAATTAAAACAAAAAACATTTGAAAGATTTATTTAGGTTCAATCCTTTTATAGACCAGTTTGTTTGAATGAATTTGCATACATGTCCCATACTAGTGATCACCTAGTAAGACCCACCTGCCCACAGGCAACCTCAATCCTCCACCATGTCAGCATGTCAACTATCCTCAACTCTTTGATCACTCAACACCAACATGTTTGGAATTAGATGAGACTTTGCTTAGGGGTGACACTGGTGGGGGCAACTTTGTTTGGGGCGAACTTCCTAGGGGCCAGATGACCAGCTAGCTACTGTACTGTATTAAAGAGAAATGATTTTGCAATTTAGCTTGAAAAGACTTGGATCCAAATATCACTTGTAACGTAAAGTACTAGCATGACTAGTTACTAGCCCTAGAGGCCTGTCACTTTCACATAGTGACAGTGACGTCTTAACTCTTGGATATAAGCATCTACTTCCAAGGATGAAACATTTCAGAGCTTAGCTATATAATTCAAATCATAACAGGGAAGAAGCTAAGAACCTCACCGGATTCACATTGTATGGCGGCATATATTTTTTGCCGATGGGTTTTGGATGCCAGATATTCCTCATAAATCCATCATTTTCTTGAAATGATTCAGCTCTCAACGTTAAAAACATTTTGTTTGTCTCTCAAAAATGCCTGTCGTGTGTATGCCTACCTACACTAGCATTCTAGGCGCAAACGGTTGCACGATATTCATTTGAATTGATTGCGTACTGTGGTATGTGTTATGAAAACACACGCAAACACACACACCCTTACATATGGCAGTTACTGGGTACTTCCATTGTTGTTCTATTATTCCCTTTTCTAAAGAAATCATCTGTGGGGTACCACTAGAACAAAGAAAACCTTGTGGGGTAGTATTGTTCCATCGTGTACAGTACCCTGTAAGATGGCGTGTGTAAGAGCACGCATAATACTAGGTCTGCATGATGAACCGTGTTAAAAGTTTGCAGAAATGTTTAACTGCACTGTAATGCTGAATGTTTAATCTTCAAGAACAGTCTCAAGTAAGTTTCATCATTATTATATATAATATAAGGTCATCGCAAATACCGCCTAGGACTTTTTTAGGTGATTATGCACATGGTCAAAAGGTACTGGAAGAAAATGGGAACACTGTTCGTACCTTTAAAAAAAAAATCACCTCACATTTAAATAAAATAGTATCTAATTTACTCAAATGAGCTATTCCTTTGGGTAAAAACGAGTGAAAAAGGGGTGGCAGGATACAGAAATTTTTCCCGTTATAACGCCGTACTGAAAAAGTGTTTTGTTGTTGGCGGAAATCAGCCACCGTAGTATTAAAAGTATTAGAGTCTATCGCAAAGCAGCAAAAAAAAAAAAATTACAATCCCAAATGCAATGTCCTACTTGTTTCATTCATCTTGTTCTTGTAAAAAGGCAGTATGAACATGGAGAAAGAAAATAAATGAATAGTATGACATGAGCATAGAGCAAGGACTTGGACTAATATTAATAAAAAGAACACTTCACCACACTCTCTAAACAATATTTATTGCTATTGAGTACTGATTAGGCCGTGTCCATAAACGGCGACTTCGGCTACAGCTACAGCTAAATCAGCGCGTCTGCCAGCAGTGTTGAAGAATAGGCAGACGTGCGCGATCTAGCCGGCCGTAGCTCTGTAGCCGAAATTGTCGTTTTGAACACGGCCTAACTCCACTGACTGAGTATAAAAATAATAGAGATCAGCGCCTAACTCACATCAGCAGAGAGGGGGCCGCCATATTACTATGTCGTGCCACTACACCACTAGGGGGCGCTAACTTTTACTCCAAGTCCAAGCTCTCCCCCCCCCCCCCCCCCCCCAACCAACTCGACGAGAGTCGAACGAACTAGCGAGCGGCCCCGCGGCGGAAACGTCTGTAGTAAGTTGGTGCTTGTTTTGGGTTGTGGCTTCCTTTTCACGCTTGAATACCACTCATTTTTTTGGGGAGTGTCCTCGTCGTCCTTGCGCCACTGTAGAATTGTATAGCTGCATATTGCAGTCAACTCTGTTGTGGTAGCGCGCCTGTGTGTGTACTGTCCTGTTTTGTGTGATCACCGCGACTGGCTGCTGATGTTGAATCCTTGACAGTCACACTCTGAAGGAGTGACATTTGGTGTACACTTTTCAGGTTATTTTGATGAAGTCCAGTCGTTTATGTGGCAGCCAGTGGTCTGTAATTACATTGTATAGGTAAGTTTGTACAGTTGCACTAAAAAAATAAATACAAATAAAACAAGGAGTAAAACTAACGTTTAATACTAACAAGTTTTAGGATTACTATATTTCTGAAAAATTCTATGAAAAAAAAAAAAAAAAATTTTTTTTGTAATACTACCCCCTATCTATCAGTCACCTATGTATAGGCTTTAGTAAAGTTCCAATAAGAATAGGCGCCGTAGTTTTGTTTAAACTGTCTTTCTTGTCAGAATGCTGCTGCTAGTGCTAGTGCTTCATGTAAGTGCAGCGCTTAGTGAGTAGCTACACTATTTAGTACTTAAATTAATAATAATAGTAACAGTAGTACTACCCGGTACTACTACTCTACTACTACTAGTCGGTGTTGGAGGTCTCGACCGAGGTCTCGGTCTCTAAACTATATTTTTCAGGTCTCGGCAATTTTGAGGTTCAGGAACAGGTCTCAAATAGTCTTGGTCGGAGACCCATTAAAAACTTCTGAATGTTTTAAGTTGGTTGTTCGAGTAAACGTTTGGGTTTATGGTTTATGATTGCCTGAGCTATCACCGCACAATTTTAGCGCAGCATGTGATGAACTGGTGTGTGTCTTTTTTCGTTAAAACAAAACGCATGTCATGCAATGTGTGTGCATCAATCATTGTCCATTGAACGGCAACATAAACCACGTTTTGACATAGCCAACAGGCAGGTTGTGTACATAAATCATATCAGATTTATGAGTTGTGATCACAACATGAAGTGTATACAGGCAACTTTACTTCGTGAAATGAAATAAATGATTGTCATGTTCACAGTATTAATACTTACATGATTTGAATAATTAGCCTACTACAAAAAAATACACTTTACATATGTAGTACTAGACCCAGTAACTGGGGCGCTGTACTCATTAAACAAAATTGTTAACATCTTCGGTTGTACTGCGAAGATTAAAAAGGGGGTACAGAGCCCAAGTTACTGGGTCTATCTACGTAGTTAAAATGGATGAAACAAAATAAATTTGGGGACTTATTTTCGTCCTGATGTTATTTTTGTCCACTAATAAAATAAATTGTTCACAAATTTTAGCCCCATTTTACCTTGTCTTCCAGTTCAAACCAGAAGTTGAAAATCCTCACATTGTCTGGTTGAAGGGTTAAATGATGTTCATCATTTGATATGATTACATCATTATTTTATGATTGATATCATTCAAGAACAACTTGTTTTTTGTAATGTAATAAAAAGTAATTTCTAGTTTTACTTTGGTTTTTGTCAAAGTTTTAACAGTGCATCTATAGGCACATATCCTTCTTGAATTGAGGGCCCCGTGCTTGTCAATTTTTATTGAAAAATTGTTAGTGTAAAAATTGTATTATGAGGTCTTGATCTTGGACTGTAAGGTCTTGTTCTCGGCCTTGATTTCAGAAGATCAGGTCTCAGTCTCAGTCTCATACTTTGAGGTTTTGATTCCAACACTGAGTAATGTCTATTGATCAGTGACAGAGTGGTGTACATTATCACTCAGGTACATGTTGTACAAGACAGGCACAACTGAGGCATTTCCTGTCTATCCTGTATTACATTTCTTTATTTTATTTTTTTATATAATTTCTGTTGACAGTTATAGTCAAATCAATTATGATATAACTTGTTATTGTTAGTATCACACAAGCTAGCCCAATAATAATGCCAATAACACTGGACTCCCTCAGCTTCTTGGCCCTAGCCCTACAGCATCAGGAAGTGTGATGATCGTTTGAATAGAAACTCACATTTTTTGCAAAAAAAATTTCTCCCAGTTTACCCTTGCCTTAAAATTGTGAAGAATAAATTAAAGCGACTTTGTGCAAGCTCGTTTTTGTGTAATTTTATGAAGAATCTCAGAGTTGACAATCACTCGTTTTTAACATTGTTGGTGCCATGATGAGTGGAATACAGACAAATTATGTAACCCATCTTCAGCGAGGCCGAAGGTGGAGTTGGATCTGGCACGTTTATTGATCAGAATAAATGATGTGCACCAACCTTTGTGCAGGGTTCAGCCAAAATGTGTTACATGTAAGTTAATAACTTTTTCTTTGACATAAAAAATACCACTGTGGTTTGATTAAGTTCATGTACTCAACATGTAGGCCTACATTTATGTCTCTGAAAATTGGATGGAGGTGTTTCTCGTAATGTCATCACGGTATTCTGAGAGGAGTTTTTCCAATGGCCTGCAAAGCATTTTCCTCTACAAGTAGGCCAAATGGAGCTCAATCCAATGTGATATTAGGCATACACTGTACTTAACCTTAATCTTTGTGGGCAATGGAGGCCCACATTTTTTAACATACCCCATTGCACTCCATTGTGGAGTGGTCTGATTAAGATGGAGATTTGTACGTATTGAGGGCGCACTTTAAAAATGTGCTGATATTTTAAAAAGTTTCCTTTCCTTATTTGGATGATGTACATCATTTTACAATGTGAGTTAAGAAAATTTTAATGTTCTTCATTTCAACGTCAGATTTAAACAAAAAGAAAGGATGTAGGCACAGGTATTTTAATGGACGGAAGAACTTTTGTCAGATTAAAAAAGAAATCAGAAGATGGCCGAAGTCATGTCTGTGTATTACACTGTAAGCTGTTAAGTGTAGCCTTGTTACTCACATAATTATGATGATGTACATCATTGATGTACATGAGTGTACAGTGTACACTGTACATTTACCTGTAATGGTAATACCATAAGAGTGGGGACAGTAGAACAAAGGAATACAAAAGGGACAATGCTGTCCTCACATTGGAATCCTTTGTATTTTTGTGTCCTCACATTTTTTTCGTGCGCTTAGTCGAGAGTGTTAAGTTAGAGGGACAAAGGAAAGTCCTCACATAGATAACAATAAATTGAGTATAGTACATGTACAATGTACATGTAAATCTCGGCATGCATGAAGGAGATACATTTAGCTTGTTCATGACAGGATTCCAATCTAACAGAAATGCTTTAATTGAAGCTTACATGGTAATTTTCTGCACTTATACATGTACAGTGTGAACTGGTAGGGGCCTGTTTAGATGTAGAGTAGGTTTATAGGTTTAGCTCAGTGGATTCATGGATACACTTGTCAGATGTACATGTAACTAACCCTCTTTTTGACTGGCCTACATTTGTGTACTTGGCCATGTTCAGACACCGGAACCAAACGAGCAGTGGGGGGGGGGGGGGGCAGTTGTAAAAATAAAACTACCATGTACCTTGCGTTCAGACAGCTTGAAGTTAAACCCGATATGGTTTATCTTCTGTTTTAAGAGGTCAAACAGCACCGTGACCCAACACAACAACATCCGGTTTATTCACAAAAGCATGCGCACGGCCCTGTTGAGGCGTCATAGGCATATTTACTTAGCGACCTTACACAGGTCAGCGGTCATCTGGTGTGAGTTAAACCGGAAGTTGTCATTTTTATTCTGTCCACACACCATGCTAAAAGATAAACCCAAAGTGGTTTAGCATTAAACCACCCTCGCCGACCGATTTAACTCATTCGAGTTCAACCCGGTTAAGTTTTAAGAGTGTTCAGACACACAAAGTTAAACCCAAAGGAGTTAAAACTGCCTTAAAACCGTGTGAAGGTGTGGTATTTTTGTGTCAGAATAAAAATAAACAAAGTTTGACATTGGCAAAGATGTTACATTGTAAGTTTTGACTAGCCTGTCTGGCTACCCCAAACCAATACATTGTAAGAACTAGCGCCCATAGTACATGTTCCTTGTGTCGATGCATGTGATAAAGAACATGCATTAAACATTGTATTTGAATTCAATTATTGAAACTATATACAGCCTGGTAAAAAATTATCAGTAGAGCATGCCAAGAGCAAGGCCATGCCTGCTTGGATGGCATGGTTGATATTATCATTAGGAGGCTGCTCATCTCTCTCTGATCCAATTAAGTGAATCAACCAGCTCTTCCCATACCAATTTCATCCTGGCCAAACATATGTACACATAGTTTACTCTGGTTTATCAGTCAATATCAAATTTACAGGCTGTGAAATTAAACTCAATTGATTAACTCTACTACACGACAGTGTGCGTCATAATCATGCAGGCACACTTATAGTAGTGCGTCTGTGTCAGGCATTATCAAAATGTTTGATATTGAATCAGCTTAAAGGTGTACACTGTATTATATGGAATATGAATTTGTTTTGTATTGTACATTACATACATGTAATAAATGATAAGATAAGTTGTAGACACTAATCTGTAATTGTGATCATAAGGAGATCTCATTAGGAAATTAAAATACTTTAAAATAAAAAGACAAATGTTTGTTTTATTTTACAGTATAGAGTGTTTAGCACTTCCTCATTTGACAAAGTTACAGATTCTAATGGGGTCTGGCAAAGAGCAGCAAATGTTCTACTTACTGTAATTTAAATGTTACTTTTATTTTGTCCTTTTCATAAAACAATTCAGCTCTCAAAACTTAACAATTCAGCAACTGAAACACCACTTGTCAACTCTGCCAATATTTGTTTGTTTGTGTAGGCACAGTTAATATGTGATTTGCCACTACATGTATGTGACTGAGAGTGCGCACAACCTGAAATGAAGACATGAAAGAGATAAACAAACAAACAACACTTTATACTGCTGTGTGTTAAATTATTTTACAAAAGTTAGATTTACTTAATAAATAAAGGAAATTTCTGAACCCCAGCACCCCCATGGAATGTTCAGTTCAGGAGATTTAATCCACAGTGTAAATAGACTTAATTTACATGGAACAAAATTGTCTGCCCTAAAAATGACTACCTGTCATGCCTGATATCTGGGACGTCATTGAGTAGGAATTGTCCACATACATGTAGTACAATCTGTACATTTATATCTCCAAGTATCACCTGTTCATATCTGAATGTCCATACAGAGTTATTATGAATGTCAACTCAATTGGCAAAGTGTGAATGATGTTTTTGCATGGATTGTATTTGATTTATTCCCTGAGAGAAACCTGCTTCTGAGTTCCTAAAACTGTACACTATCTACTTCATTATACCAAATAAGAAATGACATTAATTATATGTGTGTCATGTACCTGCTTGTACATGTATGTACATGTACATGAAGACAAAATTGTAATAAATTACCTAAGAAATTACTTAAGAAGTATTCACTAAATTGCTCAAAATGAAAATTTGGGTTTTTCAATCTGTTAATACATGTTGCTGTTTTGACATGAAATTTGGCAAGCCCTTGGATGTCAAAGGTTATGGGCAGGCTTCTCAATCAGAAGGGTGTGGTCCTTGTGCTTTGGACCTGCATGTCATGATACTGTTGTCCTATTCAACAGATTAGAATGTGAGATTGGCATTACAGGGACAGCCCTTATGGTTTAGATCGTTTCAGTGGTAGAACAACACAGGTATTGATAGACAGATTCAGCCTCACAGGATACGCACTATGGATTGTCGCAAGGATCAATTGTTGGGCCTATATGTTTTACCATTTACACCATGCCCACCGAAAAAATCATGAAGGAGAACAAGTTACTTTATCACATCTACATATGTGTACAAATGTAATTGTAAGCTGACCAGTTTCATACCTTTGAATTTATCATGTATTCGGTCTGCCCTACATGTACAAGCCCACTGATCATTCACCATCTGAAGCCTGCATGGCAAAATTTTGCAGTCTGTCATCTTTTTTATTAGTCTTCTCTCAATCTTCAGACAGATTTTGTTTGTTTGTTTTTGTTTACTTTTACACAACCAACTTTGTGCGTGCACAATGAGTCTATCTGACAGCGGTATGGTGCTCATTTTAAAGGTGAAGTTGTAACCATACAATCAGTTGGGAAAAAAACCACATTGACCTAATTTGCATTTTGGGTGTTTCGCGCTGCATCTCACAGAAATGTTGGTAAATTTCCAGTGATGTGTTCTCATTTATATATTTTTTTTCACCTAAATGTTGTCAAACCAATTGAAATTGGTCAAAATCAGACCCTTTTTTTGGCTTTGAATTGCAATCCCGTTGAACAGTACACATCCAAAGCAGTCCAAAATTCTTCTGAGGTCATCCAATGTGAAAGGCCTAATAAATCACTTGACGACATGCTGACTGAGACTTAAATTCCAAGTAAAATAACGAGAAAGGGTATAAATTAGGCTAATATTTTCAAACTCTGTTTTAGACATGGTAGAAGCCATGCTGTGTCTCTAAACTCCAGCTTGTTGTACATGTATAAGTTCACTGTATCATCATACATTGTAAATCTCATGGTTACAATAAACATTTTTGTTTTTCTGTTCTGTTTAAGCCGGAAAAAATGTGGACGGTCGTGCCCTAAAATAAGGGTTGATCAGCTAGCTGGAAACAAAACTCTTATGTATTTTGGCCCTACATGTACAAACCACATGTACATACCTAATGGCAGTAACAAATAGTGTACCAGGTTAAAAGTGGCTGTGTCCTAAGTTTCTAGATGGATTATCAGTCATGATGATAAATCAAATTAGTCACTTGTTTAATTTGTCAGATTCATCACTTATTCAAGTGAAGTTTTCTTCCCAGCGAGCACTTTAAAATGTTGTATTTTTATTCAAAAGCATAGGAAAACATGTTTATTTTAACAATTATCAGGGAAAAAAATGCGTAGAAATGTACAAAACTTGAGCCTCTGAAAAGTCTGACACATTCTGGGCATGAAGAAACGTTCCCAACGATTCTTGTATTCCAGTGGATCACCAGAATGGTCTGCCGGACTGTGACATTGTGCCACACCTCGGGAACATTCCTGCATTGAGTGAATGTTTGTTAACATTGCAACATTCCGGCAGTCCAATGGTTTGAGACTGTCCATACAATGTGCATCATTAAAACACACAATATTAAAAAAGATAAAAAGAAAAAGATGTTTGTTTAAAACTATAAACAAGGCTTTTTAGATTTTGTATACAATTTAATCAATAATTGAGATGGCTTAATGTACACTACACGATGTACCACATGTAGATCTACATTTGGTATCATTCATAGCCTGTTTACTTTACCAAGGTACATTTGTACATGTCTCTATGCATGAATGCACATGTCTAATTGGCTGTTACAAAGTTAAGTTCCAGCATCCTCCATGGTTCCAGCATGGAGGATTGCACTTTGCACAGCTGAAAGGATTCACTGAAGCATGCTGGTCTTCAAGCATGTAAGTTTAATGCTTAAAGGCAGGGTCTACTTTGGCTAATTGTCAAATACCACTATTCTCATTTTCCTCAATATCCTCATTTTTCCCCAATTATGCTCAGACACGTTACATGTAAGTCTTTAGTCAAGGTGTTTGTAACTGTTTTGTTTGCTATCACCAATAGAGGGCGTTTACTTTTGTGTTATCACATCTTTCAGAACTTTTAACGTGCATGCAGAGTAACGAGGTAACAAAGACTATGATTGTAAACAATGTGACTGCTTGTGTGTCGCAAGGATTGTGCGTTGTGTGCATCGTGATGTGGTTTTTAGACGGTTATCCGAACCGTAAAAATGCAAATGTGTAACCGAACGATTACATAAGGTTGTATGATGTATCACATTCACATGCATGACATGTACAGTGTATCATGGCATGTTCACATGTCTAATCGTATGAATTTGTCCCTTTCAGGGGCAAAGGTTTCACCCCTAATTTCAGTTTTTTAACACTTTTGAAGCTTTTAAGAAAAACAATTATATTTAACCTCACATAAATTTTGAACAAACTTTCATAAGTGCATGTTATAGTTTAATCTGGTAAAAATGTCCACTTCGTGGACTTTTAAGTAAAGAATAGGCCTAAACTATTTGAGCCCTCGGTACATTGTAAACCAGTATTCACCTTGTGAAGAAAATCTTGCTCTATGATCAAGATGACTGTACATGTTTAGCAGGAATGTATGGATGGATATACTTTGATTATTCGGGAAAAGAAACCTAGAAGTAGATTTCCTCTGTGCAGAGTATACTTCATACAACAAGAAATCTACAACAGTGCATTCAAATGCTTGAAATCTATCTGGCAGTCTAGATAAAACATTGACTGGCAATGTGGGGGTTACGCATGCTTGAACAGTTGAACCTCGCCTGCATGCACAACAATCTGACTTTCACTTTTATATAAATACTGTGTACTACAGTGCCATCCTGGGTACCAGGTGTCTTTTCCAGGATGGACAATTTGGTTTCACCATGGAGGTAGAATCCTTTAAAAAATCCTACTTTAATCAGTGGATTTCACACTGTACATTTTGGGATGCTAGAGTTTGTACATCAAAATGTCATTTGTCAAAATTAACTGTTACACAAAATAATCTGCGGTTTGCCAAGCTTTTGTTTATTATTAATTTGTTGGTGTTTACTTTACATTGATGTGTGGTACATGTAAACTCTGTTTACTCATCAATGCTTTCCCCAGTCAGTGCTTATCATACATCAGTGTAGGGTAGAAACCAAAATAATATTCTTTATAAGGTTAGGACATTTAGGCAGTAAGACTGTTCAGTTTAAGTACATGTTGTTACATGTGCACACTTCAAAGTTGTTTTTAAAACTTTAAAAGAAGTGTTTTTGTGCATTACCATCCCAACTCTATTTACTTCAGTTTGAAAACAATTGGTTTGCAAAATAATAAAATGAGGGGAATAAAACTTGACCATATGATAAAGGGGATGAAGATAGCATGTTGTCAGCTTGTGGACGATGGTTGTACAATCATACAATGTACGCCTACACAGCAGGTATGTCATTGAAACTTGTTTTTATGTTATAAATTGTTTCATTGTATAAATAAAGGCAGAAATATTTGAAGGTTTTAAGACCGTTCAGTGTAGCTCAATGGTATGATGTCTGTAAAATAGTTGTCACAAACATGAAAAAAAACCTTAATACAGTAGTTGGGTAGCCATGCTGACGCATAAAGCACAGTGCACAGACTGAAAAATACACTTGATATAATGTACTTTTAGATAGCAAAAAACAGGAAAAAGTAGGCCTAATGTTTCTCATGTATAAATAGTGCTAAAGGTTTGAATGTATTGACAGGAACAACCATGGAGTTGCTCCATGGAACAACTCTGTGTGAAAAAAGCAGACTGAACACTGTAAAGGGTCAAGGGCTTGGATGTGTACACTTTATAACACTTTTTTGATTTCATTATATTATGTCAACAGACATTGAGGTGACGAAAGTAAACAATGTCATCATTATTGTTGCAACTACACTGATTCTGATTTAATACAACACAACACAGATAGTTGGCATTGATTGTATGATAGGCTGGAAACTGGACCAGACACAATGAATGGCCTCATCAAAAAACACCTCCGTAATTATCAGACTTGGGCTTTATGAAGATGGGTTTTGCATACTACACTTACATTAGTTACTGATAGTTGACTGAAGTGAGGGAAGGCGTTCGAATGTTCTATGTGCATAAGCATGTAGTTTGCCAATGACTGGCTTTAAAAAAACACTAAACAAGACATCAACGTTCAACTAGGTTCATGTACAATTTTCACCCTGTACAATATCTGATAGATCATTAGCTTCGCTGCACAAGTATGCAGGCCTTGAACGCTCTTGAAGGGGCATGGCAAATTTCCTCTGGTACAGTGTAAGGGGCACTCTATGAGGAAAATGTAAACTTGTATTGGAACTTTGCAAAGGCCACCACAGCAAAAGCACAGGGCACCACGGCAATTGCTGTGGGTGCCGTGGGTTATTTTGAGGCCTGAGTATGACTGGCATTGAGTTGTTGAAATAGACTCTTACATTATGTGTCAACAAGCTGTAAAAAAACCACATACTGTGTGCATGTATATTGGTACATTGAATGTAGCATTTGTGCAATTTTAGAGACAGTTGAAATGAATTTGAAGTATATCATCTTGTGTGTAGTTATACAGGGAACAAGAGACATGCACTGTACATCACTAAAAATAGGACAAGTTAAATGCATCTAGGAATGTGTATAGGCCCTGGGATTAAGCTTTTTGTAAAGTAGCCGACTGGGCTAGTAAACTGTAGGTTTTACTTGCCAACAGGAAGTTTTAGTAGCTCAGGTTTTAAACATGTACAGTATGTATTGTCATAAGTGTATCGTTCTGATGTCTTAAGGGTAGTGGTCACAACCAGTTTAAAGGTCAAATGAAGTTACATTCATACATAATCAAAAATATATATATACTTTTTTTAATAAGTTTATTATTCACACCTGAAAAGGAAGAAATGTGAGCATTTTAAACAAGTAAGTTGCAGAGGTTTTAGTAGCTCACAGGGCAAGTTGAGAAGTGGGTGTTACAATTCATATGATTGTATCCAACCAATCATCCATTGAACATGTCCTGCAGCTCACTCCAGGATCCACTGTTACCATCTGCACCTTTCACATAATCCATTTGTATGCAAGTTACAATCTACACACACACCCACTGCATTTGTATGTAATTCCCTCCTACACACACGCACATATGTAGCTACATACATGTTGCACCACAGATTGCCACAAAGTACCATCTGTACATAGGCTAGCATTTGGGTACATGGCTTTCTTCTCTTTGTGTTTGTACAGCTGGTATTATTGGGGGTTTCAGCCATCCGCCGAAACCACCTTTGTTTTTGTCGAGATTTTTATTTTATTTCACTATTATTATTATACTTTCCGAAAATTCTCCTAGCATTTACACGTGAAATTTTGTGAGCGTTCGATCTCTGGATCTGCAGTGAGTCCCAAAAGACACAAACAATACATCAAATGAAAGCCTGTGATCTAACTTAGATCAAGCAGCAGTTCGGCCGAGTGTTTTTAATCCTTTGTTGACGATATTAATGATTGAAAAACACGTATCGTCAACCCAGCACAATCGCCGTGTGTGTACATTGCATGTAATTCACGCTGTACATCGCATACAGTCTCTACACCATACAGCCATTACTTCCCACGCTAGGCATCGTAACACGCTGCATACGGCCATACCCACACATAGCCCATTGTCCACGCACATGGCATCGTTCGACCTTTGTACCTTTTATTTTCGTTCACTGCTTCGCTTTTACAGTAATGGTGAACCTGTATAATATTAACGCCCTCTTGTTTGTGGAGAGTCCTCGAACTATTAAATAGGGAAGCGTTTTGGGATATTAGTAGCGGTTTGTTCTCACGCAATTTCATTGAATTCTCCCACCACAATTTATTTCAAGGTCAGTTTGGTATAGCTTATTAATAACTTTAGCCTTGGCATGGTAGTTTATTATTTACAATTTATTATTTAAAACTTTATATCGTCTGAACCATACCTAAGAGAGTTATAATTTTTGTACCATCTGGTAACTGACGGCACATTAAATTTTAAAAATGTCACCCTCTTTGACCTTTACTTCCGGTACAAACAGGAAGCTCTCAAATTTAAAGTCTATATCTCGTGAACCACATGTCATAAAGTCAACTCTTTGTGACGTTTTGGAGCTAATGATACATTTGCTTTTATTAAAAACATGACCCAACTTTGATCTTTTCGTCCGGTCCAAACAGAAAATTCAATACAAAAATACATTTCCTTAACCACATGTCATAAAGTCAAAAACTTTGTGCCGTCTTGTAGATTAAAATAACAAAGTTCGTACGAAAAACGTGTTTTCATCATCGTGATGTCATCAGGTGTCAAATTAATTATTTCATTAATTCAATGTTGACAACAAAGCCGAAACCCCAGTGTTTGTTCGTTACAAACTCATTTCTAGTTACAAATGTACATAACTACCATTGGAACCCAATTGCATGTGTACTGTGGGTTCAAGTCTTTACAATCTCTGTCATGTAGAATGTGATCTCTGTCATGTAGAATGTGACCTCTGTCATGTAGAATGTGATCTCTGTCATGTACATGTAGAATGTGACCTCTGTCATGTAGAATGTGATCTCTGTCATGTAGAATGTGACAGAGCTATCATGTAGAATGTGACCTCTGTCATGTAGAATGTGATCTCTGTCATGTAGAATGTGACAGAGCTGTCATGTAGAATGTGATCTCTGTCTGTCATGTAGAATGTGATCTCTGTCATGTAGAATGTGACCTCTGTCATGTAGAATGTGACCTTTGTCATGTACTGTAGAATGTGACCTCTGTCATGCACTGTAGAATGTGATCTCTGTCATGCACTGTAGAATGTGATCTCTGTCATGTAGAATGTGATCTCTGTCATGTAGAATGTGATCTCTGTCAAGTACATGTAGAATGTGACCTCTGTCATGTACTGTAGAATGTGATCTCTGTCATGTAGAATATGTGACCTCTGTCATGTAGAATGTGATCTCTGTCATGTACATGTACATGTAGGATGTGATCTCTGTCATGTAGAATGTGATAGTACAAAGTTAATGCAATGTGCACACATTGGTTACATGAGCAGATATAGTTTCCTCCATGTGTACTGTAATGAAACTAAAGCCCCTCTTATAATAATAATCATGCTTCAAATGAAATGTAGTTTTATGACAGCTGGTTTAAACTAACATACTGTACATGTACATGTACCGGTTGATTAGTTCCTTTTGTTGTAACTAATGATTTCCTATTGTTCTGCTAATCAGTAGGGCCTACAGTTGAGCAAGTACAAACAATCAGACTAAGGTTTAATTCTTCCTCTATGGTAAGATTAATATTGATCTACAGGGATTGGTCGATACGCAACTGACACATTGGTACTGTGGCAGCACTTGCATTACAGTCTGTTCATATGATTCCAAAGGTTATTGAATCAATGTCATGTTTGCTGTAAAAAGCATGTTCAGCATGTTACAATTTTTTGTTTGTCAAATACTTGAATTGATAGAAAAGAGCCTTTTAAGAGTTTGTTTGAATGATTGCGCACCATGTTGGATAACAAGTATACATACCAAACTTTTTCAAACTGGCTTACGGTAGTGGACATTTATAAACGCCCGGAAAACAACTTCGGAGAGTCCTTTTTTAAAATATGTAAATCAACTTCCAAACAAATGGGTAAAATGACTGTTCTTTTCAAACTTGTTGAGCACTAAATATAGTATTGTATAGCATTACCTCAATCCTTCAACTGTCGTCAAGAAAAACCTTTTAAAAACCTAATATGTTTAGGTTTGAGAAGTTTGTGTAATGACTTTCCACAACAACACTTCAATGCAGGGCTCGAATTTGACACTGGACCGCAGGCCCGAGGCCAGTGATTTTAGTGTCGGGCCAGTAAACTTATGACTGTACAAGTCCGGCGGTCTTGTGTTTTTTGAATAACAACATATCACCATATTTTTAAATTCAACTGATCAATTGAGTATTGAAGTATTACCCACAAGAAAAACTTGACAAATCTTCTCTTAGTGCTTGGTACAAAAACAGCTCAAATGTTAAACTGTGTAGAGTGTTCTTTTCATTTTGATTCCGGTCTTGTAACAAATTTTCTGGTCCAGTAAACGTTTTGAGCTACAAGCGCTGCAGTCTTGTGGATTTTTTCCCCAAATTCGAGCACTGCAATGGCTAATGTACACTATACATTTAGCTTTATGAATGGCGCACAGAGCCTTCTCACTGACATCACATTTCAAAGCAATGCGGGAGGTTTGCCATGCTGTACAAACTATGCACATGTAGAATAGTATCATGGTGACATCCAGCGTTGCGTTTCATAGCTCATGTTCACGCAGTTCTTTGAACATTTACAAGATGTGCGTGTGTAATTACTCACAGCATGGCAAGCAATACAATAGTGACGTCAGCTGAGAAACAAGGTCTATGTAAGCCAGAATCTTGGAAAAGGGTGTCAAAATCTACATGTTCAAATGTGCATTAGTTAACCTTAAACTTACAGTTCCAATTTCTCATACATGTATATCCAATTGCCCAAGTGAAGGATTTAGAAGGATTTGGGCCACAAGGCCCATCAGGCCCATCACAGGGTCAGGCATTCCAATCTTATCTAAGTCCTGTAACTGTTGTCCACTTTAGTTAAGTTTGCCAAACCAGTTACCTCTTGTCATTAACACTATCTTCTGCCACCAACCTGACTATACATAATGTATCATTTAATTGAGAAAGATACAAATTTTGTTGTACTGAATTCCAAGAGTCCTAAATGCAATCAGATAAAGATATTAAATATAGTTGATATTTGTGTGTTTAGTCTTCAGATTGAATCATGGTGAAGATATCACCCTACAAAGGTCAGAAGTATGAGGATATTGTAAAGAGATGTACAGCAAGTGGCAAACCATGGGAAGATCCTGAGTTTCCTGCAAGTAATGCTTCTCTCTTCAATAAACGTAGCTCTCCAGGAAATATTGAATGGAAGAGACCCACAGTGAGTACATGTAGTAGCAAGGCAAACACCATGACATTGGACATTCTATCCAAAGTTCTCATATTTTCAATTTTTGCTTCAACGTGGGGGTTCTGACCATTGATTTTACCATTTATGAAGTTTGAGCAAAATGGAATTTTAACTCATTGTGCAGAAAAACAATACAAAGTACAAGCTGGCTCACATAGTAATGAAATACACCTACAAATTAAAAAGACCCTCAAACTTGTTGGTAATGAAAAAGAGTGTGATTTTTTTCATATGCCTTTACTATTTCCTTTAGGACCATACATTTGAAATGGATTATTAACTGATGACACCTGTATGTAAAATCTGTAAAATTACAATATTGAGGCATGATATTCTTTTGTTGTATATCACAGGAGTTGAATGAGAAACCTCATCTTGTGGTAGAAGGCCCAAGTACAGGAGATGTGAGTCAAGGAAAGCTTGGTAACTGCTGGTTTGTTGCATCCTGTGCTAACCTTGCACAAGAAAAAGAACTATGGGAAAGGGTATGTATCTTCAGGGTAGAGAACTTACAGGAGGGACTTGAACCTAAAAGGACTTCTTTCTTCTTGAGCTCTTCAAAAATACAATACATCTTTACGACTTCATTAGCACTCATTTTATTTTGTTTACAAGTTATTTTGTGTTTGCAATATGACAGAAAGAAATCTTGGTGCCTATGAGAATTTGAAGGAGTTTGTTTTCACCACAGTAGGCATCAATTTTTGAATGGCTCTCTGTGTACATGTTGTGACAGCCTCATTCAATAAGTTACACTGAGCATGCGGCCCATGCTGTACACCTCAAGATGAAGCCGTCTAGACATTGTGCTTCCTACATGTAGTTGTTTTATCAAATGCATTAGGTTCTCATTTAATGATATGGGAACATTTACAGTATATTAAATGAAGAACTATCGCATTCTATGTAAAACATTGCTTTACCCATGATATTGTAAATCAAAACGTGTAAGGTAACAAGTTGGCTTTGCTGCTGTACTGCCCGGGATGAATCCCTTATGTCTGCTTAATCACCATTTTCAGATGAGGTAGTATCAGGTATGAAGTTGACGAATGCACTTCTTGAACATATTTCTTTATCATTATATTTTATCGAATGTGTAACTGACATACTGTTGTACATGAATGTATAATGTAGGTTTTACCTGACTACAAGAGTCAAGACTGGGACGATGAGAACCCTAAGCAGCACTGTGGCGTATTTCATTTCCGCTTCTGGCGTTTCAATCAATGGCTTGATGTAGTAATCGACGATCGACTACCAACTCACAACAATAATCTGATCTATGTTCATTCCAAGGAAAGGAATGAGTTCTGGAGTGCCTTACTCGAGAAAGCATATGCCAAGTAAGTAGTTACATGTATCAACCTTACCTGGAATATTGTATTTCAATTGCAAACCACAGGACACAAGCTTCAAAGATATAATGTAGCATTTATTAATGAAAAGTGGTCATATAAAACCATCATTAACATGAGTTTGCTAGGAACTGTAAAGTCCTCAGCATAGTTGGTATCATTAAAGCATTCCTGTTTTGACAGGGTAGCCTCATTAGCTACAAAGTGCTGTCCCATTGTAAAGATCTGGCACTTGTGGCAGATTAAAAGACCAGTATGGTTTTTGTAAGACATTTCTGGTGATTGCTCGAATGTACATATGTTAAAAACCTCTCTGATACCTACAAATGTTGAGACTTCCTACTTGTATGTGCACATGAATAGGGATTTAGTGAAACATTTGTAAATATAAAGTCTCTGCTCAAAACAATAAATGTTGAGTTGTTTTGATTGTATTTTACTAGACTGAGTGGTTGTTATGAGAATCTGGATGGAGGGAACACTGCAGACGCATTGGTGGATTTCACTGGTGGAGTTGCTGAATCCATCTCTTTAGCTGATGAACAATACAATCTAGACTTTGAGAAGAAGAAAGAGTTCCATAAAAGCCTCAAGAAGTACAGTGAGAGAAAGTTTTTGATGAGTGCCTCTATTAAGGTAGAGTCATTGGTTTATGTATTACAAGGATCAATTCAATTCAATGCATCATTTATTTTCACTTCACGCAAATAGTGTACTATCATAAGGGTAGTATAAGAGTGGGTAGTATAACAGCTAAACGGAATGAATACAAAACATTACACAACATATATAAATAAGACACATACAAAAACTACAAGTGAACATTTTGTATGCTTAGGTTAAATCATATTTTTACAAGCAAGCCAATAAACTGTGCTAGTCTCACACGTTTTCGAACATTGCGACCCGTTATAGTGTGTGAGTTTGTTTCCTTCAGGCAAAGGAATGTGAAGCTTACTTAATGACCAGGTATTGTGGCCAGCTGTGAATAGATCTGTTTGAGTTGGAAAAGACAACATCAGTAGGTGGACAAAAGGTTATGTAGAAATTTAAACATGAAAATGTCTTGCTGCTTCAATTGCTGATTATTGTACATTTCTGCATATCTTTGGTACTATTTAATTGTTATGTGTATTGCATGTACAAGTATGCAAGGAAATGTTTCCTGTGTGGAACTGAATAGAATTGTTGTTTTTTTATTGATATCTGACTTGGCAATTTAACTGAGGGATCCAAATACCTAAGGATAAGAAGCTTGAGATATTGTGGAACTGAAATGAATTATTTTTCTTTGAACCAAGTGGGATGACAGATTTGAAGAGAAATGTTAATCAGGCAACTGCAGTATTCTTGTAACCTCACTTGCACATGATATTGTGGATATATTGGCGATAAAAAGCAAAAGCGGCTGTGAAACTAAACTGTAGACTCAAAGTTCAATCCAGGACAAAACTGTTTGGTCATGTGAACAACTCTCCCGCACACTTCAATCAGCTTGTTACACCCAAATCAATAATATGTTGTCATGTTTAATACAGGTGACATCAGCTGAGGAGATGGAAGCAAAGACTGATGTTGGATTGGTCAAAGGTCATGCGTATGGAGTGACTGCTGTCAAGACAGTCAAGCTTGGTGCTGCTGGCTTATTAGCAGTCTTTAACAAAGAGAAAATACATCTTGTTAGATTGCGCAATCCATGGGGTGAAAAGGAATGGAACGGTGCCTGGAGTGATGGGTAAGAATCATTCAGCTAACTGCAATCAGATCGATCTTAGTCAAGTTATTAGAGTAAGGCCATGTTTGAATTGACGGCTACAGCTATGGCTATGCCTGGGTCGCTGTGTCATTATGTGTTGAATTATAGGACAGCCATAGCAACACCCTCAGCAACAGTCTTAGCCGAAGCTGTAGCCGGCAATTCAAATACGGCCAAATATCCTGTTCATTTACTGGCAGTGTAAGTAAAAGTGTCAATATGATTACATCACATTCTATAATACATACAGACATGTCCAAATAAATAGAAGTTCTGTCAAAGCAATGTGAAGTACCAGAAGGGATGATGGTTATGTTTTGATAATATTCCCCTTGCCTTAATTTGATTCAAAAACAATTTCAATATTTGCTTTGAGAAACAGTTATTCAGAACCAAGTTGATGCAATGAAAGATTAAAATCACAACCAAGCTGTACCATGAGCTTTTAAGATGATTTAACCACTACTCAGAATCTGGATATCTCTTACCTTGGTTTAAAGAGAAATCCACAAATTGAAGTCAAAGTCATGGGAAGACAATGGGGAAATTTCATTTGCTTAAAAAGTAATAACCAAAACATCTTTGTCCAAAACGTTGAGTCCACCGGTCGTAACTACATTTACTCAAACGAGAGATTAACCTACATGGTATTACTGCAAAATTCTTACTTTCTACCATTCAAACCTTCAAGTCTAACAAAACTTCTTTGTTTTCTCTTAAATGTGGTTTATTAAACTTCCACACTTTAGTTTAAGAAGTCTTATCATAATTGTAAGTGCACAATATGTGTAGAAAAACAGTTCATGGTTTGTTTGCTCTATGAAGGCTGAAACAGCCTAACATTTGTAGCTGGACTTTGTCACTACTATGTAGATTTCATGTACAAAATGATGGGCAAGTATTACATGTATTAGGAAGACCTAATTTTGTCCAAATAGATATGAGTCATAAGCATGGAATGGGTGACGGCCTTCCTTTCGTATTTCCTCTAGGAAACATCAATTCACTCGTTCAATCAAAGGGTGTTTTCAGCAGGGGGAAAAAGAGCCAAAGTCTACATGTCATAACAGAAAATACTTTGTTATGGTAACTGGCTGTTATCTTGTCATGTTTTAGTTGTGGTGAATACATACTCATGTAACTAAAATCATGTGAAGTGATTTAACTTGACATTTTGTAAGTAATATTGTAGAATCTACATGTACTATCACCAGGGGGTTGGTCGTTTTGCATTGTTCAAAATAATAAATGAGCAATAATGGGCAATTCTCATTACTGATTGTCCTCCTACTGTTTCCTCAGGAGAGGCCATTTTCACAGTGTTTCACAGACATATTATCTACTGAGTGTTTTTTGCACATTGCATAAATGTACAGTGTATCTTTGTTCAAATCCTGGGAAAGTTTTTGGTGAAATTTACTATCAGTTGAGTATGTGTATGTAAATAGATACAGATACATGTATACATCCTACACATAAGTAAATGAAGGATGAGTTTGTTGACATGGCGGGAAGCTGATTGATATAGCAGACTGGAACAAGTTAGCCTGAAGATTCCTGAATACTTATTAATCTCTCAGCAATTTTTAGCCCAGCAGCCATGCACTTCCATTGTGTAACCCAGTAGTTCCCGGGGCCTGTTTTCTGTTCCCATAAAAAGGCTTTATTTAAATCCCATCGGTAATACTTAAATTGCAAAAAATGGTTAATAACATCAAGTTCCAACTCTAGCAGAGTCTTTCTTGACACAACACAAACAGGCATACATGTACTAGTTTAACAGAAGCATTCAGGTGTAAAGAAGTGAAAAGAGAGAGAGACAGAATGCAGTCAAAAGAAGCAAGGAAGAAGACAGTCCAGAGCAAACTGATTGAAATGTCAAGCAGAAACCGGCTCTTCTCAGAGCCACCACTACTCACAAAAGAGATTTCAATGGTGTCACCACAAAGGAAATGGAGACAAAGCAGGGGGGGGGGGGCAAGGCAAGGGATTGGTTTGGAAACACAAAAGACGAAATCAACATCAAAGGTTGGAAGAGGGGGAAAAGTCATTAGTTATTGAATAAGACAGACTTAAATGGGAGACATTTGTGGGAAAAGGAAGAGGCAAAGACAACAAGTTATTCATTCTTTCTTTTTGTTTTGTCTCTGATTTTCTAATAAAGGTCATGGGTCTCATCACAGCTAATTGGTGTATTACGAACATTTGAAGATCTATGAAATTGTGCTAAAAAATGGAAGTTTATGATGTACATGTACCCTTTTCCAATGTACATACATCATCATGTACACTGTGAAAGAATGCTTCCTGCTAGTGAAAAACAACTACAGCTCAATGTAGTTTGTGAATCAATACCCAGCTGGTAACGTTACTGCACAATTGTCATGTGAATACAATGATTTGCATAATTTATTATGATTTTAAATCATGTGGTTTAGGTGATATTATTTTTTAGTGTTTTCAATTGAACTTCCGGCTTGGACCAAAAGGACAGGTCACATGGGGTCACATCTGTTTTCAATATCACCGGGGTAATAGATAGATACACAAAGGCTTAAAGATTGTCAGTTTATGTCACGTGTTTTAGGAGATTGGATTTGTCATTCTAAAAAAACAAAAATACCCCCCCCCCCCAAAAAAAAACCCAAAACAACGACACCTTCGCTTTGCTTCAAAACAACCAAAAACTAGGCTACCTTCATGTACAAGATGTGTGATCAGCAGTAATTATTTTATAATGTTGTAATTTATATGTCACTTTGTCAGTAGAAATATTTAAGGGTTTTCTTCTTCGAAAGTATGAAAATTCTATATTGTCCAGATCAAGTAATCATAATTTACTATTTTTTGATTTTGTGTGTGTGTGTCAGTAAAGTTATTCATTTATTCATTAGATAAATAAAGTTATGATAATAATTTGGATTTTCAGGTCACCAGAATGGAAGAAAGTTGATGAAAGTCAGCGCAAACGTCTTGGAATCACCTTTGACGATGATGGAGAATTCTGGTAATTTAGAGTACAGATCAAATAATCTAAGTTTAAAATGATGATGAAATGCTGACTGGTTTTTGTGTGTGAATCTTTCCAAGCTTTACGTGGGACAGTTGCAGGTACAAGATTCATAATTTATAGCAAGTGCAAGTATTGATATAGAAAAAGTTGTTGTATATACAACAACTTTTTCTATATCAATACTTGTACTTGTCTCCTACATCTCTCCTATAAAGTGGCTCACTTTTCCCCACTACTTTGGTAAAGCCCTTTTCACACAACCAAAAAGAACCTAGATTCCTTGTGAAGAATTTTTAGAGCTCAAATTATTTAATTTAACATCTAATGCATGACCGCTTTCACGTGCGATACAATAATTTGACTTGTCCAACATTGCATTATAGGAAGTACAGATGCAGCTGGTTATCACTGAACTATCAAGTTTGCATTCTGAATCATTGCTGGTACCAGTGAAATTAAGAAATTCCACTCTAGCAAATGTTTGCATGACCATTTAAACAAATGCGTCTTAACAATTTGGACCAGAATGTGCTGTTTTTCCAAGGGCTGTAGGCACATTCATCTCTTCACACATGTGTGATATGACCGCTTTAGCATGAAAACAAACTGTCAATAAACCATGGATCATTTCACATGAGAAAAAGGACTGGGTTCAATGCAGAATTTTTCACAAGCCTAATATTTTGGAGTAGGTTGGGACCTTCATGTTTAACAAAATTTGTCAATATTTGCGAAAACTTCGCAAGGAATGTACTTTCCTTTCACACAAAATACTTTTTTTTTAAAACTGTACGCAAACTTTGAGAAAATGTAGAAAGGAGCGTTAGTTTTGTATTCATTGTGTGAAAATGGCACATCAAAGTATGATGACATTTTATATGGACATCTAATCAACTGCTTCAAATAAATTTCTGTGTAAAAACACAGCTGAGTGAAGTTGAAATTAACTTTGAGTTTGAAAAGTTCAAGTACGTGAAATAATAATTTCTACTTACTGTACATTTCAAATGAAACAAAATTATAACGGTAAGATCGAATGCAAAATTACTGTTGGGCATGTTTAAAAAGGTTTTAAGGAAAATGAATGGTAAACACTTAAATGTAATGATCATGAATGACTATATTTGGTTTTGTAGGATGCCATTTGATGATTTCTGTACAAACTTCACAAATTTGGTGATATGTCGTATGCCCAATAAGAGCTATCTCAGTCTGCATCGTACATGGCATGAGACTGTGATGATTTCTGCATGGAAAGTTGCTCAAGGCAATGCCAATAGGGCAGGAGGATGTATCAATAACAGAGAGACATTCTTGCAGAACCCTCAGGTATGTTATCAGCAGTTCATCTAGGTGGTTATTCTACCCAATTGTAGATATCTGCTCTGACTTGGACTGCATCAAAATAGGATACAAAGTAAACATCTGATGATGACAACTATATACAACAAGATAAGCATAAAAGAGTGTTTGAGTTACCAAAAATACAAAACATTGCATTAAAATGCATATTCACATTTAGAGGAATGAATAAAAAAAAGGATAGCAAAAGAATTGGTAAAAAAAAAAAAAAAAAAAAAAATTGAAATAGATTTTCGCACATAACATCAAAGTTCATTGATTGAAGGTTTTGGATTTTAAAAAAAGAGGAAAGTCATTGCTAGTTAGCTATCCAGTATCCTTTTTGTCTAAAATAATATTGTGTGTTTGACAAAGTAGTGACTTAATCTGTCCATTCTCCTATATGTATATTCAGTTCATGATTACAGTGGATAGTGATTCTGATGACATCATTCTTTGCCTGACACAACCTGACATGAGAGCTCAACAGAAAGAAAATAAGACCATGGGCTTCAACGTTATGAAAGTATGTACCATTTCCAATCCTCATCATTACTGCAAACACACCTCAGTCTTGGCCTGTATGCCTTAGCAAGCTGGTGAATACTTCATGCATGCACTTCTCATTGAGCAGTTTGTGACATATGGATACGCAATCAAGATAATATGATTATTGGCACGTTGAGTCAATCCTTTTGGGGAAGTAGCTATGCTTTCCAGTTATATGGTATGTGCAACTGTGGTACTTGTGGGCACTGTCGCTTATTGCATATCTGTTGAAATGAATCTGAAGTCCTAATTTGTGCAGGCTATTAATGCTATAAGGTATGACATTGCTTCTCTTCACATAGCTTTGCTAAGCGTATCATGGAGTTGTTTGATTTCTGCAGGCAAAAGTTTGCTAGCAACACTACATTAAACGTACTTTGAATTTGAACCAATAGGTTGAAGACAATCGTAAATACAGACTCCATACACCAGGTCAAAAGGTCATCAACTCGACATTCATCAATTCGCGTAGTGTGTTTGAGAAATGTACACTCAAGCGAGGGCGATATGTTGTTTTAGCAACCACTTTTGAACCAGGGGAGGAGAGCCCCTTAATGATGAGGGTGTTCTCGGATGAAGGAGCCAAATGCTGGTAAGATTATTGCTGCATTTGACATTTAGTGTATGCCTTTTATTTCTATGATCCTTATTTCTGCTTACGGCCTGTCTTGAAGACCCCCCTTAGGTGCAGTGTTAAACAACCAGTACCTGATGTCATGTCTTATCTATGGTGAGTTTGAGTAGCTTTCCCAGAGTTACTCAGGACTAAATAAACATGAGTTAGCCTTGATAAGTACTAAACAAATGACAATTCACCTCGTGTGATTCATGTTGGATAGCAGAAAAGTCAAAGGTTAATGCTCAACCATTAATTTTCACTCAAAAATGCTTTAAAAATATTACTGTTATTAAATTATTTGTGATTTGTTTGCAGGGAGTTAGTAAAAGAAACACCATCACGGTCCTTCATGAGTAATGTGCGTGGTTATCCACAAGTTGTGTCAAAGATTACTGTGCTGTCTGCTAGTGGGCTGCAGAAACAAGATCACTTTGGTGGAGGTGAGATTCCACAGTTAAATGTACAACTATTGGTATTGAAGTTATTGAAGTATAATCCCCTCAAACAAGAAGTGATGTTGTACTACTTCCTGCTGGGGTTCCCAAATGTTATCCAGGACCACTCATTGGATTTATTTTCAGAGTTTTTTTAAGATTATGGTTGTCTCAATTAAACTATGACTGAACCAAGTAAAGGCAACAAGTTTTCTCATAAATTTTACCAGGTTTTTTGTTGTTTTTTTGGTTTGGTTCACTGTGATTCGGCCGATTTTTTGGCTGTAAGCCATAGCTGATAATCTGTTATGGCTTGCTTGAATCTTGGACTTACCATCCATACTGAATACAATGGTATACAATGATGGCAACCTATCAAGCTCTCATAATCCTTGTTTGTTTAACAAAAGGACAAAGGTCTGGAAATGTGGATAACACAATAATCTCCTAAACGGGAGATTTTGAGCATGAATTCCAGCACAATTTGTCTCTCTTTGCACGGGGCAAACAAAGTGTAACACCATGAGTGCATGCACGGTGCATTCTACACAATGGAATGTTTCAGCTTGTTGACATGTCACCTGCTGTCGTACCAAAAATTTGTTCTGGCTTGTATACACGTTTTCTAATGGAATCCCATGGACATTTTGAAAACAGGTTTTTCTGGCTTCTGTTCCTATGTCCTTGAGAGTTTTGCTTGTATACATTTCACCCAGTGTCAAGTGGTTTCCATTTAGAAGTCACATGAGGATTGTACTGTGTAGTAGCTACAGGTATACCATGATTGTCCTACATCAGGTCCATCCACAGACATGATTGCCAGTTTTCAATACATTACACAGGGCCCACCTACATGTAGATGGGGTGGGTTGATGAAGCACAATTGGGTGAGAGTCACTTAACTCCTCATTACGGAAGTGAATCGGGAGAATCCTAATCCAAAATACATGGAGCTTTAATTTTGGAGTTTCTACCCCTCCCATGACCTCCATTCAGGTGAGGCTTCCATTCAGGAGGAGGGGGAGGGGAAGGGGGGTTGCTGTCTATCTAGAGGTATGTTATGTCTGTGGGTTGAAGCAGCCTCCTGTAATAACTGCTATTCAACACTGTATGTACTAATAATCACTACAGGTGCAGACCCGTATGTATACTTGAAATGGGATAATAAGACTACACGCTCACCAGTCTTCAAGGATACACTCAACCCAGAGTTTAACTTCAGTGCTATACTGTATCGCAAGAAACCACAGAACCCTATCATAGTGGAGGTATGTCTAATTTATTTGTATTAAAAAAACACCAATAAATCTTCACTTTTGCTGACATTGAAGGTGTAGTACACACTTATTTACAATGTTAATAAATACAACAAGAATAAAGATGTTGGGTTTGAAATAAACAAAATAATACTGGGTCCACTGCAAATTGCCAACAACTAAATGAACAAAAACAGCCCCGGTGCCTCCTTGCCTGAATGAAAAGTTACATTTGATGAGCTTTTATGGTGTACCGGTATTTTCAGTTTTAAACTAAAAAGTTCTATTAACATGCACACATTATATCTGTTTTTACCGCAATGGCAGATTATCTTACAGCAACTAGTAAATGACATAAAGAGAACGCGAAAGAGGGACATATTTCTGAAAAAATGCAAACAAAAACTACAGTTTAAATTGGCCATAAGTGACCCCAGAAAAAAATGGTTTATCCCCTTGTACCCCCAGAAAATTTTACCTTTCTGCACTGCCCAATAATAACATAAACCCACAAATGTTGAAATTATCATTTGCAAAGCATAAACAATATTTCCATCTAATTTGAGTGTTTAATTGTTGAATCGCCAATTGTTTAACTTAAACTCCTAATTATTAAAACTAAAATAAATTTGTTTCTGTATTAGATCTGGAATGCAAATGTTGTGAAGGATCAGTTCATGGGGTCAGCTGTGTTCATGGCTCCAGTAGACAACCAACCTAAGCAATATACATCTCCATTGCATGGCAGAGGTAGAGATGCTGATGAATCCAGACAAGGGTCTGTTAGTGTGGTGGTCCATACCACTAATGACCTAGAGGCATTCTAAGCCTGTAGTTGCATTTCCATTCTACTAAGGACGTCGAGACATTCTTATGCATGTATGTTTTGACCATAGTACTGGCGACCATAGTGACCAAGTTGCCCATTTTACTTAGAGTTAATTTTAACATGCTGCATTCTTTGTACAATGTTGTGCATGTTGTGATTTATAATTGGTACATGTTTTAGAATGAATAATTTTACTATGGACCGTGCGCTAGAATGGCATGTTAATCAATGGATCTGATCCTTTAACCAAGCAATAACCAAAGTTATTGCCTGGTTTGTACACGTCAAGACGTCTACTGGCTATTGATTTCATTTAGAATACAGAATACAAGACATCATTTGACAGTATGCCATAACATTAGTTATCACAGGCACTAGTGGAATACGGAAACAATTTCGCTTCTGCGTCCCATGGGACCCAGAAGTACTATATTTTTCTGTATTCGTGATAACAAATTTATTTGCAAGCAAACTTGACACGCAGCTCATGGCAATACTTAGTAGGAACAGCTGTAATTTATAGCTTAAAATAGCCCAATAGCAGATTTAGAACAGTGCACTACCCAGGGTGTGATATGGGTCATGAATTATAGGTTTATGTCACACCTCATGTTATGGGTCAACCAATCAGAATTAAGGATTCACATTTGCTTGAAGATAATACTTGGTTGTTGACTTGATTTCTACTTATTCATTTTATCTGAAGGTGCAGTGGTGTATTTCAACTCGTAGATTGAATGAACCTTTTAGAAAGGTAGCAAGAGAATTCCTATTTTAAATGTAGTGTATAGTTGAAAGAATCTGAATACTTATTGACTTTGTCTCGTTTGACCCAATTCACTTTGCAGTTAGTGTGTGACCACACACTGTAGATTTCATAGGTTGACATTCAGTTGGTGACGTGTGTTGGCTTGACTTGACTTGTTAAAGTGGATATTTTATTAAATGATAACTTTGAGTTTCAATACACCTCTCCGGAGATGGTGTGATTTAACACAATCCAGCCCAACAGGTTGAAAGATAAATCTTTAAATTCCAGCCATGGTGTACAGTATTTAGGAACATAAATTCATCAATTGTTCTTAATTGAAGAAATGAATTTAATAAAGTTATCACTGATGTTACAATGTAATAATTATGAGAAAGGAGTACTTCATTGTAGTATTTTTTAATGCAGATTTACCTCAATATGGGACACTAAATCCAAAATGCAGCGACTAATGCCACAAATGAGTGGACTTCCAATGCCTGGTTGTGAGAACAATTTGTAGATGCATCGAATCAATAAGGTTTTTATTAATAAGTTTTTTAATGACTTTCTTAGTCTTTTTATTAAACTGAAATTATGTAAGCAGTGTAATTGTTATTTATATATTGTTTAAGTGTAATACAACTATTGGTAACTGTGTTTTCAAATACTTTTATTGGTGGTAGTTTAATTGAATCAAGTATATGGTTTTGTATCTGATTATCAAAGTAGATTCTATTCATTGTGGTAGGTGCATACATTCATATTTCATTACTATTTTTCTTCATTGACTGATTTGTATAGTGTATTTCGATTAAGAGCTACGCAACATGGTGTCTCAAAATTAACATTTTTTACACACAGGTTTTTAAATATTTGGTATTTAGTTCCTCAAAAATGTGTTTGCAGTTTTTTATTTGTGTTGCTTCATCTTAAAACACAATGGGGCCAATTATATGTGATTGTTGTGATTCCACTGTTCATAATGTAATCCAGAGGTCACATTCACTGCTCATTCCAATATTGTCATGTTTTGCTTTTGCAGTAATATGGGAAACCAGTTTGTCCATGTAGCTCCCTGTGAGATGTACAGTATGTGCTTGTGTTTGTAAGTTGGGGGGGGGGGCTGTTTTTCTCATTGGCATTCAATTCTCCAGGATGATCAACTGAAATGGCAACAATAATTCATTCCTTACTTATTATATATACTTTGTAATGTTAACTACTTTTAATTATAATTGCCTTGATTTAACAGTGATATTTTTATAGTATACTGTAATTACTGTTCATTACCTGGACTTTAAATGCAGAAATAATGATTAAACATTTGTGACACTTAAATATATTACATGTACCCTACACGAGAGTGTTGATCATGTTGATAGAGTGAAATTGAGCAACATTGTGCAACAAGTGTTCTGGTTATGGCTTATTGAATGATGTGTACAAACAGCAATGCATTTAGCTAGTATGGTATGAACATATGACAAGTTGTAATCTTCAGATGTAGTGAGTAGCCGTACATAAAATAGTTGGAATAGTTGAAAGGATAATCAGAATCTATTTATATGTCATCATTTTTTATAAAATGCACATCGAAAATTCACCAATTAATTATAGCTCAGAATGCATTAAAATGAAACGCTGAGTTGTTGCGGATTCACATGAAGTATAAACCAGCCTTCAATCAATGTGAACCAATAAAATCATTACTGGCACCAGATACACACTTTATTATACATTCCTAATGTGTAACCAGTAATTGCCAACACAAATCTAGTTTCTCTTTCATTTAGGTTGATGATGACAGGTTTTTGATATGATGTAGAATAAGTGAAGTATAGTGTTTAGCTTTTTAACTGTATTTTGGTTAGTTTTTATATATCAAGATAGTATATTCCATCAAGTAAATAAATAAATGGGACAAGTGAGAATATCATGTGTCCATGTGTGTTTTTGATGCAATAAATCTGGATTAATGATAAACCTGAAATTAGACCAGTTAAAGCCATGGCTAAACCAAGTACAGACAAAATTCTCATAAAAAGCACCAGGATTTTCTTTTCTATTTTGAGAAAGTGAAGCCTTTGTTCCCTTTGTATTGCCCAAACCTTGGCTGAAGCCATGGACAATAATTGCTTGAATCTCAGACAAACTCCCACGCCAAATACAATGATGGCAACCTTTTGATCTCTCACAATCTTCCTTTGTCTAACAAAAGGAAAATGGTCTGTAATTGGGGACTACACAAAAACTCCTGAAAAAGGGAATTTGTGAGCATAAGATTGACATGCATGGAAATTTGCCACAATGAGAACAATGCAATGAATTGGATACAAGTAAACTTCAGAAATCAGTAGAAATGCACAATGACTACATGTACACTGTTAACATATTATTGCCACATGCAATAACAATGTTCGTTTTTAGAATGTTTTTTATTTCAACAGCATTTTTGAAGGCACATCATATTAAATACATATGAACATACATGTGTAACTACCATATTATTCAAAAGAGTTCTCAGATTATATTTTGTATCCAAGATGCAAAGATTAACATCTATTAAATCGTTGCAGTACCCGCTCCTATGGATTCGAACTGCCTGTAGCCATTAGGCTAGCTCGGTGGTCTAGTGGTAAGGAATCTGCTCTAGCAATGCAAAGGTCTTGGGTTCGAATCCCACCGGAGTGATTGCCTGTGGGTTTTTTTTTCACAGAACTCAGGAAAGTACTGTACATCGGTGTCAGGGGAAAAAAAAACAAATTATATTTCTCAAAACAACTTCTGAAATTGTTTTTGTTCCAATTTGGGGAAACACCATTCATACTTGACCTGCTATCTAACATTACTACCCAAACATTTTGAACTTGTATAATTCAAGTGGCAAACTGCACAGCAGTACTGTACTGTGCCAGAGCTTTATTTCTGATTGTTAAGTACATTACTGCAAGACAAGCCAAGATGGCAGAAAAATTGTTACAAATGCCCAAATCCATCCACCCATCAGTCAATCAATCAATCAATCAGGGTGTCTTGAAAGTGTTAACAACTAGTGACTCTGATAATGATCTGGGAAAAAGTTCAAATTTTGGGGCCTGGAAACTAAGAATGCATCCATTAGCAAAGGAAAAGTACTGTGGGAAGTGGTCACTGAAAAACTTACATTACACCTGTAAACAATAAGAGAGTGCATTGGGTGCATTTGTTCGAAAAATTGATATGAACATTTTTATTGAATCAACTTTGTAAGGTATTTAATAACAATATTCCTAAATTTCTTCGAGCAAAATATTCAAAATTCAGATTTAATCAGACAGAACACGATGCCTCAGAGAGCTTACTTTGGATGGAAAGTGTGATCTCTCAAAAGAGATCAAGTGTTTTTCTTCAGAAAATATAGAATGTTTATGAAGTATAAAGACATTGCTTAACAATGTGTTCTGACTAGAAAATTGATGTCAATTATCAGAAACAACCAACGTCCACCTTCCACAAACTCTTCTCATTCTGTACATTTATTTGTTTTGTATTTATTCTGTGAACCAATTTTACCAGAGGTTATTATTTTTGGTTTAACCCTACACCCATGTGTGATTAGAACGAGGTGTTATTCAGTGCTTTCCAGGTCCTGCAGGTTCTAGACTGTTACAGTTTTATTACCTCACACATGCATCTGGCAAACACATTACAAATGTGCATTAACCCTATCAGACAATACATACATGTATATTACAAGTAACTGAGACAGCACATTTGCATTCATGTAAAGCTGCCTGCTTCTAAACCACTTCCAAAAAAAGAAAATACTTTTATATCTTTTATAATTTTTTTTGTAAACTATCAAATTGATCATACCTTTTTCACAGTATAAAAACAGAAAGAGGAAATGATCGGTTTTCTAGGTTGAAAGTGTTTCCTTGTTTCAGACAAGTTTTGTGTAGGTTTTCCTGGGAGTTGGTTGGAGTTGAGCACATTGTGCTTATGAAACTTTCATTCTCAAAAAACATTAGCATGTGAACACCAAACCCAATATTTACAGTTTCTAAAAACTATTATACAACTCATTCAATAAATCTCTAGTTAATATTCGGATTACAATACATATGGTATCATATTCCTCTATAGCAACAACAAAACCCCCCAAACAAGCCACAAACTATTGTGTGTTAAGGTGGCAAGGTTAGATCTCTAGATACACAAATCTTCTTTCCATAACGATCTCCATGAGGGGTTCTCACTCCACACCAAGATTGTAAATCTGGAACCTCAGGGCTAAGGGACATGCCCAAGATGATTCTTGGCACCTGCAGCTCCTGGGTACCTCAGGTTACCTCAGGTAGACTTACACATGGCCTTCACCAGGGGTGCGCTTTGGTGGCCATAACCAGCAACATATTTGAATGTTGGTCCTTGGTTGAGTGCTTTGTGAGATTGGTTGTATCGTGGTGGTGCAACTGTTCCAACCAAACTGCAACTGAGTTGTAGGTTCAGTTAGCCTCAGTTTCAGGGTGGACAGATTTTACAGACTAATGGAAAGTGTCTATGGAATTCTTTACAAAGTACAAGTGCTAAAGCACCCCAAATCAAAGAAGGGTAATCAGATTAGAAAGATTTCGTTGCAAGTTCCATTCCATTACATGGAAATGAAATAAAGCCGTAGATCTCACGAGAATGATAATTTTCCCGTTTTCCATAACTTTCGCAAATTGTTTAGTTCCGCGAACTTTACCTCCTGAACGTTTCTGGTCACAGTCGCCAAATCACGCCAATAGAAGTCAATAGCCACTTATACAATACATGGTGACTGTTAAATAATTCATATTTTATGCATATCATTATTTACATGCATGCCAAGGCACAATAAAAAGGTAAGTAAATCCAATTGTTAAATCAGTATCAAGGCACACTTCATAGTAAAATGGAAACAAACAGGTTACATTGCTGCTGTAGTAAGGTTTATATACATTATTTTCTATGTTTGAAATTATGTTTGTGTGTGAAAGGCCCAAAAAATATCCCACACAGGGTGATAAAGTTATTTAACAAGGCACACTTGTAAGCTAGCAGACATAAAACAAGTACTGTTTTTTGTGCACCTTTATCATGAATGAAGCATCTGTAACTCCAACCTACTCCAATGAGACTTGTGACATCACCATCCATTAACCAGTAAGTCTTGTGTCTCAATGTCTCCCATTGCCTTTGATTGCTAATGTCAAGCACTGAGCCATAATACAGCACACTAATTGGTATGATTAGACCATATGAGAATTACAATCAAACAAACTCCATCCTCTCTACCATTCTGGCCTAGGTAGAATGTTATCTCATTCTAGTGCACAGAATGGAGTAGTTTTTTTAATGAAGATTATATTAGTCTTTTGATTTAATTTTTACTGTTTCCTCAATCAGCTTCTTGCTAATTGGCTACGAGCCATCCATCTTAAGTGACAATGTTGCTGATTGGATAGAACACTGAATGAAGGAGACTTGTTGCATCATTGTTGTCATGGTTTCATTATTCATATTGCTTGGTGAGTAGTCAGCAACTAGCGAGAATGTGTCTTTCTCTGTCATTCCATACAGGATATGGCTGCATAAGTAAACAAATAAAACCCATTATTAATAATCACAACAAAAAAGTTTGATTGCATGAATAATGTAACTCTTGTATTATGTATAAATGAATGTAAGCAACCATTGTGTGTAATCACAACTGGGTAGGCACTAGACCATATATTGTACCCAGCGTTAACTTTGTTGAAGCATCCCATGTCTCTTCTATAATAATATTGAAGTAACGTTTTAGCAATAGCAGAAGACACTGGTCCATGTACATACATACATGTACATCTGTATGCAAATGACCTACAATGGATAGGTCGTATAGACCCCTTGCATACGATGTCACCAGCTCAAAGGATGACTTATTGGCTGAGAGTTGCACATGGCCCATGCATGCATGTTTCAATTATTTGACCTCAGCGATGCTGTCCTATACAAGTGGTCTATAAGAATAATCACCTTAAAAAAAAAATTCACTTTCACTGATTTTATGTCAATTTTATTGATGTCTAGAGACATCTGCTCTCATAAAAATGTAATTTTTGTTTGCTGTGAATAGGTCTGACCCTGGAGTTTAAGGTAGAGCTGATAATGGCCGAGCCATGCTGGAATCTCAGACTAATACCTTTAATGATAAGCAACATTTTGAAGGGGTTTAAACTTGATACTTTCATGCCAGTGTTGAAGAACAACTCCAACAGTACAGTCGACTCTCATTAATACGAGGTCCGCCGGACTGGCCCGTTTTCCTCGTATTATCCGAACCTCGTCTTAAACGCAGCGCACTATTTACACGTACATGTATACACACGTCGTCATAGTGCATGCACTACACACGTGTCTAGGCTAGAACGGAGCGGTTTGCTTCCTAGTACAGTTCTTACGAGTATCCTGTACACAAAAATATCGTTGATGAATGCATTTTTGTTGACTATGATCATAGAAATTTAATATTTTGTATAACTCAAGATAAAAATCATAGCAAAGTGATGTCAAACTTGCCGTTCATGTGACCATAATGTGACAGATTCGATACTGCGTAAGGCCTATGCTGAACGTTGTTTTCGCTGGTAACTGTCAGCGTGTAAGCGAAGTAGCGTATCAAGCATAAGTTACTAGTGAAATGTTTCTGGTTTTCGGATCGGACAGAACCGTGTAGCCGGTCCGATTCGATAAATAGTTTGGCATCAAGCATGTTATTGCCGAACCTTGACTGAACGGTAAGCTTTTACGCAACAATATTTTTCAGATCTCGCTACAAAAGTATAAAAAAAAATACATTTTGTCATCATGGGGCCGCAAAAATACCTCGTATTATCCGTGTTCTCGTTACGACCGTGCTCGTATTTTCCGTTTTTTAAGACATAGAAACACGCATGGGACAGTTTGGGACCGGTGAAATACCTTGTATTAACCGGCGTCTCGTATCTTCCGAGCTCGTATTAACGAGAGTCGACTGTACTCAGTTATACTCTTTCTGTCAATCATAAACTACTTTACTAAAAGCAGAAAAAAGCTTTAGCTTTGATTGGTCTGCGATATCTTAACCAAAAAATAATGGGTGACGAGTATACACCCAACTATTGTTTCCATTTTCACAGGTGAAACTTTTTTGTTTTATCCATTAAGATGCCCTGGTAGTCCATTGTGCATCATACACCGTGCCTGCACTCAAGGTTTTGTGCTTTGTTTGCCCCGAAAAAACAGGTACAACAAATACTGGAATTTGGTCAAAATCTCCCTTTAACCAGGGATTATTAGTAATCCCCAATTCCAGACCGATCCTTTTGTTGGGCAACTGAGGATTACGAGAGATTGATAGGCTGCCATGATAGTTTACCATTGTATTTAGCATGTGGAAAGTAAATCCCAGATTCCAGCATACCATGGCCAACTATCGTCCATGGCTTACCACCAAAATGTCTGGCTGATTCAAGGTGAACACAAACCACATTTTCTTTAAAGAGAAAAAAAGCTGTCACAACACATGACCTCTTAAGCAAAAAGGCCACTTGATTAGAACTGAAGCAAGTAAACAAGGCTTGAAAAGTTAAGCATCAACAGAGATGACTTACGTCATTGTGCCACTGGGATCCATGCCAACAAATGCCCTCTCCATATACATCAATCTATGGTTGACCATCGTCATGGTAACAGATGACTCCATCATTGACTCATCAACCATCATGCTTTGCATATTCTTAGATACATCCATGAAGTTTGATACAGCCACCTTTAAGTTATCTACACAAGAAAGAAATGGAGCAATGAATCAGGAATCATCTTCATTTATCAGGCATGATAGTTGACCCTTGGGAAACTTCAAGTACAAGGGCTGACATTCCTGTACATCAGTGCATGCTTTTATGGACTTTTCAGTCAAGTTTTAGGCAAAATTTTGCTACTAAAAAAGGGCTAATAAATTTATTACAACAGGGACACTATCATTTAAATAATCATTTCTAAAATAACCCAATTCTTTCTGTCTTTATGCACTTGAATCAATCATGTATAAAATGGATTCATTGCTAATTTCACACTCCACGTGAACATACCTTGTTGAACGTATGTTGTCATGAGCAGTTTGTGTCATTTAATCCTGAGTCATTATTAGTACAGTATTAGTCTCCTCTTATTCCTGTCTGCACTTACATCAAATTTGTGTCCATCCATTTTGTACAGACAGTCCAATTGGCATTGTGTACATACCATGTAAATTCAGTTTAGTTAGCCCAGAAAAATATTATTGTAAGTTAGTTTAGTTTTTTGTTTTTGCCGGTTTAGATTTTTGTCAAGAACACCTACACATTACTTTATCTAAAGGTTCTAAACGATGTTACTTACCAATGGTCATATTGCTGAGTATTAAAACATCTCCCATCTTAGACTCTAAGCTGCCAACATACCCCATTAACATGTCACCCATAGCAACAGTGTCAAATGGTATGACATCACTGTCTGCTAACAGAAGAATAGTCTGTGTAGCTAGCTTAGTTACAGTCATATACATGGATTCACTTGTAGACGGGGTAGGCATCTGAAAAATACAAACATTCATCTCTCAGTTAGCCAAGTCCCATTCAAAATGGTTTGTTTTTAGAGGTGAGAATTCATTTGGCTATGGCCACTTTTTGACATTCATAGCTCAGGAAACATACAGACAAAAGACACAACTCAACTTACTTCTCACCATACTGAGAAATAACATCAAGTAGTAGGTCAGGTATATGAAGAAAAATGAAGACAAGTCACTTGATCTTTGAAGGGGAACATCAATCAATGGTTGACGTGGAATTACAAAACATTTACTGGATGTTTTAACAACTGCCAGAAATCTACAGTGTTTGTTACAAACTATTATCAATCAATGTTTCCATCAAATAGTGAAAAAGGTGTATTGACAGATGGCACTGATGTCCCACACAGCTACTGTTTGACCATGGTCTGACATTTTGGGAGTCAAATCCCATGTAAAGATAATGTGAGCATTTATACATGTGTCCTCAAATGTCACCTCAAATGCACACTACATAGGTTTAACACATAGGGAAACTGACACCCGAAATGGAACAACCAAGATTGATTGTGGTGATGACTTCAGATGAACTGTGTCAACAGTGTCTAATAGCGAGATGCATGCAACTATTTATTTGACTTTTTAATTAAAAAAAAAAACATTGTAAATTTTTTTTTATGCAAGTATGCCCCAAACAAGGCTAAAAGCAACTCTTGGTTACAAGAAGAAAACATTTTGAATGTGAAAATAACTCAGGGGAGCTGAAGGTAGGAATTGATATTCCTCGTAAAACAGTCTAGATTTTAGGATGGAGGGAAACAAAGAGATGCAGTACGTGGAATAAAGCTGTTGGAATGGCTCTTTGTTCTACATCTCAGCAAATTAAGAGTGTATGGGTGAGAAGAAGCAGAAAGCCTGGTTTCACGCTCAAACATTCTGATAAGAGGAACCAGGACACACTGGTGGCACATTTGCCATGAAAATATCTGTAGAAAAGACAGAGGCTGGCTACAGACCTACGGTGGGAAAGAGGTTGTAACGTTGATCCCAACACTTCACCAACCAGATTAACAATACGTTTCTGCATTCTATCTAATAAAGATAAATGACAGGCAGAAGCTCCGGCCCAAATGTGACAACAGTACTCCATTAGGGGACGTATAGTTGTCTTATACAGGTAGAGAGTAGCATCAGGAGGTAAGAACTTCCCAGCTCGATAAAGACTTGAAGTTACCTGTAACATATCACTATGTGTAGCATGTAGTCTTGCCGACGGTATACCAAGCACATTGGAGAATGCTACATGATCACCAACACCATTCAACATACCAGGCTGTATGACATCCGATAACTCCAACTAAATACAAGTATAACATAAACCCATTCATTATGACCAAATACTATTTAGACATCTATCTAGATAACAAGTTTGAAAGTATTTGTAGCAATAAAAGTGACGTTAACATTTGTCCTTCACAAGGTAGCATCGATATGTGGAACTTCATCCTCTGGCTCATAGACTAATATTTACTATCATTCCAGCATTTTAAAAAATGATTGTTTTTCTGCTGATAAATTGCTGTGGCCATAGCAATTACCAGAGGAAAATAAATCCTATATGTGACCGGCTCTGCAAAAATGGCCCTTATGTCGCAAAAAATAATTTTGGAGTTAGATACATGGATGGAAAGGTCTTTCTCTCAGCTTTAATTTGGTGTATTTCAGAAGTCTGTAGCATTTTGCAATCCAGAGTTATACTCTAATTTGCATAAAAATACTTGCCATTTTTGTCAAAATAGGCTATGGAGAAACAGCCTTTTAAACTTTACGATGTATTTTAAAGTATTTCAATACCAAGTTCTTGTGAAAGTCCCTAGCAACGAGTACGTTCCCGTTGGACTATTCGTCTGAAATTTTCACCAAGTGTTTGTTATGTCTTTTAAAGTACAACATATTTTGCAATTTATTTAATGCACTATATCACTATTTTTAAAAATTAATTTGCATACTGTGCTATTTCATATCATTTTTTTGCAAATTTTAAAATAGCAAACACACACTTGAGAATTATTTTGAAGAGTTAAGACCTTTTTCGGTGAATTTAGCTTTTTCTTAAAGTTAAACAAATAAACACTGGCTGTATAAACCCTATGAACTAAAATTTTGTATTTTTTGTGTGAAAACAAGAGCTTTTTGGGAAAAAATAGTTAAAAATTATTTCACTTTTTTTTTTTTTTTTTTTAACTATCACTGTTTTTACTTTTTAACTGTTGTTTAATAAAACTCTTAAATAAGCTCGCTTTTCAGGATTAAAACTATTTTTTGGCTAAAAATTTAAAGTTTTTGTAAAAAAAAAAAGTTTACAAATTTAATATTTCCTTCTATTAATTTAAATCTAGCAGTAGTCAACATAGTTTGCCTTCTAAGATCGAACTAAAGTTAATTAATTAATTTTGAAATAATCTTTGGGTCCTGCTGAAAATGGCGATGTGGAATCAGATTCCAAATCGTTTTCTGATTCAACGTCGTCATTTTCACATCGGAAGTTAACAAAGTAATCTTCCGTTCCACGAAACCAATCGTGTCTCTCTCTCCTCGCAGAGAGTCATTCAAAGCTTCAGCCAGACACTGATTCTTCAAACCCATACTTAAGCAAATAATTAACGAAACAGTATAGAAAACCTGTTGCTTAAAACAAGATATGTTGGCTAAAATAGTAAATAATTATGAAAATATTTACGCTCGGAGCAAGAGAAGTCAGTTGTGTTTTCGCGTGGCACGCATTCTATAAACAGTCACATGGCAGTCACCTGACAATGAATAAACAACCAATCCCATTCACGGCGCATGCGCGGGCTCGACCGTGCGCCCATTGTCCAATCGTTACACTACACTGTATACACGTGACCGAAAAGATCCACGCTCCTAGTAACAAGCGCCCTTTGTATACGTGTCAGAAATTAACCTGCCTTGGTTTTGCATTTGACCTTTAACCTTTTCTATGTCCACATACAGAAAGGCAACGTCCTCAGCTTTCAGATGATACCAAAATTATAATAGGGGGGTTCCAAATAATGTGCTGCCAGATGTGTAAAATGACGCAACTTTCCACCAAAACCGCGGACACCGATCGCGCAAACCACCAACAAAACGTACACAGGTTTTTTTCATCTTTATTGGTCAAAATAAACATTCAATCTTACAAATTATGAAAGTGTGGATATCAACGATGTCAAAAAAGGGATAATAAAAAAATCACACCAACGAAAAATTTATCACCCTTTCAACATTGACGAGCCCATTACGTGAAAAGGCATAGCGCGACTTACGGGCCTTTTTTGCAGAGCGGGTCACATATGATGTTAATCACAGTATGTTAGAATGATAGAAGCAAACCTTTAATATAGTAATTTCTTTTACTTACATTGAACAAAGCCAAGACCAAACAGTTTACACCCAGATTCATAAGTATTAACAGCACTCCGCACTAATGCTAAAAATAGAACCTCAGAACCCGGATCTCAGACAGTATCATAATTCACTAACGCATGTGCATGTACCATCCAAGCTTTATGATTACTCACGTGTACTCCACTACTGCGGTCTGGCGCACCGATGTAGTGATCAAGTGAGAGCTGGAAAGTTTGTCTGACATCCAGGTATTTTGAGCAAAAGTGTAGAGTGCTATTAGCAAAAAGTAGCATATTAGTAGCACTTGCTAGAGATTGAATGACTGACCATAGTAGCTGCCTTCATGATAACACTTGTTAGAAGAGGGGATGCTTGTGCTTCTATTGTACCATTGTCTCCCATCATTGAATCCAGATCAATATACGACACTGCTCTTTCACTCAATATATCCCGGTGCTCTTCCACCCATTCCATGGAGCCAGCATGTCCATAGTCACCACCTCCCCACATCCCTAACTTTATTGTACGTTGTGGTCTCCATCCATCAGCAAGCATACTACTCAACGCTGTAGCTGTTTCCATCATCATTGATAATGACCCATGACCTGGGGTCATCAAGGTCATTCCTGAAACAATCATGCCAGGCATCATGCTTGGGAAATGACCACCAAGGATAATGTATTCATCTGAAATACATATTAAAAATACAAGTAACATGTCAGCTTCTTTAAGTTGATGCCTCGTCAGCCATTTTAAAGTTCTTTCAGTGGATTAAGCCACAATGATTCCCTCTTCAAACACTCTGCTTTATTAGCAGGTTTACCAAACAGTGATGTACAAATTAGCCTATTGGGATATTGGATCAAATCTTGCCAAGATGCACTTTAACAGAATAAAACTGCCTAAATACACACAACTTTGTACTGTGTACAGTATTCCAATTCTCTATGGCACTATAAAAACAAGAACAAATCTGCTGATAAAATAAAACCAGTGGTTATCTTTTTGTGTTCCCACTGTTACACATTTTATCATTAACAGGATCAATCCAACTCAAATGTGTGGATTGAATGTAAAGCCCATGTACATGTAGGTTTGCAAATACTTGTCCAAATGTCTGTCCAATTTTATGAAATGTGGATTTGTAGGTTTGAAGTGTTGTAGTGTGTTTTCATTGTGTTCAATACATGTACGTTACAGATGAAATAAATAAGTAACTGAAATTGAATTATATTTTTGTAAGATTTGACTTTGATTCTGAACAAAGTCACAGGGATTGGGTGACCCATCCAGTCAGTCCCTCAGCCACAATGTGACTTTGACTTTTTCATGTGCGAAGTTGAAAATGAAAGTAAAACTAAGGACATTGTGTTCAGTGTAGTCTAGATGTAATACAATGTGGCATCCTTACCAGGCATTTGTGTTCCTATAATGGTAGTAACTACATCATGAACTGATTGCTTCTTCATAGTGTTACTCACATCAAGCTCAATAGTCCATGTAGATTTCTCTGTGGAGAATAAAAGAAAATAATCCCATTAATATATTCCATCCTCTTTCTTAAACCTTTTTTTAACATGCTTAGATCAACAACATTATTTAGTATGTACTTCAAATTAAAACTGTACTTTTCTCTATGTACTGTGAGAGCCTCAGTGCAGTCAGTCCAGAACTCACCAGGCTCTACACAGTCAGTGAATATCACACAATGCACTGGTCATTCTTGTTTTCTCTGATAGCAAGGCGCATCATGCCCAAAACTAAATACTCAACAGCCAAAAGAGATATTGCATCCAGGCATCCAGAACCTATTGGGTCTCAGCCCAAGTAGGGCCTTTATGTGTGTATGCCAGTGTGTTAACAATTCACACATTTTGAAAATCAAATTTGCATACATGTGTAACAATAAAAAAACTTCACAACTCATTGTTTTAAAATTATGTCAAACAAAAGGTCATCTTTGAATGTTACATTCAAGAATGGAAATTCCCAAACAAGCTGTTTGCATGCAAATCTAAGCTTGTTGCAGTCAAAATATGAAAATAAATAACAGTTGCTAATAAATGGAGTATTAATGTTCTGCTTGTGTGTGCACAATACATGTATCACTTTTCAACATTGTGTTTTGATATTACATGTACCATAACATTTTTTGTTTGAGTTTAAATTTCAATCACCTACTCTATTTGTTCCTACTAAGAACTACATGGAAATAGGGTAAATGGATAACTGGATAAGAATTGTTACAACTCTCTGTTTAGTGTCTGGGTTACCATGGTTACTGCAATAATTCTTACACTCTTAATTATTTTAAATGATTTCCAGCTCATCTGGCAAAGTAAATTAGTCAATTTATCAGCACAGAAAGTAATGTCATGTAGACATTCATTCTGCTGATAGCACCAACTGGACAAAGATAAAATCAAAAAATTTATAAAATGGAATTAAGGCCCGTATATTTGTGAACAAATGGTTGGACACTACAAATGAACATTGTATCTTTATACCTTTAACATGGGATTTTTACAAAAGATCACTAGAATGTTTCCTAGTACTTCTTGCAGTTTTTAAAAATTCCTATCAATTTGAAGACGGAGATCAACTTTTTGTCAATCACAACCTACTAAGAAGTTATTGATAACTCACTTGTATTTTTTCGACCCATGTAATATGTTGCATTTAATCCTCCTTGCCAATCATTTGGAGCCATTCGTCCTGTCATATTATCCAGAAGGCTCTCTGCTAATCCAGGGGATATCGGCTGCACAGGAATACTGGGTAAGCCTGCCGTCTTCATTGTCATTCTACTTATACCATCTATAAACAAAAAGAAAGCCCCAAAAATGTTCCACAATTAATGACAAGTTATTTACACAATAATAAAAGTACACAAACACCCAAACACCAAATACCAACCCGTTATTCCAGGACTTCTCTTTGGTCTGCCTTTATTTGGACTTAGTTTTCTAAGTGATTTCCCCATTGGCTTTGTACATGAAAGCAAAGCGTGGATGTCCTCTCTCTGTCAAAACACATGGATACCTTTTGTTACAGTCCTTGGTTTCAGTCCTTGGTTTCAACGGGAAGACACACTCATGGACACACAAGCAAAACAAAACATCAGACAAGGTTTCTATCTTACCCATGGCTGGACACCCTGGAGTTAGTGGATCTCCCATCATGCCAGACATGCCTACAAGTCTTTCTGTACCCATTGTCCTAATAGTTGGCATATCACTAGGGTCTGTATACAGAATTAATCCTCTCATACCTTGCTCTTCAACATTACGCACCTGATAAAATACAAAGTCATTAGGCTATAATGACAATCACATTATTGATACACATGTATAAAAGGTTGTCTTTACTACAGAAAACAATAACATGTATAGCAAACTCTTATTTGCTTTGGTGAGTTTCATTATTTGTGTAAAAATTAAATTTAAATTTGTTTCAATTTATCTTTATGTGTTATTGTTACATACACTAGGTAAACACATTTTATTCACATTTGTTTTGCAAATTAACTGTCATTAATGCAATAACTATCTTACTGTTGTAGTTATTGTGTGCATTACTCATCAATTAGAATGCTTTACCTGATCAGTGACCATCATTGTTCCCTGTCTAGCAATGGCTATTTTCCCAGTCACATTGATTTTGTTCTCAGATAATATCAGGAAGTCTTCTTGAGTAGCATAATGTGTGTACACCAGTTCACCCTGTATCAAAAGCAAAACATTGCAAGCAACATGATAACATCACAGATTGATATCCTGAGTGTGAGAACTACATAATGTCCATGTGTGCATCTGTAGTGAATTATTAAATAGATGTACACCTACCTGAACATTGCCAGATGCAGAGAAGGGCATGTACATGAGAGTAGCAGTTTGTGTATTCATTGACTCAGCATCTGATTGCGTTGTCTCATCATCCTGCTCTGTAACAACACTTCGCTTTGCCTTTTCATCATCATCAGCATTCACTGTATCATCTTTTTGTATCTCTCCGTTATCTTGTTTTGTTTCTTGGTTGCTACCATATAAGACTTCCAAGTGAAGTTGTTGCCCATCAGTATCTAGTATCCGTAATGAGCTAATCTGAGACATATCTGGTTGTGATGTGAGTACATCATATGATGACACATCTACATTACTGAAACCCATGTGTCTAAGCTGCTGTGCAACCATAGTTGACATGCTTTGACTACATGGTGTTGCACTGCCACACTTATGCTGACTGAACATACTTGAGAGAGATAGAGAGAGAGAAAAAGACTTTATTGTAAAACTACTTGAAGACAATACAAACTTTACTTTTCATCATTGGGTGAGAAAACATGTGTCACTAAATATCATAGTTTTTCTTTCTTGGGTATGTTACACAGACAATACATTTTCACTACCAGACTACTGGGTACTGAATTTTGTTTATGTTGTAAGCCTGGTGGAGGTTATTTTTTATAGGAATACTACAGCAAAAGGCATCGTTTTGAAGGCAGAAAATTAGATTTACATGTATAAAACTTGGATCTTAATAGTTAAAAACTTGAGCTAGGGATTAACCATAAAGCCAAAAAGTTCTTGACATCTATAGAAAGTGTTACTTTTTGTAGTGTGAAATAACCCAGCATACAACAATGTACCACTGCTTTGTTCGTGGTCAAGACAACTGGCGCCCAAGTCCAAGGACCCTAGTTTGCTTCATCGTGGGAAGAAGGGCTTTGGTGTCCATGTTAGAACAAGAGGTACTGATAAATACCTGGGACAGTATCCATTCTGATTGGTCAAGAGAAGATCACATGGCCATGTTTAAACGTGCACTATAAACACGGTGAAGAGTGGCCTCAATTTAAGTTGGTAGGTCACATATTTGGCTTGCGCAAGTTTGAAAATTGTGTGTGATAAGTTCAAATTTAAGCACGCTGGCGAGCTGAGGTGTAACTGTCAGATTTGTTCTCAATTTTGGATGTTTTTAACAGAAAAGTATTTCTGAATGGTAAAAAGTGACTCAATCTTAAGGGGTTGATTAAAACCTTGCAGGGTCATGGCTGTGCAAGAACACATAGCCATGATGCTGACTGCTTAAACAGATGTTTCAGACCTCGTTGCCACTCAATTCTTCCCTTATAAGCAATCAATTATTCAGCGTTGTGTCAATGAAGAATAAAAAGTAAATTGAGTGTGTTGAATACAAGATCTGCAAAGAATTACTCATTATGTTGTTCATTCAAAAACATATGATTTGGCCTAGGCTATTTCTCTTAAATTGCGCCTTTTCTCCCATTTTGTCCCTAATCAGGAAGTACATATCATGTAACTAGATAGTGTGTGATTTATAATGTACATTTTACCTTCCAGAGGCCTTTAACCCATACATTTATGAGATTAGTAATTCTATGAAAACACAAGATCATTAAGTTACATGATGTACATTGTTTGTGTAATGACGTGATAATAAAGGAAAAGTTGTGTTGCAGTCATTCTAAATAAAACTTTCTGCAATCACCATGATCACAGACAGACATCCGCTTTCTATTTGTGATTTCCTATACATGTATCATACATAGTACATTTCCATCCAACTATGATGTTTAGAGAAACACTGAGTCTATAATGAGTGCAGTATTTAGCTTTCATTTTCAGGTTGTTTGAAGAAGCTCGTTGCAAAATTTAGCAAAAGAAAACCAAAACCAAAAACATAATCTTAAGAACCTAGCAATTTGGTGTTTGTGACATCAAAAACACTTGGTGTGCAGAATTTGAACTGAGGCATTTAAATGATTTTTTTATGGTTGATTCATGATCCATGATTCAAGATTCAAGATATATTAAATTCATAGTTTAAGGCTCAACAAAGTTTTAATCAACTGGAGAAGTGTTGGAAGGAAGGAAAAGAAAACAAAATTAAAATTAAGAAAGATGTACCAAGAGGAAGAGAAACACCACCAGAAATGCAAGAAGAAAATTGCGTCTCATCTCACATTTCAGACTAGGAATAAATGTAGGGCCTTAGCCTATAATGTTGTGTAATGTAAACATGTACCTTCCATAATACGCAATTCTGTCATCTGACACGTTTTCCAGGGCTTGCTGATGGTACTTTTTCATTTTTTCTGCAGAAAATGTTTCCTGCTCTTCAGGACTGGATACCATTTCTCTCTCAAAAACCTTTTCTCGTATGAAGTAACCTGCTAGAAATCCAACAAGGATTGATATAGCAATCAGTGCTAGACAGAAGAGGTATTGTTTGCGACCAGTAGACCCCACAGGTTTAGGCTGTGCCTGAGAGTTCACACCCCCACTATGGTGTCTTCTATCTGACGATGTCTCATTATTAGCACAGTCAACTGGGAAGACATTAGTTTTAAGGTAAGCATCAGAGTCGGTTAAGCTCCCTGGAGGTCTCGGGGTGGAATGGGCGTGTGCAGGTATCCTTGAGAATTTAGCTTGTGGAGTAGTTGGTAGAAACACATCTTCTTCCATTGGCTCATTCTGTGTGGTGTCGGAAACATTGTGATGTGGATCTGGGCTTAACTCTATAATCTCGATGGCAGAATCACCACTAGCCATGATGACTAGGTAAAGTTTCTTGTCTGAATGATAATTTGGTGAGTTCCTGCAAAATAAAAAACATCCAAATGGGATTTTTTCAAAGCTCTAAAAATTATGTCAAACCCCTTACTGTATTCCTGGGGTGAATCAAGGATTTTCAGGTGGTGGGGGGAGGGGGGCACAAACTTTAGGGGCTTACTTCCAAGATGATTATTTTCAGTCATCCCAGAAGTATTGCAGGTGACCTTTGAATTTGTTATGAATGATACAGTAATTTATGCATGAGGAGTTATACCGAGAAGTAATGAAACCAAGCCAAAAGGAAACTCACAATGATTGATCAGTCCCATCTCAGAAGACGATACAGGATTTATCACAAAATTCCGCCCATAGTCAGATAGTAAAAATGCAAAGTGCCAAGCCCTTATGGCATGGGGTCTAGGGCCCGCTTAAGGGCTCGTCAATTTTGTGATTCTACATGCTCTGAAGTGCAATCTGAGCCAATACCTGGCCACTTTCCGCTGTCTTATAGCCTGAAGTTTCTTCAATGCACTCATACATGTATTTCCATCTCACAAAGTAGGGATGTTATTTAGCCACTTACTGCAGGACATGACAAGTTGATTGAAATCAGAAGCACAATTTAACATCTTCTAAATAAGGCCACTTTGTTAACTTTTAACTTCAGGGAATTTGTAGGCTCAAGCAAAAGCTAGAGATGCAACTTGTGAAATGTCGGACTCCGTAGATTAGAGTGAAAAAGCGTGATTAGGCCCCTATCAATTTGGGAGTAAGTTTATTGTCAAGGCCGATCTGAGGTATGGTAAAGGAGCAGATACTCACACTAACACTAACAGGTAAACACATTTTTTACAGGGCCCGCAATAGGACCCCAGGATTTTTTTTAAATATATAGATAGGTACATTGGGGCATAATATTGTCCTGCACTTAATTTTATTTTGAGGCAAAGTTATTTTTATTTTATATTTTTTGGCCGGAGGAAATTTGTTAACAATTGAATGATGGTCTGTTGCAATTTAGGACATTTTAGAAGCGTTTTAACACCCAATTTTGGAATAGGGCCTAAGGAATTAAAAACATTTTTTTTTTCAGTCAGCAAAAATAAGGGGGCAGGGGCAGGCACGCGCCAACTGCCCCACTCCAGAGGTCTCCGAACCTAATGACATTTTCTTATGGGGGATATTTCACACAGTTCCATTTGTCATTGTGCGGAATCATGTATGGTGATGGCGAATGTTAAATATTTTCATACTCAATTTTTGTATAGCTCCATTACTCATTAGTTTAGAGAGTGCTTTGCTGGACATTGTTTGAAAAACTCTTACATTTTCCAAATCTTCTTCCATAAGCTGATAAGTGCCGACATGAGCAAAAACGCACTGCTAGTGCTATGGTTATGGGACTGAGAGTGAGACTGTCACTCCGATCCAGGTTCACACTGTGCTCTGTGCGCACTTTCACTTTATATAGACAAGTTCCATCCATGGATGGAGGAAATTTCTCCATGTTCCATCCGACGGAAATCGATGGATTGTAAAATATAAATTATACAGTACGTCAACAACAATATTTTTTATTAAGTAACACATGACACTTAATTGTTTGTAACTCACCAACTACCAGCAGATGACGAAGCTGTACCACTGCACCATTCACTAATCGCTTATTTTAATTTAACTTATGTATCTTAACTGTCGCCGGTGAATCTGCTCAGTTCTCAGGCCTCGCCCTCTTTGCTCTGTCACTGTGTTTGAGTGACCCTTCTTCTTACAATAATGTACCTTAGTTTTTATACCGGATTTCCCGCGCCTATCGTACAGTACACATCACACACAGCATCGGTGTTTCGCGACTGAGAACACTACCCACTAGGAGTAGTACTACTAGTAGTAGTACGTCGTTCGCGCCACCTGCAGCGGTCGGTTAGCCCCGGGGTGTTGTTGCAGTGCTGCTTTTCTCTAGTGTTGTTCGTGCCGCCGCCCGCTTAAAAAACATTAACAACTGTCTAGCGCCCTCAATAGTTCCCACAGCATATATGCAGCAGATGCACATTTTTCCAGATCCAAGATGGCTGTTGTGCAGGAGCAGACGAAACGTGAATCAGGTAAGCACTTAAGTTTTATTTACAACAACCAAAGAACTAAGGAATGCAGTGAAAATGTGTCATTACAGTTATGGGAAAAATTTCCGCATTCAGCCACCAGCTTTTTGGCGTTTTAAAAAAGTTTTTTTCAATTTTTTTTTCTCCAGTTCATACCTGAGGATGTGTTCTATCGATTCGGTGAATCTTGAAAACGTAAAAAAAATAGTTTTCATAGGGGATCGGTTTAAAAACTAGGGATATTTGGTTAAATCCTCAAATTTTGGCGGAAAAAAACCCCGCTTTTTCCCACACTGTCTTCTTCTCTCCTGTCTCCTCACTCACCCAGTCTCCATGTTGTCCCTCCATGTTTCTACCTGTATCTTATCTACTGGAAGGAATGAACGTTTAATCAGATAATGCAATGTACTTACGGAGATTCGAACCTGTAACAAGAGAGAGAACAAATTATTAAGAAAGCATAGCCTGTACCACACGGCTATGAGGCATTGACACCAGAACGGTTTGTTTGTCGTACATGTTTCTCCCAATACCTGGTTCACCAAAGGTCATAATGAATATGTAATTTTTATGAATATTAAAATAAGCTGGGTTTGTCCAATGGCTTGCATAAACTGAATATTCATAACTTTGTTTTGGATTATTCCATTAGTACAAGCCCTAGGTAAGTTCAACGCGTGCTTTGTGGGTTGTTCTAATTTCCCTCCTAAATATCATCTTCGATTATTACCCATTTCACAAATCAAAAAGTCCTAGCGAATTGTCCAATGCGCATGAACGATGACCGACTGATTGGAGTATTGCACAACTTACACAGACACACACACAGCAGGAAAACGAAACAACATGGCGTTTGTTTTCATCTCACTGCAAGACGAAGCCTTGCGATTTTGGGACACCTTTTTAAGCCTTTAGAATTGTTAAATTCTACCTGTTTTCTGGCTGTACCTGTCCGGTAAACCCTCCTTGATAGGTAAGCATATAATTTAGTGCAAAAAAACCAGAACTTAGGGAGATAACTTGGTGGCCGGTAGCGGAAAATTTGCCCAGTTATGCGATTCGCATCTATAATAGTAGTATCAAAGTTCCTGAGTAGTGGCGACTAGACTGTGTGTACTCCTAGAACTATTCGGTTCGTTCCGCTATCGTCTCCCGATAGCGGAACGAACCGGGAATAGTTCTAGGCATGCTAGGAGTAGACTGTGTGTATGTTGACTTGAAAATGAACTTGAACTTGAACTGTCATTGAATTGAACTGTTGTTGAATGAAGTTGTACACTCACCAGTGAACACCTCACTCACCCTAGCCCCACTTGTGTGGCCAAGGAAACTTGAATCCTTGGCCACACGTCCGGACCCATTTTTTCTTAAGATTACCAAAAAAAATTCAAGGCGCATTCCCTACGCAGTGTTCTCCACCTGTCCACAGACTTTTTTGGGGGAAGGGCGGCATGACGTCATCAAAATGGCGCCCATCGATATGACGTCATCAAAAGGTGTTCAGAAAACTCGTCTGGTCGGACAACTTGACAGTTTTACAACTCCCCAGTGAGACAACTCGACAGCAGAGCGCCAAGGCAAGTCGACGGTTGAATTTGACAAGTCGACGGATGAAGTCGACAGGTGAATGGGGTGTGTTTTTGCGGTTGTAACCAATAATTGTTTCGGTTCAACTTGCCATTGGTTAATCACTGGTCATTGACCAAAACAGTTATTGGTTTCAACCGCAAAAATGGAACGCGTCTCCATTATTGACAATTTTTTTATGACAGGAATGTCCCGTAGATTTATTTATATTTTCTATACACTTCTTCACTGGCACAACACTACAAAAAGAAAATTACTTGGTAAAAAGAGCTAAATGTAATTAAATTTGAAATACACATTAGTAAATTAAATGAGTCTGCCAATCGACATATTGCACAAAACATCATGCTTTGCCCAATCTCCGGTAGACATAATATCCTGCCTCCAGTCGCCAGTAGCCTTCCCCTCAGTCACGTCACTGAAACTATTGGTAAAATTTTAGAGGGGGCCACGGGGGTGCACCATTTTGTAGGGGGCACTTCTAGCCAATTAAAACTTTAGTTTCCGTTTGCAATGTTTTCCTAAAGAAGTCCCCTTTCAGCGTTCTCATTTTGCCATTATTTTCCCTTTTATATAGGTCGATTTTATATTATAAGCTCAGGGGTCGAAATTAACTACATTTTCAAGGTAGCCCACAGGGCTAGTAACCCTGAATTTTTACTAGCCCTGAATAAATTTCAGTAGCCCTGGCCGGATTATATGATTTAATTTCTTCTGCAGGGGTTTCCCTTAACTTTTTTTTCACACGCCCGTCGGACGAGTCAACCAAAATTGTGGGTCGCCCGCAAGTTTTTTTAATTCGCCCGGGGCCATACACGCATTGATGCACACAATTTCCGAAGCATAAAAAAAACAAAAAAAAAAAAAAAACCACACACTCACACACGGAAATTCTTATCCCCTAATTTCTTCCCATAATAATCCTTTTTTCATCAACAACCATTTGCATGGATTTGTGATTTGAGAATCGGTTTTATAGAACTCCTTTTTGCAATGAAATCTTCGTGTTAACGATCGATCGACGACGCACGATGGAGAAAAAAATCAATGAACTTTGCCCTGCAACGCCCTCTATCGGCAAAAGTTGTCGATGCTTGAATAGCCTTAACCCAACGCTGTGTATAGTACAGAATCTGCGGGCGTGCGCCACATTGTGCAGCAATTCTTTACTCGACTCGTGAACGTGTACAGAGTTGGAGGCTAGCCAAGCTTTCTTATGACTATGGTATTTTTTAACGGGCCAATCACAGCGTGCGGAATGTTGGTTAGGATGGACTTTGGACCTGCTGTTGTACTGTACAATACACCATGTGCTGTGTGCGTGCGTGGACTACAGGCGGGCGAGCGAACGTTGGGTGGCCTGTGTATACTTGGTAACCGGTCACTTCGGCACCTCGCAAACTCGGCACCCACAAACTCGGCACCTTGCAAACTCGGCACCCACAAACTCGGCACCTACATGTAGCAAACTCGGCACCCACAAACTCGGCACATGCACAAATACAAACTCGGCACCCAGTCCAAAACAGCCGATTTACAGCTTCTACAAACTCGGCACCTAGTCCAAAACGGTACATTTGGGGTGTGCGCATGCGTCGGGTGTAGACGTGTTTTACATCGCACACACCCTCTCTTCTCGTTTTGCTCTAAAAAGAGTGTTGAGAATATTGATCCTGATCCTGATGTAAAAAAATGTCATCAGTCCCACTTATGGGATACAGTGGAACATCAACGCATGTGGTAATCCACAAGTTAAATTTAAATTATGAAGTTTGGAGTATTTGATGCCTGTGTATTTACTTTTCTCTGGTAGTAAATAATATGCAAACAACAGTAAGTGGAGGAAGAGTCTACTAGAGGGTCGAAACTGCCACTTACCATGCTATTTACCTATTTATACCATAGGTCCTCGTCAGCTTATTCTATTTTAAGATTTTTAAATTAAAACAATTAAATGAATTTAACAGGATAGATGCAATGCGAAATGTAAATACATGCTAGATCTTTATTTTCCAATACTAACATGTTTGGTTTAAACACGAGACTGGAAGTTTAATTAAAAATTAAATAAATATGTACATAAATTAAAGGAAACATCACGGAGATGTGAATTACTTCGTTTAAGACTGTTTAACAAAACGTAATTCTATAAAATAATAAACTAAACAAATTAACAATAATAACAATAATAATTGAATAAACAAACAAAAATAAGAATAATTGAATAACAAACAAAAAAGTAATAATAATAGATAATTTGAAGAAGAAAAAACCATCATTGGCCATGCAAATTAATTCGTTTAAGACTGTAGCCAAATGAATCACTGTTAAATGGATAACGTATTGACAGTGACAAACTAATAACAAATAAATATTTGCGTCCAAGATAGCGGCTATAGATAAAGAAGTGCTTTCCAGCACAGGAACCTGCGATCAAATAAATAACAAACTACGAATTAAAAGTTTGCTTTTGGCAGGACAAGTTGAATAAAAAAAACTATTGGCAAACAATTATCTTAATAATGTATAACATATTCTTAAACATAAGCAAATTATGAACCCAATCTGCCAATCCACCAGAGGGAAAGAGATGCAACCTTACAAACATTAGAAATGTGAACATTCATGGTTCCACTTGAGTCAAGTATCACCCCAAGATCACGTACTGTATTACTATTAGAGGCCAAAAAACGGACAGTTCTTTTCAGAACTAAGAAGTCTACCGAATTCCGAATAATCTACTCCGCGGCAGTAGAGTATAGCAATACAAGTTCTCAAAAGAACATAATCTACACATGGTGTGTTACCGGTCGCAAAATTTGACACCACATTTTTATTTATGAGACTGATGGCCCAGCAGGCACCAAGGAGGCTTACGGTAAATATTGACTTCAATATTCATATTTACAACGCACAACGCAATTAAAAAAAAAATAGAAATTCCATAGTTTCCACACTCCCTCCTGAGACAAAAAAATAGCAAGTAGGTCTAACACTTCCCGATCCCCTCCATGATGCTATATCTTCTTTTAACGTGACATTCCTAAAACAAAACATGATCGTTTGTACATGTACATGCACGTGAATCCACGTACGTTACTTATTGACCTTTCTAGCGGTTTACAGAACAGGTGCCGAGATTGTTAGGTGCCGAGTTTGTTAGTAAAAAAAAAGGCCGGTGCCGAGTTTGTATGGTGCCAACATTCTTGGTGCCGAGTGGGTGCCGAGTTTGCAAGGTGCCGAGTTTGCAAGGTGCCGAGTTTGTGGGTGCCGAGTTTGCGAGGTGCCGAAGTGTCCGGTATTCGTATACTTGTTCCGCCCCAACTTGATGATCGTCCCAACTATAGTTGGGACTGGTCCCAACTTGAGTGTTAAAGTTGGGGCGTCCCAACTATAGTTGCACACAAAGCACCCCACGAATAAACTAAAATCATTAGTAGTAAGTATCATAGTATGAAGTTTTTAAGACCCCTTTCCCTTGAGAATATTTGAGATTAAATAGAATTTTGTTTTTCCGAGAGAAGGGAAACTGAAATGCGTCGGCCTACCATGGAGGAAGGAAAAGACCTCCATGGGCCTACACTGAGACCGAGAAAGCGTCACCCGCGGCGGCACTGAGCATATGAGGCCGCTGTCAGAACCCTCCAAAAACACTATTTACACTGAGTTAGCGGTCCATTGTGAGCGATAAACTATCATTCCAAACCAGTGTTGACATGAGTTTGTACAGAGCCGGGACCCGGGAATGAAATAAAGAATGTTGTTAATTAACGCCAATCGCATCAGGACCCATGATCGATCACGGTGTCCTGTTGAAGTCTATGGGCGATCCTAACTATAGTTGGGACGTCCCAACTTTAACACTCAAGTTGGGACCAGTCCCAACTATAGTTGGGACAATAGTCAAGTTGGGACGGAACATACTCACTACCATTACCATGTGGTTATGTGCGTGCGTGTTTTACTTATGAATGATCGTGATCGCGATCGCGGCCACATTAAATCTAGAAAATGTAAAGACTTGCCAAACCATTTTACGAACTTAAAAAAAATCTATCTTTAGGATTTTACCACTGTACCCCTCAATTATTGTAAAAAGGAACAATTTTTCCACTAGCCCGCCGGGCTACTAAAACTGGGGGAATCGGTAGCCCGGCTGTCAATCTGGTAGTCCCGGGCTAGCGGGCCACCGGCAATTTCGACCCCTGTAAGCTGCCGTGACGGCACAAACAGAGCCAGAACAAATACACCGTGTCTGCTTGTATGAACGGCCATAGTTTGCCAGAGTTTGTGGCTGTGCATGCCAGCCGTCTTTGCGTGTGAGGTGTGCCCCCCCCCTCGCTGCTCGGCACGCGAATCACTCCGTGCACGCCGCCATCTTTGTGTTTGTCCCCCACTCCCGGGGGACCCCTGTGCTCAGTCAGTTGCAGTAAGTTCGTCCCCCTTGCTGGGCGGCCAGGCCATGCGGACAGCTAGCTGCAGCGCACCGCCGGTGTCACACAAATCCTCCTTCTGCCACAATGATTTGAACCCCATCCGTCGAGTTGTCTGATCAAAAGTCGACTTGTCTGACAGTTGAGAAAACCAACCATCAAGTTGTCTGACCGGACAAGTTTTCTGACCTGTCGAGTTGTCAGACTGTCGCAGTCAAAGTTTGACTAAACGGATGAGTTGTCTGACATCCCATCACAATGGCGCCCGTTGGTATATGATGTCATCGGACATGAAAGCAAAAACATTTGAGATATTCCTTTTAGTAAAAGTAATGTTATTAACCCCCGGGCCCCGACACTATCTAAGAAGAATGATTGACATCCATTTCGGTCCAAACAATAAAATCATCAAGATTCACCGACCGGTCACCGGTTGACAACGCAAATTGAGAAAAAAATCCATAAACTTTTTGCCCCCGCATCGCCCTCTATTGGCAAAAGTTGTTGTTTGAATAGCCTTAATCCAAGGTTGTATATTGTACCAATCTGCAGGCGTGCAGCACACTGCAGCAATTCTTTACTCGGCTCGTGAACGTGTACTGTGTTGGAGACTAGCCAAGCTCTCTTATGAATTTGGTCATTACAACTGCCATCAACGGCCAATCACAGCGTGCGGAATGTTGGTTAGCTTGGACTTTGGACCCTGCTGTTGCGGACCATACGTTATGGGGCCCGGGCTGATGCATGTGCGGTGGATACTCGCCCCGCCCTCCCAAAACCTATGTGTGGAGAACACTGCCTACAGGCGGGTCGGCAGTTTTAACCAGCTCAATGTGTTCACTCACCTCTCTTAGCTTGACCTGGGTGTTTTGGATGTTTAAATAAAAAAATTGATGTTTAATGACCGTGGCCATTTTGGATTGATCCCAATCATGCCAATCAATTCACGACGTCACAGGCGGGCCGGGTTGTGGGTGGAGCAAGGATGCGAACATTGCAGTGGTTGCTTTTATGTATCCGCTCCGCCCACAGCCCGGCCGGCATGAATTGATTGGCATGATTGGGATCAATCAAAAATGGCCGCAGTCAGTTAACATTGAGCGAAGTAAATCGGAGGAAATAGACAAATTATTTCTTTACATATCTTTTTAAAACTTTATTTATTTAAACATCCAAAACACCCAGGTCAAGCTTAACTAGTCCCAGAACTGTGCGATCCGTTCAGCTATCGTCTCCACAAACCTCGGTCATCATGGGATGTACAAAATCCTATTCAAAACCTTTTGCCCTTCACGTTTTATGCACAATTGCACATCTCTTTTGAAAACGGATCTTGCCAAAATTAGGTTCTATTCTATGTCATAATGATTTAATGTGATCTTTGTTTTCACAGTGGGCTCGGCGTGGGTCCAGAAAATCCACTCCGCAAACAAAAAGTTGCACAAACAAATTCTCACCGTTATTCAGAGATCGCTGTTAAAACAAAGAACACATACATGTATGGCCTAGTTTTGGCGAGATCCATTTTCAAATAAGAACTCCAGGTGCATAAATGTGAAGGGCAAAAAGTTTCAAATAGGATTTTTTACATGATGACCTCTAATGTATGAGGTCAGTGTAGATGATAGCGGGACAAACCGTATAGTTCCATGAGTAAGGGCCTATCCACTTCGTATCCTTGGCCCCAGCACCATTGCCATCCTATTCTTTCACCCTCTGAAATGTTCGATCCGCCACATTCTCAGTCATGAGACTTACTGATCGAATGCTACTGTACTTGTAAATAGCCCCACTGGAATTTGTTGAAAAAACATCACACATTTTGGGGGAAAATCAATTGATTTTCGACTCGCGAGTGTGAATTTTTGTTCACATTCTTACTTGAAAACCATACTTTGTCAGGTTCCCTTAACAACTTGACAATAATGAATGGTACGATCAACTGCTACAATCTAATGGAGACCAGACTGATTTACTCAGTGCGCTCATGAATGGTACGATCAACTGCTAATATCTAATGGAGACCAGACTGATTTACTCAGTGCGCTCATGAATGGTACGATCAACTGCTACAATCTAATGGAGACCAGACTGATTTACTCAGTGCGCTCATGAATGGTACGATCAACTGCTACAATCTAATGGAGACCAGACTGATTTACTCAGTGCGCTCATGAATGGTACGATCAACTGCTAATATCTAATGGAGACCAGACTGATTTACTCAGTGCGCTCATGAATGGTACGATCAACTGCTACAATCTAATGGAGACCAGACTGATTTACTCAGTGCGCTCATTAATTACATCTCTTTGCGCAGACGGGCTTGTATGGGGTGCCGTTTATGAATTTATTACGAAACTCTTATACTACTGTGTACATTGCATGTAAAACCCACTGTACATTATGATACCATCTGCACACCACAGAGCCTTTGCGCTACACGCCTGGCATCGTTCCAACCTTTGGACCTTTCTTTCATGCATTTGGATCACCGCTTTGCTTATCCGACTCACCCACACATACGTGTACCTTATCCCTTACGGCGCTAACCGAACCATGGAGAAAAAGAAAATACAGCAGCAAGAGCCAATAAGACAGCAATGAACACTGTAATTGTGATGATCATTGATTGAATGATGAATTATTGTAAAACTTGGCCAACTGGGGGATCGGAGGGCAACCCAATCCCATTTATTTAAATATGTAACCTTGGAACGAACACAAGGCATCCTTATCATTGGTTGCCTATAGACATGATAGAGCTGTACAGTAGTTGATCTTGCATAAACTAAAATTTATACCAGTGTGCTAGCTAGCCGCGGTGGTTGTAGCTCATTGACAATCACCACCCCCACCCCCATGTGCATAGTGCACATGTATGTACTACGTACTTGTGATCAAATTCCTGACAACAATGAGGCATGCTCGTTTTGCTGCTGTGCATTGTTTTGTGTGTGGGTTTTTTTTTTCCTAAAGCTGTTGCAACATAATGTATGTGTGTCAGCATCAATTTATCTTTGAATGTTCACATTTATGTACAATGCAAACAAATTTAACTTCAAAAATATGTACATGTAGGAGTTACAAGTAAAATTGGCCCAAAAGGTACATGTACATTTTCCAGGGCACAGAAGTGGGCTTGGCGCTTGCAGGCTTTACACTCACAGTTGAGGTTTTTTACAACAACTAATCACATCCCTGCCAACACCACTACTGACAAAAACCAGGCAACCCCTCCCCCCCCCCCCCCATCCCTACAAAAACCAGCTGAAAAGCCATGCCCCCTTATCCATGTCCCCCAGCCTCCCCAAACACTGAAATGGTCATGGCTACACTGCTGATCCTTGCATGCACTTTATCATTGAATTCAGAGTTTCTAAGATGCTCTGTTGTTGAATTCAGACATGTCGGTACATCTTATCATTGAATCTGAGTTTCCAAGATATTTTATTGTTGTTTAATTCTTTGTTTCCTCAGTGTTTCTGAGATTTACCTTGGTAATTTGGTAACATGAAGGCAAGTTAGGATTCCATATGTTTAGGTGATTTGTAATTGTGGCTTCCAATTTTGACAGAAATAATTATTGTTCATGGCCTTCATGTACAAAAACAACCGAAGAGGAACAAAAACACCACCAATCTTTTTGAAACTTTGTATAGTGATAATACAGTCTTTTCCTTTGTGTTGGTGTAGAAACAACATGTTTCTAAATAAGTAAGCATAGAATTAAACTAGAGTTTATACACAGTTAGTACAATAAGCTTTTCCCTTCGTAGTTTTGAGTTGTTGAATTTATTCTAGGTCACTTTTATGCAAAATCAGTGTTGCTACTTAAGAAAATTGGTTCACAAGAAAACCTATGCATAAATCATTTTTTGTGACAATTTGTATTACATGTATTTATGCACCATTCTCAGAGAATTTGTCTGCATATCCCTTATACACTAACTTTCAGGTCAAGCTGAAGTATTAGTCAGTATTAATGGGTGACTTTGTAAGGGGTGGAGTGTACAGGGGAATGAGCTTGCTGAGGGCAAACTTTTCAGTGGGTACATTAACTTTGCTCAGGGCTGAGATGACCAGCATTCCTCCATCAACAAGATTGGTACAATACTGTACATACGACGTACTGCTGTACATATAGGTGTTCCGTCCCAACTTGACAATCGTCCCAACTGTAGTTGGGACTGGTCCCAACTTGAGTGTTAAAGTTGGGGCACCCCAACTATAGTTGGGATCGCAGTAAACACAGAGCACCACCCCTCCATGAATAAACTAAAAACAATAATAGTAGTAAGTATGAAGTTATTAAGACCACTTTATACTAGTACTTGAGAATATTTGAGATTAGTTAGAATTTGGTTTTCCTAGAGAAGGGAAATAGAATGTGTAGGCCTACTTTGAGTCTGAAAACGTCACCCAGCATATGGCGCTGTCAGAACCCTCTAAAAAGACAGTTTATGCTGAGTTGGCGGCCCATTATGAGCGATACACTGCTAAAAATGGTATTCCTGAAATAAGAAAAACATCTTATTTTGAGAAAATATTTCTTGTGTCACTCCCTTGAAACTTTTTTTAGGGAGTGACACAAGAAATATTTTCTCAAAATAAGATGTTTTTCTTATTTCAAGAATACCATTTTTAGTAGTGTACTATCATTCAACCAAAGGACATTTTCAAAATCTCGTCTTGGGCACTGGCTCGCAACCGGCTCTAGCTCCATCATCAGTTTTGACATGAGTTTGTACACAGCCGAGACCCGGGTTTGAAATAAAGAATCTTGTTAATAAATCCTTCACACTGATTGCATCATCTTCTGGTGCGTCTGACACAGCAGTCCACGCAAGATCGATCACGGTGTCCTGTTGAGCTCTATGGGCGTTCCCAACTATACAGTAGTTGGAACATCCCAACATTAACACTCAAGTTGTTTGCCCTCAGCAACTATAGTTGGGACAATTGTCAAGTTGGTACGGAACACATATACCGGTATCCCAAATTATATAACTCACTTAGACCCTTGTCATTTGATTGGTGGAACTTGTGTCATGTGTCATCCTTTATTTTTCCATGTATTTATTGCCTTTATGTTGGACCGTTTTAACTATCGAATAATGCAAATAAATATCAATATCTATTTTCGATGCTTCATTCTCTGTCATGTGTGTCAGTGTCATTTCCAAAACAATTATTTCTGCTCATTTGTCCAAATTAAATAAGGATGTTGTCTAATGGAGCCATGTTTTTTTTGTGTTTATTGAAAACAGCAAATGACAAGGATCTATTTGCATTTCACTCATGCATTCAATATTTGTATTTATGTAGGAGGAATGGGGGAGATAATTACACATTGTCTCAATTTATCTGATTTATCTCCAAACAGCTTGTGTCAACGTTCCTGTAAACGTCTGTTTATCTTGTATGGGGAAACATGGGGAGGCAGGAAATCAATTTAAAGATCCATCTTCAGATTGTATAGAGAGGGGAATCAATGGGACAGCTTTACAATCAGAAAGTAAACACCGAACGGAAATCTGCTTCCTTGCAACTTGCTTGAAAGAACAAGGGAAGCTTTATGATTTGTAAAACTCTGAAAATAATGGAAAGGGAAGTTAATATTTGCTGTTATGATTTGCTGTGTATGAGATAACAAAACATAAATTTATATTACACTAATACACTTTGTACATAGAAAGAAAATTTCTGAATCTTGTAGATACAGTGTAGTTTTCTTTTTAAAAATGAAGATCGTTACTTGTTTGAAATATTAAGAACAATTTACATCAAACTACCCACTTAACGGGGTCCAGAGATAAATGGATACGATGCCAGCTTAGTAGATGCCCCATTTTAGCATCTGAGGACCCAGGGTCTTGGTTGAGAGGATGCTTCTTATTCACTTTATTTTTCCTCTCAGTTTTACCAGTTGCCTCACCTTTGGCACTAGAAACACTGAATCAATTTAATAAAAGAAGCTCTGGAAATATTATTTTACAAGAGTAGTAAAGTTACTAAAATGCTTACTGGCAACGGCTCTATGTGTGTCATCACACTCATGCAATATCTGTAGGTCAGACATGGTAGAGCTCCTTTGATGCTACATGTACTCACCACATCGTTGTAGAACTTCTTCCTCTTTCTGTAACCACCTTGACCTTCTTCTCCACATTCATACCTGCAAGTCTTTTCTTGCTCATGCAAAAGTAATGATATCAACACATTAATTTTACGCCATTCTTGATTGTAATTAAAAATAAAACAATAAGCATCCTTATTTGGAGAATGACATCAGTTATCTCTGAATATTTTGAAGTAAATTTTCATCTTATTTACATTCCAACTTCAGGAAGTGTCTTGGGAAGTGCTTTATGATTCTCCTGAGTAAAATGGGAACAAATTCTCGTTCTATCAGAATGGTTATTAAACATCAGGCTGTATACATTGCACACTACATGTACCAGTACTTATGAAGATTTCCCTGCATGTGACTAAATGTATTGCCACTGCCAGTAAGACCTAGTCATCATTTTTTCAACCCAAAGGGAAGAGTTCAAGAGCTGGATTGTTTTCATGTTTTGAGCAATTGGACTTTGATTGTAGTCAGTATCACACTGTTGCTGCTCTAACATGTCTAATGTTGGTTCCAACAATTGCCCTGATGTGATTGTGTTTCATACAATCAAATAGTCTCTGAGTGAGGTAATGATGAAGAGTCATTTAACATGCAGATTACATTTAGTCTCTGCTCAATTTCTTTTGTGTGCAGGTAGAATCAAAGACACCAACCAGAAGCGCATTCTTGACAGCTATACACGGGCTAAGCGTTTACGTAAGCAGTTAGAGGCATTAGAACAAGACAACTACCAAGAGGATCCCCAAGCTAACCTGATTATTCCTAACAAGAAGCTACCACAGTTTGATTCCAATGAAGGAGGTAAGTTTGGGCAAGCAATACTTTTAATCAGCTAAAGAAACTTTACTTCAAAGCATTTATAAGAGAGATGAATGAATGGAAAGCTGAGTATAATGCTCTTGCATTATCTACAAGAGATATATCTGGGACAAGACAAGCAAACATTTATTGCTCATCCATCCATCAAATTTCATTAATGGAATCATTTTCTTGGATGATATCAACATAATTGTAAACCCATGGACGAGGCATACGATCCAATCACACCCCAACAATTCCAATGGTGTTGACTGGATGTAGTGATGATAATGCTATCAATGTCTCTTTCATACAGCGCCAGCTAAAAAGAAGAAGAAGACGAGGGGTGATCATTTTAAGCAACGATTCAGAAAGACTTTCAGTGTATTGGTTGAAGAGGAGCAACTGAGCATGCAGGAACCACCCAACTACCTGACAGCTTGTATCCCACGCTCCAAGTACCCCGAGAGGAAGTTCTGTGCTGTGTGCGGGTATCCTTGAACCATGGGGTTATACTTACAATAGTTTTGACTCATTGTATTTCAGTAATTACCAATTATTATTGAACTGCATGTAGCAAAAGAAGAAAATAAAGTAGAATAAGTAATGTATGAAGGTAAGATGCAGAATGCTAACTGTCATTGCACTCTCCGGCCCAACTGGCTCTTTCCATGAAATAACACAGGAAATTGTGGAGACAGTACACATGCCCTGGCCCTCTCCCCCGCCCCCCCAAAAAAAAAAATGGAAATGAATTTCTTCAGACACGATCACAGGCATTGATGGTTTGAAGGCTACGATTAGGTTTTTTTGTTTTTTTTAACTTTTTAGAACAAGCTGAGGTTTTCTTGCATTAAACCTTTCCTGCGCAAAATAGCGAAAAAACTGCAGTAGAAAAGCGATGCAAAAATTGATGACTTTGTAAGCTATAAAATGCTGTTGGATCTCGTTTTTAGTTGAATGTTGGACTATAAAGAAGTAGAGCTCTGCACAATGTTTATCACCCATTTCCTGATTCATCGTTGGAATCTTATCTGAAAGTTCACAACAGTAGAGAGAATCTGAAGTGCATGCTTTACACTGGCACGTTTTTGTTTTTATTGCATTAGTCAATAAGAACAATCGTTATATGTGATGTAATGTAAAACCAGTATTTTCCAGGAGTGCATATGAGTTTGCATTTTTGCCGGAGGGTCTTTGAATTGAACATGCTGCTGGACTCGGGGGCCACTGCAATAATATCACTGGATATAGGAGACAGCACCATTGCAAGTTCCATTTGGTCCAGTGTAAAATTCCAGCCCTGCTGCGAGTGTCATGCATAATACATGTACATAACCTTTCACGGCAATGGACCAATCAGGCACTTTGATTGTGGCCCCATTGATGTGACATGTACATAGATATGATGTTAAGCTACCTACATGTAGTGTACAAAAACCCCTCATGGTTCCAGTAGAAATTGACATTGCCCTCAATACGGAGGTGGCCTTTAAGGAAAAACTGCCTTGCTTATTAAAGATTGAATTATCAGGCCTGTTGATTTATTGGCTTCATGGTACTCATCTTAGTACAATGCAGATTGAGATCAACTTTCCAAATCAATATGAAATACTCAACATGTACTTATTCACCAGATCCATGTTTTTGACTTTGTAGACTTTGTATAATGGATGCAAATTCTTTGAGCCTTAATAACAGCATTTCAGGTTTCCATCTACATATACTTGTGTGAGTTGTGGGGCAAGATACTGCAGTGTCAAGTGCCTTGGGACTCATCAAGACACAAGGTAACAAATTAATTGGACCCTGGGTGACAGATTATCTTACATTATTACTCATGGTCTGACTAGAAGTCTGAACAGATCCCTTGTATATGACATCAGGAGCTCAAACAGCGCCCTCACCAAGGTCAAGAAAAGACCTCTCATTGGTTGATAGTTGTGCGCAGTACGTACACATGTGCACATTACCATTGTTTGACTTAAACAATGGCGGCACACACAAGGCACATCACAAGGTCCTAACTGTTATGTAGAAAGACTATCAGCATGAATGATTAATGTGGTATCTGATGGTGACAGTAGAGAATGGGATGTACTGATGAAGCAATGGCATTAGTATTGATCAAGTGGTTCATGTGGAGCATTGGACCCCAAGGTGATTCCAATAGAATGACTGCATCTCAAACACGTTGTAGCTGCGCCCTTTGCAATTCAGCTTCTCAGCTGCAAGCAAGGATGATTAGCCTCCCAAAGTGTTATAAATGATTAAGTTCCAAACACCCAAAGGCAAACCTCTAGTCTTTGTCGTCCTGAATGCTTCATTGCATTACTATATCTGATCATTCTAAAAGACACAGGCCACCCAGATACATGTACATGTTTACTTTCCACATTTGACACATGTTTGACAGATGTAGCTCTTTAGTCTTCAGTGAGTTAATTTACTAGTATTGTGTGTGACCAATTTTGTTCAATACACCCGGATACATGTTTAAAAGGACCTACAATATCCTATGTTTGTGAGTAAACTCGTATCATGTGTTGTGAGGTATGATTGGAATGATCAGAAAGCAATATTTAATCTGAACATTTGCTTCTTGAAAACTTTGGTACTTGGATAAATTGCTCTGAGAAATGGTTTCTTCTAAAAAAAAACTGTCATTGTGCAAGAAAGTTATCTATTCCAAACTTGGCTTTTATTTTTCTTCCAATTAAAAGTGTGTATTACATGTGTGTATGTGTGAACATGTCTAGGCATTCAAACCAAGGACTTTAACAAAAGGGATCCGGGAAAATGACAAACCCAGGGCAGTCCTTGCTTTGCTTTTATGTACAAAACCAATGTGGACGTCACTTTAAAAAAAAGTCCCAACAATGGGAGAACAAAGGGGTGTTCTTGGTTTACATCGCTTACAAATGGTGCTTAATGTGTGTACATGCATAACAAACAACATGCACTAAATAGTTATTTACTGCTTTGTTGATACACAACCTCCTGCATACTTATTACATGTAAGGCATGTAATTTGTTCATTGAAAACTAAAGAGTTGGATGGAATGAATCTGTAACTGTGCACTTTTCTCAAATTCAGTGATGCAAGTTTGTCATGAAACTGTATGCTATTCATTTACACGTAGAGGTAAACTTGATTACGGATTTGTTCAATGTTTGACATATGAACCAAGTTGCTTTCTATTTTTACTTTCTGAATGTGCACACATTGTATGTTTCTACCGTTTGGTGTAACTACTATCTTACATCCGTCAATGCTTACTTGCCTAAAGTTGTCTCAGGTAAGACCCTGTGTGGAGTATATTAATTACCCCTTACATTGACGAGTTTCAGTTCAACAGATTGATATATGTATGTTTCTTGTAACTTTTAGATGCCTGAAGTGGACTGTGTAGCTGGAGCCTGCAGCAATGTGTTTGTAATTGCCAGCCCACTAGGATTGATAACCTCGGTGCTAGTTTAAGAATCTTGTGATAGAATACAACATGGTCAACTGAAGATTGTGCTGTTTGCTGAACGGTGTAGTATTAGTCATGGAGTAACGATGAGTAAACTCAGCATGAAAGAACTGATACCTGAAACAAAACCAAACTTAGCTTTTTGTAGTTAAACTTGTTGATCATAAGATGCACACGTGGACCATAGAAAGAAAACCTGGAGAACTCTGACACTGTCTGAGTGAGTCAATAGCCATACGACTCAGTTGTGAAACCATTATGGACTTGTGCACATATTATACTGGGTTTTTTCAGTGTGTACCAATGAAAAAATGTAGAAAGGTTCAATGCATGTGACCATTTTTGCCATTTATACCTTGTCACAAGGTATTGATACGACTTGCCACAGCAAGACACAGAGTACAGTCAACTCTGACATTCATGACATTGTTCTTCAGATTCTATTTTATGTGAGTGAAAATACACCTGAAGGATCCATAGCACACTATCTGTTTGCAGAGAATTGAAAAACTGTATCATGCAACACTTGAAGGTGACAGTATGGTTCACTAGAGAACCAACAGACCAATTGTGGCAGGCAGTGTCAATTCTATCATGTTTTGGTCTGTGTAAGTGTGAACATTTGAAAGTGCATACACGTATATGAGCAAGATCAAAGCACGATGTGTAGATTCTGATGTAAACTCAATGTATACCCTGCCAGCCAGGAAATGACCTGGTCCTGGTGCACATGAGCTGTTTGGTAAACACTCAGTAAATACAGTGAGCCATCAACCACTAGATTGCCCTGGGTAGGCAATATTTGTACAGGGCATTCAAAATGAACTAATTAAATTGAACTGTACACAATGTTCCATCTCAAGCTGAAACCTGAGACATTTAAGGGTTGATACCATCATTGTCATGTACATAAGTGTTGTGCATACTTTGTTCCTGGGCAGTTACAAGAGTTTTATAATAAAAACATTTATGATGTCTTCATTTTTTGTACAAAATGTAAATAAACTGTATTTTTAATGAATTCAGAATGTTTTGTCTGTGTGCCTTATTTCTATTACATCATTGACTGTAATGATTACATTAATATCCTAGCTCAGATAATCAATTAACTTTGGAGCTAGAAATATTGACAATACAAATTATAAATGTTTTACACTAACAAGAAAGAGTGAAAAAAAAACCATCAATACATGTACACTTATACATGATTTTGTATTTTGTTTTTTACAATATCAATTGTGAAGTATTACTTTTAAACATTACCAGTATTAAATGCCCTGAGGTATATTTCTGCCTGAATTACAGCATTGTGCAGGAAAACTGATGCCCAATACTGCACAAAATACCAGAAAAACGTTGACTGTAAAACTCGAAGTAGTCCGTGTATGCTTAATTTTGGAGATTAATTTGGCTCACTAAGTGGTTACTTGTAATCATTATCAAATGTTATAATTAACAGAGAGTAACCACTTGATGGGCAAATTTACACAAATCCACTGACTGGAGCTAGTTTTGTAGCAGTTGCGATCATTTGAATTTGCCCACTTCAATTATTATGACTAGGTTCGAATTTGACAAATAAAGCTGTTAAGTTTGCAACAAATTTTCCAACACTTTAAATGTTCTTAATTGCACCATCATTATCAGTCAAGTGATCTCTCATATATAATTGGCAATACAATCTAATTTTAATATTTAAAAAAATGGAATGAAGGATTAAAAACAAATAAGAATAAATCAAGTATTTTACTCGAGATTGGTGGCTTTTAAAGTATTTGCAGTGAGCAGTGACCCAAAGTATCCCTCCAAACATGCTATGCAATGACACAATTCTGCTATGGAACAACTTACTACCAAAAAAAATTCTGAATTCAATGTTTGTTCTCATACAGCTTTAAACAAATCTTAATGACCATGGAATTGAACTATGATGACCTCTTTTGAACTTGTAACTTGTGCATGTTACTGAAGTGATGAGCAAACACTACCACATTATGATTACAAACAATAGTATTTTATAAAAAATATAATTTTGAAATCTCAACAAAGGCACACAATATTTTATCAAGGAATGTTCAGGATGGAACTTCAGCCACTTTATGTTCAGAGTTTTACATCACGAAGGTTGTACACATTCATATACGCAAACACTTTGTTTTTTTGTTTAAATAAAATGACAGATTGGTTTTTTAAAAGTTTTTAAATAACCAAGTTGTTATTTACACCATGTTGCATGTAAGATTTAAAAGGTAGAATGAACCACACTCATTCTGAATCAAGCTTTGTCAAACCGTGCAAACACTGCACTCACTGCACTCGAGTCTCAGTCTCAACCTTTGTGCACTAAGCAGAATACAGGAATCTTGGCATCTCACTCCATTCACATGTAACACAAAATGATTGTACAGTAGAACACCGCTATACCGAACACCAAAATAACATACATTTGGCTATACCGAACTCAACCTTTGGCTCCCGATTTTTGTGCACAAAACATACCGAACAGCTGGGCGATGCCGACGTGCAATCATCGGAGTAGAAGAGTGTCTATTAAACTAGCGTTCAAAATAACAATGAATGTTGAACAAAATGCTTTTTGGTTAGAATGACAGACAGGCATTATTTCCCTATTGAATAGAAGGGAAAGCCAACTGTTATCTGAGGTTTTGAAACTCTTTAATTAACTCTTGCTCTTACTCTAAAAGATGGACATTTTGAATGGACCTCCACATTTCTACACAAGAGAGCCTGATGGCCAGACAGAAGATGTGAGAAACACACAACAAAGGTCAAAAGAGGGCGCCACAGATACCAAAACCACATAAGGATCTTAGGATCACACACAGGGGCCAGCCATAATAAACATTTTAAATGTAACACTGAAGCTATACTTGTGGTTGTTATGTTTTTTTTAAATTAAGCTTTAAAAGCAACATTTAAAACAATTTATTTACAAAATTAAAAAGATTAGTTAATCACATGGAATTTGACATACTCAAAGTAAAATAAAAGAAGATTGCAGTGAAAACATAATAAAGTGGTGATACACGGAGCAGTCAAAGAGGGCGCGTCGTGAAATCGGGTAGTCAAAAGTGGGCGCACTTCATTGCTTTCTGCTCACAGACGCCATCTTGGAATTTTTCTTTGTTCGGGCACTACAAAATTCATGGATCCCATGGTGTTCGTTGTAGCAGTGTTCTACTGTACAGGGTATATTGCAAATATATTCATTACTAAAATTTCAAATTTGAAAGGAGTTGACATGATTTATACTTAAAGACTTTGATCATATGGCGGTAGTCCCCACTCCTCTGGCACAACATCCTCTAGTGATGCGACAATCAAATCAGCATCTTGAGCAAGTGACTTGTCCATCCTTGGGTCAGGTACACATACTACATTCATCCCAGCAGCCTTGGCAGATATAACACCATTGATGGCATCCTCAAAGACAAGAACCTGGATTGAATCAATCATGCATTTACAAGTACTTCAAAGTATTTATTCCCAAATCATGCTATGCTGTCATTTGATTTTGATCAATGCCATACTACTAAACCAACCCAACCATTTTGGTAATAATCTTATAAGTGTTTCAAGGTAAAGGTGTGTTATTGTGAAGTTATTACAGTGCAGTATATAACTTATGGAATGTGAGATAGTTCTTGGTAAAGATGCCTCTGGAGTCATGGTTAAAATTGTTTTAGACAATTGTAATGTTTCTATTTCCCGCTATGGTGCAAGGTGAATGACAATCCTCTCTGCAGTTCAGCTAGCCCCTGCTAGATTGAACATCATGGCTGATGCGTCTATAGGGGGAAAGGCCCCCAGATGTTCAACTGTCTGCAAATGCTTTAATAAACATAATCTCTGAGTCTTACAGATTCATACAACATCCATCATAAGACTCCAGTGGCCCTACGGGCAGTGGTAAGGGGGCGGGGGCAGTGTGTACTTACTTTATTTGCAGGTGGTATATCTCCTTGGAATCTCTGTAATGCAATAAGGTATGGATCTGGTGCTGGCTTGCCTCGTTTGACCTCAGGATCATCACCTGTACATACTATATGATGAAACATCTTGAAGAAGTCTTTATGTCTTGTAGTTTTTAGTCCAAATAGATGACTTGAGGAGCCTGTTGCCACAGCAATAGGAACCTTATTTTTGAAGAGATGACAAATAAGTTTCTCAGCTCCTGATGGAAAAAGAAAACAAGTTTACCAGCATGATTAAACATTATCGGTGTGTCATGTGGACATACAACAAGCGTGTTTCAGTTAAATAGCTCCTGCAGGTGGTACCTTTAAAGAGCTGTGGCCATTAACTCTCCGGTAAATAAATTGCCTCAATTGCCAATGCTTAATTCTTGTGGCCAAAGATGTGGCCAGAAGCTTTCAGTTGGGTGACTCACTTCACTACATATCAACAATCAAAGTGTTATCATCGACCATTTGATTCCAGCCCTTGCTAACAAATTGATTTTAATCTGTTGTTTTGACACAACTAGTTTTGCCTCCAACTCAGATAGTTCTACATGTACAGTGTATCTATTTACCATATTTTCCTGCATATAATTACCAAAACATGTATCAACGTACAAGGCACATTGCCGAAAAAGACACTGCTAGTCTTTGTTATCTCGCTATGCAACAATGCAAGAACAAGTGGGTGACTTCACAACACAATAGAATGACAGAATACGACCTCTGTTGGCAAAATCTAATAGTGCTTTACAAGATTAGCCGTGTTTAAACTAACCTGATTAAGACCTTTTTACAGCTCGTTCGTTCCCAAAGTATAAATGGACGATTTTAGACAGTGATCATCACTTTCATGATCTCATGCAACACCAGATGCGCATATATGGCACACCATCAAATAAGCCGCATCTTATGTGCAGTAAAATACGGCAGTATTAGGCTTGGGTAGTACTAGTAGCTGGGTAGCATTTGTTTGAAGGTGGGCTGTAGTACCACTATAACATGTACAAGAAATGTTGTCTTATTACCACAGCAAAAGCACAGACAATTATGATGTACATCTACATGTGTTCAGTTTCACCATGGAGGTAGAAATAGCCTTCTCAGGCCATTGTCATTTGCTTCATTAATTTGCTTCAGTAAAACTACCCCCCCCCCCCAAGTTCAGTTTACTGTTTAGTACCAAACTGGACCAGCTCCACCAGACAAATACACACAGATTTGAACTAACCTCGCATAAGCTCAGTTCCTGGGAAGACAGTCTCACTCTTTTTGCTCACAAGCTCCACCCATTCCTCTGGTTTCAATTGGATCCCAGTTTCATCAATGACTATCTGTGCCGCTTCTATTGCTTTACGACCCATTAACCTCTGTTTCAGTTCCCATGTGTATTCTGGAAGGCTATGCTCATGAAAAAGTTCATTAAATATAACCGTGTAGAGTTCCTCTGTATCTAGAAATAAAAGCAGATTTGGCCAAAGTAATTACAACATACATGTAATCAAACTCCTCAATGCACAAATCTGTAACAGGCTGACCTTCATGTACAAATGGTATAGGCTTTTACAGACTTGTCTGGCTATTTAATACAAAATTTGCTGATTTTTCCCGAGTGAAAAAAATCGGAAATCATGCGTGCTGTATGGAACTTACTGAACTGCTCGCTATTATGATTAAAAGCAAAATTACACAAACAAATGGAGGACAACTTGAAATATTCTTTGAAACACAGAACTAAAAAAATCAAACAGGTAAAGTATCAACCCAGAACATGTCCATCTCTCCCATCATCTTTTCCACATTGACAGTTCTAAGACTAAGAGACTCTAAGGATTTGATGAGGTAGTTGAGGGGATGGTCCTTATCATTCATGCACAAAATCCCTGATACATCAAATGTTTGTTAGCATGTACACAGTTTCAGCTCCATAGCTGTAGTTGTTATCAAATTATGGGCTCTTAAAGCTGGAAAAAAGTGTGACAAGGCGTTTTCACAACTAAGCTGAGGGCGAGGCTCCAAAAGGGCGGAGGGGTTGAGCAAATTTTAAGAGGCTGTATAGCCTCAGAAAAAATATGTGTGCGTTCACTGTGTGGAACAATTTGACAAAGTTTCATGTAAATCTGAGAGGGTGGCCTGGGAGCTTTTTAGAAATTTGGTTGCTTTGATAGGGAATGGCCCAAATGCAGCTTAGGGCGACTGTGTTAAAAATATAATTCATTGGAATTTAAATTGGGTCAAAATACTTACATTTTGAGACACTAAGCGTCCTACAACTAGTGCCATATGTATTTCAAGCGTGCATGCAAATCCATCATTATCAAGAGTCAATCACTAATGAGTATTGTTTGTCAGAACATTCCAAAATAGTGACGAGAGGTTTCAATATGGTCCACGCCCATGGTGTTGAGGCTGGCCAAGTTCATTCATGTACATCGCCATTTTTTCCAGACAACTTTAACTTTAACCCTAACCATGCTAAATACAACAATATGCTCCAAATGGTATAGTTGTTGTAATCTGTTGCATTTGGCAGTCAACTCAGATGTCATTCTTTGACTGAATTTGTTGCATTTAGCAGTGAAGTGACTTCATATAGGTTTTGGTGCTTCTATTGTATCTGAACAACTTATAATGGGTATTTCAAAATATTTTTTATGGGAAGTGTTGAGAAGTATGATGTTTAAGAATCATAATTCAAATCATATTCAAAAGACTGTATAATAACAGTTAACAGTTACAAGTCACCACTACACGTGCATACTGTTGCATTTAGCAGGCGTCCACCCTTGCTCAGTCCTTTCCCAAACAGCATGCCTGCACATTGCAACAATATATCCCTTGCTGCATTTTGTTGCATTTGGCATGGTTCTCATTTCAACTGTGTTGCATTCTGTTGTATTTGGCAGGGTATGTAGAGAGACCCTAATGGGGGTTAGGGTTAAGACGAAAAATGCCTACGTCATGGATATTGACCAATCAGCGAAGGCTGCTGGTAATGTCTCATGCCTGGTATAATTTATAACTTATACTTAAGTAATAATTAATGTTGGGCAGGGAGGGGGGGGGGGCGACACAATAACTACACATGCCCTAAGCAGCTAGCACTACTGCCATATGTTTTGTATATGCATGGAGGAAGAAAATACACTTCCTCCATGGTATATGGTAGTGTCCTACCATACCCAGTATTGGGTGCGTGCTGTACTAAATTTTTTGAAATTTCGACAATTTATGACGCCTGACCTGCGGAGTGCGGTAGGATGTCAACATTTTGGAAAATGGAAAACTGTACTGTTGTAGTTTGGGCATTTGTCAAGTTGGGGCGGAACACAGTGACACTGACCATGGAGGAAGAAAATGTATTTTCTTCCTCCATGCACTGACTGTGTCATTGTTCCGTCCCAACTTGACAATTGTCCCAACTATAGTTGGGACTGGTCCCAACTTGAGTGTTAAAGTTGGGACGTCCCAACTATAGTTGGGATCGCCCATAGAGTTCAACAGGATGGACACCGTGATCGATCATGCGTGGATTTCTGTGTGACACTACTGCAGCTGATGCGATCGGCATTAATTTAACAAGATTCTTTATTTCAAACCCGGGTCTCGGCTCTGTACAAACTCATGTCAAAACTGATGATTGAGCTAGGGCCGGTCGAGGTAGAATTCTACCTCCATGGCTAAACTAACGCGGTGTAAAAACATGTGTAGCGTTTTTTTAGAGGGCTCTGACAGCGGCCTCATGCTTTCAGTCTCAAAGTAGGCTTACGCATTTAGTTTCCCCTGTCTCGGAAAACCAACATTTCATCTAATCTAAAATATTCTCAAGGGAAAGTGGTCTTAAAAACTACATACTATACATACTATGAGTATGAAACTTACATGTTTCAGTTTATTCATGGGGGTGCTTTGTGTTTACTGCGATCCCAACTATAGTTGGGACGCCCCAACTTTAACACTCAAGTTGGGACCAGTCCCAACTATAGTTGGGACGGTAGTCAAGTTGGGACGGAACATCATGATGTGGCACATTATTTGTATTTATATTGAATCATGTGACCATGATCATGGAGGTAGTTTGTGACGAACTCGAACGTAATTTTAAAGAACACCGAATATAGCCTAAAAATTCAGGGGACATTAAACAATATTTTTCAGTGTTTTCGTTTAATTTGGGAAGCTTGAACTTTTCCGGTATTGTTTGTTGTTTTCCGCTGGTATGATTATGGAGTATGGGTAATCAATCATCATGGAGAAAGGAAAAATCTGTGTCCTTTCTGTTTCTCTATGAGTCTATGAATGATGTACATGTATCAATTTATCACATCGGCGGACAAGTTTGACAGATTGACACCCGCAAACAGAAAATTATTTGACTTTGTTTTGTTCGAGTTGATCGATAATTGTATTTAGCTTTGTTAATGTTACCGAGTAAAAGCCCATCCATGTCAAAGATAACATGTGTTACTTCATATTGTTTCCCACTCATCTTCATCCTGTCCTCGGAATAAGAAGAATGTGAAGTCTTTCCGCCGTTCCCTCGCCCTCGGTTCGATCTCACACACACTTAGCTGTATATTTCTTGTACACATACATTGTACACCCACACGTGCAAAAAACAAGTAACACGACATATTGGAACCAGACTATTTGGGTCAGTTAACCTCTGAGCTCAAAACAAGGCGCACACGGTTTGCGACTACGCGGTGGTGACCAATCAAAGGGCCGGCTTTTGTGTAATGAAATGAATGGTGCGTAATTTGAATGAGAAGATAATCGTTTAGCTGTTGTCGCTTGATTGTTCGATAAAAGTAAGCCTTTTGAATATCTGGACTTTGTAAGTTTGAGGTTTTTTAAAAATATCTAGGTATGAAGAATTTGTATGAAATATTTACGTTAAATTAATAAAAATAAAGAATGTTCACAGATGAACGTTAGTAACGTTGTTTTCTATTTTTATATGTAAGTAGTCGGTCGACATTGAATTGGTGCATTGATTGTGCATGGCGTGTGGATGGCCTGGCGCACACTGACTAGTCTGGCACTGTGGCAGCTTTAGTGACGAGAGGCCGGAAGTTCGGGCTGCATCAGCAAGATGACTTCCCTGCTTTCTGTAAACGAATTGAGTGACATGACTGCAAGTTCTTCAGTTAGTATGTCGGTAACTTCAATACAGTTTCAAGATGACAATATTACAGGTAACTTGCAGTTTTTGCACTTGCTATCAATCCACCATGTCCACCCATAAAATTAAAAAGCTCCATGATCCACCATTTATTGTCAGATCATGACCATTGCTAGTGCCACAGGGGTCGTACTAATTAGCGTCAACAGGCCCATTTCACGACAACTCAAGACAACTCAAGACAACAAGTTTAAAATACCATCAAATACAATGTTCTAATCAGAGTGTATCTGGAAACACATTTAAAACTGACTGGAACCATCGTGCATACATATTTCTCACGGGAAAAAATGTTTTCGTAAAAATAGTCAACTTTCTCCGTCCGTAGAATTGGCCGACGTGATGCTATTGCGCTTGTGCAATGACTTTGGACTGCACCATTATGATATGGGTGGGTTTGTGTTAGGGGTTGGGAACTACCCTTGTGTACAGTGTCGGTAAGGGGGGTTGACGTAGTAAGAAAGCACCAAAGTAGTATGATGAATGAACTCCTTTCCTTATCAAATCATTGAAACAAAGGAATACATGTAAATAAAACTATAATATGAAGAGTTTCTTACATTGACATGAGTGTGTGGGCACCATTCTCGACTTAAAAATTGCACTTACCTGAAGTGTAATGGTGCGGTCCAATATCATTGCGCAAGCGCAATAGCATCACGTCGGCCAATTCTACGGACAGAGAAAGTTGACTATTTTTACGAAAAAAACATTTTTTTCCCGTGAAAATAATGTATGCACGATGTTCCGGTGAGTTTTAAACGTGTTTCCAGATACACTCTGATTACAACCATTGTAATTGATGGTATTTTAAACTTGTTGTCTTGAGTTGTCTTGAGTTGTCTTGAGTTGTCGTGAAATGGGCCTGTTGACGCTAATTAGTATGACCGTTGCTACAGTCCTCCCTCTACCCCTCCTAGTCCTACTCTCTGATAAATCGAATGGATTGCCAGTCATTACAACCCGGCAAAGTCGCCCCTCCTCCAGTAGCACGCATCGCCAACAAGTTCTTGAACAACAAGACTTAGACTAGTCTGTCCTTAGAAGTAGAAGTAGTAATTATGATTTATGGATTTTGGAGCAGTGTCACACCCACACCCTGTTTTTTATTAAAATTTTTCAAATGTGTACAATGGTCCAACAGACACATTGAGACTGAGAGGTTGCTCGGAGTCGGAGCCTACATTTGACACCAGATAATGTTCGATTCGAGGCAATCGTTAAAAAAGCGTTGTTGGGTCCAGCCAATGAACAAAGCTTCTTCAGCGTAATATCAGATAAATCTATTTACTTTATTCATTCGATCATCAAAAAACATGAAATAAAAATAGTACAGCTGAATACAACCTTGACTTTCTTCAAATAAATAAATAAATAAATAAAACAAAACAATTTTCAAAAGAACAATCTGTAATTTAACATTAATATACCAATTAGCAATTGATACATTCATTCAGCAAATAAAACTTTTAAAGAACATCAGTGATCAAGTTAAAAACAATTATTATAACTTGTATTTCGTACAAAACACAAATTAATGAAATTTAATAACATTAAAATTGTATATAAATATTTGCCAATAAGCTGAATTAAATACAAGAATCAAACATTTTACAAAGGGAAACAAAATGGTACAACAACAAAACACATTGAATAGCATTTACAGATTTTTATTTTTTATTTATTTTTTTTATAAAAAAGAAGAGTTTATTCAAAAATAAGGTGGGCATGACTTTGCTAGGGGGCGAGATGACTGTTTTCCCATCAGTCATCATGCCATCATCAGTAGTGCCTAGTGGCACTAAGGCCAGGGGTTGGGGTTGCATGGAGCTACCTCCATCCATAGAAGAATAAAAGGGACATAACAAAAATAGACTTACTAATACTATAGCCTCTGAGGCCTTCTCAGTTAATATTAAACTACAAAATAACATTATTAATGCAATGGTTGGGCCTACACCGCCTACCCCCTCCCCCCCCCCCCCTACACACACACACACACACAAACTGATTTAATAAGCACTAAGTTATTGTAAAATGTTGATTCTGTACACCGCAGTTTGCCCATTTTAATGTTACATACCAGTACTTAATTATTTGTTGCTATGTAGAAATGGGTCGGCTACATGTATCCCTATGTCTGTATGTGATTATTAAAACCGTGTGAGCAGAGGGTAATGATATCAAATTATGCTACTAAGGTTACACTGAGGTACAGTAGCCAACAGTCAACAAAAAAATGCCCTGTTTGCACTAATCAAAAACATTGTCATTTTCCTTTAGTTATTTTTTCTTCGAAAATGGCGTGTTGTGGCTTAGCAGATAAGAGTACCAAACTCAAGCTCTGGTGTTTCTGCTCAGCGTGGTGTGGGCTTGAGTCCCATTTGTTACACTTGTGTCCTTTTAAGCAAGACACTTAACCATTATTATTGCTTCATCCTTCGGATGGGATGTAAAGCCTTAGGTCCTGTGTGTTGTGTAATGCACAAAAGAACCAAGTGCACTTATTGTAAAGAGAAGTGGTTCCCCTGGTGTTCCTGGATTAATTGACTGCGTATTGCGCCCCAGCACCTTGTAAACCATTACATGGTGCTATAAAGGAATAGGTCTCATGCTTCAACACTTAGCGCAACATACCTTGTAGAAAAAATACTGAGTGCTTTGAGACGCCTATCAGGAGTAGATAAAGCGCTATATAAGAACTGGGTATTATTATTATTATTGGAGCAGTGAGGGTCTCCATTTATGAATCGTTTATTGTTTTACTTTTGGATTGAATCTTTAGCTTGCGAGCATAGATTGTGTTTGATTGGACAGGACACAGCCAACAATCAGCAACTTTTACAAGCATTAAAGGTATGTTTACATTTCCAGAATTATATTCAAGATTGTATCGATCTACTTTCTAGTAATGCAATTTTTTTAGCAGAAATAACATGCATTGATCATTTTATATAAATAAAACAAAGATTTTGTCATGCCAATGAATTTTCTGTGAACCTAAAAAATCAAATGTGACAGTACATTAGGGGAGAAACAATATTAGTTTTTACATCAATAAAGCATTTGATTTGTTATACAATTTTATAAACTACCATTAGTCATTTGCTAAAGAACTTTTAATAGTTTGATGTAAGGTTTTGAGTGGAGAAATCAAATGAAAACTGAAGCCTGCACATTGTGCATGTTGTTTTCCAAAAATATTCAGATGTGAAATTGAAGTGATTTGTGTGATGTGTTTGACAAATACTCTAATACAATAGGTAAATGTTTTGGGTAATGATATTTGATTTGTTTCTAGACCCTGGGGTTACCAATCCTAACATCAGAGACTGGAATGGAGAATGTAATGGATCCAGATGGAGTCGAGACACTGTTTGTACTGACTGAGTTTGAAGGATCAGTCTTTGACAACTTGAGGCGTAATGGCTGCAGAATTCTTGGTCCACCTGTCATTTTTAAGTGTGCAGCTGAGAAAAAGGTTAGTATAATACATCAATTAATTTATTATTATTTTGTATGACATAATTGAGTCTGCACTTGTTGTGTATAATTCAAAGATTTGTTTTTATATTCTGAAATATGTGGGAAATAAATTATTCTTAAACACTCATCAAGAAATGAACCAATCTAGCAAATGCACATATGCATGAGAAACTTATTCGTTTGTTTCAAATTTGTCAGATCTGAGATAAAAAAGTTAATGTATACATGGACACTTTATATCAAATAAAGTAAGCTGGCAGAAAACGCCTTGGACAGGGTTGGAGCCCCTGCCCGTTCAAAAACGAAGCATCAGGCCTGCATATAACTTTGGCTGAAGCGACTCCCAGCCTTATGCCAAGAATAGTCTTTAGGTTACTGTAACTCACATGTTAAGAGTAAACATTTTAATATGACCCTCTGAATTGGTCAATTTGATTTGTTTGCAGTTTTTAAAGTTTGAGACAGTCTTGAAAAAAGGAAAAAAAGCTAGGGCAGTTTTGACTAAAATCAAAGCCAACCAAATTGTCTGACTTTGACTAGTTTGAACCGGTTTACTGACTGACTGACGTTAAGAGAAGAAAAGAAAAAAGGTTGCTAATACACACACTACAAAATTCACACTCTGATAAGCTTGGGCAGATTTTACCATTAATTGAAAACCCGGCAAAACCATCTGACTCTGACCATGCTGACTGTTTTTACTGACATTTGAAAAATAAAGTAAATTCCCATCAAGATAGTACTTTGCAGGTAAATGGGGAGTAAAGGAGAGCTATGAGTAAATTGAGTATACATATCTTCATTATTTTGGACAGCAATTCAGATGCTTTTAGGTGGTCATCAGTTTAGATTTATTTCTTCTTTTTTACTTTAATTTTTTAGAATATACTTTAAAAAAGATTTTGTACAGTAACAGTACATTGAAATAAAATAATTTTAAAGACGGTTTAACAGTTTTCCAAATACCCAAACTGTTGGAGATGGGTTTGAAATAACATTGTTAAAACAGTTTACTTGTAAACCACTCAAGCAACCTTATTTCAACTTTTACTTCTGCGTATGTACTTTTTTCAACAGCCTCTTCCATTCACTGGCCGTCCGTTATACTGCCCTCACATGGCCCAGCTCGTCGTCTGCTTCACTGGTTTTCTTGAGGGTGATGAAGTTAAGAGACTTGCGGAATTGGTACATCATATGGGAGGTGGTGTCCGCAAAGATTTCACTGCAAAAGTTACTCATCTGGTGGCTAATGCAACTAATAGCTACAAATACAGGGTAAAACTGGACATTTGTAGACATTTTCAAATGGATTGAATGAAGTTAGGTACCCATGAATGTAAAACCAGGATCAAGAGCTTTGTAATACCAACAGGTATACACCTTGCCATTAAAACAATATACAATAGTTACTGGCACTCACAGAGCTGCCAACTCTCCCTGATTCTGCAGACAGTACCCTGAACATCAACCAATCTTTCCATGATCTGCCAAACAAATTTGAAAATCTCCCTGGTTATAGAAACTTTCTCTCTATTATGTTGAATGTAATTCTAAATATCTGCCTGGTTATCAAGTTAAACCACAAGGGAAACTAACTGGGTAGATTTTTAAATAATTTGAGTTTGAACAAAGACAAATTTATGGAGCGGGACTTGAACCAACCACCTCTGGATTAACGTACATGCACTCTGCCAACTGAGCTATCCAGCCCTATATTGGTGGTCTCTCTTATAGTGATTAGTCAAAATCTCCCTGATTGTAAGATGCTAATGTTGGCAGCTCTGCAGTCAATCTTGACAGTTAACAACACTATATTATAATTGTAATGTGTTTACAGGGGGCAGTGAGTCTTGGTACTCCAATTATGACTAAGGAGTGGGTTCACACCTCGTGGCAGAACAGACATAATACAGAAATGACTGCTACAACTGAAACCATGGTAAGCTAAGTTACATCTATCAGATGAAAGACTCTTTAGTAAAGTCAACTTTAAATAATGTATGTTTGTATTGGTGTGCAACATGTGCACAGCATACATCTATGTGGTCCCTTTTGCATCAAAGGTTTCTGTATGTTTCTTAGTTTAAACCATAAGATTGGACTTCAAGAATAATGAAAAATGCAAAGTTCTTGATTTGTTTGTGGGTTCTTGTTTTGTGTGTGTTAATTTTCTCATTTTATGTGATATAGCTTCAGTATAAGATGGCCCCATTTTACCGATGTGTACTTGCTTTCTTGGGCTTCTCAGAAGAGGAGAAGAAACACATGGAAGATATAACACAGACACAAGGTAAGTGTGAAGTCAGTGAAGCCACACATTATCGGCCTTTTACTTTAGCAAACTAGCTGCAATCTTGATTTGATTTGCATGAACTTCAAGCTACACGCAGGGAAAAGTTTCATAGCTCTTGCATTAGTATTTAAGCAGATTAGTAAAAAATGCACATGAATTTTGATTTGTGAGTCCAAAGGTTTCAAATATTCAACAGTTGTTTGAATGTACAAAGAGCATTTTTAAATCTTTCTTTATGAAAAAAAACAAAAAACATAACGGTCAAGAAATAAAATTAGATTTAAAAAAATCAAGTGTATTTGTTTTTTTGTGGAAACAGCTCTAAACAATGTCTTTGCAGGACTTTTGATAAGATTAAATTAGTCATTTTTATTGAGATGTCTGCAACATATCAGGTCAATGTTGCAGAACTTTTAAGTTCATTACTTCTTTCTCTATAAATAACTTATTACCTTTTAATTTCTTGTAGGTTCAATAACTGTTCAATACATGTTCACAAAAAGTAACCTGACTTAAATAAGCAAAGCAAGTGACACACATTACTTACGTGAGATAGTTGACCCACTAACTGACTGGAGCTATATTGTAATGTTTTTCTATTAGGAGGTACATTTGCAGAAATTGGGGACCAGTCCTGCACCCATTTAGTAATTGAAGAGAACAGTGTTAACGAGTTGCCAAATAATATAACATACACCATGAAACTGGTCAAACAAGAGGTAGGTAAAGTTGCTATGATTAAACTTTTATTGTCAAGCTGTTGAGACAACTTTTCATACATGTCATAATCAATTATTCTTTATCATTCAGAGATGTAACTTACAATATATAATAATTGAGGGATTAACACTCTTTGATGTAACCTTACGTCCCCCCCAAACAGATTTTGACCCTACTCCAAAAAAAGCTTAAAGAAACTCAAGATGTATTTTGCCATCTGATCATCCAAGTGATCATTTGTCAATGACTCACAAGCTCAATACTTATGACATATTCATATCTGTGTATTGCAAGAATAATTTGTCCAGTCATAGTGTGAGACAATTTCATTACCCTATGTTTTGCACAGTCCAAACACCCATGTACACTAAAGTTTGAAAATATCTTTGGCTGGTACTTTGGTCTGTATTAATGGTTTTTGTTGTAAGATCATTATGTGTGTAGTACTTCTTGATAATTGCTTCTTAATTTGTACTTTTTTCTTAGTGGTTTTGGGCTTGTGTTAAGATTGATGCCTGTGCAGATGAATGTTTGTATAAATACTTAAGGGTAAGTTGTACAATTCATAATGCTCTATGACGCTTTTCAAATCATTGTATAGCTAATTACAAAATCACAATGACGAGTTGATGGAAAGTATCTACCCTACCAGACTAAGTGTGTGCAAAATGCTTATTGTGTGAGTAAGATGTGTTTAGATACATCTGGAAGTCTAGAGTACCATACACTAAATAACAATTAGCAGGGAAATAGTCACTCTGCGGATTCAAATTATGTGTAAAACAAAAAGAGAAAAGAAGATGTGTAATGTTCTCTGTACCGACCCAAGATGTGTAATGTTCTCTGTACCGACCCAAGATGTGTAATGTTCTCTGTACCGACCCAAGATGTGTAATGTTCTCTGTACCGACCCAAGATGTGTAATGTTCTCTGTACCGACCCAAGATGTGTAATGTTCTCTGTACCGACCCAAGATGTGTAATGTTCTCTGTACCGACCCAAATTATTTTTCACAGAGTTAACCCTAGAAATAAATGTTTACATTAATGTAACAGGTTTGAAAAAAAAAAAGCAATGAACTTTTTAAAAATTCAATTTGTATGAGACACTAGTCGAAAAAAAGAATCATACCACATCTCTTGGTTGATTCAAATTTAGAGTCGTATTCTTCTTGCTGGCTTTAACAATCACTGTGAACATTCTTCATTGAGCAGATAGCAAATACTCCAGAGGAAGCATTAAACACACCAAGTAACACTCCAGTCATTCGTGGATCACGTAAGAGACGAAGATTGAAGGAGAGTTTAGCCGTATTGAGTCAAGAGAATGATGAGATGGCATCTCCTAGAATGCCTTGTAAAAGAAGGTCTAGTACTATGAATGATGCAGTCATGTCAATGTCTACTTCAATATTACTAGATGCTACACCGGATGAACCTCTCACATCTAATGGTAAATATCAACACTAACAATGTATGTATCAACTACATTTCCTGAATGCAATTTTAGTAAACAGTCCATTGACAATGCAAATATCCACACTCATTTCCATGTCATTTAGTTTTAGGGGTCAAGGTTCACAAGAATGCTATGGTTGTATTTGATCACTCACAATTTAATCCATATAAATATTATCACCAACAGGAAATAAGGGAAGAAACTGTTGTAAATCAAGTATTTTCACTGGCAAACATTGATTGAGCTTGAACTGTATTGGACCTCTCACAGTTTCCCTCTCTTCAATTCTAAGTTTGGATCCGCTTGTACGTCCTATCATTGAACATCATGTATTTAAGGTAGCAATGATTTGCTTGGTGTGTTATGATAAATAGAGATTTTTGTGTCTCATTTCTTAGATCCTGGTACCCCAATGCAAATTGATTCTACACCAGTCATTAGGAATACACCTACTCAACCTATCTCAAAGAGACATATGACTGCTATGGAGTTACTGCAGACAGAAACTAATTATGTTCGAATACTACAGACTATAATAACGGTAAGCTATTACGTTGAATGTTTGAAACGATGATTTGATTATAAGAACAATGTAGAGCAATACAACTTGTCAATTAAAGAGAAAATAGCCTTCCCTGTACTATAAGCTGTGTAAGTTCATAGATTATTTTTGATATATTTAAGACTGAATGTTATGAGATGATTGCTGACTGTAATGCCATGTTGTTGATTGCAGATATTCAAGGATCCATTGGAGACAGAGCAGACTGGAGGACCCATTTTAGATCAGGAAGAAATTAAAACAATTTTCAGTAAGATCCCTGAGATCTATGAAGTGCATCATCGCCTGTTGGAGGATGTGGAGACATTACTGGAAGATTACAATGATGAGAAAAGCATTGCTCAGATTATTCTTAAACATGTAAGATATAATGTACATGTATATCCATATAGTGTGGTCCCAATGCAAACAAATATCAATCGTGATACTTTCCACTCCTATTCCAATCTCTACTCATAACTAGATATAAATACTTAACTCATATTTCTTTTTGAGTCAAGAACAAGCAATCTTGATACTTTCCACTCCTATTCCAATCTCTACTCATAACTAGATATAAATACTTAACTCATATTTCTTTTTGAGTCAAGAACAAGCAATCTTGATACTTTCCACTCCTATTCCAATCTCTACTCATAACTAGATATAAATACTTAACTCATATTTCTTTTAAATTTCAGTCCAAGGACATGACCAAGGCATATCCACCATTTGTTAACTTCTTTGAGTTAAGTAAACAGACAATCAATGATTGTGAGAAGCAGAAACCAAGATTCCATGCTTTCCTGAAGGTAAGAAAAGTCTCATAAACTCCCTGTGTGTTTATACTGTTCTTAAATTTGCCTGAATATTGTTAATAGATGTTGTCTAAGTTACTGAGTTGCTCAGTGTTTGTATGATTAGATTTGACATCATGAGTCTGAGTGTTGTCTGAGTTGCATTGTGTGTTCATATGATTAGATTTGACATAGTGAGTCTGAGTGTTGTCTGAGTGGCAATGTTTGTTCATGTGATTAGATTTGACATAGTGAGTCTGGTCTGAGTCACTGAGTTGCACTGTGTGTTTAGGTGATTAGATTTGACATAGTGAGTCTGGTCTGAGTTACTGAGTTGCAGTGTGTGTTTAGGTGATTAAATTTGACATAGTGAGTCTGGTCTGAGTCACTGAGTTGCACTGTGTGTTTAGGTGATTAGATTTGACATAGTGAGTCTGGTCTGAGTCACTGAGTTGCACTGTGTGTTTAGGTGATTAGATTTGACATAGTGAGTCTGGTCTGAGTCACTGAGTTGCACTGTGTGTTTAGGTGATTAGATTTGACATAGTGAGTCTGGTCTGAGTTACTGAGTTGCAGTGTGTGTTTAGGTGATTAGATTTGACATAGTGAGTCTGGTCTGAGTTACTGAGTTGCACTGTGTGTTTAGGTGATTAGATTTGACATAGTGAGTCTGGTCTGAGTTACTGAGTTGCAGTGTGTGTTTAGGTGATTAGATTTGACATAGTGAGTCTGGTCTGAGTTACTGAGTTGCACTGTGTGTTTAGGTGATTAGATTTGACATAGTGAGTCTGGTCTGAGTTACTGAGTTGCACTGTGTGTTTAGGTGATTAGATTTGACATAGTGAGTCTGGTCTGAGTCACTGAGTTGCACTGTGTGTTTAGGTGATTAGATTTGACATACATGTAGTGAGTCTGGTCTGAGTTACTGAGTTGCACTGTGTGTTTAGGTGATTAGATTTGACATAGTGAGTCTGGTCTGAGTTACTGAGTTGCACTGTGTGTTTAGGTGATTAGATTTGACATAGTGAGTCTGGTCTGAGTTACTGAGTTGCACTGTGTGTTTAGGTGATTAGATTTGACATAGTGAGTCTAAGTGTTGTCTGAGTTACTGAGTTACACTGTACGTTTATGTGATTAGATTTGACATATTAAGACTGAGTTTTGTTAAAGGAGTGAAATTACATGAATATTTTTGAATCAGATTTGTCATAGTAAGCCTGAGTGTTGTCGGCAGACTTTGACTGAGTTACTTATCCGTCCTGTGCAGAGGCTTCCAAGTATGATCCTGTTACTCTCTGGTAAGTCAACATTATTTTGTACAGCATCAATGCAGATGTCTAGGTTACAGTATCATGACAGAAATAAGGATCATTTTGTAACTCATAGTGTGGGCTGATTTTTGAAAATATGGCAGCACTGTGTAAAAACAAAGAATCAAAACTATTGGTATGTTACTGTACTTTTAGAAGCAAATTGGCTGTAATAGAGACCTGATCTGAAAGTGCTGAGAATGGAGCTCTTTTCCCCATGATATCATTGCCAGCTATTTCTGCACAAGGTCGGACTTGTTTGAAGGGGAGGGGACAATTAATGCATTGATAACCAGCAGGCAGATTTTTAGTGGTCATTTGTTTGACTGGTAGCCAGTGAAGCTGCTTGAGCATTAGTGGGATGTGTGAGTGCTTCTGACATAGACTATAACTATTATGGCTGCATTATCTTGTATGCATTGCAGACGAATGGTCTTTGCTTTGTTGGAATCATGTGTTGATGTTGAAAAGCATGTACTAGTAATTCTGCAAAGTAGTCCTTGATATGGTTATAATTGTCCCAATGTTTTGAAGCAACAAGGAGGTAGGAGTGGCTTTCATCCTACTCCAACCATGCTGGTTTCTGTTTTATTAAGGGTTGCGCGCCCAGATGAATTCTGTGGACCCAGAACTATTGACTAACTATCAACCTGTCTCTACTCTCCTTTATTTTTTGTTTAAAGAGTAAAACACTTGATCAGTTAGTTTCCATCCAGACAATGATACAGTTGAACTGATAAATGACCCTGGAGACCAATTGGATCAATTAAATCAGACATCAAAACAAGATAGCTTTGAGAAAGGGATGTGCTTTTGTGTGTATTCTGTTTGGGGTCAGATGCCACCCACCCACCACATTGTTTGCAGTCCTGGTGCATGTTTCACAAATAGCACCGCATCTAGTTTCTCTTCCAAAACAACTTACAAACTTAGTTGTCTTGTTTCGGAGAGATAGAGTGCTGATGATGCTTCTGTTGCTTGGTAGGTGCAAAGTTTGAATTTCCATGCATGTGTTGCTCTGACAGTTCAATGCTGTGTTGATGTTTGTTTGACGTTGTAGATTTACTGAAGAGAACACCTGATGGTCATGCTGAACAAGAGAAACTCACCCAAGCTGTTAATTCCCTCAGGAAAGTTACTGAGTAAGTAGACAGACAAGTTATTGATTGTATTGATCCTTCAGCTACTGTTTATTTAATTAACAACAATACTTCAAGTTGCTTTATTATTTAAAAGTTTATCCCACTAAAAGCTATAACAGTTCAATTATTGCTGAACAGTTTTTGGGACTGCCTTTATATTCTGCCAATGTCAAAGAATACACAGTTGTTAAAATAACAGTAGATAAACCTGAATCAGCATACTCTTTAAAACAGTGCAACAAATGAGTTGAATGTTTCATTGCATGATGATGTTTAATTGTTGTGATCTGACAATTGATCCTCCTTGCTAAACCATGTAACATCCTCATCGGCCCTTTTGTACATGTCCACCCAGAACCAGACATCAGGTTTGTTGTCTGTGATGTACATGTGTTTGCTCTGTTTTCTTAGGCTAATCATTCCATTACCATTGTTACAGTGGCAACATTGCAGAAAATTTTTCATAAAAAGTCTCACACATAAAATGTGTTTAACTGTCAGTGTCATTACTGTGTTAAAGGTGCATGCTAACTGCGAGTCAACATACCTTCACTGAAACACAGAATTGTCAATATTTTATTATGTGATTTAGAGAAATAAATCAATGATTTTAATCACATTTATTTTTACCAAACATGGAGGTAAATATTGATGTCTCAAATGTTGCCATCTTTAAGAAGATTGTGTATGTATGAATTAATAAATATATCTCATCTTAGGGAATATCTTTACGTCCTCTTGATAAAATTGTCTAAGGTTAGTTTTATCTAAATTTCTTTGGGTTTGACTCTTCCGTTAAGTAATGTTGTTTAATTCGATATCTTTCTAGACATATCAATGAGGATAAGAGAAAGACAGAAGGACACACCCAGATGTTTGAAGTAATGAATGATATTGAAGATGTACCACCTCATCTACTGTCAGCACATCGTAGCTTCATCATGAGAGCTGATATGACAGAGATTGGGGATAAAGAAAATGGCAAGGGAGAGAACTTCTCAGAAAAAGGAGGCAGTATTAGTATGTTCCTGTTCTCAGATACATTAGAGGTCAGTATGAAACAAAGCTGTGTCATGTGATTTGGGTTTTACTCTTACACCAATATATGATATAAAGCATTGTATAATCATTGCTTTCTGAGTCCGACAGGGAAAAGTCGACATACTGCTTGGATGGGATTCAAACTCACAACCCCTGCGTTCTAGAGCTGTTTCAATTTTAACTCACTGACTTATTAGTAATCCAATCCATCAGAAAGTATGTAGCTTTGTGATTCCCTGGTGCATCATGGCTTGAGTCAAAGCTGCATGGGCCATACAAGCTGTTTTCTAAACAATGCCAGCTGATGTATTTTGTGAATATTTAGCAAGTATAATAAAATCAGTAAAGAGTTTGTCATAGGTCCACATTAGAAGTTAATCTTGCTAAATACTTTCAAATGTTGTTGCATGGGATGATGGCTCATGTGTAGCATGCAATGTTGCTTGTGGAATGGAATACCTGGATACCAAAACCAAGTCAGATATCTTGTGTGTAGTCATTGGAATAGGAAAAGTATCTTTCAGTGGAGAATGCTGTGTTTAGTGGATCCTTTGACGGTGTTGCTTATACCCACTAACCTGACCTGATAAAACTGCTTTAATTTGCTTGGTTTGATTGAAGATCTGTAAGCGTCGTGGCAAGCCAGTGAGTTCCTTTAAGAGTCCACACAGTAACAAGATACCAACGCAGAAATTCTACAAGCACATTGAGCTTGTTCCTCTGTCACACATTAGAAGGATTCTAGATGTACAGGAAACAGAAGGTTAGTTACTACATGGCTTTTTAATCACCTGAAGTTATATTTTGTTCAAGTCCCATGCCTGAGATGTTGATCTTGTTAGGTCTAGGTCAGCTTTCTTTAGTAAAGTAAAAGGCCAGTATCAGAGTATCTAGTAGAACATTTGTGCATGTAAGAAGCAACGAGACCAGGGCAACAAAGGCCATGACCTTGTATATTTTAGTGTACATGAACGTTGGTTGATTATATCTTTATCCACTGGTGCATCCAATGTACATGACCTTTCATGTAATTTGACCCCAATATAAAGGACCTGGTAGGTGCAGCATATTAGTTTTACTTCAAACAAGTCATTTTGATTTAATGTTACCACACAATAACAGAATGGAAGCTTTCTATCAGGTGTTTTGATCGTTGGATTTTTGTTGCTGTCTTTATTACTGCAGAATGTAAAAACACTTTTGCCATCTTATGCAAGCCACCTATGGACACCACAGACAGACTAGATCGGTTGTATCTATTCACCCTAATCAGGGAGGAACCTAGTAAAGAGGCGTGGCTCAAGACATTGTGTAAACATATGGCAGATGTTACCTGCAAGACGGATGCTGTAAGTATGGACTGTTCCAGCATTCAACCATGAAGTGCTGTGTATCTTGCTTCAACATAAATTGCATTTATAAGAGAGTCTCCTTGGAATTTCAAAATTCACATGAATTGGATTTCTGTGTTTCTTATTTAAGAGTTCTAATTTCTGATCTGATTTCCTTTTTGATCAGTAACTCTTGGAAATATTTGTTTTTAAAGTATCTTTTACATTTTATTGTTTTTTAACCTTTTTTTACAATGAAAATATCTAATTTTGTAGTAGATAGAGACATATTTATTGTTAGTTTTTTTATTGTTAATCTGACTTTAACATCTAGCAGCTGAACAACAATCGAGATGACACTTACTGTACATTTCGTCATTTATTTAAAAAATATTAAAATAAAAAACTTAAACCATGAAAATGTAAAAGGGTCACATTTACATTGATCATAAAATACCTCATATATGTAATACAAATTTACAACACCAAAGTATATAAAGTTTTAATTGTTATTCACTTCGTTCATATTTTTCTCTATTTTAGGACAACTTCTTGACCAAGATATCTCCAGATGAACTAGAAATAACCAAAAGTGATTTTGACAAAGGCAAACTGACCAAAGCCATGAGGTAAATGTGTGTGGAAAATAATGATTGAGTTGTAATTGCTATTTAATTATGGTCTTGATGCATAATGTATTATGAATGCCAGCTTCTTGTCAAAATTGTTAAAACCCTTAAGTCAAAAAACATACACATGCACAGGACACTGCTGCTGCTCTCCCATTTCACATGTTACATTCTATGGTACAAATTAACAGTGCTTGTTAACACATACAAAATAATCTAGGTTTACAGATCTCGTAACGTTGGCTTTGGTCTGCAGCATTTAACACATACTTGTTTTTGAAAAAGGGGGCTTGAGCATGTTTCATTTGTAGATAGAGTGGTACTCTACTGTAACACCAATAAAGTTAAAGGTTTAGTTTTATTCCAGTCAATAGTGCTGTGATTGCAGAGAGGGCAGGTTTTTACAGTGCTAGTTAGTGGTTTCATCTATGTTAGGACAACACCTAGACAATCAGCTGTACTATCATCTTTCTTGTATTTGTATTTGTCATTTTCTTTGCCAGAAATGATCAGAATTGGTCTTGATTGTTAATATTGCTATCTCTGTCCCAACTGGCATTAAAAGAACAATAATACCTGGCATTTATGAAGAGCACAGATTTCTTCAGCCAAAACTAAACCCTTAGTATACACATGATATCTGTTATAGGAGAGCAAGAAGAGCCACCCGTAAAGTAGGGAGAACATTCTCCTTTAATAAGACACCGCGTAGGACCCTGCAACGTGCAGCATCTACAGCTACATTAAACATGAGTCCTATGGTTACCAGTACAGACAAACCTCATCCAGCAGAACACATTGACTTGACTGGTGCCCGACTAGCAAGTACATCGTCTCTACAAGTTAAGGTATAAAATAATGCCTTGCTGCTCATAGGTTTAGGGATGGACAAACAGTAATCATGTTTGCACTTTCCAAGATGGAGTTCATACTTTGAAAATGAACAACTTTAGCTTTTCCTCTTTTTTGTTTTTGTTTTTCAATTCTTTTAATTTATTTTTTGCTTTCAGCTGGGCGTAGCAGCTCAATTACAGAACTGCTAAATAATTGCGCTGATATCACGGCTTTATGATAATTCCAAGTTTCATGCTTTTAATTCACCTTTTTGCCATCAAGTTGAAAGCTAACAGTAAACCTCTTGTTTGTTTTAGAGATCCAGTTAGCTATCCTTTGAAATGTAACACAATTGGTTTGGGACATCATTCATCTTCCTTTGTTCAAATCACTTTCCTGTATGGCTGTTAAATGAATGTATTGTTATCATTTTTTTTTCAGACGACATCCCCTCTGGCTACTCGCCCACCGTGTACCCCTAGCAAGCTCAAGAGTCTAACATATGGTTCATCTAGTGTCAACTGGCTGTGATGCAATGGCAACAACATACACTGAAATATGATGGCAGAATAGAAACACAACAACTGCATCACCAGTGATGTAGTTTTGAAGTCTGAACCTGAAACCTGATTTGTCATTTTATCCTCTCTAAAGTGTTTTTGCGAGTTTTAGTTATCCTGTAATTGTTCTAACTTAGTTTTTTGTCTCAGCTTAGCTTGTTTAAAAAATGCTTGTTATTACAGAATCACAATAATTTTCCTGCAGTATTTGTATTAGATACAGCTATCTCTGAATGAGTTTTAAGAAGCACATGTAACAGTCCTGACACTTTTAATACATACTAGGCTAATATATTGAGTTAATCTTCATGTGTCTTTTCTTGTGTTATCAAATTAAAGAGTTTTTTTTTGATGCAAGCTTGAAGTAACCCAAAAATGTGTACAGCTGTATGTTAACAAAGAATCAATGCCGGATTAGCTTGTTTTATGGCTTCACATGAGAAGTGGACTTGATTTACAAGACATAACTGTAATGGGAGAATTTAGAATGCTAGGTGGCAGCAGACTTACCAGGTACATTTCCAGCGTTTACATAGTTCTGAGCATGTGCACATTACCGAGAACAATGGCTTTTTCTGGTAAGTCTGCTGCCACCTAGCGTCCTAAAAGTCCCCCATTAGGAAGTCCTTACTATATACAGGTTGTACATTTGTCAGTTGTGCTTTATGGGCAACTGTCCCCCCATTTGGGACGCTTCCTGTCCATCAATCAGTGACTTCTATATATTGCTAGTGTGTTACAATGTACATGTATATAACTAGCTACTTGCCAATCACAAACCACATGTCATCCAGGCTTCTTGTGATGCAAACTTTTATGAGGTCTATACTCTGGTTAAAAACACAATAAGATTTATCACATTTTATCTTCTTTTTGTACAAACAAAGTTAATGTAATTGACATATTAATCTGAGTATTATATCAATACACTATTAACATATTATTGTAAGGAAGTGTTGATATGAGTAACAAGAACAAGATGTTCATGGGAACTGGTCAATTGTTTCTATAAATGGTTGGTCATAGAATAAATTTGTAAACAATGACTCCTGTTTCAGTTGCAATAAAAACTGTACAGGATCCATAGAATGCTGATAGTATTTGTATAATACAGTCATCCTACCAAATGGACTTTATTGAATTGGTAAGCTTTGCCGCGTACAAAGCATCTGTGATCTGTGTGATGTTATTCTTGCATCAGGAATAAAGAACAATTAAGTTTCATGTGCCCTGCACTGAAATAACAACAACACATTACTGTGAAAGCACTGTAATAAACAGTGTAGGGCAAAATGGGATTATTTGGTCCATGTATTGGCTGTGCAATCCGGGATCCCAGGTTTATCAAACGAAAACCAAACATGGCCATTGATATTTAACAAATAGGTCTGGACTCTGGATAAATCAATTACTTTTTCTTACTTATGTAAATAATACTTCTTTGAAAATTTAATTATTTGTAGTAGCTGACGAAAGCCTTCAGTAACCAACCAACAAGTTCAATATTTCAACATTGACGCTATGTAGTATTGGAAGTGACTGCATGAAAATGCATTTGCCATGCACACTTTTGAAAGTTGAACTTTAACCAACCCATCTTCTGAGGTTATTGAATTGCTATTTTGCTGAACATTGCTGACATGGATTATGTTTTAGGGACAACTGACTGTATGATCTCTACCCTTAAACAATTATATGTAAACCAAAAACAAATTTATAATCGCATGATAACAATGCAGACTTTTGAATTAATGCTCTGTGTGTGTTGTAATGATTTTATTGCAATTTATTTATATATTTATTTTACATTCTGTGTTATTTGGTAATTTTGTTTTTTGGGGTGGTACATTTGGGGTGTCAATATTTTCTGAAGATACACGATCAATGTTTGCTTGTACAGGAATTTCAAGGCATTTTTGACAACAAAAATAATCTGTTTTTATTTTTTAGAAGTGGTATAATGTTTTAAGGGACACATAGCCTTGGATTGGGTGCTTTGGGCTATGAGAAGCATTTGTTTTGAAGTGAATATGGTTGGAAAGATGTTTTAAAAGGAGAGTATAATGATCCATAAAAAATATGCACCGAAATTGTGTGGTTTTCCTTTTACTTCGTGAGCTTACATGGTCTGACATTCTGTAGAACAAATTTGTTTATTTGCGGACAGTGTTAGTTCACGCAGTAAAAAGGAAAACCACACAATTTCGAGGCATTTTGTGTGGATCATTAAACATGTATTTTACTTTTAAACATCTTTACAACCTTATTATTCATTTCATAACAAATGCTTTAAAACACTTTTTATTGCCCAATCCAAGTCAATGTGTCCCTTTAATGTAATTACATGTAGTTACAATTGTAAATTTATTTCTAATTACTGCAAGATTTGCAAACACCAACTAAGTCAGTCAGATTGCTGTGATTTCTTGTATGTGTTTATTTTGCGGTACTATTGATTCATGTTCATCATCAGTGGAGCATAAAAACATCTTCAGACAGAATTTCAATCTTTATGAATGCAATATGTTGCAGCAAGAAAGTCAGTCATGTATCCTATGAATGGTGTTCAAAATCCACTGCTGTCATAAGTGGAAAGCTATCCTTGAAGCCAAGATCAACAGCAGGGGCACATAACAGTCTCTCAAGGGGACTAATGTTCTAGCACACAATAGAAGCTGGTTCATGATGCACACAAACAGGTGGTCTAGATGGAGAACACATAAACCCTGTACTCCATTTTATACTGTAGTAACAATAGTGCTCAATGAAACTAAAATCCAGTCAGCAAAACCAGAACTCACTGGGCTTGTTGCTATACAATATATTGTTTTGTTTTAAGCCCCTTCCCCTGAACCGAAAAACAACACCAACAAAAAAACAAACAAACAATACAAAAGCAAAACAAATAATTAACATGATATTGGTAAGTCTTGCGTTTTAAATTAAACTAGTTCTTCCTTGAGCATGTGCAAACAAATCGAACAGAAAGTGATTCCTTGAATCTAGAGAGCCTCGATCTATTCTTCTGTTTGACCATTTTGAGAAGGGATTGTGTTCACCAAATCAAACATACTACCCAATAAAGTTTAACTGTGTAACGATGGTCGACATCAGAAATACCGTTCAGCTGTACATAATACGCTTTTCCGGGCTGTCCTCATTCAGCAGGTGTCCACTTTGAACAAACACGGAGTGGACCTGAACATGGTAGGAAGTTGGATTCAGTAAAATTGGCTATAAACCCATAACAAATCATATAATGTTCGGTGGTGGTAATATCACATTCAATAAATCACCAGCAAAAGGTCTCCAAACCAAGACCCGGCGAGGAGCACACTAATACGCGGGCAAGCCGCGGTGCTTCCTCCATTTATTTAAATTGCCTATCAGTGGGACCCATCGTCAAGGGCGTCGATGGATGGGGGGGGGGGGGGGGGGACATGACCCCCTCACTTTTTAGACTGGAGGGGACAGCATATCAGATGTCCCCCCCCCCCCCCCCCCACACACACTTTTTGATTGACTGTTCATTAGAAATATGCAAAAAAATATACACAATTTTCTTGATTTAATATTTCATTACAATTTTTGTTCAAATAAAAGAATAGCGAACAAACGGTTAAATGTTCTTTTCATTTTCATCTTTTTTTCTGACGGACCACGCGCAGAATGGTATTTTGGGCCTATTATGTAAGATGTATTTTTTCAAGACGTGCTCGCCCGTCTCCCCTACTTTTCAGTAGCGATCGACGCCCTTGCCCATCGTAGGCCTATGACAACAATTGAAATAAAAAATAGAACGTACGTGAGATTTCTTCAGATTTAGTCACGTTTTAGTAAAAACAACCTATTTACGGTACGGGTAGAGCCAAGGGCTTGTTTGTACTTGTATACGTGTACTCCTTTAATTATAGCACAAGTGAAATTACACTATTTATTTTTCTGATGTACATGTATTTAATTGTGTTCCTTTACAAACTCATAATATTACGTGTTTCCGGTCGTCTGTACCATAGCGCTATATAGCTGCATGGTGGAAGCACGCTTGTATCAACGCGCAGTTCAAAGCCAAAGCTTGACCCGTAAAAGATCATGGCCCAGTTTCATAAAGCCTGTTAGCACAAAAAAAACTTGCTGAGCACAGGAAAGTCTTGCTTTGAAGAAACAGGTTACCAGCCAAAATTCCATAAAGTTTACATTATTGACACTGGTGCACCACTCCTTTTTTGCTTAGCAAAGATATTATCTAAGCAGCTTAACAGCTTTATGAAATTGGCCCAATGTCGTATTTCGGGAACATTCAGTACTGTAGAATTCAAGGGAAAGACCAGGGGAAAAGACTCAAAGAACTAATAGACCTGATATGCAAATATATCCGTGCAGCGTAGTATGGGAGTTTTCATACAAAACAATAGATACGCCCACTTGGTTTCAAAACGCAGGGAAAGTTGGCGCTCTAGTCTACGGTTATCTCATGTTATGAGTTTGACGCTATGGCCTACCGGTAAAGGGTACACCATACAGTGTGCCACTTTAGAAGAACACAAGTAAAATCGTCATGTAGGTGCACCACACCAGTATCCCAAAACAATCAATTTCAAAGAGGAAGGGAAATGACCAATATTCTATTTTGTGCTACTCATTTTTCAATAGATAGGGTCTTCATTTATTGAGTGAGGAAAAAATCTCAAGTCTCCAACCTCACTTTAAAATGGTGTAAATTGCCATTGTATTCAATAAACAAAACATCCCTGTACAAAAATGTAGAGACCCATTTTTCAAATGCAATAGCAATTTACGCCATTTACTTGAACGTAAGGGTTAGTTTGAGAGTCAGAACTAAATATCGTCAGCATTTTTACGAAGATCCAAAAACATAAAAGTCGATAAAAACTGTTTCCTTTTTTGGTGGTTTCGATTCAGTTGGTCGGTTAACAATTTACAAAATTACAGCTCTCAAAATCGTATAGTTTCTTAATTATGCTTAGTTAATGAAAGACAAAAACCTCAAGAACCTGGAATTGCGTTTTCACGAAGTGCCAAAAACTTTGACCTACAATGTTTTGTAAAAAAGGCCAAAAAAACGCTAAAAGTGGGTGCTCCGAAGTTTACAGACGACGCGCTGCACACAGGCCACGTTTTGTACAGTTTTCACGACGAGACAATTTTGTCAATAGACACATTATGGACAAAATTGAAAACAGATTTGTATGATTTAGGATCTCTACTTCCCTGATATGTAAAATTTCAAAGATTAAATGGCGAATAGTCTACCAACCAGTAATTTCAAAATTAGCCTAACATCAAACGCGGTTTTCTCCAAACACATTTTGGGGGACTGCAGGGGACTTTTTGGCCCTTCGTGAAATTGCTGACGATAATTATTTACACTGGGAAATGAGTTCATTAAAAAAAATGAATTGGCCCCCCCCCCCTATTTGTAATTTCCCCTACCTCTTTTTTAGTGATATTTTCAAATTTAAATTCTCACGGTTGCTTTGAATTTAAATATCTGGGAGGGGGGGGGATACCATCTACTGTTTTCTTTTTTAATTTGGGGGATGTTAATGGCAATTTTGGGGGCCTATATACCCCACGATAGAATTCAACAACCCCAAGGCACAATATTGGATCATTATATTTCCACAATCTCTTCAAAATGATCAAATTGCTGATTTACATAATAAGTTTAAAAACGAAAATTGCGTCGATGATAACATTGGTTGTTTTCCCCGACGCCTTTGTGCACGCGTCCGGAGTACAACGATGTGGTTTATGACACATTGAAGATAAGGGTTACCCCCTCCCCCAAAAGAATAAATACTAGACACGTTTTGAACCCCGAAATTTAAATAATTTGCGGTACCCAGTAATTACAGGAGTCGAACTGGCTTTTGTCACCGGGCTACGATCTCCCCTCTCCCCTTCATGCACTGGGATCGAGCGAATGGATATCCCGATATACGGCTCTGTACGGCTCTGGGATGTACAGTGCAATACTGCCCTCTTTTGACTAATGCCTTGGACGGTCGCGACCGGTCGCCTCTACCAAGACTTTGAACTATTCGATTTGATGGATTTCGTTCAGTCATGGAGGTTGGAATTCCATGGTTAAGTTCAAGTTCAAGAAGAAGACACAGACGACTCTCTGAGCGAAACCTGGAAAAGCTGCTACTCGAGAGCCGCAAAAATTGCAATAACGTCAGAAGATCACACCCTGAAGATTACCTTCAACCGTACAAAAATAAAATAAATACAATTCCCAAAATTGTGGTAGTTATGGGAATACTAAAATTACTGTTACTTTTTGATATAAATCACACTGGGATTTCTTACAGAATGGTTACAAATATTTCCCACTTTCTTAGAAGTTTCGGATGTTGGAGTCTTTTGAGTATAGCTTGTCAAGTCTCATCGGTTAAACTGATTTGATCATTTTGATGTCGTCGACAGGTGTAGGCCTACATTGTGAAAGTGAAAGGCACCGTAACCAACGTTTGAAACAATGGATTGCCAAACGACGGTGACGTCACTGCACTGACTTTTATTCTGACAGCGGCGCATGAACAACTCGGCGTTTGTTACCGTAATGTGTGGGCGCGGGCGAGTTCGTTTCAGTAGGTGAGTGACGTAGATTTGCGACCATCATACACATTGATACAACATGACCTGATGGCATCCCCGGAAGCGACGAACTACTCTCAAAATATTAATACGCTAATTGATAGACGCATTTGCTGCACTTGCAGGATCGACTTATAACTGTGGTAGAAGGGAATTAGGTTTATAAAGCAGGCCTAATCTAAACAAACAAAACTCGGTCTAAGTTTAGCGTGTTATGAATAAACGCTTTTATAAGTATACAAAGGGTTACTTTTTAACGGCGAATGGATATATACCAGATACAGGTGCAGTACCTGTAAACAATTCTAATGGTAATGCATGTACGACTGGTGGTCATCTACGTTCACCGCAGAGTTAAATAGCAGCCATGCATGTTGTGGTAGGTGATGGGGCAAATGTAACATTTCTTTCGACGTAATTATTCTCGTATTTTTCAGTGTCTCAATGTATTAAACTAACGACGAACGATAAGTGGACATCTTAAATAATATATGTGTGAATGGGCTTGAGCTGTTAATTTACCAACAGTCTGTTTGGGCGATTTTTATACCACCCGCCGCCTCGTCTGTGCGCTGTGATTTTTGCCCAACGTTGTATCTATAGCATTAAGAGCCGTACACGATGGAGACCCAAGGACAACCAAGGCAAGTCTTACACGTCCGGAGTGACTCGGATGCTGAGTTAGAAGACTTGTTTAAGAATGTTATGAACCCAAGAGAACCGAGCCAAACACACAGCTCCATCCCCATGCGGATGAGAAATCTTCCGTCTTCCTTTTTCAAAGAGCCAGATCGTGTTCACGGACATTCGAGAGAGTCAAGTGCCGACAGTACGAACTATGGGCAAACCACCAATGGTAGTAATGGTAGCGGACAATCTCTGGCGGCCCCCGGGCTGACAATTGCTCATTCACGGGCGCACTCATCTCCGGCCGCACTTCAAGAAATGCACTCCGTGGGAACACAGAACTTACAACATCAACATTTGAGGCAACAAAGTTATGATATTACCGATACTGACACACCGCTTCCCCCTGGCTGGGAGATGGCATCAACAAGTACTGGACAGAGATATTTTCTTGAGTAAGTACAATTCTGATGTTATGTACTGATTTTTTTTATGCATGTAAATCACAATGGCTGTATTTGTTTGCTTTGGTCTTCTTTATGATCTGTTGCCATATTTTGTTCTTGTTTTTGAATTTGAGAAAAAAAAGAGATGTTCTTTCAATCATTGGTGAGTTCTATGTTGGAAAAGTGGAGGGAATAATTTTTGCAATATCCAGCATGACAATAGGGCCCTGCAAAAACTGTAAGATAACTATTCTCTCTTGCGCATTCATCTTTTGAGCCAGCAACTGGGGCGCTGTACTCCTTAATTTGTTTTGACATCTTCGATTGTACTTACTAGTGCCTCAGTAATCCATTGTAAGTTCTGCCACATTTAACAATTTGCTATGATTTTTATGACAACCAGCCACGAAAAATTCCTCAAAGTGACAAACAAACCAAACAAAATAGTTCAAAAATCCCCATCTGTATTCTCAATATGTCTAAGATACAACATCAGTCATTTTGTACTCACAATCATTTTTAACTCCACATCAGAGACATGATGACAAGTCTGTGATCTTATTTGTCACAACATGGTGTTGGGGCTTGTAGATCACGTGGTCACTTTGTGTGTCCGGTTTGCTGCCTATGGGTTATATGGACATAAATCAACGGCTGTTTAACGACACACAGGTTACAGGCACTGCAGCATGTTCATCCATGAGCATCATTACTTATACGGGGCGAGTTCTTTGAAAATTGTCTTATAGGAATTATCAAATGTTTGAAGTGACCTATAAATTACAACTGAGGGATGTTCAGAATGCTTAACAAATTTCCATCGTGCTATTATGTGTGCCACTAAGATTCGACCAGCATTAAATCATTAATTTGGAGTACAAAAAATTATCGTGAGTACAATTAAATGCCTGATGTTGCATCTTAGATGTATTGAGATTACAGTAGGAGATTTTGACCTGTTTTGTTTGGTCTTTTTGTCATTTTGAGGCATTTTTCGTGGCTGGTTGTCGTAAAAATCATAGTGACCCAAATTTTCAAATGTGGTGGAACTTGCAAGGATTCCTGGGGTACGACCGAAGATGTCAACATTTTTTAAAAGGAGAACAGCGCCCCAGTTACTTGGTCTACTTTTGAGCAGAAGTAGTTAGACAAGTTGGTACTTTTTCACCATTCTGCCCTCACAACTACTCAAAGGAAAACAGTCAGTTTGGTGAAAACTAGAGGAGTGCGTGAGTGTGCATCGTAAAGATTATCACAGGGTCTGGGGTCAGCTCAAAGGCCTTAGAAAATACTAGAAAATGTATTTTGCTCAATTGCTCTCAGCACTCTGAGACTTTCTGTGTTTATCTTTTTAGCTGAAGAAGTTTGATTTGTTTGTGTTTTCTCTTACTTTTGCTCTCTTGAAAGAATTAGTGGACAGAAATTAGTGAAGCATGCAAGTGTGCAATGCAAATGCGCCACAATGTAAGGTCCGGGTGTGGGTTAGGCAAATTAGTTTTTTCCCTTCGTACTTGTGTTTTCTAAAAGTTAAAAAAAATCAATAAAAACAAGGAGGCGCCTGTTGTGCAGCACGCACCTCCTTAATATGCCCCTGATTGTTTGCATAATTCAAAGTAAGTTTATTTCATTTAATTACATTAATAATAAAGATCATCTTAAATAAATCGATCACAACATTTACACCTTTGATTGTTTTTATTTGTTTTAGCCATGATCTAAAATTCAAACATTTTTCACCATATGGGAAGTTCTTTTTGGGAGAGGTGGTGGATCATGCAGGCCGCTCCTCCAAAAAAATCAACAACAACCCCCAAACAAAATTAAAAATGTCAAAGGGGGGTGGGGTTGTAGTGGGAGAGGAGTAGACCATATATTACACTGAAATTTGGTTACTAAGTTATATTAACCTCACAGGTACTTTTTCATGTTGACCCAAACTCAAAGGCATTCTCATCAGCAGAATTCATCACTCAGGGGTGGGGATTTCAATAGAGCTATTACTCAAATAGAATTTGAATGAGCAACTGAACAACTTCTGCCTCATTTTACAGCGTTTTTCAACTTATAAAGAAAAGTTAACTCATGTTTTAACATAAATATATTCGTACATGTAAATTAAAAGTACACTGCATGAACCCAGTACTGCCTGATAGTGTTGTGATTGGTCAAGTTTGATACCAAGTCAGCGATTGGTCAAGTTTGATACCAAGTCAGCGATTGGTCAAATTTGATACCAAGTCAGCGATTGATCTGAAGTGATATGTAATGGGAATTTTCAGAAACATGATGCAAACTAGGCACTCATAAAACCTTCAATGCTAAACCAAAATCCTAATTTTTACAATAAAAGTTGAAGGAAATAAAATCAATCTTTTCTGCAATACCCCTCCCCCTTAAAAAAAACAACCCCCAAACCACGAAAGAAAAAAAGATTGATGAGAAGGTTTTTTGCTTCAAGCTTGTATCCACATTCCACACACAGGTAGAATCAGTCGAGGTGAATGTTGCTTTGAATTGAAATTTTTAAGTTGTATTGTTTCAAAATTAATCCATAAACCAACAAGTATTAGATTGGAAAGTAAGTTTTTAAATGAGTGAACAATACAAATAAAAAACACTGGATTTGTGTGATAGAGTTTGATTAACTGCTAAAAGTCATTCACAAATCAAACATTATTTGTTGTGCATTTAAGCACTATTTGTTAAGCCAGGGCAGCATTAAAGCCAGGGCAGCAGTCAGGTAGGAGTATACCACATGCCATACAATTAGTACTTGTTTACTAAAATTCCTTACTTTTAATTGACTGTTGCTTACATAATGTAGTTTTTCCTTTTTTTTCTCTTTTTTTTTAAAGTAAGGCAGCCTATTTTACTTTCATGCATTTGTATTCAAATCATTTTGCCTCTTCTGTTGAAACCGCCATTCAATTTCACTTTGAGGCATGCAAATTTGTATAGCATATTCAATTTAACTTATATGTTATCTTTTTAGCCGTGCGTAATGGGCATTTAATTTAGCAGAGTAAATGTAGGTACAACAAGAGATTTATACGAAAAGCTGCTGCCAATTTGAAAGCTGTTTGAGTGCATTGATAAATCAAATGGTTAAATCTTTGTAATCGCTTGATGCAAAAGAAGGATTCAATTTCACTTAATGTGTATTAAGTTAAATTGAGTGGATTGCTTTGAGGAGGAGCTTTCAATTTTGTCTGAAATAGAATAAAGCGGCAATTACAGGTAGGCTCATAGATTGGTAATTATGCTCAAAAAATTAATGACCATACAAACTTTCTTGGTGAAGAGCACTGCAGCTGTTGATTGTATAAACTTTATTGAGAAAGGATTCCCTTCAGGGTTTTATGGTTTGGATAATTTTTCACAAAAAAACCCATTTGAATCTGAGAAACGATTAATGCGAAAAATTGTTCTCAGATTTCTGAGGGTTGGTGTCCATTCGCGAATGCTGCTGCCAGAGATGAGTTGGTACCCGCTGTCACGTTGCTAAACGTGGATGGATTCAATCATTCAATGTTATTGTGAAAATACCAAGACAGTTTGTTGCTGTTTTCTTACAAATTTGACAAGGATATACATGTAGCTGAAACTGTCACATGTGACTTTTATTACATTTTTCTTTAGTATTTTGCCTATGAATCAGCATTTTGTAAAACAATCTTTGACCCTACCTTTAAGTTGGCTGCTTATTTGCTGAAAATTACCAGGAAACCCTAACATACAATCAAAGTATGAAAAAAAGAACAATTAACCTCATCAAACCCGTTTACATGTTTACTGTCCAAATCAGGGGAACCCTTACTTAAAAAAGAAAAATGGATGCTCGAATTCAACACACTCAAAATATAGTGTTCTTTGGTAGTATGTTTTGTTGTGTGGCATTGGTATGGTTGAATAGATGATGGCATTCTTAAACCTTACTGGTGGCTTTTCAAATGTCCAAGTTGATAAATTTGATACCTCTCAAGACACCCAGAATATTGTTTTATGGAGTTAGTGTAATACTTCACCGCAGGAACTGTGTTCGGTGTTACACAATGTTAAACATGATAAATGACATCCATTGCCCCTTTGCTGTTGCTGTGTTGCTGGCACACTGTGCTTCTTGTTGCTTACACTTAGAATTGATTTAGGAACTGTCTCAAAGTCAAAGCTTGGATTGTATTCTTTTTGCTTTACTTTGTGTGATGTGCAATACAAAAACTGTGCTATTATCATTTAGGTTTACCACTTCATGTCAGTATTAAAAAGAACTTACCGTGCTTCTGTACAGTATTATTTTTCAAAAACTGATAAAAAATGTTTAGTGCAGCAATTAAAACCTCAAAAATATGTATCATATAGTAACTGTGGGCAGTTTAAATTATCTCATAGCTATTGTGGGCAGCTTAGACATTTTAATTCCAAAAGTAAAACATTGCCCCGTTTTATTTGAGAAGCCTCTCAAATGAAACGGATCAATGTTTTACTTTTTGAATGATTCAATTAGAATTCAAAAGCAGACATGTCAAGCAATCAATGTTTTTGCAGTTTTTCATCTGTAAAAAATAAAATGACTTGTGGGGAACACAAGTATTAAACAAGAACTTCAATAGTTTGATAAGTGATTTTCTGCTCACTAACCTTCATAAACATTGTAAAAGTAAAGACAATATCACTATCAGGGAGGTGGGAGGTACAAGTAATAGGCACCTGCTACATTGTGTTAGGAATTTTTTTTGTAAAATCCTACCATACACATCTACAATAATCTAGACATCTACAATAAGCTAATTTGGATTCGCAGCCCTAGTGTTTTATGATTTTCACAAAGCATTTTTTTATATTCATATTGAATTTTTACACCACACAATGAAGCAAATGTGGACATGATTCTAGATTTCTACAACTGTTGGGTAAACTTGTGAAAATTTGTTTGTGTTATATGGAAACGTAGCTTTCATACCCTTGCATTAGTAGCTGCTCAGCTACGTTTATGCAACTTGCTTATTTTCTACCTTCATGATCTTCCAAAGATTTCCAAACAGCAGCTCTGCACATTACTAACTTGTACAAGGCATGGCTTGCAATGTTGACAGTTTTCTCCTTAGTTTGTTTATTTTTCCTTCCATCTTTCAGTATGCCAAATTGAACAGTAAATTGGTCTTATTTTCACTGCGTAATCTTGATGATTGTTGATGGTAAAATGTAAATATATCTGATTATCTTTCAGCAACAAGGCAAGGTTTTTACTCTCATCCCAAAAGCCAGATGACAAGTATGTACACATTTATGTTTCCACAATATTTCTCTCATTTTCTTTTGTTCAAAGCGAGTGTTTTGTATGCCAGACTTTCAAATAATGCTGCTGATTTGCCAATGTAAATGAAACTCAACAACATTCAAACAGAAATGGAGGGGGAAAAAGATCCCTTCAGCAAGGTTTGTTGATGTGCGATTCATTTAACTGTAAGATAAATTCACTTTGTTGTGTGTGTGTACATCAGAATGTCAGTTCATTGTAAGAAATTCTCTCTCTTCAGCACCTTTAATTTGAAATAATGACTTGTTACTTTTCAATAAATGCATTAAGAGTTAAGAATGTACATATAAGGTTTGACATGATATTTCACAAGTGATAACATTATTCCACTTAAATAACACAGCTTTATAACACAATACCAGCTTATCCATTCACATGTATTTAGTACACGTAGTTCATGCTGAATTCATTCAGGGCTCTTGTTTTATTGACCCCTCCCACCAACACCACATGTGGCTACTGTCTGCCACGCTTGCCAATTTGGGAGTTAAATTGCAGGTAAAATGATGGTAAGCGCGTAAACGTTGCATTGCCTAAAATGTGCACTACACTGTACACCACACAGGGACATTGACTCCCAAAGTGGCACAACCCAAGATTACTGTGATGATGACGTCAAGTGAATTGGATCAATAAAGAATCATTTGGGGGTAACTGATGTATTAAAGACAAATGAGTCAACCAAATAGACCCACAATAACTGAAGTTGAATTTTCTGTTTCTTTTTAGACCTTGTTTACTTTAATGATCTTAAATGCTTTATGGGAGGGATGTTCATGTAGGTCAGAGTGATAGGAACATATTTCAAAGGAACTCCACCATGTACATGTAGGTATGTGTACATGTGTGTAGACAAGTTCAACATGGTTCAACAAGAGCTGTAAAAGATTCTCCTCTTATTTTACAATGTGTCTTTAAGATGGGAATAGAGAAGATATCAAAAGCAAATGGAAAACTCCTAGATCCATTAAAAATGACAAGGCATACACCATGTACACAGTAGATTCATCTGACTAATCTACCCCACCCATATGATTGGAACATCATCGCCCATCATTCATTGTCATTAAAATACTTGGAGGGAAGAATCAAGTTAAGAACAGACCATCCCAATGGTCATCTACCTACATCATGATGTAATGCAGTAATTAAGGACTCGCTGTCATTCACATGCTGCTTAAGGAATGATTACTTTGTGTGATTCATTATGATGCATGTACATGAATGCTAGATACCCTCATGTGTAGTTACTACATATGTACATGATCATTATGAATCATATGCCACCATTTCAACCCCTTATACAGCAGACATTACTACTACTAGTGAGTGCGAGACAAACGTTCTATTACAATTTTGTTTGTGGATTGATTTTACTTATTGTGGGCTTTATCTACATGTAATTCCTCTCAGTGTGTGAAGTCTAAGTGATCGTTCAAGCATTGTATGAGTTTAGCATGATGGTTATTAATGTAGATCTTTACCACTCGGTATTTTACACACATGTAAAGCTTACTTTACATGTATACTCATGGCCATGCTTCATTTCAGAATGAGGAATAGCAGTCAGGATTTGAATTAGTAAGAATATACACAAAACACAATGATGTATGGTGTTATTTTCTCAATGTTCACAGTCGTCTCTCATAGTTTAATTTAAAATCAAATGTCAAAGAATTTAATGAAATTATTTGGGTGTGGTTGGACAGTGGCTTTATCTTCAGTTCAGAGATGAAACCAATTTCCTCCATCTTCAACTAAACCATTATTCAAAGTGACTTTACATATATTTGATGTGCTTTTCACTTGCACAATATCACGAAATGTAAAATAGGTAGGCCTATATTGAAATGGTGTTTGTTGAAAACTAGGGGTGATTAGCTGTACAATAATAATCCCATCCCAACGCAAACCAATGAAGTATCATCCACTTCAGTGAACCACTTCCTGTAATGGAAGCAATAAGGATATCCTGGAATGGGGGGCTAATTGGTAAACTACACACACTACCAAGTGATTGAATATCCCTGATATACCTGCCCATGCAATTGGTTTCCCCAAACTAGCAGATGGATCAATTAATGTCAGTGGAGTGATATGTGTATCAAACAAGGAGTTAAGCAATCATTTAGTCTTGACTATAGTCTTGACTAGTGCTCCAAGGTGTGACTTAACTGATGACATCATAGCATCAGATGTACTTCAGAAGGTGCAAGGTGGGTTTAGTAAATGCTAGAATTAGAGTTCAATTAGAGTGTAAAATGCCTTTAAACTTTTAAAGCATGTTCCTTTAGCTGTACCAAAACTGATAACATACAATTTATTAATAACAAGTTGGGACATAATATCAAATTTCACAATGTTCTACATTCTGCTTGAACTTGATCTTGAACCTGATGAATTTGTGTTGAACATTGTGAGCAGGTTTATTTTGAATTGTTGAAAATCTTTTGTTTGTCAACAATGTTTAATGATTCTGTACCAGCATATTTTAAAATTTACTTGCAAGTTTTGATTATCAGTTGTATTTTCACATTCACAATAATAACCTATTAAGTATAGGCCTACTAGGTTTGTTTCAAAAAGCAGTCTTACTTGCACACAAATTATGATCACATTGGATGGTGATTGAAGTTAGTGGCTAAGAAAGGTGTGTAGTTTGGGGAAAAAAAGAAAAAGCAAACAAGATGTAGCATTCAACTTAGCAATGCCAAGTCATGGAATGTGTCTGTACATTGTGTACCATGGACCCTTTACATTACCCCCAGAATTCCAGTGTACAGAATATACAATAGGCATAGTAATCATGTCAGATCAAAGGGCATGCAGTGCAGCCCAAACGGAATGTCCTGTTGAAAAGCTTTTCTGTGTTAGCTTAGTTAATATTCAGGTGAACATTCTCAACATGAGGATAAGCTGGGCCACTGTGAATCAGACTGTACACTTAATGAAAGCCTAAAAATGTCACTTGTACATAGTAAGCGAAAAGCTTTTGAGTGTGGACAATAAACTATATGAGGGAATTACTACAACTTCAAATTGGGAAACCATTGATTTTGTCGAACTTATAACAAACGTGGACTTTATGTTCTAGTCTGTATTTGATGAGAATGAAACGTTCAGGTTTTACATGAAAATAACCGAGATGAACATCCCTCAACCTCAAATAACAGCTGTGTTTTTGTTTATGGTAAACTAAAACTAATTATAGTTTATTTACTGTCCTTCAAAATTAAAGTTTGTTAACATGCAACACAGATTAGAAATAACAATACAGAAATAACTAAATTAAGTACTCTAACAAAGCATTGAACAAATTCAGTAGAGAATAAGAATCAAAGTCAAAATATAAGAGAAACTCACTGGGGCTGATCATTGAATGGACACAATGGAACATAATGAATGGATTTTCATTGTACTTTCATCTCTATGTTACCCAATACCAATTCTCAGAAAATGTATGTGGAAGGGGCTTAGGCGCAATCATAAAAAATCTATGAACAAATAACCGGCTGATTACAAGCGATACACAAGCGTTGAAAACGTAATGAATAAACCGGAAACGGAAGCATAATAATACACTGAGCATGGCATACAAATAGTTGTTTAGGTGCAGTGACTGGCAGACCTTGACATTGTAGGACTGTGACCCTTGTTTCATGGCAGTCACTATCCATGTGTATAATGCAGGTGCACAGCACACACCCAATCACTCTTTTACAGCTCACTGCAAGTTTGATGTAAATCCATTTTTTTTCAATTGCCTTTAAACAAAATCAAACGTTGAATTTGTAAGTAGGGAAATATTCAGCATCATAATTGGCTCTCATTGTGATGTACATCTATGTACTTCTTTTCATAGTGCAGTTTACGTGGTGTGGGAAACAACAAATCAATGTCAAGTGTTACCCAAGCAACCCTAAACATTAAGCTAAACCTAATTTATTTAAGTAAATTTTAGAGGGAGCAGAAAAATTAAAAATTCCACACAAATATACTGTATTAAGATTTCAAATATGATAACCTGAATAAAAAAAATGAAGTAAAAAAAAATGAAGATTGTAAGTCTTAACTGCCAAGCGTTATTCAAAAATGAAAATATGTAGGAATATATCGTAGGCAACTAGATGTATATGTGACAATTGGCAATAACAACATCTGGTTAATCAAAAGGTTGAAACAAATTACTTTAAAGTTGCCTTGCCCCCAGCTTTCGTGGAAATAATTTTTAACAACAATTTTTTCTCTGAACAAATTTTGACAGATGTGTGAATTAGAACATACATTGTACACAAAGTTTGCATATGCCATGGAAAATGCACAGAATAATGTAACATTCAAAACTGTTTACAAAAGTAAGGAAACATCCCCTTCTCCTAAAAAAGAGGATAAAATAGACCCCTGACCTATCGGCAATCATAACTGTAGTTTTGTTTTGAGTCAAACTGCTTAATTTACACCTAAGATTGATTCATTTAAACAATAATATTGTATTTAACGGAAGTTTATTGTTCATTTTGAAGACCATTATAAAAAAAAAAAAAAAAAAAATAGAATCATTTCCTGAATCTAAGCCCCATGAAAAAGTAAAGAATTACACCTCATGTTACAATGCCTGCAGGGGACAAAGCACAAGACAAATTATGTGTTGCAATCAGTGTAAAAAAAAACAACTTTGAAAAAGAATTCTGATATTTCTTTTAAAAATCGTAATATTTTTTAGAAAACATTAATTTTGTGGATTACATTTTTTAGACGGAAAGGTGTGTAGTTTGTGGTACCTTTTTAAATTCATGGATGTTCATAAAGTAGGCTACATGTAGGCCTACATGCACTCAGCATTAGTTCCTTGAAACTTGAGCTGAATTATTGGAAACTATTTGGGTGTGGTAAAATAGTTAGCATTGAAGGTCAAGATTACACACATTTATGTGTATGTACATGTTTAATGTGTAATACAGTAGCATCTACATTTACCACAGGAAATTAATGGAAAAAAACAGCACTATCAACTCTCTTTTTCCCTTCACTCTTGAAACCCAAATGTTGGAGATTAGGTGAGCCATCCTTAAATAGAATGTGGCTTTTACAGATCTCCAGAAAAAAGGCAATTATTATGGTCCAAACCTTCCCCATCCCCCTACACCCTGCAAAAAGGCAATTATTATGGTCCAAACCTTCCCCATCCCCCTACACCCTGCAAAAAAACATTTTTTTCCTGAACTTGCCCTCAAACATTTAAAGTTGTACTTTTTATCTGTCAGTTTTTTTGGTTTTTAGACTGAAAAGAGAAAAATTACTGTATAAATGATAACAAGAAAAAATGACAAGGAAAAAAATGGAGCCAAGTTCAACAACTGTCAAGTTTAGAGACTGAAAGGCTGGAGGGCTTCAGCCTTTGTGGCTTGGTGCCAAGGCTATGACCATGGGTTGTTATAACCCATTTCATTTGTCAAAGATGGGGTCATAACATAAGGCCACTAACCTCAATAATTACCCCATGCAAGGCTAAACCAGTCACAAAGCATTGGTCAAGGCGTGTCATATTTTGTATAGACAGCATTTGTAGAGCGATGTTGCATATTGTCAGGCATAGTTCCAATTTACCAAAATATCCTAAAATGAAGGAACTTGGCAACGTTTGAAAAGTCTTTATATAGAAGTTGAAAGATACTCTCCATTTGCCATTATAGTACCTACTAATTTGGTATTGTAGACAGTGATTTACTAAACCATAGTGAGGACAGTGTGTAACCACAGAGAAAGGACCAGTGAAGCACAGGCTGTGTATTATTAGTGCATGCCAACACATACAATCTAAATCTCCTTTCTTGGGGGTGAGCATTGCTTAGTGACGTCAATGGCTGTAAGATGATACGGCTGTGGTTTTTATAATGGCAGCATTCAGAGTGCTGAGACTACCCTAAACAGACCTCCCCAGACTTCACCAGAAATAGCATGTGCATTTCACTGAACATAACAACATGAATGGATGTAAAGCTGACTTGTCCCAATTGCTTATGTTGATTATGTACTAAAAATACATTTAGTTTATTCACTAGAAATGGAGTTATGAAGTCTGGTTTGGTATGTGTACTTGTGATGTCTTGTGAATAAAAAGGTATGCTGTTTGAAGAAATGTAAAATGTAAAAAATATGAAATTGATCAAGTGATCAATTTCAAGCTAGTGCTAGTTTGATCCAATTGAACCAGCAAAATTACCAACATCTTGTGAAAATGGCCATAACCACTGTCAATGGTGACAAGCAAAAAAGGCTAGTGCCACTTTGATCTATATGTATGAAATGTTGTACTGTTGTTTGTGTTAAATGTAGTGGATTTTTAGACATTTGATCCAACGTGTTTTCTTTAATTTGCAGTCACAACAGACATACAACTACATGGCAGGATCCACGCAAGACCCTGAGCACATCTCAGCTAAACAAGCTGAATACTGTCACCCTTAACCCACCGCCGCCTATGCCTCCTCAGATCTCTAATATGACACCGTCTCCACAAACTGGTAGTCAGCAACCAGTACCTGCAATGCAGGACCTTGGCCCTCTACCATCCAACTGGGAACAGGCAACTACACCAGAAGGGGAAGTCTACTTCATCAACCATATGGACAGGAGTACAACTTGGCTGGATCCAAGAATTGGTAAAGCACTGTCACTTTAAAAAAGACCACATTTAGGATAGGATGGTAGTTAGCTCTTTCTAAATTCAACTCCCCTACTTAGTTAGAGTGTATATACTGGGTTCTTATATAGTGCTTTATCACACCCCTAGAGGTGCATCAAAGCGCTCAGTATTTTTTTCCTGCAAGGTACGTGGAGCTACATTTTGAAGTATGAGACCAACTCCTTTACATAGCACCATGTAATGGTTTTCAAGGTGCTGTGGCGCAATATGCAGCCGATCAGACCAGGAACACCGGGGCGGACCCCTTCTCTTTATGATAAGTGCACTGGGTTCTTTTATGTACGTTACACAACACATAGGACCAACGGCTTTACGTTCAATCCGAAGGACGAAGCAGTCATGGTTAAGTGTCTTGCCTAAGGACACAAGTGTCACGATCAGGACTCGAACCCACACTGATCCCACGCTGATCAGAAACACCAGAGCTTGAGTCAGGTGCTCTTATTCGCTCGGCCACGACACGCAGAGTAGGGCCTAATCATATCCAGGTTTGTGCATGGTCTGGAGAAGTTCAAGCCATTTGATTGTTCAGCCATAGAAATAGTAGTCAATCTTTGTCAATTTGTGCACCATGAAATGTTGCTTAACTGTTATTGTATATTTCAGCCATGCGCTCACCAGGGACTGTCCAAGCAGCTTCAGCAGCTTTACAGCAAAACACACAACAGCAAACTGCTCAGCCACCACCACCACCACAACAACCAATGGCAATGTCACCAACACCAACACAACAACAACAACAACAGGCTGGCAAGATTGCAGCTACTGACATGTCAGTACAACAACGGCAACAGCAGTTAAGGTTACAGCGATTGCAGATGGAAAGGGAGTGCTTGCAGCGACGACAGCAAGAAATACTACAACAGGTCAGTAGGTGACTCCACTGCACTCTTCCATTGCTAATGTCAAACATGTTCATGTATTCCAAGCACTCTTTCTTTATGACCTCAAAAGTTCACGATGTTCAAACTGGAATGGAGCATTTATTGTTATCTGGACGAACTAAGAGCATCACATGTTATTTGTAATGATTAAAACATATCTTATTAAAGGGAATACCCCTGTAATTACATGTAAAGGGGTTTCAACAGTGTTCATCAATTATTATAAACACATACTTAATATAAAGATAAGTCATCATGAGAAAGATTTTTTCAAGGTGATTCAGATCTTGGAGAACATCAAAATAGTTTAGACACCAGCCCCCTCAAGGTGAGTCTGATTTTGGAGAAAATCAAGATAGGTAATTCGACCCCCCCCAAAAAAAAAAAATAAATAAAAATAAATAAATAAATAGATAAATAAAAAAAACACTCCCAAAAAGCAAGAAATAAACCCCACAAACAACACTCCCCCAAAAGGAGTAAATACATTAAATAAATTGAAACAAAAACACAAACAAACAAACAAACAAACAAACACCCAACAAACACAATAAAACAAAACAAAAAATACAGTCCTCCAATGTTTTTGCACTGGCAAATGAGTAAGCTTATTTTCTGACAATTGAAAAATTAAAATGACAAAAACTACAGGATAAGAATGAATAACTCAACTTGAGCCTGTTCCTCTGTAGTATCTCTACAGGTGCTATTGTGTAACTTTTCTCTCAAAATAATTCACAAACTAAAACATGTATTATACATACTTTTAGAGTAAATCAAAGAAAACAATCCACTGTACAAGTATCCAGGGACTTTAGAAGCTGCAGTTGAAAATATCAATCATAAAGTTTGTCAGGAAATCTATATTCCATGAACTTAAATAATTCACTGCAAAAGGCGAATTACACACATTTTCCTCTCAGAAGGTAGTATTGAATATTGTAGGCATATTTGTAGGCATATTCTTAGAAAGAAAATGATACACAAGTGTTCAAAAACATAAAAACCATCTAGAACCAGATCCCTTACAAAGTCGGTCCTCTTGTCTGTTCTAGATTAAAATTGAGCTTGAAATGAAACAGCCATAACAAATTATTAGGTCAGGTAGGCCTTACCCATGATTAAAGGGGAAACTTGACTTTGGGGCCATTCAGAATAGTCCATGTTAAAAAATTCAGATTTCCACCCCCCGAAAAAAAACAAAAACAAAACAAAACAAAACTGAAATCGAAATTCAGTTTTAAAAAAAAAGGGTTATAAATTAACAATTGAAAAAGAAGAAGAAAAGTACCCAACTGGCCAAGATTGTCAACTTAATTTGTGATAAACTACAATGTTGTTTGTTTAAGCCAGAAAAAAAACCAATTAAAAATACTGATGTTGGAAACCTTTTGTCTAAAATATCTGGTTCATTTGAGGCATTGCTTTGTTCTTCAGTGTATAGATTATATTATGAAGCCATTCAATATTTAAAAATCCAAATTTGGGGTATGTGTGAGTTTGTTTTCACATTCAAACCGGGGACCTATAACAAAAGAGGACAATAGGGTCCCCGGTTGGGTAAAGGTCCCCAGTTAGAAATTGTGTACAAAACCAATGGGAGCTGTTGCCAAAAAGTTAGAGTCCAAACAAAAGAGGGACAATAGGAGGTCCCCGATTGGAGGTGTTTACACACTTGTGTGTGTGTGTGTGGGTCAAAACAATTTCGAAAAATAAAATAAAAAATTTAAAAAATTTAACATTCTGAATAGCCCCTTATGGGGCCATTATGTATTTGAGGTTTATTAAGTCTTTCACATTGACAATAAGTGCAAGTTTATTTAAATGGGTTACAAGACAGGAATTTTTTTATAAAATCCAAAAATCGTTTTCATTGTTTTTGAAACAGAGTTGTTGACATTTGCTGACATATACTTTATGGATTCATTAAAAAGAAACAGTGTCTTTAACTATATGACATCTGAGAGGAGTTAACAATAAACAAGTCTATGAGTACTTGTCAAGTTACAAACAGTGAAAGTTTTGAGTATTTAAAGTAAAGTCTAGAAGGCAAGTGGGTTTGTTGATGCGGTTGCGATTGCTCTGAAATGGAGTGCATTTGTTTTTACAGCGGGAGAGAAACCCAAACCCATTGGCTATAATTGGACTGTCTGCTAGTATTAGTATGGAGGCTGGCTAGCTTTAGCTACCTCTGTTGGTAGTCATAAGGACTCCATCTTCAACTGTCAGCATACTTGTACATGTTCATACTGTCAACTATTCATCATAATACAACTAGTATACACTGAGCAGATTTTCTCAACATTGAGGGATGAGAGTGGATGACAATGAAGAATTCAGGAAACTTACTACCAACAAATCCTATCTAACATTGGCAGCATTCTGTGCTTACATATTTTACAGTGACACAACTCGCTATTGAAAACACAAATTTGTACTAAACCACAAGTAAAACTGACTATGTAAATTGTAATCAATTTTGGGTTGGACAAAAAAATTGACTAGAGTAAGACTTGAACTCAACGACCTCCGAATTAACATGATTACACTCTACAGCTTTCTCGCCCAATCGTTGGCAGTCACCCTATTTTGTGAATTGAATATCTTTACAATCCCGAACTGTTGGTGGAGCATCGGCACGTTAATCCAGAGGTTACAGGTTCATATCCCACTGACCACTCTAGTCAATTTGTCTGTGTTAAACCCAAAAACTTTGGAACTAAATACAGGAAATTTTAACAAGTCCAGATTTTGGGCAACGTGTCATTGTCCGGACTTTGGGCAATTTGATTAGGTGGGAATTAAAAGTATGACTAAAAATTGTGATGAAGTGGCTTCACAAAACCAATACCTGTTGCTTAAAACAACAAGTAATGATTTATAACAAAATCTTATGCTTGCTTTTCATATTCTTTTTTATTGAGTGATTGTATGCTATGTATACTGAGACCACTTGGAAGAAGTCTGGGTGTCCAACCATTGTTGCTAATTTGCATAAGTTAGAAATGGAACCAGTAAAAGGGCCAAAATGCATCTGTTATGGCAGTGGAAATCATCAAATGACCATTACACAATTATGAATGCATTATTACATGTAGTTGTTTGAGATTCTTAGGATCATTATTACTATCAGTTCTAGGATCACATGAAGTGCAACATTATTTGTTTTGCTACATCAAAACAAATAAAGGAAACCTCAGGCTGACATTGCTGGAAACGTTTTATCCAAAAAAAATTTCAAGTATTTGTTTGTTTGTTTAAACATTTAAAGACATGTAAGTGTCACAACACCAGTAACTTTAAACTTTTTAATCAAAATGGTATGGCCCCAAAAAACCCAAAACTTCTGTTTCCAGGTACATGCCATTTTAAAATAGGGTCGGTAGGTCTGAAAGGTTTTTTTTTCATATTTTTTTAAATTCTGAAATGTTTGGCAGGCGAGTGTGTAAAAATGCCCTTTTTTAAGTACTAGTACCGATTCAATTCAACCCAAAAAACCAGTGAAAGACAAAAACCTGCTCCAAAACAACTCACATGAGGTACGCAGGAGATGTTGCTGGTTATATGGATTGTGTCGGATTTTTTTCTAAAAAAGATAAATTTCGGCTAAAATTATGTCCAATGAATCCTCCGCTTACAACTTCTGTCGAGTCCACGCCCGTTCATCTGTTGAGCGCATTGTGTCAATTTACATTTTGCGCTCTGCTGAATTGGCAGCTCAATCTGCCGATCGAGAAAAAACATGCGCAATCTCCAGATAGCGCTGTATAAGTCCTGCAGCTGAAGCTGTTGATTCGGCAAAATTGCGCACAATCTGGAGATTGCGCAAATATGTAGAATGCACTCAACACACACCATCATGTACACAAGCGCGCGGTGCATTGAATAGTGTGCATTTTTTCGCGCAGTGAACATGGGAACCGGACGACGGCCGTGGATCAGAAAAAAAGAGACTCAAATCACGGATATACCGGTAAATTTGTCTTGATGTATTCTTGTTTTTATTTCAATTTTGTTTAAAACATGTTAAGTTGGTCAATATCAGACATTTTGACGATGGTACAATTTTAAAAATTTTTTATTACAAAAATTGTAATAACAAAATTTTAAAATATATTTTCAAGCCGAATAAAAAGTTCAGGGTCGCTGCATAAAGTTAGGGTTGGTCGGGTAACTGGAAACAGAACATTTATTTTATTTGGCCTAACAGAAACAAAAGTTGGTTTTTATTGAGTCTACATTTAAATGGGAAAAGATTACATGAAAGCCACAAGGAGAAAAATCACAAACAAACAAACAAACAAATCAAAAGCTAACACTATAAATAGGTTGGTATAGACTGCTTTTATAGGCTGCTTTTAGTCACCAGAACGCAAACAAAAGAACTGAACAATTTTTCAATTAAACAGGCAAAAAAAAAAAGAAGAAAAAAACTTGTTATTCCAGACAGCAGTCTTGTTACTCCTTGTACTCTTGTAATGTAAAGGTATTTATTCCTTCTAGTAAAGTAAAATGTTTCTGTGGAAATAGAGAGGATGATCTTGATTTTAGAAAAAGAAAATAAGGAAGACTTGTGTACATCCAGCTACGTGTACATCAATGGAAAAGAGAGGTAGACATGACTGTGTCAATTGGTATAAGTCATAATATATTGAAGATGCAATAGTTGCCTCTATGGATACATACAGTAAGGCAATACAGACTCCTCATCAGCCCATATATGGTCATGTCCAAACTAGCATGCATCATCTCTTGCTTACTTCTACACTGGATACTCCACTCCAGGATGAACAATAAATGATATTGAAGATGGTTGAGAGACTGGCTGACTGTGTTAAGGTCTAAGGATGTGTGTATTTATAAATCCAGACAGGTGCAGGCGATTGGGAACATAAGAAGCTATTCTTATCTCAACTTGTACTCCCTCTTGCCCTCTCTCTCTCTTAACTAATTGACCGGCCTTATGTTGTAGTTAGCAGTCAGTACAGTGTGTCCAGTGCATTTACAGTACATGTAGTTTGCATAAGGTTTGGACTACAATTTCTTTTTCATGAGGAAAGGGAAGTATGGCATACGCTGGCATAAAAAGCAGATTGTTTGTGCAGTTACATGTAAGCCTTGGGATAGTTGTAAATAAGTTAATAATAAAATCAAGTTGGCCGCTGTGAAGAATATAAATGAATCCTATGCATGCTAAGAGTAAGATCATTTGACAATTTGTTTTCAGGTGTTTTAGTTGTTTGTCTTCACCATATATGTATAAAAAGTCAACTAAGTTTACTACAGTGAAATGGAAATTGAATATAATGAATACAATGTATAGGATTGGGGGTTAAAAGAAAGTAGATGAGTATGCAATCATTTTAGGAAAAGGAATGAGATACGCCTTTCAGTTTAACTGAGAACAGTGAAGTCATTTTCAAAAACAAGTTGTCAAAGTTATTTTATAATAATATATGTTTGCTGAGAATGTTTTCTGCCATAATCTATACTATTCTTTAAAAATACTGTCTGACAATTGTTAGAACAAAAAACTGGAGACGTGTGTTATGTTAGGTACGGGAAAACAAGTTCTTAACACAACAGCCCCAATGCATTGAATTTCTTGTATTTATTGAAAAGCAGTTTCTTAGCCATGTTTATAAACTAGAGAATGAATTATATTAATGATAATAATGTCCAAATGATTGATATGTGATTGCAGGTGATAAATTTGTACAGTTTGATGAAGGTTATTGTTAGCAAAACAAGATCAATCAATTGATGCTATGAATAGTATCTAAGGTTGAGACTGTAAGAGCCATATGTGATAGGTTCAGCCTGATGCCAGTTTTCTACATAATGTACATGTACATGTAGGCTACCTAGTAAGAGCAATACAACTCACACTCAGGGATGTCAGTAACTAGGTACTAAAACAGTTTTCTCAAAGATTGACAAATATTGTAGGTCATGAGAAAACAAGTGTACATGTATGTTACCCTAGAATTCTATACAAATATGAGTTATTACAAATATACTTTTTGATGATATGCTTCAGCTCCATGTTTTTGTATTTATTTGGCCTACTTTCTATGGTCAACAAAGATGTAAACTTGCAATTATTTTGCAGAATTGCGGGCATATAACTTAGGGTACTTATATGATGGTTCAATCATAGTGAAATGGAGTGGCTGCAAGAAAATCAAAACAAAATCATAATGATTCATAAATGCAGAATACAAAAAGCTAATGGATGTCACTAAAAATGGCATTTTACTGATGTAGGTTTTTATGTATTCAATTTATGACAAAAACTCCACCACAACCTTTTAAGTAGTGTAGATTAATTATAGAAAAACTTGTTATAGGAATACTTTTTAAATCTGGGCAGTTGCCACATGGGGCAGGAACTTTAGCTACCTACGTATCTTAACAAGTGAATTTAGCCATCTCCTAGAAGGCCCCAGATATGACATTTATTATTTCACAATAGTTGCTGTTAGTGGTATAGTCTATAAATGCCAAGCTGTATCTGGAGAAGTATAAACACCAGGTAATATAATGCAGTCATTATTGCTCTTGTACAGTACAGTGAGTAGAGTGTGTGTAGTTGGTATTCTGTACACATGCTATGGGTGCTTGTAGTTTATACCTTGGCATAAAAGTAGAGTTCACAAGGCCATACACTGTACTAAACTGAGATGATAATGCGCGTGTGTGTGTGTGCATAGAGTTGAAATGAATAGGCAGTATACTACTGGCATCAATCTCCATTGATCCCTGCTGTGACTTGACACAACATACAGGAGTAGTCTTTAGTACATAACTACACAATCACAAAATGCAAAGCTATGCAGTGCAGGTTGAGTAACAATCGGTTCTTTCTATAGATTGTATTTTATGATTTGTATGCGCTACATGTATGGAGGCCATTTTATGCAATACTGTATAGATGCTTGTCCTGCATAATGTTATATCACGTGGGGACTAGATTGAACTCAACCTCAATTCTGAGGTTGTTTTTATTATAGCAGGGTTGGTAGCAGGTTCTTATTGGATAAGAAATAATGCTATCTGAATTTCTGCTTTCAATCTAATCCTTGCATTATTACATCAAGGTGAAAGTTGTTTTTGTCCATATAATGATGCATGAACTGCCAAACTATTTGACAGACTACAGTTTATGAGCTACATGTACGTAGTCATGATGTGTTATATACTCCCTCATGACCAGCGCCAACCCTGCTCCTACTTGTTTATATTTCCTCTAGATGGCCGCAAGTGGAAAAAACAGATCTCTGCCTAGAAATTTTTGGCCTCCAGAGGGCACTGCTCATTTGAAAGGGGGCCAGGGTGGCGTGCCCAAGGTGAGTGTTGTCAACAAGATGTAGTCATTTCTACCCTGTTGTTTCACAGTGCCCAATGCTAGACCAGTGTTCTCCTGCATGCAACAAGGAACTAACTAATAAATAAAGGATGAGTTGAAAAATGTTGATTATTTAAAGGTAATCTTGTCATGTATCAATGAAAACTGCAAAGGGAGAACACTGAAATGCTTTGCATGTTAACTAACTGTGCACGGCAAGCATTTATACACCTAAAGTTTGCATGAAATGTGTCTAAACAGCTACATACGTCATGACTGTCATGAAGCATAGAAACTAACACATACTACGTGTACATGTACTAACACATTCAATTAGATCTAGACAGTGAGCTGATCATTAACTCAATGAACACTGAAATGAAATTAACAACAATATTGAGGAAAAGCTCATAGGGTCAGGAACTGGAACTGTAACATGGGACTAATAACTAACAAGTTATACTTCAGATTGATAAGATTTTGGCATTGTACATGTATAACATGTACTTGTACTGTGCTTTTTTATTCTACGTACTGTGGTATATTGGTAGCTGTCTTATTCACATCTATGGTGCGAGTAGAACATTTCACATTACAATCACAGCTGTGGGTACATTTGATGTCTGCACATAACATAAGCACTTCTGTGAGATGCAAAAAGTAAGCTGTCAAGCCACATTCAATCCATGTGGCTGGATTATCTACTTCAGTTGACTTTTATTGTTTGCATTGAATCCTATTAGCAATTTGGAATAAAAGTGCCGGATAATTATTAAGAATTTCAGTAGAACAATTAGTGATTGGAATCTTATGCTATACATGTACACCGAGATGTACTACTGTGCATACATAAAATACATTTCAAAATTGTATGGAAATTGGTTAACTTGCAGCAATTAATTAATCTTTCAATTCATGAGCCTGTAGTAGGGTAAATAAGCCAACTGTTTATTTAGGAGATAACTTGACTTGTTTGCATGAGTTATTACTGATACAATGATAAGTAGAGTCAGGCAATTCATATCTTTCATTTGCATTTGAATTAATTAATTAATCACATATATCAGGCATGCAACTGCATGCCCGATGAAAAAAAAGAGGAAAAATCTCGAAAGCACAATACCACACAATACGCCATTCTGGGTTTGTCGTGAAGGTACAATTGGTTGTGCACTGGACACTTTATTCTCAAAATCTCCCATGATTGATACTTATTTATCTATACACTCAAAGGTGCATACAATTGTCGAAGCTATAAAGAAATAAAAAAGAAAAAAGAGAAAAAAAGGAAACTGAAGTTCGAAAACTTGCGTTTTTGAACGATCTTATCCCCTAATTTCTGCCCTTAATAATACCATGGAGGTCTATTTTACCTCCATGATAATATTGTTTTCATCAACAATCATTTCCATGGATTCGTGAATAAAGGATCGCTTGTTTAAAACTTCTTTTGCAATACATTTTCGATTGAACGATCGGTCGAACGATCGGTCGACAATTCACAGTGGGAAAATTGTGCGGCGAGAGCGATGTGTTTATGAGTACGAGGTTAACATTTTGTATAATATATCACCGGAAGGAGGTCGTGATTAGACTCCACCGCACGTCTTCTAACCCCTGGAAAAATGAGTTGTGCGTTTCCCTACTCGCCTACGTATTGTAGTAGGAACACGGAGGAGAGAGCCAGACTAACAATGTGCATGCGTGTTTTTACGTTCGTTTACTGAAATGAACGATCGCGGCTAGCAAATATCAAGACTAGGGACTTTATCGGCAGAATTTTTTAAGAATTTTGAAAATTACAAACAGTTAATTTTACGACAATTTTTTTTAAAACGCGGAAATCCGCGGAAACGCGGAAGAGTTGCATGCCTAATATATGTAGAATCCTTGAGAAGTGTTGACTGTTATTGTGTTGGTTTCTAGGCAGTTCTGTCTCTTGCAGTTTAATCTTGCCTGTGTTTTCTGTGTTTCATGGAGTACTCTCGCTCGCGCTCTTCGTTTTTTGGCCGTATCTTTCTTTGTTGACTCGGTCATGTTCAAAGCTAGCAATAATGAGCATAAGTCAATTTGGCTGCCCACCTGGCAACTGCGTAGTAACCAACACAAGAGGGCAGTAAATCAAATATCGTAACAGTTATCATATATCTTGATCATTAAAGTGAATAAGTTAAAGCTTGAATGTGACCATACTCCATTTTAATAATCACAGGTTAAAACAAGACTATTAGAAGAAACCATCAAATGACAGCATCCACCAATAGATGGGTACAATTCTAGCAAGTCATTTAAATGAATGATTTGATGTTGAAAGGTCCACAGTGTAAATAAGAAACCAACGCCAACCTAAATTGTACATTGTATATTGGACTCCTCCATGCTACACTCACAGCCAAGGGAGCCATGATTGTTTTATATTGTTAATATAACTGGCAACTCCAGTAATGCCAGACAAGTTTCATCTTTCTCTTGTTTTCATTGGATAGTTTTATATTCTAGCTACATATTTTTAAAAAAAGAAGGAAAAGTCTACCTTTCCTTGCTTTTGTAAGAAACAAATGGATTAACATGAATGTTAGTTACACCATATGTTGTTTTACCTTATTTAATAGGGCCCTATCATTTTAAAAGCTGGAATAAGTTGGTTAGTGGAAGAGTACAGTTAGAAATAGACTGATTTACGATAAGCACATCTTACAACCAATTGTTTCATGAAACAGCAGTCACATATTTTGAGAAAACGCCATAACAGTTGGTTTTGTCAGAATTTGTGCAGGTTGTAAGAATGTGTGTCTGTGTGTGTTTGTAGTTTTGATATGGCTGAATTTAAACTTTTCCTTAACAAGGCATTATTTCACAAAGAAATAGTTGTCATGGCAATTGGTAAAACTAATGTCAGTCTTATACCACACCTTGCAATTCTCCTTCCCTGTACAAAGTAAAATTGCATTAATTCTTTGCAAAGATGTTTAATTGTTATGTAGTTTGCTTTGGTTGGAGTTTTACCATTGCTGCTGGGGTTACACAGTAACCACAGGCAGTGAACACTGGGTGGTATGTGTGACCTTCTAATAGGCCATATCAAACCCTCTCATTGTTAACCAGTTAGTAGACATGACCTTATTTGGATTCAAGTCAACTCCCAGGAAACACATAACCTTTTTATTTTACTTTGTTATTCACTGCAACTAATATGACTGTAGTAGCTTGGGAAATGGTGAGGTAAATCCAACTTACTTAGAGGTATGAAAGGCTGCCTTTATAGGGACACTTTTGTAGTCAACATCTGGAAATTTGTATTTTGTTCATTTCTGGGAAAATAGAAAGTGCATACAATTGACCCTCTTGCTGGTGTCCATTTGAAGATGAGAACAAGTCAACTCAGGTTAACTTTTTCATTAAGTTCTGATGAAATTTTTCCCCAGCAATTAATTAGAAAATGCTTTGTTAAAACTATCAAGAACCACAAAAAGGTAGGATTTGCTGTACTTATGTACATTTAAAACCCAGTTAGTTCTATTTAAAACAGTGCTGATCAGAATTGTGTAATTTGTGATTTGTCACCATCATAGTTTCCTTACTGTACAGTGTAATGTAAACATCTTAAGATGTCTTGTAGATTTGCATACTACAACACTGTCACTGCAGTCATCACTTTCCAGGAACTTCAGCTTGAACAATGGCCAAGACATGAGTTCAATCAAAAGATTAAGTGATAGAAGGTAGTCTGATGGTTATGGCTCAACTCCCAACAAAGACTGAAGGAGAATGAAGTGAAATGTAAAGGTTAAAATAAACTCAATTATGTGACACAAGGTTGATACACAGGAGGATGTCCGTAGTGTACAATAGTTGGTTCCCTTGCTGCTGCTGTGGTGCATGGGTCAATGAAGGGCATTTTGACTAGACCATGCATTGTCTTGCATCAGGGTTGTAGGCTACATAACAAGCTAAGTAGGCCTACAGGCTTGGCCAATTTATGACCACATCATTTTATCACTGTATGTGAAGGAGAATGCCAATCCGGCAATAAACACACTTCTGATGAAGACGTGTTCTTATGTTGCATGTAGGTTATAAAAACACAAACCCAGTCCTTTGGAATGAACTACATAGATCAGACAGTGTCTACATGTAGTTTCTGATTATTTACCATTTAAATAACAATATTTATGGCTTATACTCTTCATCATAGAATTTATTGCAACTCTCCATGAAGCAAGTTAAAAATCAAATAGCACTTAGTCATTCTTTTCAAAAGTATCTTTACTGCTGGGTTTGGAATTATGGGCCTACATTGTATCATAAACTGCTGTTAAATAAGGAAATAATGGATATATGCCACATGTGTGCAGGTAAACCAACAAAATCCATCCAACCTTGGCAAGGAATAAAGTGAAAGCTGTTACAAGGAGCGGAGTTCAAATAGTGTGTTATGTAAGAGGCATTCATTGACACAGCACAGGCGAGGGTTGTAATAGTATGTGGGAGTCATTCCTGTTCATATTGAACATTAAGTACTGTTGGAACTATTGTGTAGAGCCCAAGTAGTTTGTAGGTCACTGGTGTATAGTCTACAGTCAGGTCAGAATAACAATGAATATTTGCATCTTAAGACTTGAGTAGAGGTTGATCTTTTGGGCTTTCTTTTGGATTGTACAGAGCTGATTTTATGGCCAGTACAGAGCTGATCTTATGGCTTGTACAGAGCTGATCTTATGGCTTGTACAGAGCTGATCTTATGGCTTGTACAGAGCTGATCTTATGACTTGTACAGAGCTGATCTTATGGCTAGTATAGAGTTGGTAAAACATCTCCATTACAGCTTTGAAGGGATTGTGATGTCACAATGAAGATGCACATCAACAAGTTTTGAAACATGAACAGCACTCATCCTTGGTTCAACTGTGATGAGATCCTTGATATTCAAGGAATGATATCTTGAGTATGAAACGGCTTTAACTGAGGAGTATTTTGTACTACACACATGTACATGTAGAAGCTAGCCTGAACTCACGGAATTGGTATACATATACTTGTAGATAATGCAGGTTGTTTCAGACTCAAGTTGTTTCTGTTGCTTCTTACCCAGGTTTAGGTACATAGGTACAAAATGACTTGGGTATAAAGTGTCATTGAAACAAATATATAGAGCATTCACTCACCATCATTTTGTAGTCATATTTTTAATTAAAACAGGTTTTGGAGAATGATATCATTATTAATTTTCCTCCATGTTAATTTTAACCTTTCTTTCTTTCTTTCCATTTTTTAGGGGGTGGGGGAAGGGGGTGGGTTACCACATAAAAGCTTTACGATAAAATGTGGGACACACCTCATTAGGCAATTGACAACAAACACATGTAATGCTATTATAATGTCCAGTCTTTCATGACGTGTACAAATGTTAGCTACACCCATTTTAAGCATGATAGTTTTTCTTGGAGATGCAGTGCATGTGAAAACTGCATGAGTTGTTGCTACATCATTCAAACATCATGTACACAGTGTATTGAAGGTACCCCTATCCGTGATATTAATTGCATTACATGAGGCCTTTTCACTCAGTAGAGCTGCAAGTATCAACATGTATGTTATCTTGCTTCATCCAACTCCCAAGCATGGGGGGGGGGCTGTTTGAAAAAAGGTTATTGGCTGTAATAATATGAAAGATTGATTGGTAACGCCAAGACAACAATGACTGTGGTTGGTTGGAATATTAAGTCCCTTGTCCCCCAGCAGAATACAAGAAACATAAATATGATGAAATTTGCATGGCTTGTGATTAACTACATTCTTTTAATTTAACACATCAATTTGTAATACAAACTATTGCTGTTTTGGAATCTAAATTCATCTCCTGTTTCCTGTAGCTTAAGCAATGGCAGTTCAGATACTGTTCATACTACATGTACATGGACAAAGACTGGCTAGACAGTTTTTGGAGCCTACTTGTTTCAGAAATGTGAAGACTATTGCAACAAAGCTAGGCAACTTCCTATTATATCTTTGATTAATTATTTCCTAGTATTGACCTACTTCACATTACACCATGACCACAATCAATCTTGAATGCACAATTTTGTGAGTCAGATTCCCCATGCGTTACTGTATATTGCACATTTGAGATTTGACATGCACCCAACATGGCAGCCATAGTCGTGTTTGACGTCACTTGGGGTGTACTGAATGATATGGTTGCTTTGATTGTATTAACAGGAGCTTCAATTGAGGAGAGAGATTGTAGATCCTGTGACTGTGAGTAATGGCAATCAAGATGGTAATACAGTGAGTACTACAGGCCTTGATCCATTCTTGAGTAGCAGTAATACATCTAACTTCCATAGCCGTGAGGAAAGTGGTGACAGTGGGTGTGGGATGAGTAGCTATAGCCATCCACGCACACCTGATGACTTACTCAGTAATGTAGAAGACATGGAAACTATTGAAGGTTAGTAACAAATGCAATCAAAGGCATAATTACTCAAATGGAATGTGAATCAAAGTTCTTAAGCAATGACAAGAAAAGCCAGTACTTTCCTCCTGTATTAGTCATGGTCATATGATCAAATTGGCTTGAAATTACACAACCCTGATGGAATCTTGGTTTATACTGTGACCTCAGTAAACTTAACCTACTGGGGCTTCTGCACTCGTTGTTTGCCGTGCTGGTAAGCAGTCCATCTACATGTACAAGATAGAACTTCATAATTCAGTCCGCATATTTCATCCAAAAAATTGGAAGTGAGCTTGAGCCGTGTTCATATCCCTTATTCCAAGTAAAATTGATGTATGAAGTGAAACATAGACTCCTACTAAAAAAGATTTGTGGATAAACACTTCATCCAATGTGAAGTGGTTAAAAAATTATAAAAAGAAATAAGACATGTTGGTCATGTAGTTAGCATAAAAACCTTACTTCTTTGAGTTGATTGGTATTGAAAGATTTGTAAGCACAACAAAATGTTGTGCTATGTCTAACTATGTCTTAAAATGTAAGAAACAATACTCACATAAGCAGTCATCGACCCATGGACTAGCGATCTGAATCAAGCCTGTTCAGATAAGTAACACAGAGTTGAAGCTTCTTGGGACTTGTAAAAAACTATCTGTAACGAGAACAGCCATTCATTGTTGATTGTACTACTCCATGATGCTTGCTAGTTGATAAATTTACTGCATTCCTGCATTCCTGCCAGCTACAAAATACAACACATCGTTATTGACATACATGTTTCATCCAGTTTACCATTCATGAATACATTCTTTATGACTTACAGGTGAACGCAAGACTCCCATCCCAGCCTCTATGACGCCCCGTCATATGGACTTCTTAGATTCCATGCCTGGTACTAACATTGATATGGGTCCAATGGAAGGCACTGGTGATAATAGTAATCAAGGTAACATGGATAGTGATGACTTGGTACCCAGTCTTCATGAAGCACTCAATACTGACATGTTGAATGATGTAGAAGCAGTCCTGGCCTCACCTAATAGAATTGACAACTTCCTCACATGGTTATAAATGCAGTCTTCCTGGTCTTACCTCAGTTATCAACCACATACAAAAACCATCACCTAAGACTACATCAGTATGGAGTCTATTGACACACCAGCCAGTGCTATGACCTTGTTTATGGTCTTTGTGTTGATGTAGTTTTGTGACTAACATAAGCTTGGTTTGCTTGTCAAACTATGAGGCAAATATGCTACATTATTAAAACACACAGCACCTCCGTATTAGTTACAATGAGCTGTGAAGTATACACTGGTGGTGTAGACACACAAAACAGACATTGCAATGTTATGCAGAAATTAAGAGCATGCTTTGATATTTTTTCAAAGGAATACTTGAATTCAGTACATGAGACATTAACTCACAGTAATTTGATGTATTGTGTTTATGGAGATCAGATATATTATGTCAATATTACATTGCAGGGAGTTGAATGAATACTAGTTAGGATTGAACTGGTGCTCCAGGTCAATCCCTTCTAGACTATGAAACAATCAAACAGTATAGACTTACAAGTGGGAATGTTACACTCTTCCATTGTGTACACATTAGCAGACTTGTTGTCCTCCCTGGCTGGTTGGAATAAAAGAGGTACAAGACTTTCCTCCCATGTCTCATTAAACAAGATGGCTGCACCATGATTGAGGATGAATTTGTGATAGAAACAAGAGATGTGCAACTACTGCAGAGTACACCATTGGTAAATGTCTAATGTTCAACAAGTAAATGGAACATTGGTAATGCCCTAAATAAGGTAGACATTTGAACACTGATCCATCAACTGACCTTTACAGTGTGTATGGAATCAATCAATTCTCTCAGAAATGACCCCATGCAAGTTATAAGAAGTTAACAAGTTAAGTTCTTTACTGATGGTGTACCAAGAGATTGTTCACTCAATAACAGCTCCGAACAAGAGGTTTTGTCAGGCACTATCACTTGGATTTTGAAGGTCAAGTTTGAATAGTACTTGTGGTAACTATACTATAAATCCACAAACACTTGTGGTCAATTACTGTAAAGGTTTATTCATTGTAAACAGGGCATAACCTGGAGCCATGGATTTGGTTAGTGTTACAATGTGTTGTCTGAATTGTAACACATCAATTTAGCATATTTATTGATCTAATTTTACCTTGTGTGAAAATATTTATAAACATGTATTTTTTTTATCAGAGATGCTAAATGATTGGTATTTTGGATTGAATGGTTTTTGAGTACTAGAATTGTGCCTTGTTAATAAAGGGCTAAAGGAAATAGCCTTCATACCTCATGTTTATATTGCAACATATTTCACTTCCCCTTCTATTTCATACTTTTATTAATCTAACATTTATGTGATTTGTGTCATGAAAAAAAAAGCTCACAAAATTAATAGCTTTTTAAACTTTTATCTACAAAACCATAAGTTAAAAGAGGTACTAAATAAATTGGACTTTTGCACAATTCTGTGTAAACATGCACCAAAGGCAAATGTGACGTCCAAGATTTTGCCACTAGAAGTTTAACTCACAGGATAATGCTTTGTAAAAAATAAATTGTTTTAATTTTTAAAATGGTGAAAAGGCAATCTCATGACTATTTTTTAACCTTCCCAGTTCAGATGCTTCCATTTTCATTATGTTTTTCGTAAATAGTTTTTGAATTGATTTTGCCTTCCAAGTATTTTATTTTCTTGATAAGAGAATGTTTGTTTTGATGTTTATTGCTCTGTATAATAACTTGTAGATTTGACTCTATACAATAGTTAGTGAGTAGCATTATGAGAGATAAGAATACTAGCTTTTGCTTGTGTGGAATAAATTGAAACATTATTCAGTAAAGCCATGTTACTTCAGTCGGAAAGATTCAGGCTGTTGCATTTAGTCCATGAATTAAGACTGTCTCATGATGCCCATTTATTGATTCCCAAGTCATTAAGAAAATTCACCATATATGATGAGTTTATAACTGATTAAGGATGTACATGTAGTCATCATGCAAGTAGTAAAAGTGTTTGTGCTAAGTGCAAAGTCTAGCCCAAATGTTGTAATTAAAATGTAATTAATTGCCGACTTTGATGTTCTTGAGTGAGCAGTATAATGTATTCAAGATGACATGCCTGTATGATGGCCACAACCATACAGTCATCAGGGTAGTCAATCAAACTCTATCAAACTTGATCATTGTATTATGCTTTGCACCTTCAGTTTGTAGTGCTGAACGGCAAACTATTGGAGCAAGAAAAACAAAATAAACCTGAATAAAACTTTTGCATTCACACAATTTGCTGCCAAGAACAAAACAGTGTGATCAGATTATCACAAACATACATTGTTTACATTTTAACTGTAGTGAGTAAATTTCATTCTAAACATAGAAAAGTTGTTCCCAATGCTTTAAGTGACATGCATTACGTAATTATTAAATGTAAACAATGGACAATATGATCAATAACCCAGCTAAAAATAACCAACTTGACTTCATTTATCAATAGTGGCCTTATTAATAGCCAAAAACAAATATGTTTTTTATTTATTAACCATAAATATTTTGGAACCACTGAAAATGCACACATACTGGAAGACATACTACTTGTACATTTCATATCAGGAATTGTAGAAGCAATTACAAACAGCTTCGGCTTATGGCATGGCCTAATATCATTTCAAAATACTATGTAAAGTTTTGTAAACTGTACATTATTACAAGCTAGAAGTAGACTAGACGTAAGCATCTTGTATTCTGCTATCAGCACACTGTACTTGCATTATTTCTTCAATACTTAAAAAGGTACAGCATTTTTTGTAATTTACTTATAATTATAGATAATTTATACAATATTATATTTGATATTTCTTTTGAAATGGTGGAAGGTTCTTCCAGTAATATTTCAATCCATCCAAATTTTTGATAACATTTTCATACATCCAAGTGCCTTATGAATCAATGTACATGTATATTGAATTGGTTTCTGACTATAAAGTAAATTTTGTACAGAGATGACTGTCAAACTACTTGTACATGTAGAGAGTGTACAATAAATGTAGTTGACAGTAAACTGTGAGGTGGGAACAATGTTCTGCAAGGATCATAGCCAGTATACAACACTCCATTCACTTTTAGCAATCTTAAAGTGTGTCAGTCTTTAAGCTTACATGGCTTGGTAAGATTGAGCATTGGATTGGAATCATTCAGTGAAGCAGTGCAGGATAATTCCTGGCAGGTGGAAAAACTAAAATTTTGTATTAACTAATACTGTATTGTGAATATAAAATGTACATGTACTAATTATGTGCTAAATACTGCAAAAGGCATGGACCATGAACAATATGGAAAACCTTGTTGCAAAAAGTAAGTTTGCCCATTGCTGTGGATTAGGTTATGTGTACACATTGTAATACTCTTGTATGGCAAACAGAACTGCACACTTAAATGAGATTAGTATGTATTTCCCAATGTAAAGAGTTACTTAGAACTCCTGTGGTATTTACAAGGGCAGGAAGCTTACCAATAACAAAGTCATATAGAATAAAGATGCATGTATTTCTGGGTTTTTGGCAAACATTTATTGGTGTGAATAGGAAGATACAGCTTTGAGCATGTTCAACTTTTAAATGATCAGCTGGTCCTCTCTGTTCATTGCCAGAGCTGTGGGGTCTCACTGTCACGAGAGTGAATTAACAGACGAGCTTCTTGCACATGTCGGGTCTGATTTCTGAATGTTAGTCTGCTGTAGTTTCTGCCATGAAAACTATAAAAATCAAATTTCTGACTTGCATTTCATATCCTCCCTTATACTCTCTCTTTGGAGTTTGAAGGGAATGTTTTGAGGAGCTCTGTCCAGCATTTGATGGCAATGCATCAATGATGGGATGTGGCTAAGGACACCTCATCTTAGTACTAAAAGCTGCTGCTTGTTGCCATTCATTATTAATCATGCTCTACTGTATATATGTATTCTAATTATGTGTGTATTACAATAAGTGTAAATAATTAGCATGGGTCAAGTTATTGAACAGTTCTAGCTTTTTTGATGACTACTAATCAGTGTTAAGGCTCCTTGCATATAACATGCAGTCTCACTGTGTGCCATTTGGTCTGCCTGAAATACTTTCTGATGACATTATTACATGATGAATGTGACCCCCATAATGGTACAGCAGTTGATGTTATTTGCAGGGGTCTAAGACTGAGTGTTGATGGAAAGATCTGGCACGTCTTCCTGACAGAAAAACCTAATGTAGGTACATGAGATTGGCTGGTAAGGTTTGGCCGTAATCATTTAGTACCACATGCCAAACTTCTCATTGAAACATCACTACATCGGTGCAGCCAAATCTCACATTGCTAGTCATTTCCATTTGCCATTCAACTGATATTTACAGCTAGTGGAAAGTACTCATTGTAAAAATAACCAGGCCAAATACTACACATGTACTATTGAAATGAAATACTACTACATTTGATACTTAGTGAGATATTTTGTATATGCCCGCCATAAAGGAATGTATTCAGTAATTTCTCAGTCTTCCGAAATAGCAATAAACAGTGTAAAGGGAATGAGTAGAGTGGATTTCCTCCTGTTCGGTGTGTGTGTGATATTCATTATTAAAGTCAATTCATACTTGCAGCAACTATGAAGTGCATTATGACATCAAACAAGAAGGTCTCACTCAACAAATCTACAAAAGTTACATTTCCAGCAGATCACCAACTTTTGTGACTTCATGTTTTCATGTCATAGTATGAGACGAAGCTTCATCTTAGTAGGACAATTGGCCTCATCTACTTTTAGTGTGTGAAAAAGTCTGAACTAACAAATGTTAGGCACCTTGAATCACATGAGGAATCACATCTCAGTTTCTTGGAAACACAAATAGCACATATCATGTCTTCCCATCAGGTATTAGATACATGTATGTTCACTTGCCCCAGGTCACCTCCATCCCCACCAATGCGCCTCCTGTATATTGTGTCATCAGTTTGTTGTTCAAGGTCTGCAATATGATCATCTAGAAGCTGCTCTAGATCTTTGGTTCTACGTAGATCCTCGGCCATGAAACTGGCTGTAATAGACTGTCTGGAATCTGGCCTCTGCAAACAAACAAAATACAGCAGTGTTGAACACAAAGGAATACATCTTTACTTTGTACAAGTATCTTGCAGTAAGAAAGTTTGTTGTTGAAAATAATGTTACACAGATTTCTTACTGCTACTAGTGAGGTAAATGTGACCTTTTACTTAACACTTTGACTGCTGCAATCTTTTACACCGTCCCTCTTCGGGCCCAACAGCTGAAACCCTCAAAAATTTCCATTGTGTCCCCTAATGAACGCCAATACATTTTATACAGGAAAAAAGTTTCAATTCTAGACCTACAGAGGGCAGCACATGGTTGTATTACCAGCCCAAGAAATCCCAGGCATAGCATTTACTATGGGGTAAAGTCTATCTCGAGAATTCTCGGGATTAGCAGCCAAACTATTACATGTAATTAGTCAGTGTTAATTAGCCACGTCTTCCGTAATCTAAGATTCTATTCATGGAGGTGTTTTTAGGATAATTGACATCACACAAATAACAAATAAGATAAATACAGGCAACCAACCAGCACCAGGACATGGTTGCCATCGACCACTGAGCTCTAGATGTGGAGTTTTAATCATTATATTATGTGAACTCCTTTTTACTTTCTGTATTTTACTGGATTTTCTGTATTTTACTTTTAGGCTGCATTCTCAGTCAGGCCAATGATAGTTGAAACAAACAACACCATGAATGTATACAGACAGAAAACCCCACATAATAAATCCATAAAACCAATTCGTTCCAAAGTGTTTGTTAACTTCAGAGTATGAAATGTTTGCAACCAAACCCAGTCTTTGATCAAGCTTACTTTGGAATCCAAGTCATTGGAGGGTACAACAAGCTCCGGGAATCCCAGTATTTCAGGCATTGCTGCATCATTGTAGTCATCCTCAAATAACTTCCTTGCTGCTGGGGACTGTCGTCGAGTATGAGGTGTGGTAGATGAACGGCTTGGCTTAGGAGGTGATTGGGGTGTGAGGTTTGGTGATAGCTGGGGTTCAGGATGGGTTGAGGATAAGCTGCTTGGTGGGTGGCGGTGTGAGTGATGGGATGATAAGTGGGTTTTACGATGAGTTGATGATGGTAGAGAGTGGGGTGGGGATGTGGCAATGGTTTCTACATTACTGACAAAACCTGCCATGGCATTATTCTCTCCTTGCAATCCTGAGGGATCAGAGAAATACACAAACGTTTCAATACCAGTAGTACACACAAATATCTCATATCAACTCATTTTAAACAAATGACAATGACAATTGATTGGAGAGGTGAAAAAGTGAAATTCCCCAATTGCTTGTTGAAAACAAAGACGACAACATGCTATAAATCTGAATACAACAATGAGTTTTGACTGCAGACACTGACATTGTACATGTAAAGAGTTGTGCACACTTCTAACTAGTCACACAGACAGCATACAATTAACACTTTTAATCACAGTGTAGTCCATTTTTCAGCATAAAATTGAAAGATTAACTTTGAGATTAAGATTTTGTTTCTCTTCAAATTAACACAATGTCAATGTCAATTTTTGTAGGTTGCATTAGGTTGGGTATTTCAAAGACAGTTATGTTACCTAAGAATGTGCTTTTACTAATTATGATCGCACATTATATACAGTCGACTCTCATTAATACAAGGTCTGCCGGACTGACCCGTTTTCCTCGTATTACCCGAACCTCGTCTTAATCGCAGCGCACTATTACATGTACAAACATACACACATTGTCATAGTGCATGCACTACACACGTGTCTAGGCTAGAACAGAGCGGTTTGCTACTTAGTACAGTTTTTACGAGCATCCTGTACACAAAAATATCAATGATAGATGCATTTTTCTTTGTCTATGATCATAGAAATTTAATATTTTGTATAACTCAAGATAAAAAGCATAGCAAAGTGATGTCAAACTTGCCGTTCATGTGACCATAATGTGACAGATTCGGACTGCGTAGCGCCTATGCTGAACGTTGTTTTCGCTGGTAGCCGTCAGCGTGTAAGCGAAGTAGCATATCAAGCATAAGTTACCAGCGAAATAATTCTGGTTTTCGGATTGGACAGAACCGCATGGCCGGTTCGATCCGATAAATAATTTGGCAACAAGAAAGTATTTTCCGAACCTTGACTGAACAGTAAGCTTTTGTTACACAACAATGTTTTTCAGATCTCGCTACAAAAGTAAGAAAAACAATACACTTTGTCAACACGGGGCGGCAAAAATACCTCCTACTATCCATGATCTTGTTATGACCGTGCTCGTATCTTCCGTTTTTTAAGACATAGAAACACGCATGGGACAGTTCGAGACTGGTGAAAAACCTCGTATAAACCGGCATCTCGTATCTTCCGAGCTTGTATTAACGAGAGTCGATTGTAGTTTGTGATTCTACAACTTCAGTCAATGTTGCATATTTAGTTAATATTTTGTTGCAGTTAATGATTCTGTAAAAATGTTTGAAGTGACTTGATGAGAAAAGATAAGTCTGCTGAATCTACCATGTGTCATGTGATCGACTGTAGGATACTCACTATTGAGTAAATGAGTCTTCTCCTTGAGTTTTTGTTTGAGTGATGAACATAGATCCCTCAATCGACTGATCTCAGAGTCATCTTGTAGTACTGTGGTGTCTAACTGACATTGCAGTAATTCCTTATCATGGTCGTGTCCTTCTGCTAAATTCTTCAACTTCCTAAAAAGTACAGAATAAAATACAAACAAGAAATTAGTTAATAGATGAAAAAGCAAAATAATTGAGACCCACTAGAATGTAACTTCCTGTCAACTATTTCTTGTTTCTTTGTAACCTTTTGTTGAATTCAAAAGAAAAGAGTGATGTATACTATTGCAGCTGCACCTCATAATTATCAACTCAATGCAGATGTTTCAAATATTGTAGGAGCTTTAAAAAATAACACTCTAGATCATCAAAGGTTATTTAACTAAACAATAGGATTCTCTTTGTTTGCGAAAACAGGTATGTTTGATTGGTTTGGATGGGAGATCTGCCAATGTTGAAGTGTCAACTGTTAAGCCCTAGCCCTAGGTAATGACTGGGCTGGTGGTTGGCCGCTGTTAATGGACCTCGCCTTCGGCTCGGTCCATTAACAGCGGCCAACCACCAACCAAGGTCATTACAACGCAGTGAAGACCAGCTCATCGCACTGTTATTCCCATTAATAAATGCCTTATATAAAAATAAAAAATAAAAAATCGTCAGAATTTGTGATTTTTCTTTCGCCGTTATTTTTAGAAATGTTCTACTCATGTTCAAGGGCCAATCATTTGGCTGTTCAACTTTTGTGTGGTACCTAATCTCTTACACATAATTAACTGTTTATACATATTTTCAAGAACCAGACTATGACTTTGCATTATGTTTGTTTCATGCGCGTACCAGCTACCCTAAATTGATACATTGTCTGCGCGTTCACGCCTACGCGTGGTATGTTTCCGCACGTGGCACTATCTGTCCCTGCTGAAAAAAAAAAAATAAAATAAATACGCACAAAGAAATGAGTTGATTTGATACCGGTAGTTTGCCGCGCAACAAGCACATAGTGCATAGGATTTTACACAACAATGTGCTTGTTAAGGGGCCATTTATTCGCTAGTTTACAGAGCCGGTCTTTATATCGCATGTTAATACACCCCCACGTGACCAATCTTCGACCAATCAGAGTGCGTAAACTCTCCGAGGTATTTAATAATTCATAATAATTATCTAAGCTTCAGTACAGTAAGCATGGGGTCTGTGATTGGTCATGGATTCATTTGAACTACTCATTGTTAGATAGTTTGAATACCACTCATCCCCTTCCCCTCCTTTTTAAGTAAAGAAACAAAAAATAAGACAAAGAGTACAAATCAAAGCTGTGGTCCTCACAGACTACGTGCGTGGACTTGGTATGTCGGTTCATGTAAATAAACATACATGTATGTACACACACAAACACTGTAGTCCAGTGGCTTAGGGCAAATTTTTGGAAAAATCGTGACATGCTGGGTTATAGCACCAAATTTTGTACAGTTATTCTATAGGTCCCATAGAATCATTCTAGTGGGGGGGGGGGGGGGGGGGGGGGGTGCCCGGCTTGGGTGACCTAGGTCAAGGTCAGGCTGAGGTCAAAGTTTATGTGGTATTATAATACTGCCTATCAATTTGTCACCAATAGAGGGCTGCTTCCGCATATCATTAAAACTTATAACAAATGACCATGCAGCTTCTATTTCAGACACTCAGGCAGAGCTATGTGGAAAATGTTGATCCCTTTAGTTTACTGACCTGGAGATGACAGACCAGGCACCCCCCTCTAATATGCTTCTATGGGACCCCTAAAACAAGTGTGCAAAGTTTTTATGCTTTCATCCGGCGTGTCACAATTTTTTCATTAAGCCAGCGGACTACTGTACATCAAAGAGTGGATGCAATTCTCTGTGTGGAAGCAAGCTGCATGGGCTGTGTGTATCTAGCTGTCCATGGTAGCAGGAATTGGGATAACAAAAGACATCCCTGCATTCAAGGCTAGTGGTACAATAAGTCAAGTTAAAAGAGTCTCTTGCATTATGACACTACAGTATGGGCTAAGTACAGATAGAGTTGATATTACCATAGGGTGTAATACTGACCATTTCTGAGCCTAATTACGGAAGAAACATCTTTTGTTGGATCGTTGACTATGGTAAATACCTTACCTTTCATATTCCAGTGTGATTTGTGTGATCTTATTGTTAGATTGCTGTAGAACTGCTTGGTATTTGCTCTGCTGAGTCACTTCTGAATCACGTAGCTGTTGAGTAATGGAAGTCAGTTTCCTCTGTAGTATGCTGTTCTCCTCCTACACAGAACATCAATCATTTCAATTCAATCTAATTCAATCCAATTCAATTAAATTCATTTAAATTCAATCCAGTTCAATTCATTTCAATTAAACCCAATCCAATTCAATTCAATACTTCAAATAATTATATATACATAAAAGGTAAATTTAACATAGAGTAGTTTAAAGAAAAAAAGAGTGACAATAATATAAATCGTTTTCAATAACTCCTTCAGAGCTAACATTTCATTATCAATTATTGGTTAACAAAATTGTTCAATTCCCAGAAGTATTTACGGATTTCTATCAATGGCAGCTTTGGTGCCAAAAGAGTGACTTCTCCTTTATATTTTTTATTATTTCTTAGATGCTATGCTGCTAATGGAGGACAATCTAAAAGTAGAAACAAAGATAACTATTGTTATTCTGATCATCCTCAGTATAGTCTTGTTGCAGGTATAGGACATTTGAATCAATAGCTGAATGTAGGCCAAGAGTCTCGCATGAAGATGTTTTCAATCCATACCAGATAGTGCAGATTTGGTCCTATTTGGGCTTTTCCTCTCATATCTAAAACTGACACTTCTTAATCACTGTAGCTTCAGGCCAACCGGTCACAGTGCTAGTTTTTTTTTAGGATCCCTTTATTTTGCTACCAAAAATATTAAGATACAATACAGATAAAATTATCCTAAACAAGAGACAAATGATTGACGTTATCAAAATTATTCATGTTGACAAAGAACTTTATTGGCAGCAGTACCCGAGTACTAACTTGCAGTTAATCCTCCATGTACTAGACAGATGAACTAGATAGTGGAACCTGAGTACTAATTGAGTACTAACCTGCAGTACCTTTGAGTCCTCCATGTTCTAGGTAGAGGAACCTGAGTACTAACCTGCAGTACCTTTGTATCCTCCATGTTCTAGGTAGAGGTACCTGAGTACTAACCTGCAGTACCTTTGTATCCTCCATGTTCTAGGTAGAGGAACCTGAGTACTAACCTGCAGTACCTTTGTATCTTCCATGTTATAGGTAGAGGTACCTGAGTACTAACCTGCAGTACCTTTGTATCCTCCATGTTCTAGGTAGAGGTACCTGAGTACTAACCTGCAGTACCTTTGTATCCTCCATGTTCTAGGTAGAGGAACCTGAGTACTAACCTGCAGTACCTTTGTATCCTCCATGTTCTAGGTAGAGGTACCTGAGTACTAACCTGCAGTACCTTTATATCCTCCATGTTCTAGGTAGAGGTACCTGAGTACTAACCTGCAGTACCTTTGAGTCCTCCATGTTCTAGGTAGAGGAACCTGAGTACTAACCTGCAGTACCTTTGTATCCTCCATGTTCTAGATAGAGGTACCTGAGTACTAACCTGCAGTACCTTTATATCCTCCATGTTCTAGGTAGAGGTACCTGAGTACTAACCTGCAGTACCTTTATATCCTCCATGTTCTAGGTAGAGGAACCTGAGTACTAATTGAGTACTAACCTGCAGTACCTTTGTATCCTCCATGTTCTAGGTAGAGGAACCTGAGTACTAACCTGCAGTTCTAGGTAGAGGAATCTGAGTACAAACCTGCAGTACCTTTGTATCCTCCATGTTCTAGGTAGAGGTACCTGAGTACTAACCTGCAGTACCTTTGTATCTTCCATGTTCTAGGTAGAGGTACCTGAGTACTAACCTGCAGTTCTAGGTAGAGGAACCTGAGTACTAACCTGCAGTACCTTTGTATCCTCCATGTTCTAGGTAGAGGTACCTGAGTACTAACCTGCAGTACCTTTGTATCTTCCATGTTCTAGGTAGAGGTACCTGAGTACTAACCTGCAGTACCTTTGTATCTTCCATGTTCTAGGTAGAGGTACCTGAGTACTAACCTGCAGTACCTTTGTATCCTCCATGTTCTAGGTAGAGGTACCTGAGTACTAACCTGCAGTACCTTTGCATCCTCCATGTTCTAGGTAGAGGAACCTGAGTACTAACCTGCAGTACCTTTGTATCATCCATGTTCTAGGTAGAGGTACCTGAGTACTAACCTGCAGTACCTTTGTATCCTCCATGTTCTAGGTAGAGGAACCTGAGTACTAACCTGCAGTACCTTTGCATCCTCCATGTTCTAGGTAGAGGAACACAAGTACTAACCTGCAGTACCTGTGACTCCTTCATGTGTTGTTTGTGCATAGTTTTAAGCTCTTGTAGTTGGAGCTCAGCATGTCTCATATCCTGTGTGTTACTTAATGTATCTTGACTTCCACTGCTATCTCTCAGGCTTTGATTCTCAATGCGTAGTGCATCTAACTGGGCATTGGTAATCTGTGCAGAATCAAATGTATTCAAGAAATTCAAAGACAGACACACAATGTGGCATGGCTAAATAAATAGAGAGTATCTTTGCAATCTGAACCCACAAACATCTTCAATAATAATGGATCAACCGGAAAGTCTTTTACCAACTTGTCTCTCCTAAGTCTCATATAAATCTACAAAGCCTTGCACTGACGTCACACATGAAATGTTTTCTTGAAAAATGACAACAATTTAATTGACAGAGGATACATCACACAATAAAACAAATGATGTCTTTTGATGATAAAATTAGATCCACATTTGGGCATTAACTAAAGAGAAGAGACACTTTTTTCTGTGTCACATACATGTCCACACACTCCTATACACTGCTTACTTGCAAGTGCTGCTGGTATGTGTATTGAATATGTAACTGGCTGCAGATCATGAGGCATCCTATGGTTGCTCTGCTAAACACAGCATCCTAACTGCAACCCTACATGTACATGACAACTTGAACATCTTATGCAACACAGCAACTTCATGTTGTTTTCAAAGCTAGTCAAAATAAACCAAACATTTTCTCTAATTTTTAAGATGATTGACGTGATTTCAAATGTGAGTGTCATGTTTATTGAGTATTTGAATATGCACCTGCAGCTCATGCTGATGCCGTTCACTCTTTTGGGCTTCCTCCCTCTCATTTCTCTCGGCAGATGCAATCTTGTGACTCAATGTTGCTAAAGTCATATCACGATGATGAAGGTCAGAGGTCAAAGCTGCAACCTCTGACCTCATACCATCAAGATGTGAAAGGTAATGCTGCTCTTGCTCTTTGTTGTGTTCTTTGGCCTAGTGTACAATACAATGGTAAACATTGTGGTTACAAATTTCTTCCTGTGCATAAACAAGAGTTGGGGTGGTTTCTGCACCCAATGCAACAAGGCTGAGGGTACAGTAGCGCATGATACTTTCATTATTCTATAAGTGAGCATGGGACAACAATGATTATTGATAAGAATAACCATAACATTACCAACGGACACAAGGAACTTAGAAAGAAGAAAAGGCACAAATCAGACAAGCTGAGATGTTGGATAAGATCCAGGTTAGTTGATAAAGAGAACTCAAAGCCAAGAACGGTAAGTTATAAATAATCAAAATATTGTGAGGTCATTTTTGTATTAACATCCACCAAGATTTCACTTGTAGAAAACCCATCCCTGCATCAACACCAACTACACACTGAGATAGATTACCACTGAAAACCATCATTCCAATAACATGAATGGAAATTCAAATTTTGTGACTTTTTATCAATAAGGCAAAGAGTAAAGCTATATTTCAACTGTTTTCTACACTTTTTAAATTAAATCAAATGTATGTCTTTCACTGTATAATTTTAAATGGTTTATACTCTGATGTGATTTATCTGTCCCGGCGCAACACAGGAATGTCCAAGTGTCTAGCTTTTTAAAAGTAAGGTTTAAATTACAGAGCTTTAAGATATTTTCTGCCAGGCACCAGACCAGCACAAAAGGAGATTCAAACTAAAGCTGCATGTATGTCATGTCATGTACACCGAGACACCAGACCGGTACAGAAGGAGATTCCAACTAAGGCCGCATGTATGTCATGTCATGTACACCGAGACACCAGACCGGTACAGAAGGAGATTCCAACTAAGGCTGCATGTATGTCATGTCATGTACACCGAGACACCAGACCGGTACAGAAGGAGATTCCAGCTAAGGCTGCATGTATGTCCTGTCATGTATGCCGAGACACCAGACCGGTACAGAAGGAGATTCCAGCTAAGGCTGCATGTATGTCATGTCATGTATGCCGAGACACCAGACCGGTACAGAAGGAGATTCCAGCTAAGGCTGCATGTATGTCATGTCATGTACACCGAGACACCAGACCGGTACAGAAGGAGATTCCAACTAAGGCCGCATGTATGTCATGTCATGTACACCGAGACACCAGACCGGTACAGAAGGAGATTCCAGCTAAGGCTGCATGTATGTCATGTCATGTATGCCGAGACACCAGACCGGTACAGAAGGAGATTCCAGCTAAGGCTGCATGTATGTCAAGTCATGTACACCGAGACACCAGACCGGTACAGAAGGAGATTCCAACTAAGGCTGCATGTATGTCATGTCATGTACACCGAGACACCAGACCGGTACAGAAGGAGATTCCAACTAAGGCCACATGTATGTCAAGTCATATACACCGAGACACCAGACCGGTACAGAAGGAGATTCCAACTAAGGCTGCATGTATGTCAAGTCATGTACACCGAGACACCAGACCGGTACAGAAGGAGATTCCAACTAAGGTTGCATGTATGTCATGTCATGTACACCGAGACACCAGACCGGTACAGAAGGAGATTCCAGCTAAGGCCGCATGTATGTCATGTCATGTACACCGAGACACCAGACCGGTACAGAAGGAGATTCCAACTAAGGCCGCATGTATGTCAAGTCATGTACACCGAGACACCAGACCGGTACAGAAGGAGAATCCAACTAAGGCCGCATGTATGTCATGTCATGTACACCGAGACACCAGACCGGTACAGAAGGAGAATCCAACTAAGGCCGCATGTATGTCATGTCATGAACACCGAGACACCAGACCGGTACAGAAGGAGAATCCAACTAAGGCCGCATGTATGTCATGTCATGAACACCGAGACACCAGACCGGTACAGAAGGAGAATCCAACTAAAGCTGCATGTATGTCATGTCATGTACACCGAGACACCAGACCGGTACAGAAGGAGATTCCAGCTAAGGCTGCATGTATGTCATGTCATGTACACCGAGACACCAGACCAGTACAGAAGGAGAATCCAACTAAAGCTGCATGTATGTCATGTCATGTACACCGAGACACCAGACCAGTACAGAAGGAGATTCCAACTAAGGCTGCATGTATGTCATGTCATGTACACCGAGACACCAGACCGGTACAGAAGGAGAATCCAACTAAGGCCGCATGTATGTCATGTCATGTACACCGAGACACCAGACCGGTACAGAAGGAGAATCCAACTAAAGCTGCAATTATGTCAAGTCATGTACACTGAGACACCAGACCGGTACAGAAGGAGATTCCAGCTAAGGCTGCATGTATGTCATGTCATGTACACCGAGACACCAGACCGGTACAGAAGGAGATTCCAACTAAGGCTGCATGTATGTCATGTCATGTACACCGAGACACCAGACCGGTACAGAAGGAGATTCCAACTAAGGCTGCATGTATGTCATGTCATGTACACCGAGACACCAGACCGGTACAGAAGGAGATTCCAACTAAGGTTGCATGTATGTCATGTCATGTACACCGAGACACCAGACCGGTACAGAAGGAGATTCCAGCTAAGGCTGCATGTATGTCATGTCATGTACACCGAGACACCAGACCGGTACAGAAGGAGATTCCAACTAAGGCCGCATGTATGTCAAGTCATGTACACTGTGTTATGTACACTAATGTTATGCTGCGTCTAAGACAAGATTTGGATGTTTCAAGGAAAATGATCCAGTCTAGTCTGCCTCATAATAACAAGAGATGACTGCATTTGAATTTTATTCTAACCTGATTCAGTTGCTGCTTCAGCTGTTTGACCTGAGAACCTTCAAGATGTCGTAGTTCATCTATCTTCTTTGCTAATTCAGTATTCAATCTAGCACACTCCAGATGAGATTCATCTAATCTATTCAAATGATAATAATAGTACGCAAAGTTAGCACAGTGCTTTGCAACAAACTAAAACAGAACAGCAGTGATGACTCAAATAAGTAGATTTGAAGCTGAGTCTTGAATCAGTTAAGCTGTACAGAATGGTGAATATAACTTGTAAATCATTCCAAAGATCAGAAGCTGCAGAATACAATACTTTGTTAGAAGACTTATATTTAGTTTTTGGCTTTGTTAAACATGGGAATCAAAACTGGAGCAAAGTTGACTGTAATTTGGTTAATAAGGAATAGTAAGTTCTTTGAGACATAGGTGCACAATCAATGAAGATAAAAGTAACAGTTTTAAAATCACCACATTCATGAACAGGAAGCCAGTGACGTATTTTAAGGAGGGTTGAAACATGATCAGACTTTTGGGCAATACATTTTTATTTTGCAGTTCTGTTTTGGAGTTGTTGAATTTGTTAAAACAACTAAGGCCTGTTACATGTACATGGCCCTGTGAAATGAGTAGCAAGCCAAAACGATCATAAAAATGTAAACTACAGTGGTTTCAAATCAGTCGATTGTTCACACATTAAATATAGGATTTATGAAGATTTCATAAAAGCAAATTCTAAAATATATTTCTGCTGTTACTCATAACCACCCCGTATGAAATAATAGAGATTGGCAATCAACAGGGAGTTGAAATTGTTGCATCATAGCAAAAACGTTGTACCTCGTTTTTGCAAAAGCGTTATATCCCGATTCTGCAAAAAATTTTTTACCTCGGGTGTGCTTGTTTTGTGTGTACATCCGGGCTATTTTAAGCTCAATACAACATTTTGACAATTCAAACTCCCACAAAACGTAAGTTCTGTTTTAGGAGATATAACATTTTGCACTGACATGGCGAAATGATGTATTAAAACTACCTTGTTTGTAATCTCTGCGTTTCATCCTTGAGCCGAGTTTCTGCTTGTATCAATCTGCTAGTCTCTGTATCTTTCTCATCTAGTTTATATTGAAGCTCATGAATTTTATGCACTATTTCTTGAGCCTCATCTTCCTTCAAACATCTAAACATTCAAGGAGTTAGTTTATAACATACAGAATTTAGAATAAATATACAAGTAGGTGTAACACTGAGATTACAAAGTGCCAGGAAAAAGAGCAAATAATCCAGCAGTACAAGGGAAAGCTCAAAATAAATTATCTCAAATTATTAAATTCTAAAGTTGATTGATTGTTGACATCTAACATTTATAACACATCATTCATGTTGTACACTTTATACTGACTCTTCCCCCTTCAACTATTTCATTCTTTACTTTATTCATTCAGTGATGCTAGTCGTTTTTAATTATGATATTAATGAATAAGCCATTTGTTAAATTTTAATATCTGGTACATTGACTTGCAATCAAGAAAACTGGTATCCTTGAGTTCCATTCCTTAAGGTTGGTTGTCAACTCTTATGTAACTACACAAAAGCTTGACCCTTACCATATGAAATAGCTACAGTGGATCTAATTTGAGGAATTCAAATTGAGCATTCAGTTGTACTTGTGACCAGGCAAGTTATTTTACTTGAAAATATGAAAATGCCTCATTAAATCCACATTTAAATTGATTAAAGTTACAAGTCTCCTTGGCCAAGTTTGTACCATTTCTTTTATTGCCTATTACCACCTGCAACCAATGTACACACAGTGGGTGCATCTGATTAGCTCCTTAGGGTCAACCAAGATCTGACCCAATTGCCTTAGAGTGGCTTTGATGTCATTGCTGTGGCTCACCAGAGTCAGACCCAAGTTGGGTCTGACCCGGGTGCATGACGTCACAAAAACAAACTTTCTTAATGGCTGCCATTTCAGGAAGTTTGACACACATTTTCTCTCTTAAAACAGTGACTTTGTATTATTTTATCAGAAGACATGTACTTTTGTATTAACATGAGCTTGTGAAATAGTCTAATGTTGCAGTAACATGAGCTTGTGAAATAGTCTAATGTTGTATTAACATGAGCTTGTGAAATAGTCTAATGTTGTATTAACATGAGCTTGTGAAATAGTCTAATGTTGCAGTAACATGAGCTTGTGAAATAGTCTAATGTTGTATTAACATGAGCTTGTGAAATAGTCTAATGTTGCAGTTGTCTCATGATGCATAGATGTGTGAATGTTAGGGGAGGTTCAAAGAGCTCAAATAGCTATTGTTGGGGGCTCATACATTTACAAACAGCATTTAAAGTTAATCATACAACAGGCCTAATACATCATTCAATTCACCAATCTGATCTCCATAGTTTAGTTTTGCCCTCACTGACATTGTTATATAGCAACGCAATCCCTGATGGTACCATGTGACCCTCAAACAATGCCATCAATTACCTGATCATATCCTCCTTAAGAGCCAAAGATTCCTCCGTCTGAGCTAGTTGATGTTTGTGTTGCTTCATGGATTGTTCTGCACTTCTTATCAATCCATCCCGAGATTCTAACTCACACCTCAGATGGCTGTTTTCATCTTCTAAATGCTGCAATATGAAATACACCAACCACTCAGTTGGAAGTTGCAAACTTTCAATGGACCTTATGCATTGACATCATCACGCCGCCATCTTAGAGGTAAAACAATGACGCAACAATGGAAAACGCAGCGCGTGAGCCAATGAGCAACCTCCTTTTGACCTCTAGCAGAAGATGTGCATCCTACTCAAATTATGTCATGTGCTTAAGGTCTACACAGATATGTCTTGGGAAATATTAATTGATATCGATGCTCATTGTTGACGAGCCTGTGTTAGAAAAGTCTGCCTGCACTGGCAGGAAAATAATGCCACAATCTTCAATATTTTTAAACTGGAAAAAAAAACCCAGATTAGTCACAAAGTTAGGTCTCATCTTTGAGATAATTAGTGGAACTATATTTTCAGGTTTTTGGACCCTTTGAGTACAAAATGATGCAAATTTGTGTGTTATTAAACAAGAATGTTTGACACGATCAATGCTGAACTTGTAGTTTGTGATAATTGCACATTGACATATTAGTTATTGACTTCAACTGCCTGTATTTCTTACAAAGGGACGCAATCAGCTGATCAGCTGAAAAGTTGCATGCTTGTCTAATATGCATTATTTGAAACACAAAAAACAATTACGATTCTTTGTTTGCTGTTGATAGAATTATTGGGTATTTGATGACCATGTCATGATTTTGTTGAAAATTCTCAAAAAATAAAAGAACTAAATGAATACACATCAAGAGGTTGACTCTCATTAAGAAAAGCTCTGACCAACAATATCCCGGTTTAAACAAGGTCAGGCTGATCCTAAACCACTTCATGCACGTTACTATGAACCTTAATATGGAAGGTAGGAGCAGGCATAGCAAGATATGGGATGATAAGACATTTTGTGGCCTGTTACAGGCAAAGCATTGTTTCAAATGCTTTTGTAACAACAATAACATCCGGAATGAATTTGTACCTTTTCCAGCCTCAGAATCTTTGTTTCTAGTTTGACAGAGGTGCTACTGAACGCCAGAGACATCAGTTTGCAACTCACATGTTTGCTGTTATGTTATTAATCCCAAGCATAAAAACAATACTGGGATTAGGTCAATAAAACATGAAAACAACAGTGATTCCAAACACCATCAGCATTCAGTAATTCAATGTCACATCTCCAAGATACAAATCCGTTAAATTTTCTGAGCATTGGATTGTCATTTTCAGCCAAAAGTAAAAACGTTTTAGTTAAAATTGGTGTACAGAAAACTTAAGGAGTTAAAAACAAACAAACAAACAAACAAACCCAAAATTGCTGTCAATCACAAATTTCTTTTGTATACAAAAAGAATAATTTCCAGTTTTGCCAAATTTTCGTGGGAAAAATTGTGTGAGATCACTTTCCATTGCAAAATTGAACACCTAGGAAGACTTCTCTGGTATCCCACATTTGCACTACATCATTCAACAAGAACATATTTACCAATGAAAATCAATTTTCCCTGCTTGACACTGCATCCATTATTTTCTTAACACAAACAGCAAGTAGACATCAACGACTGTTTTTAATTGTGTAAAATGTAAACTGTATTAATTCATTAATTTATTTTAATCAAAACGCCTTTATCAGCGATACTTATAGCTTGTGTACAGTACATGTACATGCATGCGCAGAGTGTCATGCACTGTTTATAATCCACTAGGTATTGTGCACTTTATTACTACACTGCGTGTATTAAACGAGGTTTGCATGATGCAGGGAAAATGGTCTAGTCTGGTGGACATCAAACTAATGAGAGTTGACTGTATTTTGAAGTACAATTTTTTGTAGCATTATTATTTATACTGTCCTCAGGTCCTTAAGACTTCATACCTTAATATGAGCGTCCATCTTGTGCAATCGTCCATCTCTTTCCCTCCTCTCTCCATCTTCATTCCTCCTACTGTCCTCCATCTCATCTAACCTCTTCTCAAGACGTTGTATCAAAGTATTCTTATCTTCTACAGCATCTTGTGAGCGTGTCAAACAGCCTTCTAAGTGAGCTAATCTAGACTTAAAATTCATCTCAGTCTGTTCTAGCAGTTGGCGCCTTTTACCTAGCTGGTCTTGGTAACCAAGTGCCTGTTGCTATAGAAACAAAAGTCAAAACAATCTTCATGTTCTGAAAAGCCAATTTTTAATGAACCTGATACTCCACCATGTCCACTAATTGCTTGTATAGTGTTGATTAAACACCAAGGGTTTTGAATATGCACACGATGACCCTTGACCTCTTTACATTTGTTTTGTAGATAGTATAGCTTTTGCAGTTTTATCATTTCATAATTATTACACGATACATTTACAGATTGATGGTTATTACTATTTTTCAAGATAACAGTTAGGGAAAGCCAACATACAGTGTACTGCACAACTTAAATATCTTACAAACATTCCTGTGACTTTTTAAACACAAATGTTTTTGTTTTTTCAATATGCAAGAGATATTTCCTTGATTTCCTTTGTTGAGAGAAAAGAAGATAAGACGAGAGTTTCAATTAACGAGACTAAACCTGGGCCTGTTGGATTTATAATAGTATCATTTCCTTCACATGACTGCAAATGACAGCAATGCAGTCTTGGTGAATATCCAACAGAGGTTAGATGCTTTGACTGAGCTCTGTTCTCCCATGTGTATTACTCATTCAACGATTAATCTTAATCCTCACTGCTCTGACACAATGGTTTATTTCTTGAAGACAAGAGGATTGCAATAAATGACATTCTACTGAAAGCAATAGCATAAACTTCCTCTACAATGCCATGATAGGAAAGTGGTATCATGAACTCAGTCATTTTTCAATTTGTTAGAAGCCAGATTTCAAGCTAATTTGAATGAATTCAACCAGTATGTGTGACTTCAGTCATGAAGTAGGGTCCCATCTCTACAACTCATTATCTGTGGTACTAAATTTCAAGTTTGTTGGTTTTTGTAGCCTAAAATGTTACAAAACTGTGGTTTCTGCAAGACTTGTTTGACACGGTTTAAATGTGCTATTTATAGTACAGTCATCAACTTTCAACTGTCTGTTACATATTGCATTTAAGCTTTGATAGGACTTGGTAGCTAGTCTTGTACTGAGCTTCCTGCCGCTTGTTCACATTTGCTGATATTCAGCTGTTTAATGATCTAGTCTACAGTTACTGTGATATTTCTGCTATACTACGTACATACCTTCAGTAGCTCTAATTTGTCTGCCATCGTCTTTCGTTGTGTTTCTAGACTCTGTATTTGTTGCTTGAAGGCTCTCTTCTGAATCTCCCAACCACTGGCTTTACTTTGATACTCCTGTGTAGCAAAGAGGACAATGAACCCATGTACATGTACACCTGCTTCACTCAAAATAATCATTTACTGATAAAAAACAGGTTTTTAGATTAAAAAACGGGAGGGGGGAATAGGCTTGTTGAAAGCTATGTTCTCTTTTTTGATACATTTCCCTTTCTTTTTATTGCAATGTCTGCTTTTATTGCAATGTCTGCAAGTTATCTATATTGTATTAACCTTCATTGACAGGTTAAAATGGTAGCTTGTTTTAACTGAAATCTTTTTTGTAAGTGCCTGAGGAATTTGGAGACTGTTTTTTATTGAAGTTTCCACAATGAGCCACTTTATTATATTGTAATCAGGGATGCAACTGTCACTTTGTAAAAAAAAGAAGAAAGTTCCAGGCACAGAAAGACTTTGTACTGTGTTTTTCAGTTTTCAATGGCAGCGCTGAGAAACTAAAATAAGAGGAATCAGCTATCAGCTGAAACGTTGCATGCCTGTGTAATGTGTGTAGTTTGTTTCTGTCTTGTAACTTGAGAGTTTGATCTCAATCTGATCTCTACACCATGTTCTCACACATAGACATCAAGGTTTCAGTCTAGGTCTAGTCTGGTGCAGAATCTACCTGGAGTGATAGTTGTACTTTCTTGAGTTCATCGAGAGTATCTTGAAACTTAACAGTCACTTGACTCTTCTCCTTTTCTGCTCCTACAGCCTGCTTACTATGATGTCTCTGAACTCTCTCATAATCCCGTTGTAAACTACTCAGCTAAAGATACAATAGATATTTCATGTTTGCAAAAATAAAGCACTCACCCTAAATGTTCATCTAAATGGAACAGTGATTTGTGAAAAAATAGGGTGCATGCTGGTACATTTAGTATTCAGGTAACACTTTTGAAACTATTAATTGCGGTAACACTATGTGTGACATACTTTCCATGAGCAGAATCTAGTAGCGATAAGAACTTGTCTTGCTGTATTCATCATCAGGAGACTGTCCCCTTGATGATGAACTGGCTAGTCAAAACATTGAGATCAAATTGATCTCACTCAGTGATAGCAGTCTCCAGTCTTCGCTAGAATGCACTTAATAGACTATACTGGAATATTGTGCTGTGGGGCCTCACAGCCAAAAGGTGCAAGTCGAAAAGTGAGGATCGAAAAAGTTGGCAAAATACAACGAAAAACAGAGGGTGCGTTAAAAACTTGGCTCAAAGATTTTGAGTATTCTGGAAGCGACCGGTAGCCTCATCCCTTTGATGGCAGGCAGGGCAGCTTCCTAGAAGGCAATGAATGACATAGCAAAAAACAGGGCTCGAATTTGGGGAAAAAAACCCACAAGACTGCAGGGCTTGTAGCTCAAAACTTTTACTGGACCAGAAAATTTCTTACAAGACCGGAATCAAAATGAAAAGAACACTCTATACAGTTTCACATTTGAGCAGTTTTTGTACCAAGCACTAAGAGAAGATTTATGAAGTTTTTCTTTCGGGTAATACAGTACTTCAATACTCAATTTATCAGTTTAATAAAAAAATACAGTGACATGTTATTACTAAAAAACACAAGACCGCCGGACTTGTACAGTCATAAGTTTACTGGCCCGACACTAAAATCACTGGCCTCGGGCCTGCGGTCCAGTGTCAAATTCGAGCCCTGCAAAAACAGCTGCTATGGGCAACTGGTTCTAAATCTTGATGGTGTGTGGATAGGAGAACTTAATATGGATCAATGGATGCATCAGCAATGGTGTATTTCCATGGGTGGTCGTGATGTTCAATGAAGTGTGCTGGCTGGGTGATTGATGGAAACTGGATCTTAACAAGTCCATGCTGGATTTCATAGAACATTGTCGTTTGGAAGAGTTGGTCGTACAGGGAATTTTTAATCATGCCTGACTTTCCATGATATTCAATCAAAATGGCATAAAATGTGACCTTTTGACTGACAAAAAATTCTTCCTTTGAATGTACAGACCCATTTGTTTTTGACATCCAATGATGGCATGTTTCAAATTTCGCTCTGAAAATGTATCCAGTATAATGGCATTTTACACCATTTTAATGCGAGGTTAGAAACTTGGAATTTTCTTTCCATTTTCACGAGGACTCTGATCTGTTGGAAAATGAGTACATCACACAACTGAATTTGACCTTGGACAGTTGGAGCCCCTCTAGAATGTTAACAAAGTATACTCAGGATATACATACTCAGGATATACATATTGGGATAAAAGTGAACACCCCCAAAAATATTTTCAGTTATTAAGCAATAGAGCTTATAGTTTGATATTTCTTCGATGGATGCTACAGCTATCCAATGCTAATATACATACCTGAGTTCCTAGTTGTGCGAGTTTCTGCTCATACTGAGATGTGAGTAATCTTTGATCTTCCTTACTGCTATCTAATTGGTGCCGTAAGCGTCCAACCTGCAACAAGTAAATGAAACCATAGAATAATCTATTCTACGTGGTAAAACAAAGTGAAAACATAAAACACATGATGAAACAATTTCTCTTGTATTGCGCTTGGAAGCATCTAATGTGTAATGCAAGACACCATGGGATCAATGGACCAACATCACCAACCTCTTGCAAACTAAAACTTCAATGGAAAATGCAGGTATTTGAATGAAATCTTCACTAAAGCTTTGTGTACTGGAACCACAGCTACACACAACGTTGGAGAACAAAACATTTTCACTGGGGGGGGGGGGGGTGGCGGGGGAAAAGACATCATTTGTTTATATTTTAATTTTGGGGGCCACTCACTTGTTCATTTCATTTGGGGGGGGGGGGGGCAAGGGTTATGCCAATATGAACCATTGTGCAGTTCAATTCTATTAGTTTGGACTTTGTGTTTTTATCATCATCTTCATTGGTTTTGTACATGAAAGTGAAGCAAGGACGTCCTTGCTCAGTCAAAAAAAACCCAGACCATTTCTTTCATTGGGTAGACATACTCACATGCATAATTCAATTGTTGCACACTCTGATGGAGCCCATGGTGTTTTGTACACATAATGGGTGCCATTTGCCCCAAGGGTGTACAAAACCCATGCACCCCACCCCATCATAGCATACAACAATTGTTTTGTTAGTAGCCATGGTAATACTTTGCAGAGGAGGGGAGGAACAAACATTAAAGTGAAATTAATTATATTTCTTTATTAACTCATTGTTGAACATTGCATTTCGTCACTTAGTTGAACAACAGGGAATTACTTAGTAATTGAATTAATGAATTTTGGTCAAAGATCAAATTTCTGATCTCGTCTTTGGAACAGAAGAGAATCCTCTTCTTTGGAGGGGATCTGCAGCTGATTTCACGAAACGCTAGGATTAATCCTATCTCAAGTTAGGACGAGTAACTAGTCCTAACTTAGGATTAATCTTAGGGTTTACATGTTAAAGTGCAAGGCTGGGACTCGTCTAAGTCCTAAGATTAATCCTAAGTTAGGAAGAGTTTGGTGAAATAGACGGCTGTTGTCATCTTCAAATATTATTTTTGAACAAAAAGCAGGTGAACAGTTGCGAACAAAGTGTAAACATTAATGGTGGTTGTAGACAGAAATATTGCTTCCCTGTTCCCTATAGCACATTGCACGGGAATGTAAATCAATTTACCTAGTACCAGCATAATTACAACCTCATACCCTGGGCTTTTAAAAATATTGTACAAGGGTGTGGAAACAACCAACAGTGGGCTTGATCAAGGCAATACACCCTGTGGGGTACATTACTCATGTTCCCCTTAGCCAGGTAAATTTTAGCACACATGATTGGTTCTCAACCAATTAAATTCACAATCTATTACCATGGTATTTATAACAAACATGTTTCACCCAGTAGGCCTACACCACAAACTTCAATTTGGTCTTCCATCGTTTGAATATAGTGTTTTTCTTTAACAATGTCCCAATTGGTTTCAAAGATATCCTTGGTCTATCAAACCAACTACATGTAATAATAAAGTCCTTTAAACACCCTTTTGAACCCTGAATTGCTCAGAACACAAGAACAGTATTAAATCAAACATGCTGTAAAAGACTGGAACATATTCATTTATTCCATTACATTCACACCTGCAGTATTTGCATTGCATTCCTTTATAAATTATTCATTGTTTTATAACATTGAGCTCAATGTACAATTTATGATTGGCCTGATTCCTTAATACTGCAAGTTATTTTCAAGTTATTACCATATTATTTTCACTCACTAATGTTATTGTTTTCATTCATTAATCAATTACTTTTCTCTCCCTCTTCCCATCATTGTCTTTTTTCCCTCACCTCTTGTGGTCAGACCAGCCCCTTCCCACCCCTTTTGTTGCCCGTCTCTCTGTTCATCCCCCTGTTTTCTCTGTGTGTTTTCATCTCTATCATCTATTTCAACTTGACTGCTTTTGTTACACCAGTACACCTGTTATGTTTGTAGTGTTGTCATATTAGCCTTCGAGAAAGACTCTGCTAGGGTCGAAACGTCACAACCTATTTTTTTGCATTTTAGGTCCTTTTGGTTGGTAAGCAGTTTGCAATAGCTAATATTATTTTTCACAATATTATTTTCACGGCTTACTTGGGATGATTCTTCTTGAAAAAAATGTTCCATTGTTTTTTCTACAAACCTCTTGGTGTTTGACCTCTAATAACGCACGTTGTGACATCACTTCCTTATCACTTGACCTTAATTGACCTTTAACACCTTCAAGTTCAGTTTCCCATTCCATCTTTCTGTTATGCACCATGATGTCTATTTGTCGCATAAGTTCTTGTAGTTCAGCTTCACAAGAGGTCATTGGTCCAGCAAACAATCTACATGAGAACAATGAACAAACTGAAATAGTAAATTATTCATTGAAAGCTTACTCCAACTACATGTACATGTAGCTATCAAAATAAGGATGGAAAATGGGATAGAAACTTTTGAAAGAAATTATTTAAAAGAGTTTTGATACCTTATAAAATGTTTTAACTATTCTAATGGGAAATTCAAATCATAAAAGTATAGGAAAAGTATATCTATTTATATACTCTGTGTTAGAGATTGGATTGGCTTGCAACCTAATTAACTGTACCATTCAACATGTACCTCTAGTGGTCTACCCAAGTCTTTAAAGGGCCAATGATGTCTTTAGTAGAACTGATGCTAATGTTGCCAAGTCTTTCCGAACTTGACTCAATTTAATACTTAGGTGTTTACAATGTAGCTGAGAATGTTCTTAACAAATTCAGCTTGTGAGCAAATATTAGACTATGTTTTAATTAAGCCTGTTTCTGCTATTCTGAGTATTAAGGGACCTGTTGCCTTGGATTGGGTGATTTGGGCAATAAAAAGCATTTGCTATGAAATGAATATGGTTGGAAAGATGTTTCGAAAGTAGAATATAATGATCCACACAAGTATGCCTTAAAATTGTGTGGTCAACTCTCAGCCAGACGGCACACCAGTTGGGTAGACTAACCAGGATGTACAAAATCTGTTTCCAAATAATCACTAATGGGGAAATGTAGAAAGCAAAAACAAAGAGTACAAAGAACTACAATATTCGACAAAAGGTTCTTTCCAAGAACAACCAAAGACTGAAACAACCTCACATCTACTGAAATGTACAATCAACATGACATCCTGCTATCCCACCCTTCATTATGAAAGAAATATTGTTTGAAAAAAAAGATTACCCATGTAATTATGCCTCATGATTGGCCACGTGCCATACCTAAAATCTAAATGTTGGAGTATGTTTTCAGACTAGGATGGGTTGCCAACTACGTAATTTCCTTCCTCCATGCTAGTACTACACTAACTATGATCTGGTCCTGGTAGGATGTCAGTCTTTGTATCAGTGGCAGTGCGATGGAGACCGACACCGTAGAACCACTACCAGGGATTGGGAGTTGTAGTGCATGTACTACTACATCATAACTCCTAGTCCTAGTCCTAGTACTAGTAATTAGTTTTTATTATAATGTTAAGCTAATTGGCTTGCTAGTGCAACAACCTCAGATGGTTCTAGAAGTATGACACAATAGCATTTATCTCTCATTCTGTTCGAACCATACCAACTGTAGATGGGACCAGTCCCAACTTGACATGCTTGAGGTCAATCAAACCTCACAATTAATTAACTGGCAACATCTCCTGCATGAGGTGAGTTTAGTTTAAACTTTAGTTCTAGGAGTAGAAGTTTACATCTTTGAATTGACAAATTTCAAAACATTACATGATTCATTGTGTGGTGGGCATTGTCACACGCACACGGTCATACTAATTAGCGTCAACAGGCCCATTTCACGACAATTTAAGACAACTCAAGACAACTCAAGACAACTCAAGACACAAGTTTAAAATACCATCAAATACAACGGTTGTAATCAGAGTGTATCTGGAAACACGTTTAAAACTGACTGGAACCATTGTGCATACATATTTTTCACGGGAAAAATTGTTTTTTTCGTAAAAATAGTCAACTTTCTCTGTCTGTAGAATTGGCCATGCTATTGCGCTTGCGCAATGACATTGGACCGCACCATTACACTACAGGTAAGTGCAATTTTTAAGTCGAGCATGGTGCCCACACACTCATGTCAATGTAAGAAACTCTTCATAATGATATTATAGTTTTATTTACATGTATTTCTTTGTTTCTTTGTTTCTTTCTTTTTGTCTTTCTTTATTTCCATTGTTCTTTAACTTTTTTTCTGTCCCTATATTTATAGGGTGTCGTGGCCTAGCGGATAAGAGCACCGAACTCAAGCTCTGGTGCTTCTGTTCAGCAGAGTGTGGGTTCGAATCCCGGTCGTGACACTTGTGTCCCTGAGCAAGACACTTAACTATAATTGCTTCTCTCCACCCAGGGGTAAATGGGTACCTGTGAGGGCAGAGATGGTTCTTGTGATTGATTTAGCTGAGTAGCGCATTATTAATTGTTGCACAGGCAGCTGTATACTCCCCAGGGAGCTGAGATGGTTTAAGGAATGAATTAAGGCCCAGTGACCAGGGGTAATAATAAGCGCATTGAGAGTTCTCTCAGAACTGAAAATGCGCTCTATAAGAACGTAATATTATTATTATTATTATATTAATTTCTTTTTGTCCTTCTTTCTTTCTTTCCTTCTTTCTTTCTTTCTTTCTTAATTTCTGTCTCTATTTTTGTCTTTATTTACTTGTTTATTTGTTTATTCCTATTTTTTTTCTTCATATTAATCAATTTAAATAAAATGCTCCCAGGCGCTTTACAAGACGTAAAAAAGCAAAGACTTATACAGAATAAAATACACGGAGAGAATAATAAAACCAGGCAAAATGATAGTAAGCAAGACTCTGTAAAAATTAATTAAAACATGTAAATTACAATGGAAAAACAATAAGAAACATTCATTATTTTAAAAACATTCAATGATTTGATAAGGAAGAGAGTTCATTCATCATACTACTTTGGTGCTTTCTTACTACGTCAACCCCCCTTACTGACACTGTACACAAGGGTAGTTCCCAACCCCTAACACAAACCCACCCATATCATAATGGTGCGGTCCTAAATCATTGCGCAAGCGCAATAGCATCACGTCGGCCAATTCTACGGACAGAGAAAGTTGACTATTTTTACGAAAAAAAATGTTTTTCCCGTGAAAAATATGTATGCACGATGGTTCCAGTCAGTTTTAAACGTGTTTCCAGATACACTCTGATTACAACCATTGTAACGAGTTGTCGTGAAATGGGCCTGTTGACGCTAATTCATGTAATTAGTACGGGTACGACCCCACGCACACACACAGCCACAGGGCAACTTTTTTTTTAGGCAACTTGATTTGCATGCACAACACAACAACAAAGGCAACACTACGGGCACCACGGCAGCATGCACAAGAAACAAGAGACATTGTATGATGTTGATGTTGGAATGATTGAAATTGTACAAATACTTTATTCCAAGGTTTTTGTTTCCAAGACCACGCTATCGTCTCCACGACCACGGTGGAACAAATAGCGGAACCAAACCTCCACTACTCACTAGTTAGTGTAGTGGTGGGGGTGGCATTTTAATATTATTTAGGCTTTATTTACCCTCCGTCCGGTCTAACGCACGGCTAGCGTTAACGAATGTACGACTACGAACGATGAGTGTGTCGGGAGGGTCGGGATTACGGACGGGGCCGGAAAGCATTCATTGCCTTTCCAGTTTCAACATTGAATATTATTAATGGCAATACACTCACCCAACGTCATTTGCTTCTTTGAATAAATCTCCTTCCATCTTTAATGAAAACATCTGCTTAACTCGGTTGTCAATCCTCAAAATTAGAATCGTATTCGTATTTGTTAAAAATAGAACCCATGTTGTCAAAATGTCACTGTCACTAAACTAAAACAACCGCTCGATTGTACTGCCGTCCGTCTCAAGGGGGCGCTGTACTCATTTAATTTGTAGCTGCCGCGGTGGGACAGGAGCGTGTCGTCCTTGGAAATCCCCTATATTTTGTTCAGGTCCCCCACCCACATGCCCCAAATAATGTTCGTGTGCTCCCCTTACTTGAAATCTGGACTTTTTTAGATTAAAACTTACTAGAGTAAAATGTTACATTTTATACGCTTGCACAATGTTTTGCGGTTTTAAAAACTATTTTTTCCATGCTACTAGAAAATATCATTTGTTTTTACACTCACATGAAATAACATGATACATGTAAGTGGCATTACAAGAGCGCTAAGGGGTTTTGTTTTTGAGGAATGCAAACGGAAACTACAGTTTCATGGTCAGACGTTCCCCCTAAAAACAGTAGATGTTACTTTCCAAACGCCAGGAGTCGATCCGTCGATTGCTACTCGTGTATAAAGATCCAAAGTAAATGGTAGGCAGCAGAGTAGTAATACGTAGACTCGCTACACTGCTTTGAGCTTATTCTCCCTGAGAAGTGTTTTTGTACTTAGGTAGGATAACCAGTACAATGATCAATTCGCAAGTGTTATTCCATTGTTTGTAGGTTTCTGTTTTGATTCAGACAATTATTAATACCTTTTTCTTAAAGTTGGAAACCCAAAGTCGCTGATTTTGATTTTTTTTTTATAAAGCTGCCTTATATTTATTTCTAATTTTTGAATATTAAAACCCACGAGTCCCGTTGCTGCAGTCACTACACACCAATAAATCAACGCCAGGGGTCGATTCGTGAAACGGTTTTCTCAACTTACACCTTATTATTCAAACTAACCAAATCAAAGACTAGCATTACATAAACACATGTTTCATGTAGTATTACTGATTTTTTTCCCACATTTTTCGAAAGCTGCCTTATATTTATTTCTGATTTTTGAATATTAAAACCCACGATTGACTTATTGACTTGTGGTTTATTACTTGATATTTTATTTTATAAAGCTAAGGCCATCTCCCCTACTAATATTATATATATATATATATATGTTTGTTTTTTTTTTTGTTTTTTTTTGTTGTTGTTTTTTTGGTTTTTTTTTTTGGGGGGGCAAAATTAAAAACGGAGACATCACATCCCTGCCATAGGCAAATCGTAATCGTAAACAGTAATTATGTTAATGGACATTTTATGTGAAAATGCGTTTTTAGACGACTGAAGCAGGTTTTCTTTTTTACTTTCAAGGTCGTAATATCTGTCCTTAAAACTGTTCACAAGTTAGTATGTCCAGTAATGTTTTTATGCATTTACATAAAACTAACCATCAATTATAACGCTCATAAAATCCCGGTTAAGTACTCTATGTTGATGGGCATTCCAACGGAATTGACAGTTTTCTAATTAATCCCCTGCTCTAAAAATGACGTTTACCTAAATCGCGTTTGCATACCTCTTCCCATCCCGTGGGTGTACAAGGGCATGGCCATGAATGATGATGGGCTGGGGTGGGGGAAAATTAGCCGGAACAAATTAATTGTTAACTTGAGTGGAAGTTGTGGAAAATTTTGAAATTGTTAATGAAAATTGTTTATTTCAAGAAAGCAGATCTTTTAATTTGGAAGTCAGGCTTTGTAGTAATTATTAATAATGATTCCGATGAGCATGGCGACGAATACTAGTATTGTAACGACTAACAAGTTGAGACCCTTCTGTAAGCCCCAAGAAAAAAGTGAATAATACTAGTGCCAACTAGTACTTTTAGTAGCAACTCCGAACAAATTTACAGAACAAGGAATTATCTCTTTTTTGAACTGTGGTGGCTCTGAAAAGAGCCGGTTGGTTTTGAGTAGTACAAATACACCGTCTATTTTGAGGTGGTGTACTTGGTGACAGCCTTGGTTCCTTCGCTGACAGCGTGCTTGGCCAGCTCACCGGGCAGGAGGAGACGGACTGCGGTCTGGACCTCACGGCTGGTGATGGTGGACTTCTTGTTGTAGTGGGCCAGGCGGGAGGCCTCGGCGGCAATACGCTCGAAGATGTCGTTGACGAAGCTGTTCATGATGCTCATGGCACGGCTGGAGATGCCAGTGTCGGGGTGAACCTGCTTCATCACCTTGTAGATGTAGATGCCATAGCTCTCCTTTCTCTTTCTGCGTCTCTTCTTGTCGCTACGGGGAGCTCCCTTGGCCTTACCGGCCTTCTTCTGTCCCTTTCCACTAGGCTTAGGAGGCATGATGTATCAGTTGTGTACGGCAATGATTGCAGAATGAGATGACCGGTTGAAATGGAGCAGATTATATACCTTTCCGATATGCAAATGAGTGATCTTACACTGAATTTTCCTGGCAGCAGACAAATTGGCCGCGTAATATTTCCCCCTTTTTGTGCAACGTGATTGGTCGAGGAGATACACAGTGCCGTGTGCAAACAATTGACTGCTGCGCTGCACGTCGTACATGTACATGTTGTGTGTACATGTACATGTAACATACTGTACGTGTACATAATGCATACATGTACACATGCACCCACCACACACAACACATCGAACAAAGGATTGTGGATGGGCGGGCTAATAAAATGTCGCTCCGCTATTGGACAGTGCTTGGATCCCTGAAAACCCTATAAATACGGAGTTGTGGTTTTTCATGGGCATCTTTCTAGATAAGTGAACCTGTACGAAGTACTAACAATATGTCTGGACGTGGTAAAGGTGGAAAGGCACGCGCCAAGGCCAAGAGCCGATCTGCAAGAGCTGGGCTTCAGTTCCCCGTGGGCCGTGTCCACCGTTTCCTTCGCAAGGGCAACTACGCCGAGCGAGTGGGAGCTGGTGCCCCAGTCTACTTGGCTGCCGTCATGGAGTACTTGGCCGCTGAGATCCTCGAGTTGGCCGGTAACGCCGCCCGTGACAACAAGAAGACAAGAATCAACCCCCGTCACTTGCAACTCGCCATCCGTAACGACGAAGAGTTGAACAAGCTTCTCAGTGGAGTCACCATCGCACAGGGTGGTGTACTGCCCAACATCCAGGCCGTTCTTCTGCCCAAGAAGACCGCAAAGGCTGCCAAATAGACGCTGAATACTCGGCTCTAAAACCAACCGGCTCTTTTCAGAGCCACCCCATCTTCCAAAAAGAGATTTAACTTTGGTCAAAAATAAAACGGTTTAACTTAAAATAATTGTGTAGTACTAGAAAACTACTAATATTTAGTAGCAAGGACTACTACTACTTTACTAGCACCACTGCCATTACTGTTTTATTTCATGTTTAAGTTTTATTGTTTTAAAGTGTTTCGAAAAACATTTTGAAATGCAGACGTGTTATTATGAGACCAAAAAAATTGATGATATCGGGATATATAACATGAATAATACTTAACATTCTGCATCCATCCACTGAGCGAGCCATTTTGACCACTTTGGCATAACAGTCATTCAGTTTCACTTTTTTAGGCATTCCAAGCAACACTCGGTCATATTGCAGTCCTTCGAGTCATGTAAAATCTGTATTCGTAGCAGATTGTCGCAACTAAAAAATTATTTGAAAATGGGTGAATTGTTAAATGATTGGCTATCATCATTTTAATTAACCGCATTATGACCCAAGTGGGCAGTTCCTTATTATACACTGTACATGTACATAATTCAGTTGCACGTTGGAAGAAAAAGCCATTAAAACTCCTGGGCACAGGAGAATATTAATAATGAAATGCTTCATTTTGGTGTGGCATTATTTTGATGTAGGCTCACTCACCTCATTCAATGCACTCCTTCAACATCAGCCGTTTTGTCCCGAGCATCCTCCTTTCCATAGCTCTCGGTGTTGATATTTAATTTGTTTTTCAGCTCTTTGGTTGTTGACCATGTGTATGCCACGTGTCATTGTTGTCGGGATGCGTTGATTATATAATTTTCTTCTAAGTGACATTGGTTTTTCCTTGTCCGTTATAATAGTAATTCTTTGTGCATTCCAAAACACTTCAACCCCCATTGATCCAACTAATTGTTTCTTAATTTGTATCCTCCATTTTCAGTGTTAAGCCGAGGTATTTGTATGTTGTCCACTTTCTCTATACCGTCACCGTTTAGCACGAGGAGCCCAGATCCGTTTTCATATCCAAACGCCTGACTGAGGTTAACATTTTACACTCTGCTTGGCTTAAAACTGCAAAATCTGCAAAACTAAAGCCACAGTTTGCAGTCTAAGCTCTCTCATATTATTCTGTATAAGTTTAACCTCTCCATTGGGCAACTAATCTGACGGTTTTGTGCTGCCATTGTTTCGATGTTTCAAAGGTTGTCATGAACTTTGTTTTATACTTTGGTATAAATGACCCCGAAATAAATGTAATAATTTCTACCGGATGGTGGTACATGTGTCAGCATCCTGCGACACTATTAAATTTCGTCTGAAATGCCCGTTGATTAGAAATCAATAAAAGTATGTAGAAAAATGTGTATTTCCAAACTCACTTTGGAGAATCAAATTTCCGTGGTGTCCGTTTGTGAATGCTTCGGCCAAAGATGCTGTTGGTACCCGCTTCACCACGGTATACACGTGGATGCGGAGCCGTAAGGGTGTAATTTTTTTCAAGGGGGTTTTTCTGGCCACATTTCAATGTGCCTTTTTCTTAAAAAAAACCCACCTTTTCAGAGCATTTTTATGTAATTTACTAGTTTTACAAGGATAGCGTAAGTGTAAAAACGAATACATTGTCTAATGAAGAAAAGTTCCAAAACATAGAAATTATCTCATTAAAATTCTGGGAATTTCCGATCCCAAAGAGTCAAGAGTTCCAATTTATTTATTTATTTATTTATTTATTTATTTATTTATTTATTTATTTATTTATTTATTTATTTTTTTTTTTTTTGGGGGGGGGGGCACGTGGATGGGCTCGCCAGTAAGAAAGACAAGAAGCAGAAGAAAGAAACATCTTGCAATGCCTGGCACCTTCCACTTTCTTGACTAAGTGCAGTTGCATTCTTTTGGCTTTCCGTCTTGTTCTTTTTCGACCATGTGGTTGCAATCACAAGCAACGGAGAATAGTGTTGCAAGATAAATTAGTTAATTAACAATACAAAACTTTATCACCTACTGCTGATTAGGGGCTAGGGTGCAGACAGCCCAACGGAGGATAAATCAACAAGACATGTGTCGGGCATAGTATTACGGAATAACAGCTTGTCGGTTACCTCCATACACTCCAGGTGTTTGTTGAGTAAAATGCATAAATTACATTCGTTCAAAATACATCGTTTAAACAAACATTTTACTGAATCCCTTACCCAAGTTCACAAGCTCAACAGTCTTTTAGAGTAACAGCTGAATTGTTTACACTGTACAGGCGTTTATTAAGCATAACACATAATCACATTAAAAACAATACATTGAAAATGTTACAAAAGACCCCTTGCACGTCGTGACGTCACAAGCTCAAACAGCGTCCCCACTGAGAATGATAAAGACCCATTGTATTGGCTTTCGTTGGCCCCCACTGGTTTCACTCATAACATGACCGCAGTGGGAAGGGCTGATGATTTTATACAAATTCTTATTCAGGATGTAGTGATGCATGATGGGACCGATTGTACTGCAGTCGGCGCAATGCACACAATCACAACATGGGCACAAAAATAATGATGAAGCATGCAGGCTTCGTGGATAATGTAAAATATCATTTTAAACTAAAGTACGAATGTTGGGACTGTGATAGGGTGTTTTGCTTAGCACATACATGTCACATTTGACCTTGGCGTCGGCGGAACGGTTACATAATTTGATGTAACCATTTTAATAGCTTAATAATTCTAATAAGAGTAAATTAATTAATAGGTTGTCGCCTAAGGTTTTTAATAAACACAATCCAAAATTATTAACAATAAATTGCGTTCGTGTTTCACTTACAAACTTAGGATCCTAATTGTGCCTTTTCATAAAAAACTAGATGTTTTAAAGACTACAGAATGGAAGTGGATAATAATTCTTAATACTGTATATACAATGAAAAAGACAATTCTAAAAATGGTTTTTAATTAAACATCATTAGTTTCAACCCGCTGCTACAGTTAATAATCTATAAAGTCAAATCCAAAGAAATGTTAGTTACGGTATATTTGTTATGATGTAGTAGACCAATATGGCGGTGCACGTTATAAAGTTGCATCCCTTTAAGCTGAGCCCTCTACTGCCGATTCCCAGGTTGTATTGAAACATGGGTTTGATCCACTGATCTCTATTATACTGTATAATAGAGATCAGTGGTTTGATCCCTGGCTAAACAGAAAATACAGGTGAATGGCTTCTGACCGGCCACCCCAAACAAAAATATTGGCAAAGTGAGGCCTACATTTACGACTTATAGTCGTCAAGGATTCCACAAACAAACAAAAACCTGGGCGAACAAAAGCCTCCTATGCGACCAATGGCATTTTGTTGTCTTCACCGGGCATGCCTAAAGCGAAGCTTACAAAGGCGGTCAGGAAAGACGGGGTTGCTCTTACACAATCCTCTCTTCTATATACATTGTGTACATGTATGCTTAGAGGACTGTAGTTCCAATGTCAAAACACCTATGGAGCGCGTGTGTACAAAAAGTGTTTGAGTGAACAGAAAGAAAGACGTGAATTTGGACGTTTATTGACCGATCTCAATGTTTTTTGGATATATGAAAAGGAGTGAAAGGGAATTCAATGAGCATGGTAATTTTTATGACTGGTTATAATATACGAGTGATATGCCTATGGATTTTTCAACGGAACTCGGGAAAGTACTGAGTATACAGTGCTGAAATTATACACGGCGGTGTAAGGGCAAAGACCAACTAATATTCCTTATCCCCGATTCAAAGTTTACGTCTACTAAATCTTTGCGGTACCCACTGCTAAAATACAGGATTCGAACTGCCCAGGCCAATGGGCTAGCTTGGTGGTCTGGTATGACATCTGCTATAGCATTGCAAAGGTAGTGGGTTTGAATTCTATCCGAGTAATATGGGATGGTTTTCAGACATATTTTCAAAAGCCAAATTACAGAATATTGAATAAGGAAGATGAATTTACCCGCATTAAGAGAAACAACATGTAAACAACAAAGCTAGTATGCATTGTTCATAACAGATGTACAAAACAAGTATACATGGGTTTGTTTGTAACAGCTTGTTTGATGATTGCTCTGTAATTATTAGAGTATACATTCTCTGCTTTTAAGTGGAAAATTGTTTTAAAAACATTAAATTCTCACATAAAATATTTTATCTTATAAAATGTATCTTTTTACTCACTGGTAATTTTTTATAAATCTAAAAAATTCGAAATGAGGGGGGAATACGCCATACGCCCCCGTTATGCCACTTCCTTACGTTTATGCCAGTCAAGATGACGACAGATTTTATATACATGTAAACCAAGATCCATTCTCACTGAAGGTAGCGTTCTGAAAACCCCTAGGTCAGAACTGACAAAGATCCTAAACCTGTGGGTGCGTTCTGCGCAATCGTTGCTAACATTTGCCAACAATTTCTTGCTAACATTTGCCAACAATTTCTTGCTAACATTTGCCAACAATTTCGAGAAGAACGAGTTGTGCGCCACCAACATTGGCGAACGTTAGCAACCAAAAGCAAACGATTTCGGAGGTGTTGGTGGGTGGTTTTAAAATGGTGGACAACAAAATAAACGAAAGGTAAGCAGACGATTTATTTTTTTGCCACGAAAATAATCAAAATGCGTTTTCAGTGGTTGATAACGCAGTCAGTTGAAATAACAACTTAATTAGTTGATGCTGTTATGTACAAAAAAGGACTAAAACTACTTATGACAGCAAAACCAAGTTACAAAAAAGAAAATAAAACATTATCGACATCTTCATTACAAAGCGCCGCTGTATTGACATCATGAAGTGCGATACCAATCGTTCCAATTCCATCACAAACGTTTGCGCAAACGGTTGCGATCTTTTTGCGCAAGTGTAGCGCAGCCAATGTCCCATCCAGGGGGGCCTAGCCCATATTTGGCTCAGCGTAAACTGGAATATGTGTCGAAATGACCCAGAAATGGGTCAAACTGCTGCAAAATCTGAGCTCAAATCCAGTTTGTCTTAACCAGTTTCCGGGTCAGCCTGACCCAGAAAGGTTGGCCTCCCGGGACTTGGAATCTAGGTCAACTCTGAGGAGTTTTACAGTGTAACGTAGTGTCATGCCAAGATGAGTCTTTCAGTAATTATATCGACACAAGGAAATGCAAAAACTGAACCTGCTTACCGTAAGCAAACAATAGGTGCTTACGGAAGCAGGGAATTCCGCGCTTACGTCAAGCGTATTTCACGGGTTAGTATAAAATGTTTACGTGTGCGCGTGCGTATAACTCCACATTTACCAGGAATTCTTCGCTTAAGCCGCGTTCGCATTGGACTTAAAATGGTTAAATTACCGCTGCAAATTGTTAACTTACCGATATTAAGTCCAAGTGCGAACAGCCGGTAACTTACCGGGGTGGTAAATTACCGCCACAGCGCTGTTAACTTAACAGGCCGATTCGAGTCGCGGTAACTTAACAATGCTAACTTAACAGGGACAAGAAGTCCAATGCGAACGCACCAGCCGGTAACTTAACGGTCAGGGAGGGCACCCTCTCGAAATCTAATTTGTCAACCTACGCGGCGTCCCTGGTAAGTTACCGGACACAAATTCATCCAAGTGCGATCAGCTGTTAACTTACCGGGCCGGTAAGTTAACTTACCGGCCCGGTAAGTTACCAGACCCAAAAGTCCAAAGCGAACGCGGCTTTACACAGCTAGCACAGAAACTCGGCGCTTGCAGAGTACATGTACATGTAAGCGGATAATGGTGATCGTAAGTGCTGAATTCGGCGGTCAACAGAGCCATGAAATTGGGCCCAGATGTGATTACCCCAAGCATTGTTTTAGAAACACATGCCAATTTGTTAAGCTTGCACACGGACAACAAACACAACCAACAACCCCCGAACACAAACAGCATATAGGCCCTAAAACTTTTTGGCCGTGGAATATACACTTAATTGTGTACCCATCACTCCTGGTCCAAAACCATGGTTGTACTAAACACAGTCTCGGTATATACACCGTCAGGTACAGGTGCGTAACGACCGTCAACTTTACGAATGGCTCTATTCTTACCGCAACGTTTACGACAGCACAGGAAGTCTAGTAAAGGTTTACGATGAACGCCACTGATTAGGAAGACAACAAATGGATTAAGACACGAGTTGACATATATCAGCACATGGGCTATCTCCATCAGACGTAAGTAGAACCCAACAGGCAACGACATCAAAGTATCAGTGGAAGCATACAGAAAAAACATACTTATGAAGTGGTAGGGAAACCAGAAAACAATAAACGCAACAGCCAAGACAAGTACCACAACAGCCAGACGACGACGGGCACGGATTGCTTCCACAGATCCACCACTCGATTTACTGCACACTAAAACTTGTGCCATTCCTACGTAGCAAATTATGATGATCAAAACTGGCAAGAAATACGTCAACACTGCGTATGAAGTCGAAAAGGCAGCGATGGCCAATCGGTTGGGGGGAAGCAGACGGCAAAAGTACATAGACCCACCATTAAAACTGCGATAAGAATCGGTTTTGCCGAACACCAACAAAGGTACAGAAAAGCAAAGACCGATCGTCCAGACCGTCACTAAGATGGCAACTGTGCGTTTCATCTGGATGCGCCACTTCAAGGTACAAAAGCGCTCTATGCTTACTGCAGTCAAAGATGTTGAACATAATACCTGGCCCAATGCCCAAGCTCCACCCATGAGCTTGCATAAGATCGTTCCGCCTGGTCCTTCTGGGAAGCTCACAAACAACCACATCATTGTTGACATAGGGACAGAAAAGACGAACATCATGATATCTGCGATTGCGAGGTTAACCACCAAGATGTTAGAGGTTGTACGCAAATGAGGGCTCAGCAAAATCACCTACAATACAAGAAAACACAACAGAGAACCCAGTATATCAATAACCATTTGTAACTATTGTAAAAGCATGCGTGGAGAGTGTAATGGGCTTAAACCGCACAGTTTGTTTTACATAATTTATAACCTCTGTTCTTTGGGTTGGAAAATGTTTTATTCACCGGATTTTATCAGGAAGATTGTATTTCAAGATGTATCATATAAAACTTCATTTTAACTTCATTTACACTGTGATCATTGTGTAGGCTACGAAGAACGAACGGGTTGCCTTGACATTACCGATGTTTGAAGATCAACTTGAACGAAATTAACATGATTGTTTTTTGTTATAGAAACTTAAGGTAAACGAGTGTGGAATGATTACATGAAATTGATTAAAAAAAAAAAAAAAATGTTTTCATAATGTAAAAAAAACCCCACCAAAATAACAAAACAAAACAAATGTCACGCTGGGCAAGAACGCCTAGTTCCACAAAAAGACCCTAAGACTAAGAGCCTTTGAATCAAAACAGGACTGTGACATCACACTACGGACTCGATCCAAACAAGACAATGGAAAATAAACAACCTTCATACAGTCCGTGTTGTGACGTATTTTACGTCACACGGACTGGTTTTTCTGACGCACAACTGGGTGGAAAAATCACTAGTTCAGAAATCAGGGGGGGGGTGCCAAAAACTAAATCCTATAATCATTGCCAGACAATAATAAAGCGATGTACAATGGTAAATTGTTTAGTGTTTACTGAATTACCAGCAAGAGAGCAACATTTGCGGCGATACCAACGACTGCCAAGCACAAAGAAACAACGACGTTCCAAGTCCAGTGAAGTTGTCGAATATTCCATGTATCATTCGAGTGGGTGTCCTCAAAATACTCCTCTATATTGTATGATCCATTGCCTGCAACAAGAAAAAAAACCCTGTAATTTCTCAATAATGTTGAACAATGAGATTAGAATCAGCAGGTCAAATTTTTCAGATTAAACAGTTCACAAAATCACGGGAAAGTAAACAGTCAAACTGATAACGAAAACATAACTATACAAAAATTAACAAAGTTCCATAGTCGATAAAATGTAGTTTGTGAAATTTTCTTCCAGTTATCCTCTAAGTATAACAATTTTGTTTTTAAGACGGAAGTTAGCAGTCGCTTGATTTAAAAATATTTAAAAAGAAGAAAATAGAAAAAACACCCCAAAACGAATGGACGACTGACGGTGAAAAAAGAAAAAGAAAAAAAGTTGAGCGTCAACCTGTGATATTTGAGCTGACCCCGTTTACACTAGATCCAGAAAGGTGGATCAGACCCGGGTCTGTTCCGGCAATGTGGATTAACGGCTAGTGTAAACACAAAAAAGCCGGGTCAGACCCGGTTCAAGATCCGGCAATTTTAATCCACCTTTCGAGGAGGGTTGAATCCGTAGTCGATAAAATGTAGTTTGTGAAATTTTCTTCCAGTTATTCTCTAAGTATAAACATTTGGTTTTTAAGACGGAAGTTAGCAGTCGCTTGATTAAAAAGATTTAAAAAGAAGAAAATAGAAAAAACACCCAAATGGACGACTGACGGTGAAAAAAGAAAAAAAAGAGTTGAGCGTCGACCTGTGATATTTGAGCTATACGAACAACATAACTGGAGACATAATATAGAGTTGAGTATCACACCACGTCCCCCAGTAGGTGAGTAAATTGAATCTAACACACTACCCGTTTCTATACAGTATTTATATGAGGTGACAAAAAATACGTACCTTACTGAGCAAGAAATTGTAAACAGTATAGTACTTTGGCTGGTAGGACCCTATTGTAAGTTATTTCTGTGCCGAATGTATCTGTTCTTTGACTCTTACCAAACATTTTAACGCTTATATGGCACGAAAGACGCGGGGGGGGGGGGTTATGAGCGTTATGAAATTCGGCCCTGATCGGACTAGTATATGGTATCACTCCTGGAAGACACAAACCAACCTTGATTTAGTAACCAACCAAGTGGTGGCACCCGTCACATATTCCCGGAAGTCACAAAACCAAACTTGATTTGATTGATTTGGAAGTGCTACCAAACAAAACAACCTGCTCAAGGCTGACACGGTGCCCCCATGGCATTATTCTATCCTGGCAGTCACAAACCCACGGATGCGTTAAAGGGACACTGAGAAAAAAAAGAACGTCATAATTATACGTCACAATGACGTATAGTAGGCCTATACCTCAATTATGAATTAGCAGAAGTCATAAGTATAACCATTTGTACAACGCCAAGAGATGTAAGTTATCATTACAACTTTCCCTTTTCTCTCTCTTTATTATGTCCGTATAGGCCAAGCGCTTCACAAACCGACCTCGATGTTTGTGCATTTTTAAATGGTGAAAACTTTAAACAAAATTGAGGCCAAGAAAACCCGTCGGTCCCCAAAGCCTGACTTAATTTACCATGAACTCTATTTCAGTACCATAGACAGTATTTCACAGTTGACATTCAAAACGAAACTTTCAAATAACTACATGGTACGGTTTTACAAGAAGTTAACATTTTTTGAATTAGTAACCTTAACATTTTGCCAGTGGGGTATAAACTACAACAGTATGTCCATGTCCAGGGCTCCATCATGCACATTTTTAAATCTGGAATTTTGAGATAAAAAATTACCACGCAGACGTCAAGGAATTTGTTTTTACTACCACTCTTAACTTATGAGTGCATCATTAAAGTAAATTTGACCTTGGCCTAGGACAAATTGACCTTTGAGCCCATCCTCCAAGATCAAAATGATCTTGGAGATAGTCTCCAAGGTCAAATTGACTTAAATGGTGCAGTCATTTTCTAATAGGCCTAGATAGAGTCATGGTAGTGGAAAAATCATTACAACCTACAAGACGCTAATCTTACGTCAAAACATCATTTTATTTGATACCCTGTTTAGAGCGAAATATGAAACATGACTTCATCGGACATCAAAAACAAATGGGTCTGTACATTCCCATTTCCCTAGAGTTATTTTTGAGCCAGTCAAAGTAATAAATTCAATGCCGTTTTGATTGAATTTCATCAAAATTCAGGATCACAACATTCTCTATTCAAAAGGTACCGGCCATATTTCAAACTACGACACTAAACGTTTTCTATTTTGACCAATGATTGCGCTCGATCTAAGAAAATCAAAATCAAACACAGTGCTATTCTACACCATTTTAGCTCCAGTTTAGAGACTTTTAGTTTAAAATGTCCGTTGTTTCTATTGAAAAATGAGTGGATCACGAAACTGAATTTGACCTTGAAGGCCCTAACATAGTAAAATGGCCCCCTATGCATGTATTTAGTGCCTATATCCCTTTCGGTGCCATAGGGTTAAACCGCAAACAAGAAACCTGACGTCACCGTGACCTGTGGGGAACCTAAAGGCAGGACAAGTAGTCACAGACATTTTTGGGATTGAAAACACGGTGGGAAACTTCAGGGGAACGTTGTGAAATTTGTACATACAATTTGACGCCAGTATTATTTAGGTCTTGTGTGTCCATCGAGGGGCACTATAGAAACTTAAGTTTAAGTTGGCCAGAAGTGCCCCTAGAAAAAAATGGTGCACCAGTTTGCCCCCCCCCCTTATAAAAGTAAAAATTGTACCCATGTTTCGCTGCTGCATTTTGCTGTCCAGTCTGACCTGCAGGTCACAAATCTCGAATACTGGACCCAAAGTAGTTCTCTTCTTACCGCCGTGCACAGTCCCAACTGTAGTTGGGACGCCCCAACTTTAACATTCAAGTTGGGACCAGTCCAAACTATAGTTGGGATGATTGTCAAGTTTGGGCGGAACACATGATCTTCACCAATACTTTGCGGTTACAAATCACGATTCCATCTACACAACCCTTCCCGAACTGATTAAATCTAACCTGTGTAATCCATCATCAATGGCGAACACTCGGCCTGTCAGTTGAAATGTTCAACAACTTCTGATAGGCAACGGTCACAACCGGAAAATGGTCGCACTGGATTCTACAGTACGCCTACAATGGATATGCTGTGCAGTTTGGTTCTAATTCACCTCTGACAGACAGTAGCTATGACATAAATGTTCGTCTAGAAAGCGAACCAACCACCATACCATATAGCAAGTATGGAAATGTGTTTGTACAATCATAGAGAAAGATCCGGTCCTTTCTCTTTCTTTGGTTGTGTTTTTATTACGTGAAACGACATGAGTTGCGTACACGTATATGTTCATGGAACGCCAAACGGGCATTTAAAGGGACACGTTGCCCTGGATTAGGCGATTTGGGCTATAAAAAAGCGTTTGTTATGAACTGAATTTAAATGAATATGGTTCAAAAGATGTATTAAAAGTCTTTAACTGTATAAACCTTAAACTTTCTGCTCACTATTACATTGTATATGAATTATGTAATGCAGTGTTTTTGACAGTATGGAAATAAATGTGAATTGAATTGAAAAGTAGAATATAATGATCCACACAAATATGCCATAAAATTGTGTGGTTTTCCGTATACTTCGTGAACTAACACGGCCCGCCACTGGAGTCAAATTTTTGACTCCACAACATGGCAGACGGTGTTAGTTGACAAAGTAATTTGTCTGGATCAATATATTCTACTTCTAAAACATCTTACTAACCATATTAATTTCAATTTTTTTCATAACAAACGCTTTTCATAGCCCAAATCGCCAATCCAAGGCAACATGTCCCTTTAATTACCATTGATCATCGGGTAACGGTTACACAGTGTGTACATGTACGCAATAGTTGATCGGGTCTGTAGCCGTCGATGCATAGGCCTATTTATTACTCATACTTTGCGTAATGTAAATGTAGCCATGATTGACTTGCATTTGTTTACCTTGAATAGCGCCCTCAAGTGGTCACTGTGATCACTTAGTTAGATTCGCTCGTCCCCAGCGCCTTGCCTTAAAATCAAAGGCGCTGGGATGGGCAAACGTATCAAGCACGCTCATTGGTTAATGCTTAGTCCCATCATGCATCACACTCACACTGCAATCACTGCATGCATGACGTACTTCCTGAACAAGAATCTGTGCAAGCTGATTAGCCCATCCCCCAGCGGTCCTGGATAGGCCGCTGGGGCCGAGCGAATTAGTTAGACAGAAGCACATTGTTGGGAGCAGGCATCTTTGGTGCTCACCTTCACACGTTTTAGCCTAAAGAAAGTTTTGTATCTACATTAACTTTCTCCTTCAGCGAAGTTACCATAGGATGCAAGGAGGTATGTAATTGTTACTTCACCTTGATATAACTGTTTTATCTGCTTGTTTAAAGTAGTATTTTGATAGTTCAGTAAACTTTATGAAACATTATTATTGATGAGGTTTTTCCATGTTCAAAGTCATGCTATTGACGTATTAGAACATGTACTTAATTCTCTTTATTTGTTGATCCTATTTTTACAGTTTTCACGAAGCTTTGGAAGTCTTGTATTGGAAAAGTATCAGATCGGATAATGAACAATGACCATTACTACTGTACAACCAATAAGCTTTTGTCGAGACCCTTGGGCCTTGTGTGATTTCTTGACCGAGTCCGAGTATTTATGAAGAACCATGTGAGAACTGCGACTTTAATGGTACATTCCCTCCTCCACGATGTGAGATAGGAAAGTGTGCGCTGCGATTACACGTAAATAGCACGTTTTTTGCCCCAAATCTCAAATCTTCTGAGTGAAAATTTACGTGAAGATTTGCGATGTTTTGTGTGCCCAAATTCTCAAATATTTACGTAAACATTTGCACAAAAATATCAAACATTTGCGCAAATATTTATGGCAGCTTTCAGATTATTACCGTTGAAAGTTAAAGTTCACAGTCCTACCTGATGATGTCACGGCTTGTTTACTGCCGGAGCAACCGGGGTAATTTTTGGAATTCGTCATTATTTACGCTGCAACGTGTTTGATATGCACTTACCGTAATGTTCGCTGTACAAATAGTGCGCTGTGTGCCATGGCGTGTGTTCACAAGCTGGCGGACACCAGAATTGAGATTTTACTGACTTTCCAGATCATCAAGAAAGGTAAAAAGAAAAAAAAATCATTTAATATAAAGAAATAAGGCCCAGTGTCCCATGGACCTCTGTCCTCCGGAGATTCTATCCCCCATATGGAAAATAATATGGGCTGAAGGAGGTTGATTCAATAGAGGGTGCTATTATCAGAAGACGTTTGTACACAGTTTGCCGTATGGTGGGGGGGGGGGGGGGACCACAGAATCTCCGGGAGGACAGAATCTCCGGCCACACCGGCCCTACCCGTTAGTCATCACACTACCCATTATCGTCATCATGCCCATTAAATTGTATAATATACAAAAAGAGTGGGGACTGTTCTACCTCAGTCATTGACTCTCTTCATGTTTGTTCTCCCATCCTGGAAAAATAAGTTCTCCAAGGCCTACATGTTGATAATTATTTTTAGTGAAACATTTTACTAAATAGTCCTATTTCATGTTTTCACTTTAACATTCTATGGATAAGTCACAACTTTGTTAGCAACAGAAGAAGAACATAGTTATACTCTGTACCATAGGCTTAACAATTAAATTTGTAATTGTGTCAAAACGTCGGCCATGTTGTCGCCAACATTTATAGTGTTTTGTGTAGCTCGGGTTGTATTGGACTACTCAGTTACAGTGGAAAGCAGACAGGCGTCCTAACACAAGGGCTGTTGACTCTTGATCGTTTAGGTACGTTGGTAGACGTTAAGATCTATGAATGTGAGAAGTTTGGAGTCTGTGAGAGCTTTGCAAGAAGTGGAAGGATTGTCGAGATGTAACAGTGAGTAGAAGAAGTGGGTGAAAACACACACAAAACGAAAAAGCAACAAAAACCGGAACGTATTCGAAACGTTGTTCGGGTTGTGCCCCAACACCTACAATACATCTCCACTCGTTTTTAACGCAAAATTGAAAAACTCCATTTCAAGTCAGAAAGCATCAACGCTGTTAAAACTTCAAGTATTGCAAATCTATGCAACAAATTAAAAAACATTTTAACATGACAAGCTCACAAAACATACTCACCGGTAATATTGATGACAAACAAACAGGACCCTTCATTAAGAGCAGTATCAGTAGCTCTACATGTCACTCTTGTTACACCATCGTGGAAAAATTTACCTGACATCACAACTTTGCCAAGCTGGTCTTCACATACAACGCTGTTGGCATTCACTGTAGCATCCACAACATCGGTGGCATTTGGTGAAACTGACCAAAAAACAAGGGCACCAGCCATCCCAGGATCCACATTGGTGGTACTATCGCTTGGACACGTGACAGTTGGTGCTTGATTGTCTGCTGAACAGAACACCAAATAAGTATGTTGGCAGATACTCATCGGATGGTTGAGCATATCAAGTACAACTAGATGTGAAGTGTTTGTAAATTACATACACTAGTGTAAATAGCCTTTAAATGTTAAACTTTAATCGAAATAATATATAATTATCATATATGAAAATAAAAACTATTAAACAAAGCTTTATATTTAAACTCCTGGTTTGGACAGAAAGCGAAGTCAAATCAGGTCATTAAAAATATCAAGAATTTTCATACATCAAACTTTCACAGACAATGCAAAGAATTAAATCACTTGAAATCGCTATGTTATTCAAGGTATGGATTTTAGAAATAATACATTTCTAATTAAGCGTAATTTGAAAATAAATGACGCCATCATGACGTCAATGCTTACTTCTTATCTGAAAAATGAGATTAATAATGTTCTAAATTTTTTACTACTTGAACATTCAACAAGTTTTCAGGAAAATTGTACAGTGTGTTTAAACTTATCAGACAATAATTGTACATTGTTAAACTTTAATTTTGGTTTCTACATCTATTAAATTGTTAAACTTGTCAGAAGGAGAGGGAGCTGTTGAGGACTATGACGTCACTTTAATTTCAACAATACCATTGGCTGCTGCCAATGGGAACCATTGACGACAGCGTCTGCCGTTCCTGGGTCCGCGTTCATCATTGTGACTGTGCTTAGACATTAGACAGTGGGAGGTTCACTCTCTAGTTGAAAAAGGAAATGAGCAGGTTAATGCTCTTTTTAAATTGACCTTCTTGTGCCAAACACATGATAAAATGAAAATTCACTATGTTCAATACATCAGGCCCATGTTTAGATAATACTAACCAATAACTGTAATGTTGAAGTGGCTTGATCCTTCATTGAGTGCAGTGTCGTTAACTCTACAGGTCACAGTGCTTAAACCAACTGGATATCTTCCCCCTGAACTCACTACGCTGCCAGCATTGTTTTCACATCTAATGGTGAGAGGATCTATCCAACCGTCGACAACATCAGTGGCAGATGGCAAGGGTGACCACAAGACGGTGGCATATGGCCTACCAGGGTCTACAAACTCCATTGAAAGAGTAGCAGGTGGTATCACTGTTGGGGGTTCGTTGTCTGCAATCAAGATGTAACATTGCATCAGTAATCATACAGAAATCCAAGGCTTCTTTCAATTTGATTTACAATTAAAATTTACACTACTGCCAATCTTTATAAACAACTAGTCCATTTAAGTAGATAAAACTTCCGGCTAAAGTTGAACAAACCAAACAGTAGATACATAAGTATAATACCTTTAACTGTGATGTTAAACTGGCACATTCCTTTTAGAGATGCAGAATCATTGACTCTGCAAGTCACTGTTGTTAAGCGCACTTGAAATCTGTCAGCTGACCTCACCACATTGCCAAGATCATCCAGACATTCAATAATGGGTGCATCAACAGTATCATTGGCTGTTGGCATTGGTATCCAAGTAACAGTTGCATTTGCCATTCCTGGGTCCACATATATCAATGGGACATCAGCTGGACAGTAGACAAATGGAGCTTCGCTGTCTGTGTAGGTCGTACCAAAATAAATTGCGTTAAAGTAGGCAAGTTTGAAACTTCAAAACACTTTGGCGACACCTTTTTTTGAGCCGGAGGAAAGTTTAAGTTTACTCGAGCTCACTCGCTTGAAGATAAAGCTTGGAAAAGCGCAACCAAAAAGAGCAAACCTTACCTATAATGGTGATGTTAAAATCACATGATCCTTCATTGGGTACAGTATCATTGGCTCTGCAGGTCACTGTTGTTAAGCCAACTGGAAATCCATCCCCTGACCTCACTGTATTGCCAAAATGGTCCCAACAAACGATAGTACAAGGATCAATGGGACCTTCAACACTATCATTGGCTGATGGTGTGGGCAACCAAGTGACACTAGTTGCTGCCATTGCAGGATCCACGTTTCTCAACAGGATGATACTGCTAGGGCAGCAGACAGTGGGAGATTCATTGTCTATATTAGGAACAAACACAATAATTTAATTAAATAGAAATTCAACAGGATTTTTATACAAAGAATCTACCTATACTGTGATGTAATAACTGGCACATTCCCTCAGTGTAACAGTATCATTAGCCCGGAAGATCACAACTAATTCAAATTTCTATATATGAGCCTGATGATATCATTGTTCAAGTGTCGTCAAAGTATTGCCATCTCGGTGCAGACTCAAAGATCTGCAACCTGGTGCAAACATGCTGAAATGATAAGTAGTTCTTGAGATGTGAGTGTTTAAAATATTCACATTTAACATTTCTGCAAACTTTCAGTTACAAAATTTGTATACATTCCATGATTGGTTGCCTAATTGTTTCTAACAAGTTCAACACTACTTTTTAATTTTTGTGTAACAATTTGACAAACCGTTGTATCTATTGTTGCTTTGCTTTGTTGACTTCCCATAGTTTTCCAACGGTTGGCGAAAACTCGGGCTGTGACGTTGAATAGAAAGGTGTTTTGACTGACCCCTTGCATAATTCGCGGAACGCACCACCGAAAATGCGCGTGTACCATTTCAACCATTTTTGGGGTCAACTCCTGATCCTTTGTGTACATTTTGACTCTCAAAACTCTCAAAACGGCCGCCAGAAAAAGCGCGTGAAGTGCAGAAAACTTATGGATGTCAAAGCAATACAATGCAACGCTGGGGAAGAATGCAACGACCAATGTTGACGACGAGACTGAAGTTGTGGCCGGTCGCCAGGACGGACGACTACCACCGCGTCGATTAACACAATCTTCTGGTTACCAAACTGTATAATTTAATGGTACTTTTTGGGCAATTTATATTTCTCCTGCTTTTAAAGAAGTTTTGTTTGATTATAGTGAGGTTGTGCTTCTGACTAGTATAGTTTTATAGCATGAGGCACATCCTAACAAGGAAACAGCATCGTCTTCACTACCTCCAACGCTTTCTTTAATGTGTTACCATTGTACTAAGATTTTCTACTTTAGGCTGCTTTTTTCTTTGCTATCATTTATGAATCTGTTTATTATATTACCTTATTACCGCTGGCTTGAAAGCCACTGAACTTATTATTATTATTATTTTTTTTTTTAAATCTTCGGACATAATTCTTTGTTGGCAGGGGCCGTCCAGGGTAAGGCAAAAGTTTTAAAAACTGTCATCAAAGTGATGTGCCCTCCCAGACCCCGCCAACAAATAGCATACATGTATATTAAAAAAAAGAGAACATAAAAACATGAATATAAAAATAGAGATAATAAAATATTATAGTATAGAACACTACAAAAACTTAAAATTAAATTGTATAAAAGCTGTACACACTTTGCTGCATATAAAGCTTGCTTCGCGGTTTTTTAGTTTCACATTTTATGATTAAAGTTTATTAAATTCAGAATACGAGTTTTATACGAATCAATTTGATATGTTCCAAATCTTGCGTTGCCTTGTGATTATGAACCGATGCATTACATATTTTTTATTCCATCTGTGACGATTTATTCATGTAAAACATTAATGTGTCCTTTTTCGGATGATGGCCTCAGTCATAGATAGTGACAAAGTTGCTGGGGCGTTATTTTTTTATTGGGCTAACGTTGTAATTATTGACGTCCATGCTAGCGACTTTGGACAAAGGTCGTGAACTGCTACGTGCCTATAATAATATGCTGCAAACCCAACAGTTTTGCTATTACCGGCTCCAAAGCTGGCACAATAAGTTTACCCAAATTCACCCATTTCGCTCGAAGTCATTTCTTATGACAGAAACGTTGAGAAGACCTTAGTTTTCGAAGATCGTCTGCATAAATCATAAACAAAATAGCTCAATGCAACTCGTGGCTTCAGTGGTAACAGGAAAGGCCAGGTTGTGTAAAGTAGACGTTGCTTACCGTGGAATTACATCACACTTACAAACAGGTTCCTTTCGATTACAAAAACAGAATTGAAGTTTGGTGACTAATAATTATTTGTGCTCATTACAAAAGTATACTTTTTGTCAACCCGGATTATAAATTACATACCTGGGACTGTATAAACATGCATACCAGCCGCCCTACGTAAAATGTATGGTCCTTCGTTCGTTACCACCCTCTGAGTTACATGCATTCTCATTATTGTAGCTGAATTGAGATCTGTCCACAGCAAAAACGAGCCGTATAGGGATAGATCAAATGGAGCTGTGGCCCATTCACTCATGTTTTTAATGACCGCTCTACCATTACCCTGCAGATCTACCGCCTCCAACGTCTTGGTTCCTGCATCACACCAGTACAACCACCCATCTGTTGATCAAAGATACAGCTTAGACAAATGAGAATACAAATAACGGTTGTTAAGATTACTGCAAAGCACTGTGCAGTTGAAGTGTTTAAGTTTTTTAAATTTAGGTATCACCTGATGAGGATTCTCCACTGTGCCATGGAGGGTTGCAACCAAATCTATCAAATGGTGCTCTTTATAGACTTAATTAGATTCAAATATTCAGCTTTAACACATTTTCTGGGTGAAATGTAGGAGTAGGCGACACATTTTTTAAGTTAAATTGCATTCCTTTTAACTCCTTAAGTGACTGGTATTAAAACAAACCAACTTTCATAAAGAAGTGAATATTATCATATATTATTGAAAGTGCCTGAGAACAGCCATTTTTTGTGGCCCATACTTAAGTAATAAAAACTGCTTACAATACAAACATTTTAGGTCTTCACCTTTGACGTCAAGGGCAATTCCGTTTGGTCTCAAAAGCGATTTTTCAACAAGTGTAACCCGATGACGTCCATTGTAATTGGCACGTTCGATCTTCGCATTGTCTCCCCAGCAAGTCCAGTAAATATGTCTGTGCAATAAATAATACAAAACGATTTCAGACAAAATACGACATCTCGACGTCATTGCTTGGTATACACGCTTAAAAGTGACGGATGGTGCATTCTGTATTGACGTCAATAATATGTTGATGTTATTAACGTCAATATTGTGACTTGTTGCGCCCAAGTCGTGAAACTTGGTATCTACAATGTGTCTGATCGGAGGATCGACGTGTACAATGTCATGGAGTGGGTTTTTGGGGTCATTTTTGATAACTTTAATTATATTATGATAAATGACTGTCACACATGCTGCTCGCCTTTATCGGCTTGACAGTGCCCGGGTATGTTGTTCGATCAGTGGTATTACTCTGTCACTGTAATGCCAGGTAATACCCAGTGGCATGTTTCTGTCACTGAAACGTCCCACTTGCATAGCACGGTTTACCGGTCTCATGAATGCGGCTACCAAGAGAAAGAAAGTCTCCATGGCAGTACCTGTGTCTGGAGCTCCGTGGCTGTCATATCGCTTAGGCCACTTAGAAGTCAACTTGACTAATAGTATTATAAGTCGACTTCAAGTAATAAATTATCTCGCCAAGACGACTTACTGAAACTAATACACTGCGGCGTCTTTAGGAGTCTAAAGTCCACTTGACTTCATAATTTGCGAGTAGTCTACTGACAAGACATTCATAATAATTATCTCATTTCATGTATATATCTTGATCAAAAATCTTAAACCAAAACACACTGTTTCAACATTACATGCCCTTTTGTGGCAGTTGTGATATTACAAAAGAAAAGAAATATTTTTGTGAAATAATATTGCTGAAAGTATGACTAGGTGGCTACTCGTTTTAGGCTTTTTCGTTGCGGTCAGTGACTTCTGAGCAGGTTAAGTATTTATGTGATTACCTTCCACGGTTGTCAGCAACTATGTCTCTAGGACGTGTTATATCCTGCCATACAATAACCCGTCTCTCTGATCCATCAGTTAATGCTCGTTCGATCCTATTATTGGGACTGACATCGGTCCAGAACATAAGCTTTTCCTGTGGATCAAGGGCTAGACCTTCAGGACCTGCATTAACGTCATAGACGGTACAATAATCACTTCTTAGTGCTACAATAATTCTCTTTTTATCGTGGGCTCCTTACATTGTCATGAATTATGACAAAATATAGTTTGATAATATAGTACAGTACATCAATTGTTAAAATAGCCCGTGGTTATTGCTCTGACGTGCTTCACTCCCCCCGGTAAATTTCAGTTATGCCTTGTGTGTGTATTATTAAAAACAGTACAAGGTGTTGGAAAACATTTCTCTTCAATACAATTTATACAAGATTGAGTAGGTTTTGAAGGGGAAAACACAGAAAATGCCTGAATATTTTGAGCAGTTATTATGGCGTTTGTCGAGAGTCGCCAAAGTCCCGTGCCAAAAGTTACCTATACGCTTTGAATCATAATGCAAAATATTGAAGGATGGTGTTCAGGGTTGTTGAAATATGTTTCTAAAAAACGTCTTTGAATTGTTAGCCTATAGTACGCTTTGGGCATTTCGGGTATTACTAGCCGCGCAGGTCTTCGCCCCAAATTCCTCATCCAACATGGACTGGGAAATAACGCGGAAAGGTGTTTGGCTTGTTTATCTACTATAAAAGGCATTCGACCGTTGATATATGTTGATTTGTTGGCAGTTTTTCTCTCTTTGGTTCGGCAGGCTTCCAGATGCACTGCCACCGCAAAACCACTGAACGTCTCCTGTTTGATGGCTGGCAAGACAATAGGAAAACGACAAGGTGTGGAGGAGAATATCTGCTGGTGGTAACCCACCAGAGTTAATCACCTCGCGCATAAGACCCACACATTATACTTGCCTGTTTGGCCAGATAGTGAAAATAGAAAACAGCAGACTTCCAAAACGCACCCATAGAAATGCGGTCGCTGGGGAAAATAGACGGGGTAGGCCAAGAAAGAGATTAAATTATGTCTTACCCCGCTTCCCCTTCTCAAATCAACTTACCGGACAGATTTTCGGACACCAGTGTTTCTTGAAGAGACCCATCCAGTCTGGCACGTGTGATCCTTGGTTGGTCACTTTCTGTCCAGTAAACCATCTGTTCAATTGGGTCATACTCAACATCAGCGGGGCCTTTAACGTTGTCTAACGGTAGAGGGCGGAGTTCAAAATCAACAAGACTCCCCACGTAGATGGTCGAAGCGCCGTAATCTGCCACAAGCAGGAAGTCTGTAAGAAAGTAAATTATATAACTTAATTGAAAAAACAGTCCAGTGTTAACTGAAACTCGATATTATTGTAAAGATTACGAGAAACAAATATAAGAGATATGCAACCAAAAAGGATGATTGTATAATTCGTTACGCTTTGAAACCGTGTACAATCACTTTCCGTTCTGATAGCGCCAGGCATATCATAGGCGCACGATCCAGGGGGTGGCGGGGGGGGGGGGGCTGCACTCCACCCCTCTGCCTCCGTTAACAACTAAGTCCCCACAGGCCTACGCCCGTGGCGGCAGGCTATCACAATGCCCTAATTGTAGCCCTAATAATGCAGATTGCATCGAAAATAAACCCAGAAGATTTAGGTCTTTATTAATTGTAGCAACTTCTTTCAAAATACGCAAAATTGTTTTTGTTGAGACAACAGTAGGCCCTATTAATAATCAAACTATTTCATGTGGTCTCAAGTGAGATTTTTGCAAGTTACTTTAATGACGTTGTTTTTGAAAATATTGCAATATAGGCTTTAAGCTACATACCTGGGCCAAATTTCATATAATTCGAAAAAATAACACTTAATAAGAAATTATTGTAAATTCTGGAAAGCTCCTGCCATTCGTATTGTCATTTTTTTTATTCATTGATTTGATTTGTAACTGATTTTAGATGCCATAAACTATTGAATATGAAGAGATATTCACCCTAACCTTACCTGTTGTTGCAAAGCCCCAAATCTGTGCGATAAAAACAGTTAGGAAAACGAGTGATACTTGATAACTTGGCTTCATAACGATTGTCCTTCGAGCTCCGGTTCTTCGCGTCCGATGGCAAAGACATCTACATGGAAAATGCGGAACAAGCCAAATAAAAAACCCAGTACATCAAGAAAAGCCTGCTGATAAGATCTGGAGATGCTGTTTTCTTTCCCTTTCCATTATAATTGCAACGACCATGTCCGGAAACCACTGACAATTCATACATATCCGCTGCCCAACAATACTTTTTTAAAATAGAGTAAACAAATATTAATAACTGTCAACCTAAGGGTTTAAATATAATTCTTTCAGTGTCATTGTGGTTTCCCTATAAACACTTTTTATCTTTACAGCGAAAACATGATGTAAATTCCGTCTAAGTTGTAGCCCGCCTGACGTGTCTTAAAACTCAAGTTTGGTCTGTTTTTCTTTACAAAGTTAAAAATGTTTTCTACTTTACATTAGATCTTGGCAACTCCGAGAATCGAAACCAGAACAAAACGACTATATTTGTATGTTGTTAAAACACACGAGTGTCCGTGGAATAACAAAGATTTTCCGATTAAAAAATAAAATAAAATAAATAATAGGCCTTCAACACAAAGCAAACGGACGTCAAAGTCTCTAAAAAGTAGAGATGAAATTATTGTAAACAGAGAATATTGCTTATTATTGTCAGTTGTGAAGGATGAGAACTATAACTCAACAATTCGCGCCATTTCAATCTGATGGACCTGAAATGTAAGCCAATTGAAGCTGGTACAGGGCTGTTTGATTTTAACACACTCTACACTTACAAGGCAATAGTTATATCATATTAAAAATATATATATTGAAATAGAAATATAAAAGGCCAGTGAGCGGTAAGGAAGAACTAGTGACAACACATACAATTCCATTCTACCGTAAATATTGAAACTGACATTCCCCAAGAGCACATTAGCTACGGCTGAACAGACAACAACAAAAACAATCTGTAGAGGTTTGTTTCTTTTTAAGTCCCACTCCACACTGAAATGCAGAATTGTCCAAATTACTTTCAATTGAAACAGAGTGAAGAGTTTGGGGGAAACTCTGCAAGGAGCATCATTGTTCTTGACAGCACCAGCCCTTTTCATGCATAATCCAATACGGTAGTCTTACTATGGGGTTCTGACAATCTTCAGACCCCGGCATATTTTGTGTGGAGCGATTTACGTTACAGTTATACGTGCGAGAAGGACATCCATTCACGTCATTTGAATGCTCAAAATGATCAATTCACATAATATTCTGGCATCACACCACATGTTCTTCTAAAAGACAAAACACCACAGGCTGCTTGTTTCAATGAAGTGTTTGTCTAAAAGTATCATTAGATGCACATGACGCCAACTCTTGACCTCCCGTTTCCAAAGTGCTCGTATGAAACAATGGAGTAAAACGTCGCAAATCTAATTGACATTGTAACAGTTTGTATTGTCTTTACGTGGGACATCGTACCAGTCGATATAACAATTACAACCATCCGGTACCAGCAGCTGTCAAGAATTAAAAACTTTAAATAACACACATTTTGCTCAGTTTCAACCAAACAACCGATGAATTCAGTCGAGAAACTGATTTTAGAGCTCAACAATTTTGGCTGATTTTAACTGTTGTTGTATTTCATCCTGTTTCATTGTGATAAAAAGGTAAGTAATTTTATATGTTCAGTTACCCGCGGGCAACATCAGACGTGCATGGACTGATTTTGTGTGCAAAAGTTGCAGTTCAAACGTTCACATTATAATTACTATTAATAATAGTCAGTTCTTTTTCAATGTGAGCCTCTTTTGTTTTTCGCAATCAATGTGAGCTGAAAAAAGGAGAAGAATAAGAACGGGAAAAAGTACTTATAATCTCTTTTCGTGAAATGAAAATCTGTTCGTGAAATGATAACACTGGAACCTGACACAGTGCCGATGGGGGATATTAAAGGTTTGAATGCTCTGTGAGTTTAAGCAGAATATTTGTTGACGATTGTCTTTTACAAAGAGTGCTGCTCTGCAAGTTTAACGAAGCAAAGAGCCATGGCTTTAGCTGGCTAATTAATTCTTATTTTAGCATTCATGCAACAATGATTTATGAAATCACGGTTACTACACAGAATACGCCTGTCGATAAAATAAAAGGATCCCCGATATATAATGGCATCACAAATACGTTGGATAATGATCAGTCTGGTGGTCTTGATGACGTTGATTGCGTTTGATGAGCACACAGTAACTGCACTGGGTGAATCAGCTAGAGGTAAGATTATTTGATAGATGTTATAATTTTGTCATTTAAAGTTATTTAATTGTAATATTTTTCATTCATGAATGCACCCCTGTGGATGGTTGCACACGAAATAAACCATTGCTGTTTTATTGAGTCTAGATGGAGTGCGTCCGTGGATGTCTTGGGCTGTATCCCAGAGACGTGAGTCGGAAGCGACACAGCGCCGTAAAAGGGAGCCACGTGCCTGCGACACCAGCAGCAACGAGGGAACGGAAGCAAATCCTACCAAATAAGGTGAAATAATTTAAAGTTCAGCGATTTATCTGTGGCCCATCATCGTGCCTCATTCTGTTTCAATAAGACAACAATAACCTGGAATGCACCGGTGTGCGGTGGACCCTTTCTGCATAAAGGAGACTGCGGGATGCTTTTACATTTGCGTTAACCAATTTAAGATAAATTTATTATAAACATCAAATCATTGATAAAGGCAGACCCTTGGTAAGGGGCAGTTCCTCATGTGTGTGAGCGGGTAGAATATTTTGAAGACGAAGCTTTCTGGTGCATTCTGAACATCTCTCGATTTGAGCAAAGTGGAAGTTTTCTCCTAAAGTCTGTTCTTAAACCCTCTCCCCACTAAAAACAAACCCAAAGTAGATGCTCTTTGGTGCATCATGGGAATGGTTGTGTTTACCTGTCGAGCAAAAGAAGTTTAAGCCGTTTTTTCCTTTGTTTTTTTAGTGAAAAATCACTGGGAGAAAATTCGAAAAACTTGCAAGCGTTCATCGTTTTTTAAGTGGCCTGGAAAAAATGTTGAAAAATAACTCTTTGGGATAATACATGTATTGGGGAAGGGGAGAGTACTCAGTCAAAAAGAGACATAAAGAAAAGTAAACATGTGACGACAAAAACTGCGGCGACGGAACAAAATATCCTGTTAAAAACAAAACATGTGATGGACGTTGCAGATTCGAAACACCTTTCCTTTCTGACTCTGATTCTTGTCGTTTTGATGCAGGTTTAGATGATGATTAATATCGTACATCTGGCAAAGTCTTATCTCCAGTGCCACATGGTGTGCGCCATTAAACCAGCTAGCAGTCTAGTATCACCTTTGACCCTATTACACACAGTTTGTTGGCGAGTTTGACGCCTAAACAGGAAGTGTTATTGACCTTTATATTATTTTAAAGACTTTAAAAATCTTATCAAGTCTTCTTCGAAACAACCCGATGAGAAAGTAAAATAACTGAACAATAGGCCTATTTAGCAAAATGCATACGGAAACTCAGAGGCTGCTTTGAACATCAATAATAATTTATCACTGCAAGGAACAGTTTCTTGGGATGAGGTTGAAAAGGGCACTTATCGAAACCTCAGCTTTGGCTGTGGCTTATGGTCCGTCCACATCATTGGAAGCTCCATGGGAAGTATGTTTCAACATTATTACCGACGAAGCCTAAGCCACTCAAAAAGTACACGTACGAATTCGAGAATAATAGTTTGATATCAATGCAGGTTAATAAAATACTGATATCGGGGAAAAGAGGAATTCATCCTAACAATGAGTAATTCATAAGGGTGGTTTCTCGGGGGTGCGGAGTTAGGGTGGGATGGGGTTTATAATCTCAGTGACACTGTTTTTAAAACTCTCAAACGCGATACGTTGTCAGCTCATGATGAAAGACTTTAATATTCCCATTGTCTAACCACATACCGCATCGTACACAGTGGTCAGCATAATGCCGTCAGATCCTACATACTGGACCATGGCGCACGTCCTATGCATAGGACGTGCGCCATGGAAAAAATGTTGAAAAATAACTCTTTGGGATAATACATGTACCCCTGGTGTCATATTGTGCTGATCTTTTGATTATAATAATTTCGTGAAACTTTATAATGACTATCGTATAACCGTCACGTCTTTCGCAACAAAACACTGATCATTGTTTTAACAATTGATTGTTTTCGTATTATTATTTGATTTATTCTTACCGACAGGTGTAGCTTATTGTGCTTGATATGGTAAAAAACCAACCCTCCAATTAAACAAACAAAACTTAGAACAAAAAAACGATTATTGTTTTAAGAAAATGTTGTCCCCCAAAACAAAATCGTTTTAAATAACTTACAGTCTAAAGCACTTTTTGGAACCAACTTCAGTTTTGGCAATTATTTCGAAAACGTGCGCTGTTGTTTACAATGCTTCGAGGCAGTTGGGTTTAACACTCAGAAACCATAGTTTCTAAAGGGTGTATCTGCTGGTATTGTCTCATCTAAATGAAATAATTATACAAAATAAAGTGCATCACTATTAATCTCAACAAGTTTTCTAACACTTTTTTCAAATTCGAGTTAGGTAGATAGAAAACATTTATCAAAAGTGTACTTACCAAATGGACCCATGAGCTCATTGCAACCCATTTCACTTTCAAATAGTCAAACGTGAGTCAACGAAAAAACAAGTGTAAACAACGTCCTCACCATTGATTGAGATAGCACCCCCAATAGGCTGACTTGAAAACACCTTGTTTGGCATCGACATTATTGTGGAAGCTGTGTTGTTGTACCAATAATAACTACTTGTTAAGTTGTACCCACAGTGATGCATAACTATGTTTTGCTGGCCATACGTCACAGTATGCCAGTTTCATAGGAAGATCTACCCAGGAGATTCTGTCTCCCATTATGGGAAATAAACATGCGCTGAAAAAGGCCGATTCAAAAGAGGGCGCTATCAGAAGAAGTTTGTACACAGTTCGCCGTATGGGGGTGGGGAGGGGGGTGGGGGAGGGGGTGGGGAGGGGGTGGGGAGGGGTGGGGAGGGGGTGGGGAGGGGGTGGGGGGTGGGCAGAAGATTCTTTTCCACCCAGAGTGATCCCCGACGGAAGGCTAAACTGGAACGCACTCGTGGGAAGCTAATCAAACAGACCCTCAGCCATTAGGGATATATCGCGACCTCATGACTGTTTCGGAAGCCCTTAGAAATACCGTAACGGCAGATTTGAGGTTCAATGCTTTTGAACTAAACACTGTATCTGTAGGAATTATTGACGCTCATACAATCGGAGTACAAAGGGCCGTGCAAAATTGGTAGTATTGCGCACAGGTGTAGGACCACTTTCACAGGGTGGCCGCTTCTTTTCACTCTTGTACTATTGTAGCATTTTCCTCTTAGTGACAGCAGGCGTAGCTCGGACAGTCCCCGCACTCCCCCTTTCATAAAATATACAGAATATTATAGATGTCAAAGCACACTGTGTTTTTATTTTAAAAGACTTTTGAATATTAATCATTCAGTGTAGTTGCTAAAGGCATGTGACTCCCCCCCCCCCCCCCCCCCGTCAGTCCGGTTATCCATGGAAATTGGGACGTATTACTACTCTGCTGACTACCACTTACTTCGGATCCTTATACACGAAAGTAACATCTACCGTTTAGGTATAATATTCAGAGCTGTCCATCCATTGATCTGCCATTATTTTATCGTGAGCGCCCTCAGTGACCACCTTTTGTGTAATGAAGTATTGTTCCCAGACTGTGTAGTCGCGTGTACGTAAATCTTCAAACAAAAAAAAACGTTTTGCTGAACTGTAAACTGGTACCAGGCTGAGGAGGTGGCGCTAACTAAAAAGGAAAAAGAAAAGAGCGTCAACAAACACAGGGTAGGGGCGGGCAGCAGCAGCAGTACACAGATCGAAACGGACTAGTGTGGCATAGCAAATAAAGTAGCCGTGTGTGTGACAACAGAACAGCGCGTCCGTAGAAACCGAAATACTTTTTATTAAACAAAGTAAGTAATTGTTCTCTGAGCTTTGATAATGGATGATAGTTTCGATGGTTTAAAATCAGCCGTCAGTAGAAGAAGACTTCTTACTAATAATAATATTAGTTAGTTATTGATCATGTTCGGTTTCCAACTCCGAATTTTTTTTTTGACTCACTTATTAATTTTTTACTAGGCCCCCCATGCCAGTCTAGCCTACCTTGTTGGGCTGTTATGGCTCTCTTTTAACATCGGTGTTATTATAATGGCGACTATAATAAGACCGATGTTAAAAGAGAGCCATAACAGCCCAACAAGGTGGGCTACCCCCAGTCCAAGTCCAATCGATCGTTAAAATGTTACTTCTGACCGTGCTCTAGTCTATGTTTGTAATTTCTCTATATTCCATAATTTGGGGCCAGTTACTTTTTCAGGCCTATAATAACTATATAAAAAGGAAAAAACAAACCCCTGAATTCAAATGATTTTGAATGAGAAATGGCTGGCCTACACTAACTAACCAAAATAGGGTACATTTAAAAATGTTGAAAAAAAGGTGAGTTTAACATGGTCTATTGTATCCCCATTATAAATATTAATAATTTTATTACTAGTGCCAATATGCAAGTGGAGGGAGTCTAGCATACAGTTACACTAATCTTAACCCTTTCAGTACCAACAGATACTTGCAACTAATGCATTGGTGACCAGAGAAATTTCATCGACATGACTGCTTGGTTACCAAGAGTATTCTGTAAAGTTTTAGGTTACAGCACCCTCACAAGGCAGATTGGGGTTAGCCTAGGTCCTAGTCACAGAATGCAACTTGTACAAGCAACCAATGTTGACAATGAAGTATATGATGAAATGACTGTTTCCTTTGGTATATTGCCTTTGACTAATTAATTGCCTGAAACATATATTCGAAGTTTGGTATTATGACCAATAAATACCAAATTGAGTAGTTTCAATGTGAAAACTGAACATTTCTAAACTTGCTGTTCATACCAATCTGCATGAAAACTATTTCCCTCGGAAAATTTGTTTCTGAAACCTTAAATAAACAGAAGGTTTAAATAATTTCCTTTCGAAGCACCATCCCCCGCCTCAATTGACACCTATCATGAACCAATATGTAAATAAGGAATTCAAAAATTGCAATTGTTTTTCTTTCTAAGCACCATCCTCTCCCCCCCCCCTATGTTGGAAACTTTGGTTGGCGCTCATAGGATTCATCATTCAATATAAAAGTATTGCCTAAAATAAACAAGAAAGGTTTGATTACACACAATATGAACTGGAACCAAATTACTGCTGAAATCCAAACTATTATTCGTTACCACATTTAATGTCGGAGGAAATGAGCTGTACAAATTTACACCTTTCATGAACCAATATGTAAATAAGGAATTCCCAAAGTGCTATACTTGTACTTTCAAAGTACTTTCGAAGCACCATCCCCCCCCCCCCGCCTCAATGTTGACTGGCATGCGCTTGTGGGATTCAACATTGTAGCGGGGGGGGGGGGGGGTGTTCCGAAAGTATTGAAAAAAATTAATCGCTTGGTGTGGAAATTCTGAAAGCATGGTATAACACACATTGGCTTTACACATTGTTTACATATCATGCGAGTTTGTTTTCTATGAGAGGTCGAACTGCATACAACACAGACTCGTTTCTACCCCCCAACATTGTAGCGGGGGGGGGGGGGGGGGTGTTCCGAAAGTATTGAAACAAATTAATCGCTTGGTGTGGAAATTCTCAAAGCATGGTATAACACACATTGGCTTTACACATTGTTTACATAATTGGCTTGATACATTGTTTACCTAATTTATCACTTGGTGTGGAAATTCTCAAAGCATGGTATAACACACATTGGCTTTACACATTGTTTACATATCATGCGAGTTTGTTTTCTATTAGAGGTAGAACTGCATACAACACAGTCTCGTTTCTTCCCGCCAACATTCGGACCAGGAAAGTGCTGACTTGAAAGGGCGTTTGAACCACTTGACAGTTGACTGGCATGCTGAACTGGGTTGTACTCCAAGGTGGAAATAAGTCCCTCTATCACCTTGACCCGGAAATCCAAAGTTGACAAGCTCTCGTTTGTATGGATGCTGTTGTATATGACATTAGCATTAAGCAAACAGATGTCTAGGATTGTGATAAATACTCGTTTCCACCATTTTAGTGTTCTGTGGCTGTGAGTATAGTACGTGCACAATTGTCCTGCCAGATCCGTGCCTCCCATGTATTTATTGTAATCGTCGACCATGCACGGTTTTTGGATATCACGATGTCCTGTTGAAGTTTTCCGGCTGCGAATCTGTTTACTAGTGACACTGCAATCGCCATAGTTTTACAGGAGAGTGACACGTTTTGTGTCCTGCCACATAACGCATATAGTTGGCCTGCTTTCTGATAAAATTGGGGATCTGCTCCGCTTTTCATGGGGAACTTTTTGGGGTTTGCAACATCGGGTATCCCTAGGGTGGTATAGCGCACAGTTCCACAAGCTCCGAATCGTAGCTCAGACAACTTGGAGAACAGAGCCGGGCTAGTAAACCAATTGTCCATGTAGATGCAATGTCCTTTATGTTCGAGTCCCTGCAAAAGGTTCAAGACTACCTTGCCTGGTGCCCCGAAATCGGATGGATGGTGTGTCTCAGGATAACTTACAGAGGACTGTCCTTGTGGGAAACTGGGCTGCGATCCTGTGAACAAGTCCCAGGCACATGTGTACCCTGTGTCTGATTCGTTCAATGAAAAACATTTCAATCCCCATTTGGCGGCCTTTCGTGGCATGTACTGTTTGAAGCTGAGTCGTCCTTTGAAATTTACCATGGTCTCGTCCGGCGAAAGGCTTCGTCCAGGCTGGTACACCCGGAGGAATGATGGTAGTACAATGTTTAACAGTGGGCGTACTTTTGAAAGTTTGTCACGGTGAGAGTCGTCCTCCACATCTCTGTTGTTGGCGAGGTGGAAAAATCGAAGGATTGCAGTAAATTGGTTTTGAGCCATGGTTGCTGAGTACAGGGGACTTCGTAGAATTTCAGACCTGGACCAATGCATGGAGTAACGAGGCCTTTTGTTGATTCCGATGCAAAGAAGTAGGGCCACGAATGCCATCATTTCAGGTACATTAGTTGGTCTCCAAGCACGCTGATTTTCGGCACCCGCACCCAAAGTTTGGTCAGCATAACGATTGGTCTCATCTACCATCATCTGCCACACTGCTTCACAAAAGTACAGTTTGAAGATTTGTACTCTATGGGGGAGAACGAACTGAAGTCTTCTGTAGCTCCGGTGTTTGCTGTAAATTGCACAGGCGGTCGCCGGGTGTAAGACTTGGCTTCACGCCATCCACACCGGAAATTCCCCTTCTTGGTCTTGGATGAACAGGATGCTGTCGATGTCGAGGCGATGGGCTCATCATCACTGTCTTCTTCCGACACATCATGTGGTGAATCATCATCAGAGGACATGTCCGAACCGCTATCGGCAAAGATTTCGTCCAAAATTTTAGCATTTTCATCGGCCATGTCAGAATGTAGGACTGAAGAATGCGTGGATGGGGGGACGCCAAGGAGGGGACGCGGACAGGTTTTAAAGTTGCCGGGGTGATGCACACACGCGGGGCCTGCATGCGATTGAGGGCGCAACTTACATTTTGAGAAATTACTGTTCGTGCGTGTGCCAGTGAGGCTCCATGGTAAACAAGAGAGGAAATAGTTAGGTGCCATAGGGACTCATTGGTCACGAAGTGGAATGCTTTTTTGAGCACATCTGGCTCAGCGGTACTGAAAGGGTTAGCCCATCCTCCCTCCTCCCTCCATCCTGGAGGGTTACGTCTGTCACAACTGTCCAGCGCTGTTGGTTATAATTGTCATTCACTATAGTGTCACTGTCAGACAATGACAGAAATGAAAAAAGCGATTTACTTTCAGGTACCAAGTAATTGCGATAACCCTAGCTCTGATCACCAGAGCTATGCTATGGGGCCATGTTTCTAATCAGATGTGTAGTAAGCTACACAAGATGGCACAAAGTTTATGAATTTATCTATGACATGGGTTCAAGAAACATGTTTTTTGAATTCTAAATGAGCTTCCTGTTTGGGCTTGGCTAGAAGAAAAGGTCAAAGTGGGCTCATGTTTTTAAATAAAATGTCATGTGTTGTGATTAAAACTCTATTACATGTGGGTCTGACTCTGAGTCTGAAGATATGAATAATAATAGTAAACTTTTGTATTAATGTACTTTGGCACCTGACAACAACAGTTTGATTGTAAAGAGTATCTGTGATGATCGTGTAGCTCTTGTTCATGTTCCTTGGGCTGGGACATGACTAAAAGCTACCATCATTACAGATGTAGGCCTAAAGAGCAGATCCCTTGCTTTAATTTGATGGCACTGAATTGACTTCTGATCAAGTTCAGTCAAGTCTAAGTTATAGTCTAAGTTATAGTTTAAGTTATAGTCTAAGTTAATAGTCTAAGTTATAGTCCAGGAAAGGGGACAATAAGGTTTCAATGAGTATCACTGCAACAGCATGGATCACCAACAAGACCTTCTTTAATACTTTTAGGCTCAAAATAAGTAAAGAATCCTATGGCCTAGATTTCTTGTCTCCAATTAGCCCCATAATACATAGATACTGAACAGCTCCAAAGTGAGGCATGTACCAAATTGTGTTTTTATTTAAAAGCCCAGATGGCCGTAGGGCCAAGAGTGAGTTGAAGGGTCTATTTTCTGACCAATGTTTCTTACTTTGTTTCAGTTTGATAATCTAATTGAAGATTTTTAGCAGACACAATGGGAGCTGTTGTGTCATCAACCAATGATGGTGATTATTGTGGCATTGTTGCTGATTTAACACATCCATCTAAGGAAGACTGGCTGAGGAAACATGCTGTGGCTTGTAACGGTGAGCTTGGTAGAAGGACATGCCATCAAATATGAGGCTATACATAGACCCTTTTAGTCCGGTGACTTTAATGAAAAAATTGTGACACGCCGGATTAAAGCACCAAACTTTGCAGTCTTGTTTGTTTTAGGTCAGTAAACTAAAGGGATAAACTTTTTCCACATAGCTCTGCCTGAGTGTCTGTAATAGAAGCTGCATGGTCATTTGGTATTGTTTTAATGATATGCAGAAGCGGCGAAAAAGTGGTAAAAAATATCTGCATGTATACACTATTATATACCACATGAACTTTGACCTCAGCCTGACCTTGACCTAGGTCACCCAAACTGGGCACCCCCACTAGAATGATTCTATGGGACCTATAGAATAACTACAAAATGTTGTGCTTTAATCCAGCGTGTCACGATTTTGCAAAAAATTTGCCCTAAGCCAACGGACTATTTGTAGATAAGTCATGCAACTGCTGTTTTTATCTTGGGGGCTTGTTTAGGCCTGGGATTTCATTTTTAAAGTCTATGGGAACCTTCGGTTGGGGCACGAAGGCCAAGACCAGGGGCACCAAGGCCATGGCCTCTGTGTAATTCCAGGCTCTGTTTATTACATGAGAGTTATGGTTTATGTTTTGTATGGTCACTTCTAAGCTTCAAATGCCTGCAGATGATGCACTAAGCTGGCAATGAAGACCATCAAATAATGAAGTATTTAGTAAGTAATTCAAATTAAATAAATTAAGTTATTCGAATAGTTTGAATGAACAGTGTAACCCTGCCCTTCTTCACCCTTAAGGAAAGGTAACTTATGCAAACGGATATTGGAATCAATTGAAATAGATCTTTAACCTGTTCTGGTGTCCTCAACTGTATGTCCATACTGCATGGTTTCATTGAACTGTAAAGTAAATAAAGTGGACATTTTTTTCTGTGAATTATATAAAATATTATTATTTGTTTAGTGGATAGAAAAATTTGTCAATAGAGACACTACAAACCTTGTTGTGACATTCAACATTGGTGAACTACTTAGTAGAAACTAGGGGGAAAAAGTACAGGTACTGTATACATGTAGTTGTTGCAGTAGGATCAAGTTTAACAAATGTGGGAATCAAAAGTTTGATTCCCATTACAGTTTTGTACACATTTTTTTAAGTTTTCAGTGCACAGGGCAAAACTAAATTTAATTACCAATCAAATTTTGAGTGTGTCAATATTATTTTGAGTGTGTGAATATCATTACATGATACAAAGAGTGTACATTCTGTTTGTTCTTTTCTCAGTGTCCATTGGTGAGATAGATTCCTTATGGAAGCAATTTCAAGACCTCGGTTGTAATGAGAATGGTATTGTAAGCCCAGAGATACTGACAACCAGTAACCTAAATGAGGACCACACCATGAAAACAAAGGTATCATCTTGCTCTTGGCTGCAAACACAGTCTACAGCTTTAGTTTTAGTTTGCTTGTTGAAACAATTCATGAATAAAGAAATGAAAAGTTTATGATTTTTGTTTGAGACCTGAAAAGGTTCTTGGGTAGGGAAAAATAGACTGAGCCGATGTGAGTAATGTAAGTAATGATTATTGAAAATAGAAATTTGTCTTCCCTTGCCATTTCACAAAGGGAGACTTAGGAATGCTAGGTGGCAGCAGACTTACTAGGTAAATTGCCATTGTTTACGTAGTTCTGAGCATGCACATACTGAGAACGATGGTTTTACCTGGTAAGTCTGCTGCCACCTAGCATCCCAAAAGTCCCCCATTTTTGTATTTATATAAACTTGTTTTTTAGCGTGCATCTAATATTGTCAAATTTGGGCACACAAGATTTATTTATGAGCATGTGAGGCACGTGTACAAGGCAGTGTTTAATAGCTCCAACCATGTCATTTATTTAAGACCGGTTAAAACTACCATGTGATCATGTTTGAACCATTCAGAATGTTGAAACTCTTTAGGCCATTTATGAATAGTGAATTAATGAACAATTGAAAAATGATGTGTATTATAATCCATAGATTCTGGAGATGATGCCAAGATCAAAGGAGAACGAGTTGACGTTTCAGACATTTTGCAATATGTCACGCTGGATGGCTGATGCTACCATTGAAGAGAAAGTTCGAGGCAAGTATTATAACCGTATACTGCTATAGGTCTACAGCCGGGGGATTATGCCCAGTTTAGGATCGACCTGGGAAGTGGTCTCCCTATTTTGTCAATATCTTTGTGCAAAGTTACCAGACAGAAGTCGTACCTATACTGCCATAGAGCCACGGATCATGCCAAGTTTACAATACAACTTGGGAAGAAGCATTGTTAAAGGGGATCACCTTAATTGAATGGCCGAAACTGTCAATAGTTTTACTTAAGGTGTCCAAATGTGAAGTGCCAGTATTTATTTGATATTAACTGGAAGATGATTTTGTGTTTGTGATTTTGCAGCTGTGTTTCAGTGCTTGAATAACAACCAACCTCTTGATCTACATATTTTGAAGGACATTCTAAGTGAGATCTACTGTGATGAGAGTAAGGTAAATCAGTTGAGTCAGTCAGTGTGTTTGAAACATCAAAGTGAGATCTACTGTGATGAGAGTAAGGTAAATCAGTTGAGTCAGTCAGTGTGTTTGAAACATCAAAGTGAGATCTACTGTGATGAGAGTGAGGTAAATCAGTTGAGTCAGTCAGTGTGTTTGAAACATCAAAGTGAGATCTACTGTGATGAGAGTAAGGTAAATCAGTTGAGTCAGTCAGTGTGTTTGAAACATCAAAGTGAGATCTACTATGATGAGAGTAAGGTAAATCAGTGAAGCCTAGTTAGTCAGTTTTCCGTATTTGCCATCTTTATTTCACAGCCGTGTTGGCTGTTGTTGTTTAAGAATCATTTCTTTCCAATGGTTGTTTTATGCAATTCCGGTTAATAACAGGGATTGCATAAAAGCAACCATTGAAAAGTACCGCTTGTTAAAATGAATGATATTTACACAGTGCGGCAAATCAATCTCTGGATAGCAAGAATAATAACCTGTCTATCAGATTGATATGGTATCATATGAATTTAATAAGTAATGATGTTTCTTATATTTTTTTTTTAAATAACAAGAGTTTTGGAAATGGATCTGTAAATACTTGTGCCTTCAGGAATGGGAAGTGAAAAGTTTGTCATCGGATATCAACATTTACAAATAGTTGAATGCAGAAATGATGTTAGCAATCTTGAATATCATGGCTCAAGTTCTTAAAGCTGTTAAGCAGAACAATGTGCTCATCAGATTTCTTTACTAAGAAAGTCACAGCAATGTAAACTACTGTATATAGCATTCTGGCTTGTACTCATAAGCAAACTTTTGCCCGGCTTTGTAAATGTTCATGCTTACATGCTCCATGAACTTGGACTGATGTTTTTAGGCATGTTTGATTAGTATGATTGTGACGTTGAGAGTATTATAATCTACTTATTTATGTCTGCTATAATTAGGAAGTGATTGAACGATCAGCTAAGGTGTTCCTTCATCAAGTAGGAGACATGCTTACCCATTCCATTAATGAGGATCAATTTGTAAAATGGGCAATGCAGCTACCTAAAGACACAGTGCAAGCACTCATGGACTTCACATGCCCTGCTGATGACACACCCAAACTGGTCAGTAATAGCCAGGCATGCAACTCTTCCGCGTTTCCGCGGATTTCCGCGGATTTCCGCGTTTTTTAAAAATGATCAGCGCTAAAATAAAAAAAAATCGAAAAAAAATTTAAAAAAATTTAAAAGCCTTATATATGCTTGGCAACAACAATAGACAACCACAATAATGTGAAATAAGCCTAGTACATGCTAAGAATGCACCTAAGAGCATAATAAACCTCAACATTTTCTAGGGTACCATTGTGGATCTCATGTCCCTTGGCGTTTTGGCTGCCTCGCTCCGCGCTTGCGTTGTGCCTTTGAAAATTTCCTCTTTTTTTTCATCGGGCAGTTGCATGCCTGAATAGCTCAAAACTCAGTGAGAAATAAATTTATGCTCGCAGCGTTTGACCTTTTGACTTCATCTGCTAAGCTATTTATCTAGGTGAAGCTGTAACGAAAGCTAGAAAAAAACCAACTTGGTTTATGAATTGAAACAAATTGAAATGACCTGTAGTTTCAGTCATGCCCTTTCTTTTTTTATACAAGACCATCTTTTTAGGTGGTATACCATTTATTTTCCATCTAGCTTTAAAGAAGTATGTCATTAAAATTTTCTTTCAAAATCTCATTTGAAAAGTTGCCAATTTGCTGTGTTGTGATAAACAATTGTCAGAAAGTATCACATACGTAACTGGTTGCCCGCTCAGGCATTTAAAAGGTTTGGGACACATTGTCAAGGATTGGATATGTGTGGGATATCTTGATTTTGACGATCAAACAAAATGTTACCATTGGGGGAACAATTTATTTTGCTTGTGATTTCAGAGGGAAAAATTTGTCAACATAACTTGTACTGGCATCTATAGGTTATAAAAACGGGCCCTTTGTCTTACCTTTGTGAGTGTGAGTCACAGTATTCAATATCTTTGATAAATACTGTTACATGTTTCATCAGAAGCTTTGGAATGTGGAGTTTAACAGCCAGTTATCATTGTGTCCTACAGGGTTCCAATAATGAACTGCCTACGACTAAGGATCTTCTGGTGATAGCCAGAATGGCAAGTCGTAAAGATTGGATTCTTCTATCTAACAAACTTGGATTTACCCAGGCAGATATCAACTCAATCAAGAGGAAACTACCTGATCAAGATAAAGAACAGGTGTGTAAACATCTCCTCTTGAACAGACTGTGCAGGTCTTTCTTGTGTGAACATTTGGCCTGTTATAAAAGGTTGCGGTTTTGTTTCAGTGATACATTAAAGCAATGGGCGTGTGATCCCAAGGTTCCCAAAATGTTTCAGTACACACCAGACTTGCATGGTCAATAGAACCATGATCAAAATGGCCACTCTGTATCCCATGCTATAGAATTGTATTGGTCCATGTTTGATGGGAAGCTGTTTATGGTTGATGGATGGACCATTAAACATAGAATTTGCATTTTACCCATGTTACACACTGGTAGCAAAAGTGGTGTTGTGTTCTTCATCATCTTTCCATGTGGGAGAAGCCAGATTTCAAGCTAACTTAACCAAATTCAATCTGTATATGAGTGACTTCAATCATGAAGTATAGTCCCACCTTTGCAACCGATAATGTGTGGTTACACTTTAAAGTTTGCTGGAAATAAAATGTATTTCTGCACTCAGTATGTGTAAGCAACAATCCTTAAAACATCTTTACTTAAGACAAATTTGTTGAATCAAAGTTAAAAACTGTTTGTTCCACATGAAAGGCAAGAAAGTTGCATGTTACTATTTTACCTTTATTTTTGTTAAAATTTGATTGCAAGTTATTAACCATCAACAAAAAGCATATGTTCCCGAAAGCCAAGTTGCAGCTCGGTTTTTAGCTAGAATGCCAGATAGTATGATTATTCTAAATTCCTTTTTTTTGCAGATTGAGAGGATGTTGTCATTATGGAGACAGAAGCAAGATGAGCAAGCCACTCTTGCTGTTCTCCTGGAAGCCTTAAGAAGCAGCGGTATGGATGATATTGCTCAAAGTCTAGAGATTAACAATGCTTAATTCTAACTCACTCAAACCAAACCTGTAGGTGTTGTGGCAGGGATCGCCCACCAATCAAATTATACTCCAAATCTATGGTATTTCAATGCCTCAAATGTTTGGATTTGGACGAGACCAACAATTATTAGGCCAAAGCACATGGCTTTATGGTTGATGTGATAGTGCAATATTAAAATATAGCAGATCAAAGAGGGGCTCCCATGCACTCATTTTCCAATAGTCAGAGTCCTCATGATAGTGGTGAAAAAAATATAAGTCTCAAACCTCACCTTTTGTAAAATGTCATTTTATTTGATACGCTTTTAGAGCGATATTTGAAACATGGTGAAATCAGACATAAAAAACGTTGGGTCTGTTCATGTACATCTCAAAGAGGAATTTTTGCGCCAGTCAAAAGGTTAAATTCAATGCCAGTTTGATTGAATTTCATACAAGTTTAGGAATAAACTAAAAGCTCTCTTTACAAAAATATACAGACCATTGTTTAAAAAGTGACTTCATTCAACATTTTGGGATTTTGACCAAAATGGCACTTACAGGGTATCAAACACAGTGGCATTTGACACCGTTTTAACATGAGGCTTGAGACTTGTAAAATGTGTCTCATTTTCATAAGGACTCAATCTATTGGAAAATGAGTGCATCCCTAAAGTGACTTTGAACTTAGAGACTGAAGCCCCTCTACGAAGAGGGACTGTTTACGCAGAATTTGTGTTTTAAATATGAAAGGAATTGTACAGCTCTTAAGCCAATATTGTTGCCAATTTAGTATTATTACAAGCTAACTACTGTATTTATTGTATATTATAGAAGTATTGGATGCATGTGATCGCATTGTCACAGAAATTAAGCAGGAGGTGAAATCTGGACTATTCCATTTTACGAGGCGAAGCCAAGTGCGATAGAAAAGCCAGATTGACAATGCAGGAACGAAATGCATTCACTAGTTGTTTTATTTAACACACTCATAGATCCTTGTCCTTTCAAATTTTTTTCAAAAAAAGAAAAAGAAAAAAAAGGACACGGAAATTGTCTACTCCAAACTCTGACAAGTCTTTTAAGAAACTGCTAATGTAGAGGACTCCATGTAGACACCAACCTTGGCCGCATCGACATGACCTTAATTTATTGGGACAAAGGGGCAGGAACAATTGTTTGGGAAATGACACTGCGAAGCATGGCTGCTAAGTAGTAAGTGTCCCAAGAATCTAATATTTATCGATATACGACTCTTAGAATTAAGTATTGTAGTGTCATGCAACGCGACAGTAAACACAAGGCAATAAAGTATGACATGTTACATGTGTTCCACAAATCAAATGACAAGGATCTGTGTGTGTGGTACATAAAAAGTTGTGTTGCATTATGCTAGAGGTTTCCTTAATTTTAAGGATGACAGTGTTTTTCATTTGTACTTGTGTTTTACTTTCTACAATTTAAACGCAAGGTATACCATTAGACTTGACATAAGGAAGGTCACAGCTAATGTTGTCGTTTGATTACAGAACTTAGAACAATTTGATATTTAAGAGTTTTTGCTTTCTGTGCACAAGTTGACTGGCACATTTCTGAGATAACATCTCTACCTTGCATTGTATTTCGATCAGATCTTATATTCCCACTCACAATTACTTCATACCTAATTATCCTCAGTGGATTTTCTCAAAATTTGGACTTTCTGAATGGCTTAAAGTTATCCCCCATTGTTTGAGAAGAACCATATCATTGATCATAACCTTTTGCCTTCAACTGTTCACAAACAAACAAATAGAGAGCAAAAATCCACTGCATTTTCAAATTTGTTCTTTCTCATTACTATAAATATAAAGAGAAAGTATTGCATTTACTGTAAAAATGGAAACATTTATGGGATCCAAACCACCCCATTAGATGCGTGTGTAGTTTTCTCTGGTTGATCTAGCAAACTCAGAGCATAAAATGGCTCAAACTCATAGATCCTTCATGGGTCACATGTCATACTTTATGTATACAGTTCCAAAACTCAAAAATTTGATAAAGGAGTCCTATGTTGATTAACATAGCAAGCTTGGGATGCTTTGCAGCTAACCTTTGTGCGTACTAATAGATTTTACATTGAGTTCTGTATGTACTGATTGCGGTATGCATTATTAAGGCATGCGTAAGCTCATGCACCAATACGCGTATAGCTATGAATGCTGAATGGACTTTTACCAACCGGTCTTTAACAGCTCAAACTATGTCTTTCTCAGCTGTTTAATACGTTACTGTTGAAATAAGTTACAAACTGTTCAAAACTGTGTAATATGTTTTGTTGAAATAAATTATGATTTATATATGTAGAAACAAATTAATGACAAGGATCTGTCAAATATATTATGCATTTTATTCATACAATATAGCAGAATATAATTACTAAACTGTTCCATTTCACTCAGCCTTGTGAGTTGGAAGTCTTGACTGGTGATGATAGTTTTTGAATTAGTCACCGGTAGAGGGCGCAAGATCGACTGGTTTGGAGGGACTGGGCAAGTCTATGAATCTGCATCACAATGTTTGTATGATACAGATATCTCTTCATCAGTAATTTGTGTTGCGATATTGGCAACTATGCTCACAAATTGAATGTCGCCAGTCAAGACTATCCAATAGGTGGACCCCCCACACTTTTTCCAAATCCTGGATCTGCCCCCGACTAATGATCAGTTCATAAAAATTAATTAATAAAAAAAGCATAACAATAAAGTGACCAACTTGTATCAAAAATTGCGTCCACTTGTTTTCTTTCTTTCTAAAATTTTTAGAAGGCTAAGAACACAAACAAAGAGTATATTTATCTTCAATTTTGAATTGTTATGGCTTCGTGAGCCACCTCCGATAACAGTTTATCTTGCATTGGTAATGGACAGTTTTAAAATCATCCCCCTCTTTTCAAGATGGATCTACGCCTACCCCACTGCGCTGCTGAATCAAGTAATAACCCCTAGATGAGGATTGGAGAAGGAATGTGTTTTTAAGAATGTGTAATAAAAAAAGATGATTCTTGCATTTGATACACCATTTAGATTGAAGAACATGACCATAATGAGAAATGATTGTGTAATTAAATACACCGTGCAATCTCTTTTATTAACCAATATAAACTGAAAATCAGCAACGGACAAAATAAAATATACAAAATACATACTCGACTTTAATCACACCAACAATTTGAGTTATGTACGAGTTCCTTTTGAATTGGACTGTCTAAATTGAATTAATGTTTTGTTTTAACATTAAAAAGTAAAAATGCTAAGATTCAATTTAGAAAAATAAAATAAAAATAAGAATGGATAAAAATTAAATGGAGCTGCATGTTAAAAAATTACATTAATAACTTTGCATAGGGCAATCCTACAATATGTGCAAAGGGGCTACTTAATATGGCTAAAATCACAACTCATTGATTAGTCTCTTTATGTAATATTGTAATTATTAAACATTATCTACACACCAGGTTAAATTGTTGTTTACACAAAAAAGTATCAAACAAATAATTTTAAAGAGTAACATGAACATTACTGCTTAACTTGCATTCCCTTGCCTAAATCCTGTCAGTGTCTGGTCTAGGACCCTCCCCATTCTGCTGGTGAGTCAATCCCTCAACCTTGGACTTTTTGTTACTTTTAGCTCCAAGGTTGTTTCACTGTTTAAGTGAATCTTATCAGAAAGGCTCAGATTTTGACTCTGCGCAAAACAATATTGAAATGTTTAAATACAAATCAGGAACCAAGTCTAGTAGACTCTTATGACTCTACATAGCCTGATTAGGTTCAACATAGCATGAGCTGTATTCCCACTCTACTGTATAGTCAATAGTTGCCTTTAAAAGTAATGTCATATAACTGTAAGAAAGAAAGGTTTCCAAGTGCTGAGGTATTTTAGAAGCATCACAAAGTAAGCTACACATAGTCCAAAATGTGATCAAGAGTTATGGCAAATAAAATGATCAATAATAACGGACTTTATCTTTTGATTACCTCTTGATTTTTTTCAGTGGTACATAACTGTTACTTTTAGGTGTCAGTTTTTTCTTGGGGATGAATAAAGTATGATCACTTGTTATCAAAATGCTGCCCTCAATGGGTGTAAACATGGTGTAAATTAATGATGCCAGTCTGTCAAAAGTAACCCTCTATGGGTGTCAACATGGTGTAAATCAACAATGCTTGTCAAACAAAACAGGTCCTTCTTAAGTAATCCAAAGACAAGTGTAAAGATACAAGTTGTTTCCAAATGGACATCATTTTAATGTCAGTTTGGAAAGTTGGGTATGTTCAGGGCTTGGCGTTGAATTTGAATTTGAAAAATAAAATATCTGCATGTGATTGGTTAAATTGTTTGCTCTTTTGTAGCTTTATGGTAGTGAAAGGAATGGGTTGGCAAAAGTACCGAGAGTCATTAGGCTGGGCATGTGTGCATCAGTAATGATGAAAGTGATGAAGAAAGGACTCAAAACATACATGTTAATATGGAGGCTCTAAAAAACCACAAATCGCATATCAGATTCAAGGTGGAATTGATCTTGGATCCACAAACGTGAACCGTTATCAACCCAATCCTCTGAGAGTGAACATTATAAATGTTAATATTCATGGAACATGGTTCATGTATTGTACTGTAAAAATACATCATGTAAGGCTGCTTTCTTCCGAGGAAAAGAACTTGAATGTGACCTTTAAAATATCTGACAAGGATCAAAGATCAACTGTACAATGGATACAAATGTGTATTTACTAGATATCAGTATTTGTCCTACTACCAAGTTAAACTCAGGGCTAAAACATTTGTAGAAATGTTCCCATTGAGCAAAAACAAGATATGAAAATGTGTATACAAAAGTATGTACATGTAAGTTGTGCATGTTTGGATTTGAGTTTTTGAATTGAGTATGAATTTTATAGTTAGTGCCTGAGACAGTAGGAAAAGTAATTAATTTGCAAACTGCAGTATTAAGTGCATATGCAATCCCTTACTATCCAAAATACAGAGAGATCACAGAATTAGTTCCAGTTAATTCCGTTTATGCCAGGGAGTGTTCTTTGAAAGTGATCATGCAAGGCAGACCCCCTAACCAGAGTCCAACAATTTAGGTATTGAGTTAACATAAGGCGTTCAACTTGTTTAGAATGTGGAAGGATCAAAGTAAATAACACCAAAGAGTTAGGTCAAGATGTGTAAAGATAGTATTCTAAGAAACTGCACCACATGCAAGTAATATGGGAAACACACCAAAACAAACACAAAGCTGAACCTGTTTTCCTGAAGTTCAACAAAAACCAATGTTCAAAACATCTGGTACATGTATACATGTACTAGATCTCCTATTGGTCTGACAGCTACAAATTCCTGACATAAATGTAGTTAAATGAGCTACGTTCATGCAGTCATACAGTAGTCCTTTAAAATCACTATCCCACATTTTTTCCAGTAAATTTTTGTAAATTTTTTTTATAGTTAAACTTGTTCGATAGTTAATGGTTTGTTAAGTCTATGATGCAATACCAACATTTTTACTAAAAATATTTACAAAAAGGGTTTGTTTTTACTTAGCAACAACCCTGTCAATAAACTCTATCTTTTCAAATTAAGTTGGGACCGACATTAGGGTTCTTTGAAAAACAAGTGCAGTTTGAACATAAAGAGTTGGTTTCCCTTGAGGGTGTTCAGTGCCGAGTTCTGGGGGATAAAAAGGAATAACACCACCAACGAAGTTTAGAAACAGACAAATGAAGACACAAAAACACTGGTGAATCATGAATTCATCATATTATACAAACATTGGATGCATGTAAATGCATTAACACAGAATATAATGGCATGATGAAATCTGTACTATTCCATTTCGCGAGGCAAAGCTGAGTAAAATGAAAAAGCCAGATTTCACCTCGCGATTATATTCTGTGTTAATGCACTCACATGCCCCCAATTTTGTTTTATATAACACACCCATAGATCCTTGTCATTTAAAAAAAAAAATCACAAGAAACACAAAATAAACACAAATTCTTGTCCACCTCAACCTCTGAAAAAACCCCAAACCTTCTGAACAACAGGAACAACTCCGTGAAGACACCAACCAACCTTTTCAGCTGTGGCATGACTTTGTTTCTTTGGGACAAACGAGTGGGAAAGACTATTTTGAAAACGATGATGAAAACTGCAAAGTTCGTTGTCAAGTGTCCTGAGCATCTTATACATGTATTGATCAATATAGGACTCCTGTATTAAAATTTTGGAGCGTCACTAGTCGTGGCAGTAAATTTATGGCAAAAAAAAGTATAACACATGACGAGTGTTCCACCAATCAAATGACAAGGATCTACGTGTGCGGTATTGTATAGTGCTTAAGTGATGTCACAGAGCACTCGTAGCAATTTACAACTAATTGTGTGTTTTTATGCACACAACTTGTATTAATGGAAACTCAGATCTTTGTACAATTGTGAAAGGGAAATCAAATTTTAAATTGCAAAAGCAAATACATTAAGTAGAAAATAACTAAGCACCATATGAGTGATATTTAAAGTCTGTTGATGTATTATTTAAATGGCAAGCCCATTATTGGTTTTACAACCTGTACATTCATACAATCATCCAGATTGCAAGAAATATGTCACATTTATTTTAAAGAAAGCCGCATAAAACATTTAAAATTCCATTAATGGTAATTATGTATAGTTTCTCCTTAATTCTTTTAAAGAAAATGTTCATCAAAATATGTTGTACTCGTGCAAACTCCAAGAAGTGATCTGTATACATGAGCTCTCTAAATTGCACCTTACTCAATTTTGAAAGCAATAACTTTGCCAGCGATGAACCTTGCCTTTCATTAAACACAGTTTTGCTCAGGATATTACATATATCATGTGACTATCATGTGACTAAAATGTCAAGTAATTTACACAACTCTGGTTTGATTGTAGCTGATTACATAAATATAATTATAAATCCTATGCACTGTTAACTGCACTCATTACTACTAGGTACATCCGGCATTATTTGCTTTAGATTTACATGTCATCATTCAGTACTTGAAGGTCCTTATTACAAATGTAGGAGTTTCATAAAATTGCTTTGCATATTTTGGAGCAAAAATGGTCTAAAAAAAAAGATATTTGGCAAAAATAAACATTTATTTTGTAAGGAAAATATTAATTTGTGGTCTTTATTGTTTCCTTCTGATTTCTTAGTGTTATAAATTTTACAATCTTTTGATTATTAGGGATATGAAATGACAATGAAGGACCTTATAGCAATGAAGTAACTGAACCAGTGGTGTGGTCCTCTGTGTAGGGTTTGGAAGTAAAGCTGCTTATAGTCCCTACCTATACATGATCGGAACCTTTCTCCTTGCTCGACTTTGACTAATGACGAGCACTGGCCTCTTTGGCTGCAATTATCAATGGGACGAGTGTCTTTAAAGGTTTGGCCATCTTCAAGAACGGATGCTGAATGAAGAAAACAAAACATCAAGAGTGTTATTAACAAGTGATTTACAAATTGCGGTTTAGACAGGAAGATAATCAGATACTCAGGTAAACATGAGAGAAAAGTTGCAAGATTCTGCAAGAATGGAAAAAAGACTTGACAACAAGTGATATACATGTAAAACAGTCGGACCCATACAAACAGACCCCTGATCAAACAGACCCCTGATCAAACAGACCCCTGATCAAACAGACCCCTGATCAAACAGACCCCTGATCAAACAGACCCCTGATCAAACAGACCCCTGATCAAACAGACCCCCGATCAAACAGACCCCTGATCAAACAGACCCCCGATTTTACCTCAAGAAGCTCACTGCTGCCTACTCTCTTCTCAACATCTGTCTCTAGACACTGGGCTAAGAAATCCTTAAACACCGGTGACAACTTCTCTGGGTTTTGGATTTCTGGAGTACCATTTGTTGCAATAAGGTACAGAGCCTGCGGTAGAATGAAAATGTTTAAAACTTAAGTCTTGCAGTTTTACTAAAAAATTTGAATTGCGAAAATTGATTTACCTCCAAAACACACATGTACATTGTATGCTGCATATTTTTCCATGTTGCATTGAATCGATGCTTGTAGAAATCTGTGACTGGTATCTTGTCTATTTCTGCTTAGCAGAAATCTGTTCACAATATTTTCTGCTTAAGCCACTCTATGAAGTTGATCATAACCTAGACCAGCAAGCGTGTGTGGTGACTAGGGGCCTACTTGAATCCATGATGACAGACCCATGTATAGTATCGTGGTTTAAAGCACGTAATTCTTATATGTTAACTACATGTAGTTAACATATAAGAATTACGTGCTTAAAGCAAGTATTGTATTGTTAAGTATGAATTACGCTGATGTACATGTACAAGTAATATAGGCATACACACTATTATGACAAACTACTAACTTTTCAAGCGTTTTGATTTGGCTGCATTGTTTCGTTACTCCCTGGTTAAGGCCATAACTACAAAGTATTATGTGCTTTAAGTGAGTGACTTTAGTTTTGGATTTATGTGTAGCTGCAGCTGAAATTCTCAATTCAGACATAACTCTTTGATGTACTGGATCTGACTTACCCTGAGTGGATTCTCATTAAGATAAGGAGGTTCTCCTTCAATCATCTCAATAGCCATAATGCCAAGAGACCAGATATCCACCTTGGGACCATATTGCTTACGGGTTACAACCTCTGGGGCCATCCAATATGGAGTACCAACCATAGTTGTACGCTTGCTCTGTTCAGGAGTTATTTGTGCACAGAAGCCAAAATCAGCTGTAAGGGGTTGGAACCAGAACGAGGAAAATGACATGCATTATATTTTATTCAAATAAACCAACATATTGTCCTTCAGCAAAGGGTTCTACACAAACGTCTCCCCTGCCCTGTCACTAGTCTTAACCCAAGAGGTTTGTTTGAATGAATGCCCGATATACCACATAATCAAACCAGCCTTGAATCAAGTCTACTCTTTGAACCTCCGTTGGTTTATACTATTGAATCTGAAACTGAAAAAGGGCATCAGTCCACCATTTAACTCTGCACACCTGATGGTTTAAATAGACCCCTTGCGTTGGCCGCCATTGTTGAGGTCAAACAATGGAAACGCACATGCGTGTATACACCGCACATGCGTGTACACACCGCGCATGTGTGTATACACCGCGCATGCGTGTACACACCGCGCACAAGTCTCAGTCAAAGATAGGTCTTCCTTTGACTTCAGAGTGGGCGCTATTTGGGCCGGTGGCGTCATGTGCAAGGGATCTATTGCAAATTATTTATGCAACTTTAATGCATCGTACTGTAACAACAATCTAGAGATAGATAAAGAATGCACTTACTTAGTTTAACATTTCCATCCATCCCAAGGAGAATATTATCACTCTTAATATCTCTGTGAATCACATGATTAAGATGAAGAAACTCCAACGCTTGCAAACACTAAACACATAGATATAAAATAACAATTCAATAAATGTATGCCTCATAAACTGAAAGAGAATAATAATAATAATATTTATTATTAAAAAAACGCTTTCCATATCACATAGACATCACAAAGCGCTGTACAATATAAAAATATTAAGAAATACAGATTTATTGATTATCGTAGAATCTATTGACTTCATTACACTGTTCTTCATACCTATTTAACTCACTCGTAAACATTAAAGCCAAACTAAAAAGAAGTCCATCTTGGCAGATAAAATCAGACAAGTCATTTTGTATCTTATTTATTGGTGATTATTGATGGATGACAACATTTTGCTTCATGATGTACATAATTATGTTTACTTACTTTTTCAGAGATGAAAGCACTCATAAGCTTCTCTTGAAGATTTGTTTTGAACTAACATCGTTTGAGTGTTTACACATGTAAATACTACCTTTGATAGTCTGATGTCAAATCATACTCACTTCAAACATTTTTTTCTCAAAAACTGTTTTTTTTTAAAGAATTTGTTGTAGGATGAATTTATGAGTAATGAGTACATATATTTACCATTACCATACTTCATCTTTAGACATTGAATCTTGAATGCACGTACACTTGTACACCTATGTTTTTCATTTTTCTAAAAGGACCATTAACATAAAGATTTGTGACCTCATTGATAATTTGTCAAATTTGAAAGAGTTCAACTATGATTGAATAATTCCCATTGCACAGGCTTGATGGTAAATGTACAAAGAGACCCAAACAGAAGATAATGAGTTAAAGACAATGGTTTCCAAGGCTCTGCTGAAGTTTCAGACCAGCAGCCAATATTACAAAACTTTATGCAAGTGCATAAGTCCACTTAATCTGGTTTTAGTTAGTGGTGCACAACTTTAGTAAAAAATGTTGTCCAAGTGGACTTATGCAGTTTTGTAAAGTTTTGTGAGATTGGCAGCTGCTTCTGAATAATGAGGCTTGACATATTGAAGAAAAACCACTACAGGTCCAAATTGAGTTATCACTAAATGTACATTAAAAACATATGAACTTTTAACAAATAGACTGATTGTTATCAGAGAAAGTGCTTATGTCGGTGAAAGGTTGTAACGTCACAACCTGGCTTCAATTTTTATAAATTTGCTACAAGCCTCAAGCAATAATGTAACTTTCCAACCATCTGAAGCAAAAAAAATGAAAATGAACGAAGTATAGCCCCCCAAAAAATCACAAACAATATAAGTCACTTGGCTTTTTGACTGATTAAAAGTAACTTATGTCTATGCTTACCTCTCGACACACGCTTGCTATTTGACCTTCATCCATACATGTTTCTGTCACAACATCTGTCAAAGAACCACCTGCCAAAAACTCCATCACAACCTGTGGGTAATATCATACAGAGTTGCAGTTCAGTCAGAACTTTAGGAATACCTGCTGCAGTAGATGCTGTACATTTTGCCTTGCCATAACGATTGAAAAATAAAACAGACAACCTAGTGTACAAACCTAGTGTGCTTGCTTACAGACAACCTAGTGTACAAACCTAGTGTGCTTGCTTACAGACAACCTAGTGTACAAACCCAGTGTGCTTGCTTACAGACAACCTAGTGTACAAACCCAGTGTGCTTGCTTACAGACAACCTAGTGTACAAACCTAGTGTGCTTGCTTACAGACAACCTAGTGTACAAACCCAGTGTGCTTGCTTACAGACAACCTAGTGTACAAACCCAGTGTGCTTGCTTACAGACAACCTAGTGTACAAATCCAGTGTGCTTGCTTACAGACAACCTAGTGTACAAACCCAGTGTGCTTGCTTACAGACAACCTAGTGTACAAACCCAGTGTGCTTGCTTACAGACAACCTAGTGTACAAACCCAGTGTGCTTGCTTACAGACAACCTAGTGTACAAACCTAGTGTGCTTGCTTACAGACAACCTAGTGTACAAACCCAGTGTGCTTGCTTACAGACAACCTAGTGTACAAACCTAGTGTGCTTGCTTACAGACAACCTAGTGTACAAACCCAGTGTGCTTGCTTACAGACAACCTAGTGTACAAACCCAGTGTGCTTGCTTACAGACAACCTAGTGTACAAACCCAGTGTGCTTGCTTACAGACAACCTAGTGTACAAACCCAGTGTGCTTGCTTACAGACAACCTAGTGTACAAACCCAGTGTGCTTGCTTACAGACAACCTAGTGTACAAACCCAGTGTGCTTGCTTACAGACAACCTAGTGTACAAACCCAGTGTGCTTGCTTACAGACAACCTAGTGTACAAATCCAGTGTGCTTGCTTACAGACAACCTAGTGTACAAACCCAGTGTGCTTGCTTACAGACAACCTAGTGTACAAACCCAGTGTGCTTGCTTACAGACAACCTAGTGTACAAACCCAGTGTGCTTGCTTACAGACAACCTAGTGTACAAACCCAGTGTGCTTGCTTACAGACAACCTAGTGTACAAACCCAGTGTGCTTGCTTACAGACAACCTAGTGTACAAACCCAGTGTGCTTGCTTACAGACAACCTAGTGTACAAACCCAGTGTGCTTGCTTACAGACAACCTAGTGTACAAACCCAGTGTGCTTGCTTACAGACAACCTAGTGTACAAACCCAGTGTGCTTGCTTACAGACAACCTAGTGTACAAACCCAGTGTGCTTGCTTACAGACAACCTAGTGTACAAACCCAGTGTGCTTGCTTACAGACAACCTAGTGTACAAACCCAGTGTGCTTGCTTACAGACAACCTAGTGTACAAACCTAGTGTGCTTGCTTACAGACAACCTAGTGTACAAACCCAGTGTGCTTGCTTACAGACAACCTAGTGTACAAACCCAGTGTGCTTGCTTACAGACAACCTAGTGTACAAACCCAGTGTGCTTGCTTACAGACAACCTAGTGTACAAACCCAGTGTGCTTGCTTACAGACAACCTAGTGTACAAACCCAGTGTGCTTGCTTACAGACAACCTAGTGTACAAACCCAGTGTGCTTGCTTACAGACAACCTAGTGTACAAACCCAGTGTGCTTGCTTACAGACAACCTAGTGTACAAACCCAGTGTGCTTGCTAACAAACCCACAGATCTTAGTAGAGCGACATTAAGGGCCTTCCCCATTTGTTTTCTTTTATCCCTTTTCTTTAATGTTACTTTTTTAGAACATTGTGGAATTAACCCTACAATGTCAAAACCCCCATAAGAACATTTCCTACCTAAAAATCATCCCACAATGTCTATCTTGTAAGGGCAATGGTGACAGACAACCGAGTGTTGATAGACATTGTAGCGTTAACCCTACAGGTGGGGACCGGTGACCATAAGCACAGAATTCTGTGGTGAGTAGAGCTATGACATTGGGCCCTTGTTAAGTTATTCACTCAGCCATGAGTCCCAGGTCACTCTCTTGGTTGCTGGGATGATTCAGTACATAAACCTTACCCAGAGTTCACCTCCAATAAGGTAGCTGTCCAGGTAGTTGACAATGTTGGGGTTCTTGTTCTCTCGCATGACTAGAATCTCATTAATTATCAACTCTTTCTTGGGTTGCTGCTGTAGATTCATCTGCTTAATGGCGACCTTCAAGAAAAAAGAAAAGTATCTTATTGATGCAGTACAGTTCAAAAGACTGGTGCTCACCTTGTCTCATGCACATCTCGTTCTCAACATATCACTCCTATCTTACAGGAACTCCACTGGCTCCCGATAAAATTGCCTGTTGTGTCTATTAATCTGATCTTCTGCATAAATGCATTTCCTGTTCATCCTCTTCGTTCTGCTGCCAATCCTTACTGATGCAATCTACTGTTTCCACAAAATTCTATGGTCAAAGAGCCTTCAACTTTTGTTTTGGAAAGACTTCCCTGTTCTTACCTGCTCTTGAGACTTGCCCTTTAACTGACTTGTGACTTTACTTGAAAATCAAAACTTGCCCTTTTACCCTCTGTTAGATCCCAGTCCTCCATTGTACAAAATGCCTGTAGCAGCTGCAAATGGCAGCAAGAATTGAGCTACAATCCTCTCAACAAAAATAGTCAATATCCTCAATTTTGATTTTCAAAATGTTTTTCCAGACAGTTTTACTTCAAACACGTCTTAATGATTATATTGAAATGAATGGTCTTTAAAGGTGAACGACTTGATGATTTACAGGAGAGTCAAGACTGACCATTTGATCTTCAATGCCCATTCTAATAAGACTGTACAAAGTATTTACCTCTTGACCAGTTCCAATCTCTATTGCTGTATACACAACCCCAGATGCACCCTGACCAATCTTCTCCAATTTGGTGTATTTCTTCTTAGGGTCTCCAACGCTCACAATTTGCCCTGCGAGAAAACATGTATATAGACTGAATGTACAGAACTTTGTTTTCTTCCAGTAAACTTAGTAGAGTAAATTCTCCAGTAATTTCACCACTATGCAATGGTGATTTTGAGAGTCTTGATCCAATGCTATTTCCACCAACTGATGACATTCTCTGTGAGATTGGTTGTGACATGAACTTTATTAAGATTGAGTGGCCTTCAACACTGAAACAACCTTTGTTTTATATTTACAAATTCTGTACTTTGTCTTGAAGGAAAACACCTGTATACAACAGACTGTGCAAGTCTTGCGCATATCAATAATGAACAAAAGGACTCAAACGAAACACTATATTTTTCTATAAAACCAAAGCGTCATTTAAAATTTAATTATTAACAAAATTCTTGAAAATAAATATACCCACAGCAATTCCATAAAAATAAAATGTAAACTTTTAAACAACACAAATAATTTGTTCAAATTAACATTAAAACAAAATTAAAACTTAGGATGAGGATGCTTATTTTTTTTTTAAACCACATCTGTCAATCCTGCCCGAATTTGTGTGACCATTACATAGGTTAAATGACAACATGAATGTCAGTTGGGCAAAATTCTGAATTTTTCACAAGTAACCTGAAATGGGGGTCATGTCTTAATTTCAGGTTTTCTTTCTTGATTTTTTAATACAATCCTTTCACCTTTATATATTTCATGGCTAAATTGACTTTTCCCAAAAATACCATACAATTGTTCAGCCATAAACTCTGTTAAACTAAAGTGCTTGAAGAAACTGAATCACGCACATGTAAAACTCAATATGGCTGGGACCAGCTTGGTCCCGGAAAAACAAATATGCGCGAGACTTGCACAGTCTATAGTGGTTTCTTTTCTTAATTACATGTACATATAAATAGGGAATAATAAGGATAGGGAAGTTCATGTAAGACAAACAATATTGCCAACTTCTTTTTTGGACAAGACTAATTGACCTTTTCTTATCTTACCACAAAAACTAGTGACTACCATCTCCTCTTAAAGTAAAGATGCCACATAAACCTTTCTAATGCTGCCGTGAATAATTCTGAGATTACTTACGAAGTCTTTCAAGTATTTCTTCATCACTCATCTTCTTTTTCTTTTGTCTGTCACGAGGCCTCTGTACGCTGCTGGTTTCAGTATTAGTTGAAGCAGCAGGTGGAGGTGGGGTGACTGGTGGAGGGCTAGGCTCAGCAGGTGGTTCAATCCGTGAGTAATACTACAACACGATGGTATTAAGTAACATTCATGTCAAATAGGTACAAGGTAGATTTGGATTAGGAAGGAAGTTGTATGACTGTTTTAACAGCTTCTTATCTGCTTTAGACAATATATGAACAAAGTAAACGCAAATAAATACAAGTTAAGCAAGGAAAGGATAACAAAAAGAAGGTCTGACAAACTTTCTTACAATACAAAGCTTCAGATTTTTTATGTTCAGGTCTTGGGGCAATATCTGATGGGAGTATATTGGACTGACTTACTTCAGATTTTGTATGTTCAGGTCTTGGGGCAATATCTGATGGGAGTATATTGGACTGACTTACTTCAGATTTTGTATGTTCAGGTCTTGGGGCAATAGCTCATGGGAGTATATTGGACTGACTTACTTTAGATTTTATATGTTCAGGTCTTGGGGCAATATCTGATGGGAGTATATTGGACTGACTTACTTTAGATTTTGTATGTTCAGGTCTTGGGGCAATAGCTCATGGGAGTATATTGGACTGACTTACTTTAGATTTTGTATGTTCAGGTCTTGGGGCAATAGCTCATGGGAGTATATTGGACTGACTTACTTTAGATTTTGTATGTTCAGGTCTTGGGGCAATAGCTCATGGGAGTATATTGGACTGACTTACTTTAGATTTTATATGTTCAGGTCTTGGGGCAATATCTGATGGGAGTATATTGGACTGACTTACTTTAGATTTTGTATGTTCAGGTCTTGGGGCAATAGCTCATGGGAGTATATTGGACTGACTTACTTTAGATTTTATATGTTCAGGTCTTGGGGCAATATCTGATGGGAGTATATTGGACTGACTTACTTTAGATTTTATATGTTCAGGTCTTGGGGCAATATCTGATGGGAGTATATTGGACTGACTTACTTTAGATTTTGTATGTTCAGGTCTTGGGGCAATAGCTCATGGGAGTATATTGGACTGACTTACTTTAGATTTTGTATGTTCAGGTCTTGGGGCAATAGCTCATGGGAGTATATTGGACTGACTTACTTTAGATTTTGTATGTTCAGGTCTTGGGGCAATCGCTGGTGGGGCATCATCATCTTCGTCATCTTCTTCAGTATATGGTGACTTAGGAGTATTAGGATGCTTCTGGAAGATTATAAGAAAGTACACAGTTTGAAAATGTATTCCCTACATGTATTTTATGGTCTGCGGCAGACCACTCAAAATGTACTTCAAAAGACTTGCTCCATTCAGGAAGTATTGGACACAACACATCATGCTGCAAACATGTGTACATCTGATCAGAAGTGCCGTATAAGCATTTAATACCAATATCAATTATGAAATTTTAAAAAAAGTTGTCTAAAAATATCTCCTTGACCTTAAAGTTTCCTTTGGCAGAACAATAAAACAAAATTGAGTTAGAATCAAGATTGGCACCTTACCGTCACTCTACACAGCAAAGACATGTTAAAGGTATGACATTTTTTGTAAGACCCAAAACTCCTCATTGAATTCAAGGACAAATGTTTTAATGATCGGCATACTTAATGCTTAAGAGAACATACTTTTGGATTTCTATTAGATACAAACATTCTTTCTTACAATGAACTACTTGTTGAATTGGAATTTGATTTCAGAACATGACGTTTGGGGGCTGAATGGGACAAACAAGCCTACACGCATATAAGCATTTGGGACAAACAAGCCTACATGTACACGCATATAAGCATTTGGGACAAACAAGCCTACATGTACACGCATATAAGCATTTGGGACAAACAAGCCTACACGCATATAAGCATTTGGGACAAACAAGCCTACACGCATATAAGCATTTGGGAGGTTTGTTAACTATTTGACACCTTTATGGTCTTCAAGTGTTAACAAATTTCATTCAATGCTCACACCCTGAAACCTAACTTATGCAAGGCTTTATTACAATCCATTTTTCTTTAGAATACTTACAGAATTAATTGAAGTTTGTTCAAATGTTTCCTCCAATGATGAACCTTTGCCTAATTTATAAAAGACAAAGGAGGACAAGCACTTGTCAATGTTTGTGTATCGATGCATGCATGTTTATACATTTTCCATCTAATGACAATGCTCTTTAAAAAGCAATTTGGTGGAAAGTAAAAGGGTCTATTGCTCTGTCCGTTTCTCATGCCCATCAGCTGACAACCCATACTTACTAAGAATGACTTTCTGTTGTGTCATAAACTTCTCGTTCCTATTAGTGTTACTATCGTCATAGAACTTGAGTGCATCCAGCACAGCCTGTGGATTCTTCTTCTGTTCTGTCTTGGTAATCTGGGATGACATCAACAGCTTAGCCCAGTGTTCTGGCATACCCTGTCAACAACAAAAAAGACATACAAAAGTGGATTACAATGTGGGTCAATACTTAGAGAAGTTATGGTTAACATGTAAGGTATGATCACTACTACCAATGCAAAGGATGGTGTTCTACGTTGTAGGTTAGAGTGAGCAAAGTCTTCAAACCTTTCTTGCATCCATGGCCTAAAAGTATATGCGCCCATTGTACACAAATCTATGCTAAACATCATTGTACAATAACCAAGAAAGGGAAAGTAGTCCTTTGGTTTTGGGCAGAGTAGATTAATTCAAATCCTCCAAGCACGCCATAAAACCATGGAGGTTCATGATTTACCTTGACTCTCTGGCTGGTAGGAGAGAGGCACACTGCAGGCGTTTTGCTAATGAACTTGCTAATAACCCTCGCACTAAAGACCTCCTTCCCCCTACCAGGCATGAGAGTCATGGTCGAAACCTCCGAAATAGTCATCATGTTTCAACCATCCCCACTAGATCCAGTCGTTTTAAAAATAGCCCTGTTCCTTATTTCATAGGTTTAATTAATTCTTAAATATTTCTCTTGTTTATTGTGTGTGTTGGTCGGAGTGAGGTTCTTAATTTATTTCATGTTTTTATTTATACATTTTTGTCTCTTTTAATTATTCCATTTCCCTTTTAAACTAAAGTGTGGTGTTTCTTTTGTTTATGTGGTTCTGTTTTTGTTTTATTGGCGTGTGTGCATTCTTTTTTTCTTATATATTTATATATCTTTAATTTTTTTTCTATTTATGTGTCTTTTAAAAATAATGTATGTCTTTTCTTTTCTTAACTATTGTAATGACCAATGACTCTGTAATTTGACCTTCAGGTCACGAAATTTGTCAATTTTAATAAATCTAAATCTAAATTTATACAAGCAACTTGTGAAAATTTGAGCAAATTCAGTGGTTATGTTTAAGCAAAGATAAAGCATTTCTACCTCTACAAGGTTGTTGCATAACAGCAGTGTAATGAGATTTCACATTAGTATAAAAGGTTGCCAAAACACCAATTCTCTTGATTGCATTTATAATTCTTTGGTTTGGTTATCATATATATATCATGACGATGATTAAAGAGTGGCTCCATAGCTTTCTCACCGTAAATTCCCCAGTGATACTGTCAAATCCAACATGGACAGTGTGCTCGAAACTTGTTGGGTAGGAGATCTCAGGCCTTTGTTTAGATGCTGAAAAAAAAGGAAAATTTAAATTTGTATTATTTACATAAACACATTTTCTTGGATTTGCAATGAAAGTGTGGAACGATTAACAAATTTTCCATGGAATTCCCCCCCCCCCCCGGAAAATGTGTATCAATTAAATTAATATTTGACATTGGTGAAGAGCTGGTTCTGAAAAGAGCTGGTTGGTTTGTTCTTCACGAAGCCATTCTGAGGTATGGGAGTGGGCATGATCAATGATTAGAATTGGCTCAATTTGTATACACCCAAACAAAACAGTGCACTCCTGTTGTGTCCACCAAATCTCAAAAAGGCTAATGAACTAGTGTGCTCTAATCATCATCATCATCAGGTGCTCGGTGATGTGTCTCTACTTTCTGAGTTGGTGTTCACTGGTGTGTGTACTGTTAGTTGGTACGCCTGTTGTTGGCCGATGGTTGGCTCTGCTGGACTGTTGTTTGCTAGATGCCTCTGATGTGGGAACCAGTGGAACTTTGTTTCTTGGAAAGATTGTTTAGTGTGCAAGGGCTTTCGCTAGACATTCTGCTTGTTCAGTATCCTTACATGTAGTTCCCAACCCATGTTTTATGCAAATCTAGACTCTATTTTGTTGACAAACAATCTAAATTCATTTATTGTAAAGTAAACCCATTATTTTAGTATACAAGTTGTTTGGGTTTGGGAGGGCATGGAGGAAGTGGGGTTCAGGTTAGAAACTACATGTCTAATGTGTACATTGCACACACACATCTTACACCTAAATTGTACATAGTAAGTACACCGTATAAAATATCTGTACAAGTAAATGTAAATAATATGTCAAAATAGTTGAGTAGAATACTTTGTGTGAAGCACAGATTTATCATTTTTTATCTGCGATTGTAATCATAGATCTATGATACAAATAAGCACCTCTACTAATCCCTGCTTGATTGACTGGGGTAATCTACCCAAAGCTATAATGCCTTGAGCAGGAACTATATGCATCAGGGATCATCTCCAGGAATGAGTTTACCATCTTCCACACACGGTGTGCATGTACATGTATGCACTCTACATGCAGAAAAAAATGCCACATTTTTATGTACGTAATGTACATTATCAAAAAGTATGTGAAAAAAGCTCCTTTTTTTTCACTTTTCACACAGAAATTCATGTTACACTTTGGAGTGACAGATTGCATACAGTGTACATGATGTATTGTATGTATAATTGATCACTGATGGACATGTCATGACTAATTGAATAGTTGACTTGAGATCTCCTTCATGAGGGACACTTGAAGGATAAACCGGAACTTCCTTGTCATTTCCTGCCTTGTCCCTCAATGGGTGCAACTGACTGTCTAAGACACTCAACATGTACTTCATCCTTGTAAAGTAGCTTGATGTGCAGGTGTATCAAAATGGGCTTGATTCATTACATGTACATGTACTTGTACTTGAAATGCTACTCCACAATATTGCTGACATGGCTGAGGCAATACTCTATGAATTAATTTCAATTCTACCAACTGAGCTACATTATACCTAGCCCATGTATGTTGGCGCCTTCCCTGTTTTGTCTTTGGGAGTGCCAGTCAGAAGCCAAACAACTGTTAGCTGCCATGTAGCCAGGGATCACACCCTATTTTATGATACAGCCTGGGAAGCAAGAGCATGGGGATCACCTTAAGGGGATGCGACTTACATTATTTACGTCAAATATCAAGTTATAAACCACGAGGGAAACTGACTGGGTAAATTTTAAAATAATTTGGGGTTGAATAAAGAAATATTGACTGAAGTGGGATTTGAACCAAATGCTTCCAATGTATCAAGAGATGCAACACAAGTGCTACACCGTATTCAATACAAGTATGGTAGTACACAGCCAATGGACTACCAACCATTCCTGACTTGGTGGTAGTACACAGCCAATGGACTACCAACCAGTCCTGACTTGGTGGTAGTACACAGCCAATGGACTACCAACCAGTCCTGACTTGGTGGTAGTACACAGCCAATGGACTACCAACCATTCCTGACTTGGTGGTAGTACACAGCCAATGGACTACCAACCAGTCCTGACTTGGTGGTAGTACACAGCCAATGGACTACCAACCAGTCCTGACTTGGTGGTAGTACACAGCCAATGGACTACCAACCATTCCTGACTTGGTGGTAGTACACAGCCAATGGACTACCAACCAGTCCTGACTTGGTGGTAGTACACAGCCAATGGACTACCAACCAGTCCTGACTTGGTGGTAGTACACAGCCAATGGACTACCAACCAGTCCTGACTTGGTGGTAGTACACAGCCAATGGACTACCAACCAGTCCCGACTTGGTGGCTTGTGATCTGTTTTTTTAAAAACAAAACCATAGTGTCAATGACTAATAATGTTACGATGACTAAATAATTGCAGAATGCCCCAAATCCAAAGAAAAAGATCTCTCAAGGCTCAAGAAGAGTTGATGAAAGACACAAAGTACATTTGTACATGAACATGTACAGTACATTTGGGTAAATCCACTGGCCATTGTGGGGTCTTTTACACAATGGAACAACAGACCCCCAACAGTTCTTTGTTCAACTTGAACCCCACAAAGGAACTTTTTTTTTAACATTAGAAAAGGCACCAATTGAGCAACAATGGCACGACACCACAAATCCCGAACCATAAGGTTTGTGCAGACTTTTATGTGTAATACATGGCGCGTTATATGTAAATAGTCACTATTATTATAACAACATACAAGCCTGTGCACAGGTCATACAAAATACAGAGGCCCAGATTTAGATACTCCACAGTGCATCATGTCTGGCCATTGCTAAAGCAGAATCGAACAATAGGGGATTTTTTTAAGGTCCTGTTTCCTAATCCATGTATTATACACTCAAGCAGATAGTGAAATATGCACACTGTAACTTCTTTTTTTACGATTTGGAATCGGGTGTAATCAGGGTGTAAGTACATGTACAATAGCTGCATTTCTGAAAATTACACAAAGCGGTACAAAAACATCAAGGGAAATACTGCAATTATTATTTTGTGTGCATTCAGACAGGTACATTTACTATTAAATGTACCTGCTCTGTAAATACAGTGTACTTGACACTGTATTACTGGACAGTGAGTACAATTTACCAGGCTGTGCTAAATTTTGAATGAATGCAAAACCGGCAGACTACAGGAACCAGACACATGATACTCCTGAAACTTACGCTTATCTTCACTCTTGCTTCCTTGCCATGGCATCTTGAGCTTCCTCTTCTTCTTCTCATCATCTGTAGGTGTGTTAGGTAGAGGTTTATAACCAGGACCAGACGAGTCCGCTTTCAGGGTACCACCACTGTTGCTGGTGTAACGCATTGGGGGAGCTGGTGGACTTTCCTCCATGTTGTCTAGTGATTAAAAGCTATTGGCTGAAACTGTAAGATAAACAAGACAACATTTATTATTTTTGACAAGTTTGAGTGAAACTTGCAACAAAATAATCCTGGTCCTAAATCATACACAATTGTCTGTTTGTTTGTTGAGTTTGATAGATTCAGCTTGGCATTGCCTAAACATGTGACATGCATGATATAGCATTCATGTAGCATGCACGGGTGCCTTGTCATTAAGAATCCAATGTTTTACACGACTTAAATTTTTAATGGTTGAGGAAAACAGAGATCTGAGAAAGGTTTTAAAGCAATGTACAAAACTCAAGGTACAACCGAAAAATATACAAGTGCTGGCCCTTTTTCTACATACTGTACACATGAAAATGATTCATTTTAAGATGAATGAGTGATGAAAAAAACCTAAATTGCTTGGTGATGTATGATGTCCAATGATAGTGGAATCACCCAAATGCATCGGATCTCTTGGAAAAATCAGGTGGTGCACAGGTTTCCTGTGCTAAAAAACAAGATGAACACGATGCACTATACTGTACTAACAATCGTTTAACAATTATTTGTTTAAACAAAACTGATCTAGACTATAGTTTATATTATATTTTGATTTAAATAACTATTGAAAAAGCAGTTTTCCATGTAGCCGCAGTCATCTTTTGTTTTGTCAAATGGCAAATCTGTGTGGAGTAACAGCAACAACAAAAAATGGCTGTAACAGAAACAGGATGCATATTGTTAAAATCCATAAGGTGATTCATTAGTTTAGTTTAGTGACACAAGTACTTGAGGTTCACACATACAACATGTACATACATGGTATGTACAATGCACAGTTGGCTTGAGGGCATCAGTACATTATAACTTGTACAGGGAAGGTCTATTGGTGTGAAGGGAATGTCACAAGATGTCATTTATAGAAAGAAGGAAAGCAGTTCAATTTTCACAGTATCTTTTCCCCACTGTTAGCTCCTTGGTATTAACTGCCAAGTTGAGTACCACTGACTGCAGTCAGTAACATTGATGGGAGACTGTTCCATGTATTGTCATGATGGGTTGCTTGTCTGGGACTTGATAGGGCTCCAGACCATCAAGCATGTGCCTCTGAGATGGGACCTAACATAAAACACTGCAGGCTGGATTTCACAAAGCACTAAGATTCCTAAGATGAGTTGTTAGTATTACACTGGTGATTGGTATTGTGACATCACACTTTGCTTAGCAGTTGAGATTGACTCGCTGATAAAATCAATCTTAGCTCTTCGTGAAATTGAGCCCTGTACACTTATCATGAAAGAGAAAGCTTGCCCCGGTGTTTCTGGATTGGCTGCATAATGCGTCTCTCAGCATGTTTGGATTTGGGGTACACTGTAGTTAATAGGATGCGCATTTGAACATGTTCTAACGCACTCAATGAAAATGTGTGCCTTTATTTTGCAGTGTTGTACCTGAGTACTTAAAGGGTCAAGTACTAGGGTGGCCGAGTAGTACTCAAGTAAGAGTACATGTACTAGCACATTGTAGCAGGGCCATCACGTGTCCAATCACGTATCAAAGTACTGAGTATTCTATCAGAGTACTACAGTGTAAGACCAACAATCGAGTAACAAGTACAGTGTGTACAATGTACATGTACGTCTACTACAAAATAAGATGCAAAACACTGAAATTATAACATGCATGTATTTCCATGTTTTGCAGATCTATGTATTTCTTTTAAAATATTGTTGGCATTGACTGATTTCTTGGTGACAATATGTGCTTAGTTTTACAATAAAAAAATGGAATCATCAAAAATAGTTTCCATCTCTCTTTATCCACAGAGCTATGCCTGTTTAATTCCAGGCATATCAATGGCATGAAACTCAACATTTTGACAACCTTACAATCGTGCCTCATTTGTTTAAACAAAATATCTTGGAATTTGGTTAAGTCAACCATTTAAAAAAAGGAAGCAGTTTTGAAGAATTTTCTTTACATGCAAGGTATTACTTTAATCATACAGACCAATCTTGGACATAACATATTATGGAATGTTAGAAAACTGCTTCACAGCTCTTTGAAATCCTTTGTTTTCAGGATTCTGAAAAACGACAGTTTTCAAAAAGCTAACAATTGACATGATTGAACGTTAGCGAATATACCACATAATTCTCATTATGTTCTGATTGAAAACACTCAATGCAAGTAAAAGGCTTTAGCTGTTTTCAGTTCACAAGTTTGTTAGTAAAAATTCACTATAATTGTTCACACGGGGAGTAGTCATGGTAGTATGACATCTCTACCATAACTCAGCTCATTCTGCAGTGAACTTTAAATTGTGCAGTTTACCCCTACTATCAATCATGACATGCACATGAAAAAATGGGCTTGCAGCCGTCTGGTCCTGTAGGCTTATTTCCCACAAATCGTAAACAAATGGTCTGTCCGCAGACCCTACCTATGCAGCCAATACATTGCATTTGTAGTACATGTACCTGTAAAGTGACTTATAATGTAATCAATTCTTTCAGTAAATTGAGATAAAAAAGTACTGAAAAAATTTACTATGAAAAGGAAAAACTTGTGGTATTTTGACCATGAGTATTTGAAATTAAGTCTAATCGAGTACATGTATGACATGCTGGCCTACATGTATGTGACTTTGAGTCTGAGTACTTTTCTAGCCGAGTGTGATTAGTGATTACAATTACCTTCAAAGCAGTAATTGAGTTTGAGTGCAACATTTTTGCACCTGGTATGCCAGGTATTCAGAAAGTACATCTCATGGCTATCCCAGAAGACCGTAACAAACCGTGTACACATGTAAGTTTGAGTGCTTTATGATTTATACATTTTTTATTTTCAATAACAATTTTGTTAGTTACATGTACCTGTCTTTACAACCTGCTAACAGTAGCCAACAGTATAAATATTATCGATGAACACAAAAAGTGAATGCACTTAGTCAATCTATGCATCGGTCCAGAAACAATCTTTCTTTTTAATCTGTAAGACTCCTACAAGCAGCAAAACAAATTAAATTAAAAAATATGCATGTTTTTTTTATTTTTATTATGTAAGGTCTTCAACGACAGTCTTTTTTTCCCCTTATTAGTTGTCATGACATGATAGTTTGATTAAACAATTTGATGCATATTTTTATCAATTGTACTGTACATTGACAACCTGTACTTTATTAATTACAATTTATAGTTCAGGAAACCAAAGTTGAATCATATCCTATTCCTATGAGTACTTTACTCCATGGTATACACGTACGTACATGTAGTTGCTAAATTGCCTCTTAAAAATACAACAAAAATTATATACAAAATAATCCAGTACAAGGGGGCGGAAGATGGAACGCCACTATTGCGCCACCTATGTTGAAAATAATCTTATTCGACTCTTGCGCATGGACTGGTCGAAGCTCCATGTAAAAACCAATCATCACTGTGCAAACGGCGAAGTACACATGTACACGTATCTCCTTATGTACATGCATGTATGTACACGGTTGAATTAGCGCGCTGCGCGCTGGTGGCTGTTGAGACTGCCTGGACAAGTCCATTTTTTCTGAGGGTGTTGTTACCTTCAAATTTGGTAAATTTACCAATTCTTTACACTACAATATTCGTAAATGTGTTTTTTTGCGTTGCTAACTGCTTCAGTATTTGAATATTTAAATATAAAGCAACGTAATCTTTATAAACATTTTATTAAATCTGTTTACGTTGCCTCAGCATTAATGTTACCTACAGCAAATGTTCCTGTTTGCCTGCAACAAAGTATAGGCAGAAACCATTTTCTAAAAAAAACCCCCAAAAACCAAAACCAACCCTCTAAAAAGACGTCAAATAATAAACATGAAATAAACTTTCAGGAATGAAAGATAAATCCTTAAATATTACAGTCAGAGAAAAAAATCAGAGGATGAACGATAAAATTGTTCACATTATGTCGATAATTGTAGGCATTTTAGGGGAGACATTTTGTAATGAAATTCTCACCTGGACCCATTCATCATACATGGCAGCCGCTGCAATAAACCAACGGAAAATGTTTGGTAATATTTTTATGCATTTTACATGTGTATATAAAACTAACCACCTTAACAATTGGAAATGCTCTTAAAATATATAGGCCTATTGTTCTTTTTTCAGTACTGTTTAAGAAAGCATTTTAATGGTAAACTTGTTATTTTCTTTTTCTTTTTATGGTCGTCACCTCTTTTAAAAACTGGAGTGTACCCAAACTGCAATTGCAAATGATTGCACAATACCCCTTCCACCCCCCCCCCCCCCCGTACATTACATATAAAAGTAGCAGTCTTATATTGCACTATACTGACAGGTTTAGTTGATTGACCTGTATGTACATGTACATACTTGTCATGACAGTACATGTTGTGATAATTATACTGTATGGCTGATGGTGCTCATTAATGTACACTTTATGTCCACACAATGACAAACAGTATTGGGTACACATAATGTACAACATGTATCACACATGAAGACATAGTGATCTACGTACACTGTACCCTCAACATTATTTGTATCAACATGATCAAAACACATTAAATTTTTGGAGGCTGGGGTGAATCTGGACTAAATGGCAGTAGGCCTAATAATTAATGCTGACAATTTTGTGACTTCCTAGGACACTACATGTACCTTAACCTTAACCACTTCACAACAGTAGTATTTTTTTTTTACAGTCCCTCTGCGAAAGTCTGGAATTGGGGATTTCAAAATAACCCCCAGAAGGGAGATTTTGAGCATGAATTCCAGTGCCCTCTGTCCCTCTTTGTACATGGGAAACAAAACGTAGCATCGTGAGTGCATGCCTGTACATGCTATATCCGGGCAAATAAACATGTGACTCGACTTTGACCTCACGCAGAAAAATAAATAAATAAAAAGGGTTGCAAGTGTACAAAACGAAAGAATAAGTCATTTGTTTTCTGGTTTGTAAAAGTTGTGAGTATTGTATCACATCTTCCTTTAACTGATTAACATTAAAGCCAAAGTATGTACAAGATTGGTTATTATCAATGTGAAAACTCATTGATTATAAAGTCATGAAAGTTCTTCTGTTAGTGCTTGTACCAGTAACAAAACTTCAGAGAAATATTTCTGCCTTAAATAAAAAAATTTCAACTGAAGACCCAAAACCATGCGATTATTTCCTCGGATTGTCCAAACATAGACTGACACTTCCCGCTCGTTACATCTAAAAAAACCTATCTGATTGAAACTGTGACATTATCACTTGGTGTTTAGAATTAAAGGCAATTGAGGACTAGAATAATGTATACATGTAATACACTATACTTGACTTGACTTAATGCCATCCACACAGGCTGGGGACCTCATGATGGTTTCTGTATGGTGATGGTAAGCCAGATTGGTCTAACTGTGGCCAGTCTTGATGCACATGTCAGTCTGGTTATAAATCTAGTTTTGCAGTCTTGCAAGATGAATCCATTCATCTTTTAGGTGGGCGGCCTCTGGGTCTCTCTCCCCTGACCTTGCCTTCGACTGTCATTTTGGGGTATCTTGTGGTTTGCAATCTTCTCACATGTCCAAAGTATTTGAGCCTTTTTATGGTCTACTCTGTCTATTATGCCATGGTCCAGGTTAAGTGATTCTTTGGTGTGTTTCAAATCTTGTCCAGTCAACACTATACATTATGTACATGTTGATATATTTTACTGGGATGAAGTGTTGGGTCAACCCAAAATCAGCCTCTTTTTCTATTTTAAACCCAGATGACAGTAAAAATAAAACTACCTTGCATTCAGACAGCTCAAAGTTAACCCTGATATGGTTACGCTTTTAATTTCGGTCAAACAGCACCAGGACCCAACACAACAACATCTACTAGATTTACATAAACCCTGCGAACCATACAAACAAGCATGTGCAAAAGAAGTGAGCTTTTACAATTTATGGCATGTTACGCAGCCTGGGTCATTGCTCACCGGTGAGGACTTAAACAGTTAAACCAGGTGTGGTTAACTTTATTCTGTCCACATGCTAAAAGATACATAAAAACCTGAGGTTGTAAGCCACCTTCGCCGACCGATTTAACTCATTTGGATTCAACCCGATTTGGTTAAATTTAAGAGCGTTCAGACACACAAAATTAAACCAGAATGAGTTAAAACTGCCTTAAAACCGACTTAAGAGTGTCTGTATAACCTCTAAGATACTAAATTGGTGTTTAATTCTTTAGTAATGAAAAATCAATGCTGTTAAGCTATTTTACGTACATGTCAACAAAATGGATTTATGAGGTTACTTGACATGCTTGATGCAGTAAAAAACTGTCACACCTTTGTCCCTGGCCAATTAAGTTTATTATAGGGACATTCAATGAAAACACTGAAAACTTCAGCCCTTTTCTAACTACAGAACCAGTTCCTAGGGAAAACCACTCCATGAATGTTATATTTGCACGTCTTTCCAACAGCATCATATTCTGACAAGCATCCAACTTTAAGCAAATCTGAGACTAACAAACAGGTAGGGTGATTGTTTGGGTTTTGTCAATGTTTATGCTGATTTATAGGCACAGTTCTCAAGAACAATAAAATTAAAGTCACCCTTGGAAATTTCAGTTGAATATCAGGGATGAGTGTTGATGTCAGCAGTATGTAAAGATTCCTGATAATGGCTTGCAGGCCTGTGTATCCCCAAAAATATAGAACTACAGAATTGGACACAATGTGGACTTTTTCTCTAGCTCCCTTTGATGATTGCTCTACTTCTTTCAAGAACATTTTAAGCTCAAGGGATTTTTTTACAACACAGTACAAAGATAAGCACAAACTTATTTAAACTATTTATCTGTTTTAATTTTCAAAGGGACAATACTACGACAGCAAATTCCAGCAGTAGTGTCATCCCCAAGTACAGTAGCATTTGATGAGTAAGTTTACATGGTTTAGGGCCAGGAATGGTGCAGGTTGAAAACCACTGCAGGGCTCAATTTGGGTGGAAAATCCACAAGAGCACACCGCTTAGACCACAGGGCTTGAAGCTCAACATGTTGACTGGACCCAAATTATTTTTACAAGACCAGATTGAAATGAGAAAAACAAATACTGACAGTACTCAGTTTAATGCTTGAACTGTTTTAATTTGAACTTAAGCACAAAGAGAAGATTTATCTCATTTGTGCTATGGGTAAGTATTCTTTAGCACTCCACAGAATTGAAAGATATTAATCAGACTGAAAGTCAGCATTTTAACAAAACACAAGACTTTTCCAGTCATGAGTTTACTGGCCCGATGCTCAAATCACTGGTCTTGGCCCTGTAAATCAGTGTAAAATTTGAGCCCTGCACTATGGGCACAAAGATTTGATTACATTGGTAGGTGCTAGATCCAAGGATACAAAGTGGATTAGTACTATAGCACTGATCTTTGTATTCTCAGTGAGCTTGTTCCAGAAAATTCAGTTCGCAAAAATTGTTTTTACAAAAACTGATGAACTCTCACCATCATTCAGAATCCTGAAATTGACATTGCCTTTTGAAAAAAATATGGCTGCTTCCTGTACAAACACATGAATGGTTGGTTATCCTGGACCAGCGTTGCGTGCAGCATACCAATGATTACCAACACACAGGCTTGCATGTTGGAGAAACCAAGTACATGGAATGCTGGGCCACAACAACCAGCATTTACAATTACATGTTATACTTATAATTGGAAGCAGCAATATTTGTTTTCGTGAACATGTTGAAAGGAGATGCTGATTAAGGATTCTAGATGACGGTGAGAAGTCACCTTTTTTTTGCAATTTGTTTTTAACTGAGTGAATTTTCTGGAACAATCACAAGCTCAATGAGAATAAAAAAAACATAGCGAGCATAATTTTGGCAAGATCCTGTTTCAAGCAAGAACTGTAGGTGCGTAAACAGGAAGGGCAAAAAGTTCAAATAGGATTTACATTACTAAGTAATCACCAATGGTTTATAGAGACAACCACAGAATGAACCTCATACTATTTAGTTGGGGTAGATTGGCACTACATAATTTTATGAGCCTATTAATACCAGTGACAAAGCAGATTTTCCTCAGAATGAGATTTAATTTTAAAACATGTACGAATATTTCTTGTGTTGTGTTGTGGCTTTCATGGAGGTCTACCTCAAAGGGAGGTTCAGTTTGTTTGCACCTGGTTCAGACGGGCGCTCGAGAGTCGCGCCGAAACTCTAGATTGATCCAAATAAATTTTGGTTTCAGACAGGTGCACATAGTGACTGTATTGGCAGGAGATATTTTACGTGTAGATAAGGCTGTGTCTGAATAGGTAGCTACAGATAACTGTATGGCTACCACTAGATTTTCGCGTCATTATGTGTCGAAGTATAGTACATCTTTAGTGACACCATTTAGCAACAGTCATAACTGAACTGTAGCCACCAATTCTGATAGGGCAAGTGGAATACCCCTTGCATAACGTGAAAGACTACAGGTACGCTGAGGTCACGCACACGCTTTTATGCACAAAGGACAGCTATCGTCCAATGATCTGCTTCCTTTTAGCCTCAGTGAGGGCGCTTGAGAGTGTGAGGCTATATGCAAGGGTCTATACAAACAAAGCACCACTGACCTCTCTAGGCTACTAATTTGTAAACAACCAGGTCAACAACAACTTGCTGTGTAATATTAACAAATTTATTCAAACAAGATGTGTTCAGTTTTAATCAATTTGGTAAGCCATATATGCAAACAGCCTCCAGATGAACAGAGAAGAATGTTTTAAAATATAATATAGCATTAATTAAGTTCTTCTAAATACCTTACATTAACATAAAATTTGCATTAGGTTGGCTCTAGCCCACCTTGTTGGACTGTTAGTGTATTACCACAGTCGCCATCTGCATAAGGACCGATGTTAACCAAGAGCCATAGAGCCTAAGGTGGGCTAGGTTCGGCTCATGACAAGATCAACATCTGAAACCAAGACGCTCCAGATCAGAGTCGTTCTGAAAGACTCAGTCAATCTTTTGACCTCTAGGCTCTAGCGCGTCCAGTCAATCCTGTTTCAGACGTCAAACTTTTTATGAACTTAATTTAACTCAATAATTTGGTCGGCGCAACCCTGGAGCGCCTGTCTGAAACAGATATTTTTGGTGTTTTAGGAGTTTCAGTACCTTTTTACTTTTTTTTTAGAAGACTTCAGTCTTTTCAGTTACACTACTCACTAGACATGAATTATTATGTCACTCCTACTGAGTTTTGCCTCATGATCATGATTTATGTGGACTTCAGAAAACAACATCCACACCACACAAACTTCAATTACAACTTACAAGTAAAATTAATAATTATTACATTCATCACACACATAATCCATGTACATTACAAATGACAAACACAACATGGGGACGAGCACAAACTATATTATCCGGAAGCGCTTCCTACGACGCACACGTTGTGCATGCACTGCAGTGATTGTATTAACCCCCATGCATGCTTAGTGTATACTACACTGTACATGTACTATTGACTGGTAGTTATACACAGCAAACGGCAAGTACATCGGATCGGCTACCAGCGGAACCGGCTGTACTGGGCTATTCACGGTACATGTACAATCAGATATGGTATTCTGCACCGATTTATCACAAATACACGAAAAACCGCTCACTACAAAAACATTCAGCAATAAATCCATAAGCAAATAATGGAAGTTAACCGGTAAATGTAACAACAAGAAGAGAAATACAAACCAACAACGTTATCAAGTGTTACCTTTAAATCTGTTAACGTGATCAGGATCGGAGAGGTCGGATGCGTCTGAAACGGCCACACTACACCCGCACCCGGAAATAAAACTGTTTAGGACTAGAAAGAGGGCGCTATAGCGCAGGGTTAATAGCCAAGCCGGGTGCGCCACACTTAATAAACTCCCGTATCAACCAACGCTAAATGCTAAATATTCAAAAATACAAAAAAATATCTAAAGTCTCTCTTCTCCTCTTGAAAACCAACCAAACATATTTCTGGACAACTAAACTTCGAATTTCGAATTTTTGGCAGGTCAGCCGTTAGGAATTTTAACACCCCCCAAAATGTGCTTTTAACCAAACCGATTTGCTGCCAGATTTCGTGTAGCACTTATCCACTTCCCAAGCCAAATAGGACAAAATTTAAAGCCTAAATTTATCCAGTGTCCTAAAAAGTTGAAACACAGAGCCCCCAGATTCGCATAGATTGTTATATTTAAATATTTGAGTTTGAACAAAGAAAAATTGACTGGAGCGGGACTTGAACCAACGACCTCCAGATTAACGTACCGGCACTCTACCAACTGACCTATCCAGCCCTATGTTGGCGGTCTCCCTATTAGTCAATATCTTTGTTCGGGGTGCCAGTCAGAAGCCGTTCAACCGTTAGCTGCCGTGTAGCCAGGGATCACACCCAAGTTTACTATACAACCTGGGAAGCGGCAGCCAAGGGATCACCTTAGGGGATGCGAATTTTTAATAATAAATATCAAGTAAAAATAAACCACAAGGGAAACTGACTGGGTAATTTTTTTTATATATTTGGTTTTGAACAAAGAAAACTTGACTGGAGCGAAACTTGTTATATTTACACACTCTATTAATTGCATTACCCCAAAAACGTTATTATTTAAAAGTATCTGTGGGTTTACAAAAAAATGATAATTAGCTTGACGCATGAATTTTTCTCCCTCTCTAGTAGACATAGGCATTTACCCGTGGTCTCCTCCTCAAATTGTACCCCGCTTAAATCACTGGTACCGCTCCCACCACAGCCCGTCTTGCCAGTGCTGCTGCTTTGAGTTCGGTGGTATCGCAACCTGACCATTCTCGGATGTTGTCTACCCAGCGCATCTTTGGTCGGCCCACGGAACGATGGCATCCCTCTGGCATCCCATCCACAACGGCTGCTGCCATACCGCCTTGGCGACCACATGGCCCAACCAAGCTGTCTTTCTTTCAAACACAGCGCTGCTTCTGAAGTACCATCGGTTGCCGATCATCTCCATCAGTCTTTCATTTGTCACATGATCTTGCCACTTGATGTTGAGCAGGTGACGCCAGATGGTTCGGCCGAAGCTGTCTATGCGTTTGATGTCAGCTGCCTTTAGCGACAGGTTGGTGGCACATACCCTTGACATGATTAGTGCCTGAGTGAGCTGTATCTTTACCTCAAGGCTGAAGCGGGGGGAGCGTAGGTATTTGCACCGTCGGAGAGTGGATTTGCCCATGCCTAGAGCCGCATTCGAACCTCCTTACTGTCATCAAGCTTGTGGTTGATTGACACGCCCAAGTACTTGAAAGATGTGACACAAGGTATTTGTGCTGAGTGGTTTGTGATGGTGGTATCATCGGTTGTTGGCTGGATGATCATGAATTTGGGCCTATTTTATAGTGTGGTGTGCACCCAATTCCGGAGAGATGTTTGCGCTCCCCAAACCCCCTGATTACGCGGGGTATTTCAATTTAACTGAACGTGTCTTTACTTCTATTGCGCTGTTGGATGTGTATCATGGCCTAACAATAAGTTCAACCAGGAAGGAAAGGTTCAACATAGCTCAGTTGTAGAAATTCATGTCAATGTTGAGGTCTCAGGTTTAAACCCCGCTTTAGTCAAAGTTTGTTCGACTCAAAATTTAATTAAAATTGACCCAATTAGTTTCTCTTATGGTTTATGAGTAAGGTGACAGTGTGAAATAAAATGTTGTTCCTAGAAAATGGTAGACTTGGTTCCAAGTCTGCGATCGTGGCTTTTAGTCTACCCGATAGCCAATACATTATTGCCTGAAATAGCGCCCTCTTGTAACGACATCCGTCATTAGCCTACGATCACAGACTTGGGACCATTTTTCAACGGTTTGTACACACCCTATGGCGAATTAGTCCAAAAGTGGACGGAACAATCTGATTGGTCGGAGTGGCAAAAAACCTTCGATAACATGAATATTCAAACAAAACTATCTACGGGATAGGTTGTGAGCTCTATTCCATTAATTTTAAACTGTATGACTGTAGGGTGCAACTGTTATCGCGGAGTAGGAATCATGTATTTTGTTTTTTTACTACATTAAGATCTCATTAAACTTATCTATGCATTTTAAAAACTGTCACGTATAACCGAGGACTATACAAATTCAATATCGAATGAACATAAAGCAACAATTTTAAGCGAGTTCAGCCTGTTAGTAATAGACGCTGCCAGTAAGGTTTTTGCCTTCTCCTGATTGGCCAGCTCCCTAGCGTACGCTTGATTGTTTACATTTACCTTTGAATACATGAATATAAGGGGTCAAGTCTGAGATTGCGAGTTGGGGCACGTGATAGCTAATCTATGGGGACGTTTTTCGTAGTGGCTGATGCAGAGGAATAACCGCGATCTCAGACTTGAAATCAAGTCTAAGAAAATGGCCGCTCTCCTGCCGCTTCCCAGGTTGTTGGGTGTGATCCCTTGTTACGGCAGTTTCAAGTTGAAAGGCTTCTGACTGGCACACCGAGGGGAGATGCCAACATAAGGAGAGCGTAGGACTAAAAGCTAGAATTAGAGCGCCAATACGTTACTCCAGAAGTCACAGGTTTAAATCCCCCCTCTTAGTCTTAATGTTTCTTTGTTTAACCCAAATAATGACATTTCGTTAAAATAATAAAGGCTAAGTTCCATCACTTGAAATCAAAATAAGGCTGTAAATTTTGAGAATTATTAATTTTTAAGAGACGTCACTTACTGTTTCTGGTGGTCCGAGTCCTCCAAAATGCGCCCCATTACAAGCGTTGGTCAAGTAGTGATCTGGGAGTTGGCCAACACTTGGTATCACGTTGTATCACAATAATATTATCAAGACCTTGCGTAGTTTTAGGAATGTAGTCAAACTAGACATTTTCATTCGGAGCAGGCTGGGAGGGGCGGGGCGACACGAGCAAGGCAAAGAAATTTCATTAGAAACATGGGCTATTAATAAATTAGTTTATTGAAATTTTACAACCACTAATCGACAAGAGTTAATTTAAATAAAAAGCAAACTTTAATGTTGTACATAAATTATTGGATTTCTTGTAATTTTATATTTGAAGGTAAAGTCATTCTTGTTTGAAATGTACTAACAGGTCAGTTATATGTGTTTGAGTTTTTTTGCCGCTCGCCCTCTTGCGGTGTTATTCTGAGCAATCTTTTGCATAGTCTCAGACTGAAATCTTTCTACATCCTGAATAATGGATTGCAGCAATGGCCGACATTGACTCAACCCTAAACACTCTTCAGCAATGTCATTGATGAAAGACAACTCTGGTTTGTTAGCTGTTATAATACTAAACAAATGTCCCAAACTGTAGACGTCGGTTTTTATGCTATGATGACAAACGCCCTCTATGACTTCTGGTGCCATTTGTGGACAGTTATCATAGCACCATGACTTGGTACTGGAGTCATATATTAGTGCAGGAGGGGGTGGATCTAACCGTGTAGCCAGTCCAAGATCAATAATTTTGGCCGACCATTTATGACACCTGTAAACATCGCGCCATATTATAACATTATAGCTATGGAGGTCATTGTGAGACCAGCCAGCATTATGTAAGGCAAGAAGTCCTCTTGATAGATCAAGACATATTTGAATCCAGTCCGTTGTCTCTAAGTTTGCTGGAGGGTTTGTTAAGACGGAGTGAAGGTGAGTGGATGTCATTGATACTGGGTCTCCAACAAATTCAACACCGAATGATTGTTGATCAATGATGCCTAAAACTCGGGTGAATTCGGTCAAATGTTGCACAGCCATCATGGTTCTGATCTCTGTTATCATTTCGTGATATGCCTTCATGTGATCATGAACACCTTTCAGTTTTTTGACTGCTACCAGAGTACCATCTACTATCTTTCTCTTGAGATGGACCTCTCCATACGCTCCCTTACCGAGACAGACTGGATAGCCTTGACTCAAGACGTCTTCTAGTTCATTCTCCAGAAGGATTGGAATAAATGAAGATTCAGGAGGTAGTTGGTCAGCAGGCAAGGTTTGGGAAGGACCGGGGGGCGGTGTTGACTGATGAGCTACAGCTGATCTTATTGGCCCTTTCTTTTGGTTCTTGGCATTGATTTCTGGTGGAGTCTTAGAGTCAGTCATCTGTCTCCTGATGTAGAAAGCAAAACAAAATGAAGTTAATCTGATGCAGAATGACTCTTCTATTACTTTGACATTATACGACGCATTTCCCGGCCATTTGTCGAGAATATAAGTAAGTTACATCAAGTTAAATTACTTTTTGTTGACATGTATGGGTGACGCAGGCCACATAGGTTGTACAGGCGTTGGTTGGATTGGTGGGGTTGGTGGGGTCTGAGACTGATGAACACGGGGTATCTGCTGTGCATTCAAAGCTTGTAACCAAAGAGGCTGCTGGGATCCACTGAATGAAAAATAATAAACATTTTGGTTAGCCAACAGATACGACAGTCAGTGCATTGAAAATGATTAGAGATCCTAGTAGTTTTGTTGATTGCACCTCCATTCCTGCTCGTGAGTAATCACGCAGTACACCACCTTAAATTAATGATAAGATCAAGATTTACCTTTTATTAAGGGGCTGTGCCACCATGAAGTTAAACCTCTGCATAACTCCATTGAATGTTCTCCCTTGCAGAACCCTTGCCTGAATTGAATAGCATGGAAGGGATTACATAATAACCAACGAATCATTGTCAGTTCATTCATGGATCGAAATATTGCCATTGTACAGTGTTACATTGTGTAGTTTTTTTTGCAAACAAAAGTTGATGTTACGTTAATGTAAGAAAAACTAACTGGAAAACATTTCTGTCCAGTACCTGCTGATCCGGTGATGAAGTAGCCAAGACATTGATCTGTGGAGACTTAGCACCAGCTGTTGAAGTTGATGCAGAGAGTTTTATGTCATTTGGGTTTTGTGTGACTAATGACTGATGTTGAATCTCAGAATGCAGAGAAGACGAAGTCTGCCATTTTGAGTTGCGGACCAGTGCAGTTGGAGTGACCGGTGAGATAGACGATATCTGCTGTACATGACTGCTGACCGGTGTAGTTGGAGTGACTGGTGGGATAGAGGATATCTGCTGTGCATGACTGCTGGCCGGTGCAGTTGGAGTGACTGGTGGGATAGACGATATCTGCTGTGCATGACTGCTGACCGGTGCAGTTGGTGTGGCTGGTGGGATAGACGATATCTGCTGTGCATGACTGCTGACCGGTGCAGTTGGTGTGGCTGGTGGGGTAGACGATATCTGCTGTGCATGACTGCTGACCGGTTGTAGAGCTGGTGTGGCTAGTGGGAAAGATTGATACTCCAGTGACTCAGATATTGACTGCCCGTTAGCAGTTCGCAGCTCATGCTGCCAAAGTTCTTCCAATTGTCTTTCTCCACTTTAAGAAGAAAAGAAATAGAACAACACCGAAGGGAATTATTCTGAATGAAAAAGTGGAGGTCGATTACGTAATTTAACTCTCAAACTGTAACTGTCTTTACCTGATTCTGTCAAGAGAGGCCTTTGTGGCTTTCAGTTTTTGCAGTACTTCCTGGACGATCTCATGTTCGTCTATCAATCCCTTTAGCAATGAAAAAGAAAAGGACTGATTCATTATAAAGAATTCTAGACATGAGGTGCAAGCATAGAATCACCTTTAAACAAGTTGGTATCATGGAGAATCTTGATTCTTAAGAATTGAAGTAGTTCTACCTTTTGGCTGGAAGTCGAACCCTGAGGAGAAGATGAAGATGCGGTTGAGTTTGCTTGGTTTAACAGAGGTTTTGCAGAATGCTGCAGATTATCTCTCGGGATTATATTAGTCCCATCACAAACATCACTCCTTGATGATGTGATTCGGCTGCTAGGAACGCTACCTTCAAGGTGATGAGACAGCTTAGAGAAGCTTGCATCTTGGCATGGATATTGCAGCTTGTATACGTTTGAGCCGTTGGTCTGATTTGGTTCAATCAACCTATCGACCCAAAACATTATTTGAACACAATAAACGGAAAGTGAAGAACAGACATCGATTATTAAAGCGTGTATAAATTGCATATTTCTTTGGTTCTGAGGTAATGCACTCACCTGTATATCATACTGGCGACGACTGAATCGGACTTAAGAGACCAATCTTTTTCATCTAGACTTTCAAACAAAGCTGAAAGTGGGGGTGTGGTCTTAGGGGTGGGATGCTGTAACAGCTGATCGGAAGATGAAGTCAACCGCAATGGTAGCATTTGTCTGTTTACAAAAAGTTAATATAAATTTGTTTAGAAACGCTAACCTTTCAGTACCTCGATCGAAATCTCTAGAAAGATCCCGTATAAAGTTGAACTGTTGATACAAATTGTAATAAAAGTGTAAACCGAAAACCGTTTTATCATGAGAAATGCTTTCTTAGGTAAGTATGTTATAAAACAACAAACAAACAACAAAGCACCCTTCCAAAGCATCAACAAGCAAACAAAAACAGCAAACCAACAAAAAATACCGGTACAAGAAAAGCATGGTAATACAAGATCCTAAAATGTGTTGTCCTTTACAGCCCTGTCTAGCGTTTATTTTCTATACAAACATCTTAAAATCTAAACAATTTTTTATTATCAGAAGTTTGACATATCTGAAGTAGCAATAGGTTTTTCAATCCGTAAACTAGATCCACATTATACCATTTGTGTATTTATAACTTTTCATATGATTAAAAAAGTGAATAAAAAGCTACAGAACGACTGAATTAATAAATGAACACCCTACTCACCGGTAATCCACCGACATAAGCTGCTCAGCTAATCGTAGAACTGTAATCATTTTCACTTTTCTCGATTGAGGAATCTTCCGTAGAAAATCTCATTGAGTACATTCGAAAAATGTATCACCAAAAATCCTTGTTCATCGCACGAAGTTTAAACAAGAACAGAGAGTATGTGCCTCATTGTTTGTGTTTTTGTATCGCATGCTGCACGCACATGGCAACTCGGTATTTTGAGCGAGAGCGCGAAACGTCACCTTGTGATGTCACAATGAATCGTACGTTTCTGTTTTTTACCAAGTGTGACGTAGAAACCGGAAATGAAATGGAAACGAATAACGACGCGCATAGTGTGCCAAACGCAGATCATGTGGGTAAACTTAACTATGGATAGCGTGATTGTTTACTCTACTTTGGCAAGTCAAACTTATAATATCTAATACAAGCAAAGTTGCCCGATCAGAAGATCGGGCTTAGAGCAGTCAGTTTTTGGTGAAATGAGGACTAATTAAAGTCGATGTAAAAATTGAGACCTCAATGATCGTGGATGGTGACCCTGTGAAATAGTTTTGAGAATGAAAGGAGATAATACTAAGCATTGTCAACTATAAAAGGGTTATTGTTAGATACTTTTGAAATTGTGCAAGATGAGAAATGGGAATTGTATTTAGAATGTAATTTGTGGAAGACCACATTGGTCAAATTGTATTAAAAAGAAAAGTTTGTAAGAAAACTGCGAAAGGTTTAGAATTATTTCGAATCCTTGCTCCATGGTTTGAATAACTGGACTCAACTACCTCTTTTGACATGTGTTTATTATTCAGTTCATTAGGCCTACATATTGTAGGGTTCGAGTGAAAGCTCATGCGTTTGTTGGTAGGCCTAACTGTGGATGCGGTGTACAAAATAATTATATTTCGCCAATTCCGGAGAGACTCACCCTGTAGATTGTCCTTGTGCTGCAATCTGATCCACCCTTTGAAGCTAATGGAACTGTCCTCATTAGAAATTCAAAGTTTTGAAAAGCCCGCTTTATAATGTACATGTATGTTCTTCCACTAAACCTAGTCTTTTGTTAGCTACTTGTGTGCAGTCTGATCAAGTCTCGCCCGCTCTACATGATTTATACCAATAGAATAGTTTTTTTATTATACGCCATTGCTAGGAATTATTTTATAACGCTATGCCTAAGGAAACTACGAAAAACCGTCTTCGTTTTTCTACGGCTCCTTCCACCGTTTCCCGACCACCGGACAATGGCCACCAATAGATTACGGTAAAGAGTTTTCATGCTCGAAACCGTCTACTTCACACAAACCACAGCCTTCACAACCCTTTGGCCCAGTCATCGGAGACACCAGCGGGCAACACCCACCGGCTCCATCTTCGTCATGGACTCGGACCCACGCAATGCAGGCTCCGCCATCGGCACCTCAATGGGGCCAGCCCCCATGGGCTTGGACCAGCCCACAGATGATGATGCTGCCGAACACCGGGCCCGGTCAGATGGGTAATATGCCGGCCTGTTATTTCAACCCCTGGGGCATTCCTCAACAGTGGTTTCCCGCCAATTATATGCAACAGCAATCTGGTACCCGAGCTCCAAGAATAAGGCAGCCAATGTCTACCGACGGTGGCGAACAGGAGCTAGACGACTTGATTGCTGTCATTAGCGATGATGAAACCTCAGTGTTTTTCTAACGCATCTGCAGTTCCAGCCACCAAAGAACTATTTAGTACCCATTTTCAAACAAATACAGGTACTTCAATATCTGATAAAGTTCGTACCTATGAGTTGTCTGCAGAGGATTTCAAAGACAAAATTTCTCCACATTCCGTTTCTCCAGAGCAGGAAAAGTTGTTCAACTCCCGGAATTACCTGCAAGTATTAAGAAGGTGTTTGAACAGGCTAACTCTTCCCTGGTCTTGGAAGATGACAGACTGAGACTGGCTCACCAACGTGAAGTAAGCAAGGATATGGTTCAAAATCTGCTATCATCGGGGCTTATTCATTTGGGTTCAGCCAGGCAATGCCTTGCACTTGGTCGCCAACATGCATTTGATGACATTGTTGACAAAACGTTTGATACTTTGAAGAAAAATGCTCCTTCTATGGGGTTGGTCTTCGGATTATCTCTCATGAAAGATATTGAGGAAACTGAAAAAGCAAACAAGCTGGCATCCAAGGTGACCTACACCAAACAGTCTACAACTTCATCCGCTAGCGGTATACTCATTTCACCGCCTATCAGACAGTTTCTAGAGAGCATCTAGAACTCGGCGCTTCCCGTCTGGAAACAGATCGTCGTTCAGGAGTTTTGGTGATAGAAATTCTTCTTATAGGAATTTTTCCAACAGAGGGAAACGAGGTACTGCTGGTAAGCAGAGTTTTTCTACTTCCGACAGCCACAATTCAAACAACTAATACAAGTGTCTCCGTCACGTTACATCTCCCCAGCATTTCCCACACATCTATCTCCTTCTGGTCGTGTTCAAAACTTTAAACACCAATGGCAGCTCATTACTCATGATCCTTGGATCCTTGAAGCAATCACGGGTTACCAACTAGAGTTTTTGTCAGAACCTTGTCAAAGATTTGCTCCATCTACTCGTGCTCAATCTATTCATCATTCGAAAATTGTTGACGAAGAGGTGCGGAAAATGCTGGAGAAAGGAGCCGTTACAATCCAACAGCCTAGTAATGGTCAGTTTGTATGGTTCCGAAGAAATCTGGGGATCTTCGTCTTGTTATCAACCTCCGTCCTCTGAACAGACACATCTCTTATCAGCACTTCAAAACACCTGTCAAACACCTCCTAATCCAGAAAGATTGGATGAAAACGATCGACTTAAAAGACGCATATTTTGCAGTTCTCGTTCATACAAAGCATCGGAAATTTCTACGTTTCATCATTCTGGAATGGCCTAATTTACCAGTTCACATGCCTCCCATTTGGGCTAAGCAGTGCACCCCGTACCTTCACAAAGATGAAACTTTTGGCATCTTGTCTAAGAGAACAAGGCATCCGCTGTGTCTTCTATCTGGACGACATACTAATACTCGGGACTTCAGCTCGGGAGTGTTACAACAACACACACCAAACAGTCAGTCTCCTTCAGAGCCTCGGGTTCACTACGTACCTTCAAGCGTCTACTTCAGTCTCCAGACCTAGTAGTTCAAACGGACGCTTCGACGCAGGGCTGGGATGCCTGCCTGGGACAGTCCCATGTCGGGAGTCGTTGGACGTCCATGGAGAAAGCGCATCACATCAATACCTAGAACTGTTAGCAGCTTGGTATGCACTGAAAACCCTGTTACCGAACCGTTCCAGTCTTCACATAAGACTTCACATCAACCACAAAGGAGGGACACAGTCAAAACTGTTGGCCCAACTCTCCGTCAAAATTTGGACTTAGTGCCTCAAGAGAAACATTACACTGTCAGCGGAACACTTGTCAGGCACTACAAACGTGATAGCCGACAACCTATCACGGGTATTCAATGATTGGGTAGAATGGCAACTCATTCCCAAATATTTCAGGAAGTCATGACGAAACTATGGTTTACTTCACAAGTAGATCTGTTTGCCACGCGTCTGAACACCCAGCTCAGAACTTTCATCTCATGGCAGCCAGACCCAATGGCATGGAAAGTGGATGCATTTCTCCTGAACTGGAAGCAGATAACAGGCTACGCCTCCCCCCGTTCTCACTACTCTCCAAATGCCTCAACAAAATCAGCGAAGAACGGGCTACAGTGGTCGTCATTGCTCAGGTTTGGCGGACACAAGTCTAGTACCCAAGGTTGTTGGAACTGGCAATTCACCTCCTTCAACTAACTCACGGTCGTCATCAGATACATCCTCTAATAGAACGAATGCAACTAACCGCATGGATGTTGTCCGGAGAAACTTGCAACCAAAGGGTATTTCGCAAACAGTGTCCAACACAATTCTCTCTTCGTGGAGACTTCATACCAACAAGCAGTATAATTCAACTTGGGGAAAATGGGCTCGCTGGTGTCTTCAGAGGCAGGTTGATCCAGTTCGAGCCCCTGTAGCAGTTCTCTTGGATTTTTTACAAGAACTCTTGGACAATGCTTACTTTACAGGACGGTAAATGTTTATCGTCCCGCCACTTCCTCAGCTCATGTCTTCGTTTAGAACCTTTGGACAGCATCATTTTAGTCAAGCGATTTTTCAAGATAGTACTTATATCTTCGTCCTCCTCGGCCTCGATATGAATTCACATAGAATGTCGCCACTGTATTGAACTTCATCAAGTCTATGCCAGACAACCGACGATTAACAATAAGACAGTTAACTCTCAAGTTAACAATGCTGATGGCACTGTGGACAGCTAGCAGATGTTCATCATTAACGGCCGTCGATATCAACCATCCAAGTTCTGATGGGAAATTTGTTTTATGGCTCGTCAAACCTTCTAAGTGTGCTTCGGTTAAGAAGTCTTTCCACGAGATGGAGATTTCTCGCTTCCCAGCCAACAGAAAGCTCTGTCCAGCACGCACCCTTGACGAATACCTTGAGAGAACTTCACACCACAGAGGAAGTGGTAACTCTAAGATAACTCAGCTACTGCTTTCGCATTCAAAACCTTTTCATCCGATAGTTCCTTCAACCGTCTCAAGATAGTTAAGAGGCATTATGACCGTTTGGATACATCTCGTTTCAGTGCCCATTCAACAAGAAGTGCAAGTACCTCTGCAGCGGTACGGGCAGGTATATCAACCTCTGATATTTTGAGAACAGCTGACTGGTCATCAGTTAACACTGTCTTTTGCTAACTACTACCGCAGACAAACGACACAACTGGCCTTTGGTCAAGCAGTGCTGTCGTCGGCAACATGACTATGCTTTAAAGTCTACAGGGTGAGTCTCTCCGGAATTGGCGAAAAAGAATTCCCCAATTACATATAAAGGTATTACCTGCAATATAATTGGAATTACATAAGACAATGAAGCAGAGACTCAGTCTCCCTCCCGTCTTTCTTATATTCCTGCAGGTTCCTTTGTCATCTTCCCTCCTGAGAAAGTCACCGTCAGTTGCCGTCAACACCAGACTTCAAAAAGACGAGGTTAAGCGGAAGAAGATAGAGCGGGCTTTTCAAAACTTTGAATTTCTAATGAGGACAGTTCCATTAGCTTCAAAGGGTGGATCAGATTGCAGCACAAGGACAATCTACAGGGTGAGTCTCTCCTTCATTGTCTTATATAATTCCAATTATATTGCAAGTAATACCTATAAGTAATTGGGGGAATTGCGTGATTCAAAGCCCCAAAGGGGATGCCAACCACAAACCTTTGCAAAGTGCATGACAGACTTGTTTAATTATAGACCCCCTACTCGCCTGATGTGCACATGTGAGGGGGTTCATGATGGGTACATTACAGTTGAAATACTGCGGATACTCGGTGGTACTGCTTTGTTATGGAGTAGGATGCATGTTAAATTGGTTTATAAACAAAGACATGTTTGTTGTGATGATCAAAAGTATCTGTTTCCATAATTTTGTAAAGATTCAAATTGTCATTAAAGTATTGCATTTTGGGGCTTTCTAGTCAAAGTGGATGAGGTTCAATTTTAAGTCATCTTGGCCATCTTTAAGAATGAGTTTGTGTTGTCTGATTTCAATAGATGTTGTTGCCTTGCTCTGTTATTGTCGTCTTCGGCGGTACCACAGCGCGACGACGTAAGACGCCCTGTGGATTTTTCCTGAAACGCAGACTGGTCCACTGTCTTTATAAGGATAAATACAGGTACTGGCCTAATGAATTCATTGGATACAACGATGTCATAGGATAAACGTGCTGTGACGTGAAGCTTTCCATATCTGCGTTATGATTGGTCGAGGTTACGAGGTGATTTAGTTTGTCAGCTTGCACTTTTGATCGTCTGCATGCGCGTATAGCGTGTACATAATGTCGTGTACATCATCTATGAGTGTTGTTTTACCTTTGACCTAGCATTCATTTCACACGGAGACTGTGAGTCTCCTCGTGAAATTTATGCTAGGTCAAAGAAACATCTGGCAACATCCGGTCAGGCTGGTATCTGGCGTTTATTCACGAGCCTCGAAGTGTGACGTCGGATGTTCGGGCTACCTCCCCCACCCCTCACCCCGAGCCGAGGGACTCAGCCGTTCTGGACGCTGTGTATGCGATTACCTTTGTAGACAGGCCTGAGGATTTCGCTCTTATGATATGAAAGAAACCCTCTGGGCACGTCTTTGTCGGTTGTTAAAATTTATGAGGGCTGCCCTCCCGGGCATTGTTGTTATTATTACATGAATCCAATAATAAGCTTTATTCGCTAATTATCAGTAGAAGACTGGCACACCGCATGTCCAAGTATAACACACATCGAATACAGCTTTGCGGTATAGCCAACGAAAAGTTTTCTAACTGTTTATTTATTGATTGAACAGACTACATGTATAGTGGCTCGGAATTACTAGTTAATTTGAAAAGTTACGAAAGGCGTTGTAAGGAATTGTTATATTAAAAAAGGAAACGGTCAATATGTTATTGTGAGTTTGTATCGCCCACAGCAAAGCAAAGGGAACTGGAGCTTGATACGTGACGTCCACTTTAACGACTACAAATATCAGAACTAAACAATTCGACAGTAAAGTCAGACCGGTTTCTAGACTGATTTAAGTCAACTTGTCACATAGTGAAATAACAAACAAGATCTGAGCAAACACTTAATGACCGTATATCACTATTAACAATAGATTGACTATCATGATATACACCCATACACCCAGCAACTTTTAATGCATACATCAGATTATCGCAAAATGATTACAAATCAATAGAACGGTTATACAATAATTATATGTAGGCCTATGAATTGCTCACAGAAAAAAACCCTAAAACGTTATTATTCACAAATCAAAGTTATTATTTTTTTGAAAAACATGAGTACAAAATATTTCATAACTTTAATGTTTGAATGGTTGTACTGTTTCAAAAAAATTGACCTTGTACCGTTCATAAAAATTGTGAACTGTGCAGATACAAAGGATATGAAATGATTAGAGTCAAAGTACATTGAAATTGTTGTCATGTGTCTGGCTATATATACACTCAATGACTGACAAAAACATTAGAGAAACAATAAACAATTAACGTCATTCATAAATTTGTAAGTTTAGAGTTTACGAAGGCATGGCTACTTGGAATCAAACTATACGTGCCAGATTAAAGTGGAATATTTATGTCATAGAAAATGCTATAACCGTAATGTGTAGATTATTTCATAACCAGTCTGAGTACGAAGTATTAACATAGATATTCTGATAATTTGTAACAAAGGTAATCACTGAGTTGATGGATACACCTTTAAAAGGTTAACGAAAAAGCAGGAGTTAAGAATTTTCCATCGACGGTTAAAAAATCAAATAATCAACAAAATTAATGAACCATCCTATAATGCAGGCTCGAGATCTACGTCACTATATTTTGTACACTGTTAATTGATTGATTTAATCTTCATTATTACAAATACAATCAAACAAAATACACAATTTATAATTATATGGACTTTTTACAAGGTCAATGCTTGTAAACATAAGTGCGCTCCATAGTCAGTAAGCAACACAGTTGTCTTTTCGCTATTCATTTATACGTCGATAACGAACCAGAGCCTGGTAATTTTTACACACGTCAAATATCTGGGTGTATTAAGGATCCACACAAAAATGTAAATGGTGAACCAGGAAATTGCATGATATTAGTAAACATAAATTGCGTTTCAACAAAATTATATTCTTCTTTTGTATCAATCTGAAAATAGTTATGCAATAAGCACAAAATCCATATCTTTTACACTGTAGCTCTCAACGGGATGCCCGTGACAAAAACAAGCCTTGGGTGCACTATATTGACCTTGTAAACGGATATCCGCCATCTGTTTACAAGTAAACCTATCAGTTGAAAGTACAAGCAATGAATCGTTGAAATGTTAAGAATGGTTCGTCAAAGGTATTTGTTTGATATCTTATCCAAGTTCCGCACTGAAAGACACTGAAAAGTAAGGGCTATGTCACACGGGGCATTTTAGAAGCAACAAGTTCCAGGCAATCTCTAAGAAGAAAAAAACATTCACATCTTCATTTCCCCACATAAGTTACTTTGGGACAGTAAGATACTGTTAGAAAACTATGTTGTACTATACCGAGAAGGGCTTCCTTAGCATGCAGTGCAATTGGTTGCCTCCAAATTGCTTGAAAAAATAGCCCTTTGTGACGAGGCCTTAAGATAAACTATCATTAATTTTTTGGTACACAAACAGATAGTAAAAATATAAATGTGCAGTAATTACTCTGATGCCATCATACAAGCATTTTTCTTCTATACCAACACGAGGTTTATTGGCTCTTCGTGTAATAGCAAAACACACCCCATTCATTAACTTGACAATAACAGCATGGCAAAGGGACAACTTCTGTAGTTCAAATCCATTTGTGAAGCATCAGCATCACAGCCAGAACTACTGAACTGCTTGTTGTAAGACTAGCCAGATTTGAAATCAGGCAATGGTCGTTTGTTGGGTCGCTGGCGCACTGTAAAAACCTGAAGTCACTGCACATTGTGATTGAAAAAGAGACAAATGGATTACAGACTGCACACTAATTATATTTGGTGCATAACAATGATGCGTTTGTTATGAATGATTATGGTTCGAAAGATCTTTTACATGTAGAATATAATTATTGATCCACACAAAATGTGCCTAAAAATTGTGTTTTTATTTTACTTCGTAAACCCACACGGTCCGCCATTTTGTAGAACAAATTGTTTAACTCCACAAAATGTCAGACCGCGTGTTAGTTCACGAAGCAAAAGAAAACCACACAATTTCGAGGCATATTTGTGTGGATCATTATACATGTATTCTACTTTTAAAACATCTTTCCAACCATATCCGTTTCATAACAAACGCTTTATAGCGCAAAGCGCCCAATCCGGATGCAACGTGTCACTTTAAACCAATAGTGTAAAAAGAAACCCGCTGCCGGACAACATTTTGCTATCTTGTATGTAGAATGTGTTTTAGTTTCGATCCTGTTTTTTCCCAGTGTTGCAGAGGAAGTTATTGGAAGAGCAGAACTGGTCAAATAATCATGATCTTTACTCTGTGATCTAGTGAGCATAACAATCGACTGCAGCGGTTTTCTGAAAACTGTTGGCGTTTATTGAGATACTTATTGCACAGACAGATCTATAACAATAGCGTATATTTTATAAGCTGGAAGATATTCTCTTATCAATAACCAATGTTTTAGTGGCCGAGTTCTGAATTCGAAATATATGTATTTCGACTGATAATATTATGTTTTTTTCAAGGGTCTCCAGGTCAAAGAAACTGTATCTAAATGTAACCGCTGGATAGGACTGATCCATGTTTTATATAATATAATTTTTCTAAATGAGCTAAGTCTGGAAGGGCACATCTTTTTTGATGACAGTTTTTGGCTTTTGCCTTTCCCTGGATGGCCTCTGCTCGTAATGTTGTATTGTCCAAAGAATTAAAATAAAGCATAAATAAAATAAGGGTCCTTTGAGAATATTCAGCATTTAAATTACCTTGGGTTTTCTACACAGGTGTAGCTGAAACCATAGGAGGTAAGCAACATCTGTAACCGGTGAATGCTTCCTTCATCGCAACGGGCCCTGTCAAATCAACATGCAATTCTGTTTTCATGATAAACAGGACATTTCATCATTAATAAAGTACAGTTTTTCATTACTAGACTGTTCATTGTTTCTTAAAGGTGGTCAGAAACTTTACATCCACTGCCATGATTGTAACCAGGGTTGAGTTAACAACATTGAGCAGGGGGGGGGGGTATGTTTATGTCACGTGGCCAATGCATGGCCCAAGCATTTTGGCCGGGATTGCAGCCCTTTTCAGCCGGTACGGCAAGATCTGTGGTATACAAACTCTAGAATATTCTTGACAGATTCTGAGAAAGCAAGCCTCGATCGATTAAACAAAAAAATGTAGGCCTACTTGACAACAACGGCACTTCCCCATTAGACGCCTTATTTGTTGATGTTTGATACCAAATATAGGTCACGTGACTTACAGAGCACACTTGATGTGTTCATCATTTTCTGATTGTTTGAGTTCGAGACTGCAAAAGTGCAACGCTTAGCGCCGGCCTGAGTTAGAAACGTTTTCCAAATGCGAATGGCTCGACAGAAAGGGCGTTTAGTGTTTCCATGTGGACTCGGGTTTTTGTGTGTTAGGTAAAGAATACCGTAGATGTTTCTTGATTGCAATTCGTGCTGTGACAGTAAAATATTAATGGCACAATTACAATGATATGTTCCCCACCTTAAACTTTGTTCTTACTATACCCATCGTCGTTGAGGGGGTTAATCATCTTTATAATAGAGTGTCGAACAAAATCGATTAGGTTAATTCTGAAATCAACATAATGTTTCTTCCAGTCAGAAGTTATTTCTCATCCCATCCCAGAATAATCCCAACAAGGAGAACGTTCACATTATTAAACATTACACATTAAACCTTACACGTTTCTTTGAGGATTGTGATGTGATAGTTTTAACGTTTGAAGCTGACTTTTCAAAAGCTTTGCACATGCGTATTCCAAAAGATTATCGCCCGACTGAGAGTTCCATTCAATTCGACACGGCAAGAGCGCGACTTTTGTCACCACGTCGTGCATCTACCGTGTAGCACGACAAAGCTTGCCTTGCTATACGGCAGTGTCGAACTTAAGTCAAAAGTTTGCGCTAAACGTCGCTCTTAATTCATCCTTTTCTAATTAGACGCACAATTCATTATGAGTTTGCCATTAATGTTTGTTGAGTGTCACAACTTGAATTGCCATCACGAAGCACGACCCTTTAGCATTTTTCTCCATTGTCTGCCATCGAATCAAACCATTAAACTCGACGTTTGTCACGTCACCGATTCGCTTTAATTGCCGAACTTTTTCCGCTCGAAAATCACGCAAGTTCGACACTGCAAAAGTGCGACGTTAAGCGCAGCTGAATGTTTCGGCCGTCCTATAATAATTTAGTATTGCTGCTTAGGGTAACAGGCAATATTCCTCACTGCGTCATGGCTTTACCTTCTGTTGTTTCCAGGTATAGATATGTCGTACACCAGAAGAATGTTGACATGTGATACATAAGTACTGTTCAGGTTTGGAAGTTCATTTGTCGCAAAGGTGCTGTGAACAAATCAAAATATTATAAATTATGTATATTGCATTTTCCTTCATTGAAATAAAACCTGGCGAAACAGTTTCACTGAATACTTGTGAATAATATGTACTTTCAGTCATGTAAGTTGTTTTGTTGCAACTTGGAAGTAGATTGTTTCATGTCTGCAGATGATGCCATTTATCTAAAGAAGGTAGGAGAAAGTACATTGGCAGTTACTAATACTACGCCCGCACTGACATTGTTCAGAGAGGGGAAGGTTCAACATAATGTATTTTTTTTCTACGGATATTATTTTCTATTCCTGATGAACTCTCTATTTACAAGTTGCATACACAAAGTACTTTTCTCGAGTAAACCAACAACTCGATTGGTTTTGGGTACTTCAAGCTAACTTTCTGTTGATATTAATGTTTACCTTGTATTCCTGAATGCGTCCACTCTGCTCCCATTTAGTGCCACTTTGATAAGCCCTCTTGCCTGCCGAGCAAACTAAAAGCATTGAAAAGTAATTTAGATGTTCCAACTATTAACACTTTGTCTTTTCAGGCTTTTCGTTTTTTAAGAAGCAGTTTATTTAAAGCAAAATTACATTGCACTTATAGCCGATTGAAACTGATATCGTTTATATGAAGTACTTTTGATTAAAACAGAATAATATTTTCCTACAATTGATTTTTGGGCTCCAACTTATGTTAAACCATATTAAACCAGCAACAAGAAAATAAAGATGTATTTATCTCACTGCTCTTGAAGCGGCTCTCCAGAAGGTGTACATGGTTTCCGCGGTGCACTTTGGACCTGAGATTGGGCAGTCCACGTCGTTGAACCCTGGGTAATCCAGTTGCCCACACCAAGTCAAGCCATTCAGAACATAACCCGGAAGTGTTTCTTCAAGGATGGTGTGTCTTCTAGTGACTCGTCCATTGTTGAGGGCAAGAGTCGGTAAACCAGACCAGAATAAGGTCTAGAGAAAATACAAAGTGATAATGGTTTGTGTCTTTGCAAAGAAGAAGAGAAATAAAACGAAGCATGTAAAGCGTTGCGATTTCAAGGCCGGATGTATGTTTTATCTGAGCAGGTACATACTCTTACGGAAGCGTTAAAGGGACATTGACAAAAAAGAAAGAAAGTCATAGTTATGACTTATATCTCCTAATAATAACTTGAGTACAAGTCACATGACTTACATAATGGTTTAGGTTGCCAATTAATTCTTTGAAGTAATAGTTATGACTAACCCTTGTACTAAGTCATAATAAGAGATATAAGTCATATGACTTATAAGTCATAATCATAACTTTAATTGTCTTTCTCTCTCAATGTTCCTTTAACACATCCGCATATTTTCATTGCATTGAATGTAATCTTTGCAGCAACACAAGTATCATAGCAGAGTCATTATGCTGGCAAACATGTAGCGACATTGTAGGAATGTGTTTTGATGGTTTTAAGGCCCATTTCGATCACCTGATCTTTCTTTGTAGCAGGTGGCGCTGCAGCTATGAGTTGGTCGTAGGTATCATCCCCAGCTTGACAAGGGTCCTTGAAGGCAAACGAAGCATTGAATATTTCCCAGAGCTCTTCGCATGTTCCGCTTAAAATAGAAAGTAATAATTTTGAAACAATAATTCAACAATAAAAAATCAATGGCAGCCCCGGTGGCGCCCGAGGCAGCGCCGACGACGGCAGCAAAGTCTGAAATGACCGTCCATTGTTAAGTTTTAATTTGAAACCAGAAGATGTGACATTTGAAGTGTACATGACAATGTAACTCGGTTTTGCTCATCCAACTTTCCATCCACGTTAATACCATAAACACCCATTGTTTGACTTGTGATCTGATAACAATCATCACGACTTTGTTGTCACGCGGTCACTGTGTAAATAATCATAGTGCTTAATGAAGAGACCACTGGTGCAATGATATTAGGACTGTACACGTATAAATATTGAAGTGTATTAAACGGTTACTCTGATATTTTATCGATTATTCTCAGTAAGTGGTAATCAGGTTAATCACCGGATAATTGTAATCATAGACTTACTTCAAAGTGCTGTTTAGGCATTGGTCTTGTTGCAAACACTGTTCGTCCTCATAACATCGTCCAACGAAAATATCCCTGATGTTTGGTGTAGTTGGACGAAGTGCAGCCATCACGCCCGTGGTGGAATTGTCAGATGCAACGGAGCGCTCATGAACCACGTGCCCCACGGTAACATGACAACATGACGTAAGAAAGACCCAGGTTAATAATAAGCCCAGATCCATCGTGGAACAAACCTCTAAAATGCAACGGATAAATGAGTTCTAAAATGTTAAGAGTAAAGAAAGGACTTCATATGTTGAGTAGGCCCTATTTCTAAAAACGTGCCAGGCCAATATTAAATTAAATCTGGAAACTTAAGAGAATATGAAGGGCATCTTTTAAAAGTAATATATTTTTTCAAGATTTGCGAAATTATTTACAATTTTTAATCAAAACAAAACTGCATCCTCGTCTTCTCGTAATCTTCCGTAGCTGATGGCTCAGGGGTGGCCGGAAGCTCAACTGTGACCTTATCGTCGAGACTTACACGGGGGGGGGGGGGGGGGGGTGGTCTTAGCGGAAGGGGTCCGCCACCAACGCGTCAACTACGTTGAAAATAATCTCATTCGACTCTCGCGACGTGGACCGGTCGAGCGGCGCGAATCGGGGTTGCTACCGACTGCACGCTGCTGGCGGCCGTGAGACCCTCTGGACGGGTACTTTTTGTTAGAGGGTGTTATTATCTCTAAATGTTGTAAATTCACCAAATCTTTACACTAGAGAACATCTTAAATGTTTTTGTGTGTGTTGCAAACTGCTTCAGTAATTTACTAATTCACTAAACAGCATATGTTTAGTAATTAAATGTAAACGACATATATTACATATGTTTAAGATGTGTACGTTGCCTAAGAACTACCACTACCTGCGGCTAATGTTCCCGTCCGTCAACAGACGATTGTTTTCATGCAAACCAAGTATGAGCAGAAATTATTTTTAAAAAAAAACCTTCTAAAAATCGTCAAATATCCAGAGGATGTACGGAGGAATTTTGTTTAACTTTCAGGAATGAAAGACCTATCGAACAAAAATCAGAGGATGAACGATACAATTTTTCACATTTTGTCGATTTTGTAGCTATTTTAGGGGAGACGTTTTGTAATGAAATTCCCACCTGGACCCATTCATACACGTGAGCCGCTGCAATAAACCAACGGAACATTTTTGGTAGTATCTTAACGCGTTTTATATAAAACTAACCCCGAATTGAAAATACTCTCACGTTATATACTGTTATGTTTTCAGTGCTGTTAAAGAGAGCATTCTTTTTGATTTGTAAGGGTCATTACCTCTTTTGAAAATGGTGCGTACCCAAATCGCGATTGCCAATGATTGCAAATTACCCCCTCCCACCCCGGACTTACATGGTCTATAGTGCACGCAATAATGTCCGCTCAAGCGTTGAGCGTCGCTTGCATTTTGATTCTTCACGAAACAGAGCCCATGGACGTGACAAGAATTTAAGCTTTACAGAAAAGTTTTACAGATTTTTCAATATTTACACTCATTATTGCGAAAGGAGCACTTATGAATGGGAATGAAAAAGTGGGGATTCAGTCTAGAAGGTCCGTTTAAAACCTTGCAGGTTTGTGGCCGTGTGGGAAAGGAATTCGCATTTGCCTCGGTCCTTTATCGCACGGACACAAACCATTTAGGTTATAAACTAACCTTCCAGACCTCGTCCCACTCTTTTATTCCCTTAATTGTTTTACATTTAATAGAAAACATTTAAATTTGGCGTCAAAATCAAATTGGAATCGCTGTCTGTAAGTAAAAATTTGAAGCATACGGATATAAACGACAGTATTATGGGATTAAAGCAATATTAAAATACAATGATTGTTTTCCCAAGTACTTTGCTGTTTGAAGTCACATGTCATCGCACTGTTATTGGTTGATATATTCTATGAAAGGCACCGGATGCACCTCATCGATGACTAAACTATAATCAGCAAACGGGGTTTACCAGACTCAGAGTTTCACTTTCGTTTTCTGTAGAAAAATATAATGAGCATGGCGTTAAGCTGTGTTGTTAACATAATTATTGTACATGATGTATGTTATTGTTTGTGCAGCGCCATGAGCACCAACTTGCAGACAGGAGAACCAAGATTACAAGCCAACAGAGTAAAGTTGGGTCTTGAGGGCCTTAAAAAGCAGTGAGACCAGTTGATTTTCTAACATAGTGAGAAGTTTATTCCATAGCCGATGGACAGAAACAGATAAACTTCTGGAAGTGTTTGCTTTCCTTTACTGTTAACATTGTGTGTTAAATCCTGTTTTGAACATTCAGCCTGAAATTTAGTACGATGCATGTTTTTTTATCTGTCGTATTTTACACAAGACGGATAGAATACGAATTCCTGCCGGTAAGCATAGAGAGTGGCTGCCTCCTGCAAGGAACAATAACCTTAGGAATTCCGACTCTTTGTCTACTATCAGGTGCAGAACCAACCGATACAGGTCTAGCCCCATTCCCTACCTAACCAGTATTTTGAACAAGTAAAGTTATTAAATAGGCCTCCAATCTTGACAATGTTGTCCCTTGTGGGTGGGTGTGGTTGTTAACACCTTTTTATTCCCTGATGTTTAAGTTTGTCTTTTAGATTTTCTCTTGCCTTTTTCATGTGTTTTTTATTTAAATATTTACCTTTCCCTGTCTTCCTTGTTTTTTTGTCTACTCAGTGTTGTCTTGTCCTTGTTGGGGTGTTTGTTTGTTTGTTTGGTGTAGTTTTTTAATGTGTTTCCGGTTATCTGTTTGTTGGGGTGTTGGGGTGTTTGTCTGTTTGTTGTTTGTCTGTTTGTTTGTTTGTCTATTGCTTTTTAAGAGTAAGGGACTGTAAATATCAAAGATTTTTGGAAAATGTTGGCCACGGCAAAAAAATGGATTTCCTTCATATCATAATATTTGATGGACCATTGCCCCAAAGTAACAAATATGGACAAAACTTCAAAAATAAATATTCGTTACCATGGCAACAAACAATTAAAATTGTAGGATTATTTTGCCATATTTTCAATTTTTGAATAGTGAAATTTGCCTATTTTTAAGGCCTCGCTACCATTAAACTGGATATAGAAAATATTTTCTTTAAAAGTCATGGGTAGGTGGGTCCCTAGAGGCTGCATTGAATGTATAAAAAAAATCACCAGGTATGCGGGTGGGTTATACCATTCATTTCAAATAGGGGTGTTTTTTGTACTTTTTCGAATTATGAAAATATACCATTTTTTGACAGCTTATAACCCCAATGGTAGTGCTCCAATTTGAATGTCGACCACATATTGTTGAGATGATATATTGGTCTTGTGAAAAAAAAAAATAGCTTGGGGAAAATGTTTTCTTTTTCGCAATGATGCCGTACATTTTCCAATTGTTATTCGAAATTCATTGCAAAGCTAACCCCACTTTAAATTCTATGAAAACGAAATTAAAACTTTGTAAGTAATATTTATTGAAAAGAAAATCAATTTTGTATTTAATTAGATCAAATATAATGGTCAGTTACTAAAAAAAACATTTGAGAGTTGCCATAACTGGGGCGTAACTCAAACAAGTGGGGGGGGGGGGTGGTTGGGGATATTCAATGTTTGCTCTGCCCTCAATAATTTCTTAAACCTGCAGCTAGTCAACATGAGCTTTGCTAATTTACTCTAACATTGGGGTCAAACTTCTATACCTTGGCAACATTTGTTGTTGCTATGGCATCCACTTGGTAACAGTGGTTTTAAAATGTTTTAATTGTATTTAAAACCCAATGTGCAAGGTCATTAAACTTTTGCCACCAATGAGAAAGGTACAGTATGCCCATGTTCAGTAACTTTTAGCTATATGCCAGCAACTACTGGTATATTGCAGCAACCCCGGCAAATTAATATATTGTCAGCTCTTTCAAACCAAGGTTTTTTTATATGTACATACTCCCCCCCCCAAAAAAAAAAAAAAAAAATAAAAAAAAAATAAAAAAAATAAACAAAACAACGCACACATAATCCAGTTGTAGCTCAAATTTCAGACTTTCCAATGTAATGAACAGTAATGCCAATTTCAATTTGCTATGGAATCCTGCATCAACTCCAAATTTATACTGTACATGTAGTTTCCTTCTCTACTTGAAACAGGTACATCCCCAAAGAGATTGTTCAATTTTAGCAATACACATGTATATGGTGATTTCTTGTTCTTCTTCAACCCAGATGTACCAATGCGGAGGTGTTCACAAATCTCTTTCAGTTTTTTAAGTTTTGAAGCTTTTTGTAGCGGTTGCTTCTTTCTTACAATCGCACACAAATTAATGTCATCAACACATAGAAGATGCCTGAGGGAGAGAGAATCTTCAACAATTTCATGCATCATTTCAATGTTCATTTCTTCTTCTGAGAGACTTGGAATAGCATCATGATATTCTGCTTCAGCAACAGCAGTGATGCAGGATTCCATAGCAAATTGAAATTGGCATTACTGTTCATCACAATGGAAAGTCTGAAATTTGAGCTACAACTGGATTATGTGTGCGTTGTTTTGTTTTATTATTATTATTATTATTATTATTATTATTATTTTTTTTTTTTTTGGGGGGGAGTATGTACAAATATAAAAAAAACTTAGTTTGAAAGAGCTGACAATATATTAATTTGCCGGCGTTGCTGCAATATACCAGTAGTTGCTGGCATAAAGCTAAAAGTTACTGAACATGGGCATACTGTACCTTTCTCATTGGCAGCAAAAGTTTAATGACCTTGCACATTGGGTTTTAAATACAATTAAAACATTTTAAAACCACTGTTACCAAGTGGTTGCCATAGCAACAACAAATGTTGCCAAGTTATAAAAGTATGACCCCGATGTTAGGGTAAATTAGCAAATCTCATGTTGACTAGCTGCAGGTTTAAGAAATTATTGAGGGCATTGCAAACATTGAATCTCCCCAACCACCCCCCCACTTGTTCAGGTTACGCCCCAGTTATGGCAACTCTCTAGTGTTTTTTTTAGTAACTGACCATTATATTTGATCTAACTTAATATAAAATTGATTTTCTTTTCAATAAATATTACTTACAAAGTTTTAATTTCGTTTTCATAGAATTTAAAGTGGGGTTGACTTTGCAGTGAATTTCGAAAACAATTGGAAAAAGTATGGCATCATTGCGAAAAAGAAAACATTTTCCCCAAGCTAATTTTTTTTTCTTCACAAGACCAATATATCATCTCAACAATATGTGGTCGACATTCAAATTGGAGCACTACCATAGGGGTTATAAGCTGTCAAAAAATGGTATATTTTCATAATTCGAAAAAGTACAAAAAACACCCCTATTTGAAATGAATGGTATAACCCACCCGCATACCTGGTGATTTTTTTTATACATTCAATGCAGCCTCTAGGGACCCACCTACCCATGACTTTTAAAGAAAATATTTTCCATATCCAGTTTAATGATAGCGAGGCCTTAAAAATAGGCAAATTTCACTATTCAAAAATTGAAAATATGGCAAAATAAGCCTACAATTTTAATTGGGCTGTTGCCATGGCAACAAAGCAATTTTTTTAAAAGTTTTACTATTTTGGTTAATTTGGGACAAAGGTCCATCAAATATGAAAGTAAGAAAAAAATCTATTTTTTTCCGTGGCCACCCTATGTTTGATATTTACAGTCCCTTACTCTTAATATTTAATGTTCCTATTGTATAAATTTTTTGCTGTACTTTTTTATATTTTTTGTAAATCTGTATTTTAATTCAGCCTGCCGGCTGCGACGAGCAGATTTTAATAAACCAGTAATAATAATAATAATAATAATAATAATAATAATAAAGAAAACGTGTATTTGACACGAATTTATGCTCTCATAACTACACTTAAACCACGGGGTACGGGGTTTAGCGCTTTATTTTAATCGTATCGTAACCATGCAGATTCTCACAGAAGACAAGCAGGATGCCCCGTTTATGTGCCTTGAGAAAGCGACTACATATACATGTATTATCATGTCGCCCGCAGGTGGGACACACCACGGCGATTCCAATCTTCTGTATTCTCTATGCAGGCAGACAGCTCTGTTGTGGTCTCCGCCCGAGCATCACACCAATTCATTGGACCTAGTCCATAGGCCAACGTAACCAAACCGGTTAAACAAGACTACCATCCACTGAGACGTTTAGAGAATTCTTATAATATGAACATGTCTCTTGTCACCGTCAATAACCCACTATATTTACAGACATCTTTTAGAAGAGGGACATTGTGGGCTGTCCTCACTTGCTTTCTATTATCCCTGTTCTTTAATCTATCTATAAAAAAACATTGTCGGGTTAACCCTACAAGCTCCACAGTTCCTAACTAAAAATCACCCACAATGTCTTGATCTCTTGTAAGGGCAATGAAACTTCACATGAGACGGTTATGCTGACTTACCGGTTGATAGATGTGTGTGGTTGAAAGCAGTTCTAAAAAGCAAGATCAGTGGTTACTGCTGCCCTTGACTTCAAGCAGTGACTGATGTTCACAATACATACTTCCCTTATAAAACCTCAAACATAACGCGCATATAACAATAACATCCTGTTCATACGTGCACTATATGCTCAAGTGTCGCCATCTGCTGTGCTAGCCGTCTGATTACACCGTGATTATAAACTACAGTACAATATAGAAGCTCGCGACAACAAGGAAAGGTCATAACACAAAACTAGTTTTGGAATTTCGTTTCGTTTTTCACGTATCAGACTGCTTGCAAGGCGCTGCCATAGCCTAGTTCGTTATCCAGGGTGAGGGGCCATAGTTCAACCTGACTTCTGAAAAGCGCCACTAGTCCGGCAGCCAAGGGGGTCAACCATGTTTTGTTGGATATATTACATTGTAATGTTTTTTGGCAGATTCCACCCAAGGAGGTCATACTGTTTAAGAATCTGATTGGTGACCCCTCCTCAGTGTTGGGCAATATGTAATATCGATTATTTAATGTTTTTATTTAAATTTATCAATACCTGTGATGTAAAGACAACTTATACAAGCTTGTGAATCCATAAATTACATTAAAAGCATACAATTAGCTTGCCAAGAAGTATTATGTACTAAAATCTTTTGGGAAAATATGGGCAAAAGAGGGTGTAGGGTGTTGAAAGGGGCGTGGCTAGTGGGATGGAGGTTGTAATTGATTCCTAACACATATGATATTAAAAAGCTAAGAACTTTGATTTAGGAAACAGAGATGTGAAATAAATCTTTGAAAGCGATTCATACATTACTGTATTTAAGATGATGGATGATGGGTGGGTTAGGATCCAACAAGGGGCGTGGCCAAGGTATAGTATTGTACAAATCCAACCTACCTTCGTGTACGTGCATTGACATACTAAAATAATTTACAAATTTTAAAGAAACCCTGACACACAATTATGAACACGTACTCCCTTTTACATTGGTTGTTGTGGTAGTAAATTGCATTTGGAGAGACCAGGAAGTATGCCCTTACACATGCCGACTTACGGGGTATTTTTAACAATGGAACAATGGACCCCACAAGGTAATTTCAATAGGAACAATTGAGCCCCACAAGGGAATTCTTTAGAAAAGGGAATAATAGAACAACAATAGCAGTACCCCACAAACTGGATCCGTAAGGTTGTGTGTGTGGGTGAACATGTCTACGCATTAAAACCGAGGACTTTAGCAATAGGGATCCGGAAAAAACCATATCGGGGACAGTCCTCGGTTTGTTTCGTGTACAAAACCAATGGGAACGTCGCTAAAAAAACTAAGTCCACAGCATGGGATGTCCTCGGTATTATACCATTTACACACTTGTGTGTGTGTGTGTGGGGGGGGGGGGTGGGGGAGTCCTGCCTAAAGAAAATAAAAGATACTCTGTTGGCAAATCCTATGAAGTTTGCACGTTTCTGATGATATAATGTTGGTGTTATCCCATCCAGTGACGCTGTATCTGTTGACCTGTAATTTGAATATTGTACATTGTGACAATGCAAATCCAAGTATGGTAAAGATACCTGATTATTTCCGCTTGTGTTATTTTAAAGGGGGAGTGGGGGGAAATAGTTCATCGAAAATGTTGAGACTTTTTTGACCGTTTGGGTCGGTAGTGAACGGGAGTTTTGACATAAAGCTTTTTTTCAGATCCTTTAGGTCTTTGCTTCCTTATCAGTTGCATGTGGATTTATTCAGAGAATCTGGTAGATCTCTTTGTACACCTTATAAAGATGCGGGGTTGCAACAAGTCGGAAAGACATACAAGACATAAGGTATGTTTGTGTTTAGGAGTAACAAGGCGTTTATCCGTTATTGTATTGTTCAAAGTAAGACAATCAAATCAAGTTGCTTGAATCTTGGGAGCAGTTGTACTTCCATCTAAAAAGACAGTCTTCTGTAATGTATGTTGCCTTAATTCGAACACAAGTATCCAAATTATATACACAAAACCGGGTGCACTTAATCAGACGAGAAGAATGTGCCAAACTCGATGTGCTTTTCTTAGCCCGAACATATGACGTCACACTTCGAGGCTCGTGAATAACGCCAGATACCAGCCAGACCGGATGTTGCCAGATGTTTCTTTGACCTAGCATTCATTTCACACGGTGACAAGGAGACTCGCAGCCAATTCACACGTACATAAAACAACACTACTGAACATAGATCCATCAAAACCATTCAAATCACTAGCCCTACCGTGTCATAGGGGTTTTGTTCCCGGTATGGTGTGCCTGTCGCCCATTTTGATAAATTAACATTGCCTAAAGGAAGTTGGTTCAAAAGAGGGCGCTATCATTCGAATTTTCCAGGGGGGGGGGGCCACACCGGCCGGCTGTACACTCTTACAACTCCCAAGTCAGCTTTGACCCGAATTCTGGGTCCCAACTCCAGGTTCCGGGGGCTGACCTATTTTGGAATTAGGCTGACTCGGAAACTGGTTACGATGGTTCAGCATGGATTCTGGGTCAGTTTGACCCATATGTGGATCCTTTTGAAAGATTCTGGGTACTTTATACTGACCTACAAATAGGTCAGGCCCTACGGGACCAGCGGACCCGCGGGCCCGCGGAAATACTGACCCGGGAGTTTTAGTGTATGTTGAACATAAAGATTTAAACTACTATTTTGACCAAGGTTGATGTAACTACCAACTTGTAAGTTGTATTATTCAGGGAACACAAGAGTGGCGAAGAGGTCTTAAATTAACTCATGACCACCGTAAAACCAGTAGGGTCGTAGCTGGTCCTTCATCGCACGGCCGTATGTTAGACCGAGTCAACTCTTTTATTCCATATTCATAAATACCAGTTTTGAGCTAGTGATTTCCCGGCACGAGTCATCCTTGTGGATACAAAATATGACAATTATATGCGAAAATTAACTTTCTAGTTCACTTGAGAAACTTCAGGTGTACCAATAAAATGATATCTCTTTATCACTTGTATTTTGTGCAGTTTTGTTTATTTAATATGCCAAATCCAGATGAAAATCATTGTTTTACGTGTCCGCTGGTTGAATACAGTAACATTTAATTGGATGTGGTGGGCTTACGGGAGCACCCTTGTGGGGTATTTTACTACAATAGAACAACGTTACCCCACAAGGTTTTCTATGTTCAACCTGGACCCCAAAATATAATTCTTTAGAAAAGGGAATAGTAGAACAACAATAGTGGGACCCCATTAAAACCTTTAACAAAAGGTATCCAGGTGTTTGACAGAGCGAGGACGTCCTTGCTTTGCTTTCGTGTAACTTAACCAATGGGAACGTCGCTCCAATCATTGAGAGAACAAAGAGAAGTCCTCGATTTACGGGATTCACAAACAATTTCGTGTGTGTGTGTGTGTGTTTTTAATATACATTTTTTATTTTATCTTTCACTGCACTAGTAGATAAGATCATAGGATATTAAAGCGGTTACAAGGAAAGTAATATTTTTGATGGAGTTAATTTAAACTAGGTCCAGTCTTCTAGTTTCCAATGGAAACCGTTTGCATAACCAAATTATGACAACTTTATCAAAAGCTGCAGTCATCCCTTTCATAAAGCAGTAGTAGGGATAGATGCAGAAATTCACTATACACAGGGCATCTCGCATAGAAAAATATGGTTTTAGAGTTCTTCGTCGAATGGGTTAGGAGATACTGAATAATTATTTTATAACCACAGTGCACCTTCAACCATGGCCACAAAGCGAAGTATTTATGGTATTTAAATGTTCTTATCTTTGTGTCCAAAAGGAGACAGGGAAGTAAAGCTACGGTGTCATTGCTACATAGTGGTGAGGCAAGCTCACAGGAAATTTGATTTAACTTTGCAGTTTGAAATTTTATTACACCGTTATTCATCGTTCTAGTATCATTCTGTGCAATCTTATTGTGACTAACTATTTTTGCTTAATTTAGCGCTGTTCTTTCGTGACTTAATCGTTCTTTGATAAAAGGGTTTGTAAATTCAATGTGTTTTTGCATGGTCTGTTCCTAGTATGAATGATGATTAACTTAAAGATAGAAAAAAATCAGCATCGCTCATAATAATTGACGAAATCAAAACAAAGCCGTCAACGTGCAAAACCAAAATCGTTGCTTTCTATAGGATCATGAATGGTTAAAGCCAAGGTTGATTGCACGTGGATGCTTCATTTTCACAAAATTAATATCAGTATCAATCTGGAACTGTTTTAAATTTCGACTTGCCTTAATCAATTCACCCCCGAGCATTTCTTATTTGATTGCCACAACCATAGCTTGATGCGACCTGCACAAAATCACTTATCAAACAAAAACCACTTTCGTCGTGTTCCACTGATTTGATTTCCTCATTTGTTTTACCCTTTCCCAGTTTTTTGCCATCAGCTTTTACGGCCTTGTAATTGGCAACTTGCCATAAAAGTTATTTGTCTGGCCTTTTAATATTCAGCGCCAGGAAAAACCTTAAATAAGGAACAGCATTCCCTCAATGCCTTGCTTGTATGCCTCCATGAAGCATGTTTGTTTTGCTCGACATGATTGCATTATATTTTCTCGTTGTCCTCCACGACTCCAGAAATGGGTTTTACAAGCAACGAGACGTGATAGAAATGTAATTTCTACCCTGATTTATTCAACGAGATGGGAGAGTATGACTTATTGTTTTGAAAGGTTCGTGCGCAATAGTTGCTCGCTCGTTTTTTCATTTTTCTCTAAATTAGTTGAACAACTTACATAAAACAGGCGATTTTTTTTAGAGGAATCATTTGTAACGTCGGATGTTCGGTACAATTTTTTCCAGACATTGGGGGATACTTGATGACGAAAAGGCTACGACGGTCCACACAATTCTAGGTGCAGTGCTGCTAGCTGATATATTTAGTCTCTCAGAAAACGTTACCATGTCTTCTTGCACAGCTGAGGAAATATGTATCTTCTTGAAACTTATCATCGCTTCTATCATATCAGCAAATTTGATATCTTTCGAGAAACTTTTTCTGTTCTTGTTGCTTTCTTTGCGATCTGAAGGCAACACCGTACCAGCGGCCGCACAGGTCAGTTTCACCCGTTCCGGGGATATTATCCTCGGTGCAACCTTCCCCTTCCATTCTTGGTCCACAACACCGTGCGGGGGAGAACTAAGTCGGTGGGGGATAGAGCTGTCAGAGACCTTCATCTACGCAATTAATGAGATCAACGGACGAAACGATCTCCTTGCGAACATCACCATCGGGTATGATATCCGCGATGACTGCTATTCGGAGATGGTTGCAATGTGGTCCGCTCTTTCATTAGCGAGTACATCAGAGAGAAACCAGACCTATGTCGAGTTTAAGAAGATATCAACCCCAGAGAGAGGTACCCTCCTCGGGATTGTTGGACCGGTTTACAGTAGTACAAACATCCCAGCTGCCCAGGCGGCTTACATTTACCGCGTCCCAATAATCTCACCCTTTGCGACTAGTAATGAGCTGAGTGACAAGAGCAGATTCCCGAACTTCCTCCGGACCGTCCCTCCAGATAAACTCCAAGCCTCGGCTATCGTCGACATCCTGCTCCGATTCAATTGGAGATACATCGGCCTCTACTTTGACTTTAGTAGCTACGGTATCCATGGAGCACAAGAAATACAGAACATCGTAGGGAATCAAAACATCTGTCTTGCTTTTACGGTTCCAGTAAAGTCCAATGCACAACAAACTGAACTGGACGAGGCGGTCCAGAAACTAAAGGCTTTCCCAAAGGTACAAGTTGTGGTCATGTTCACTTCAGAGGATGTAGCTAGAGCTATCATCAGCATCGTTAACAAGGAGGTTAAGAATCATTCCATCACTTTCATTGCAAGTGACGCATGGGGATATTTTAACGATGACGAGCTTGTGTTAATGGAAAGCGTCCGCGGTAGTATTTTTCTCCGTTTGAAGTACCACATCATCCCGGGTTTTGAGGAATACTTCCGTCAACTTGAACTTGACCCTGATGTTAGCCAAGTGACTCCCTGGTTAAAAGACTTTCGGATGGAATGGATGCGACAAAAAGCCTGCTCCCATTTAAAAGAATGTCCTATACCACTCAATTCCAACGATAACTTCGTTGTCGATGCAGTTTTAGCCTACGCCTATGCTCTCCAAAACCTACTGAATGACCGATGTGTGAATGGCCCTTGTGCAGAGATACTACAAACTGCCACTGGTAGCGATCTTTTACCGTATCTAATGGAAGTTCAATTTGAAGGAATTGCGGGTTATTACAGGTTTGATAGCTTCGGTGATCCAAGTGGTAAATTCCGCATTCTAAACCTACAGAAGGATACGTCTGGTAAGTTTGAGTTTGTCGAGATAGGCGAGTGGGACCTGGCTGAAGCAGAGCCCTTGCGTTTGAACACACCCGCGGTACAGTGGATAGGGGCCCACCAGCCACCCATATCACTTTGCAGAGACGTATGTTCGTCTGGCTCCATTGAAATACCACTGGAGAAAAAGTGTTGCTTTGGCTGCCAACGCTGCCCTATTAACGCAATTGTTGCTAATAAGACCAGGTGCCAGGAATGCCCAAAGGATCTGTGGCCAGGTGAGAATTTTAAACGATGTCTCCCGATCATTCCGACCACGCTCGATTGGAACAATCCGGTGGTAGTTGTCATCATTGTCCTATCAGTCTTTGGTCTGGTACTCTCAGCTCTCGCAGCTGCAGGTCTCTTCTTCTACCGTAAACACGCTCTAATAAAAGCGTCAAGTCGAGAGCTGAGCAGCTGCAACATCCTGGGACTCACATTTGCTTTTCTTTCCTCTTTCCTGCTTCTTCTCCCCCCTTCGGATGTTTTATGTCTGTCGTCAGAGATAGTGGTATCCTTATGCATCACCCTGACGTATGCACCGACGCTCCTGAAAGTGAGCCGGATCCACAGGATCTTCGAGTCGGGTAAGAAGTCCAACAAGCGCCCTCGCTTCATCGGTCCACGAGTCCAGATTGTCTTGGTACTCGTTGCTGTCATCCTCACGGTAGGCTTGTCAGTTATCCTTCATTAATACTTCACTGTGGTTTTTTATATCCGGATCTTTCTTGGCTAAGAAAAACATGTATTACAAATTATGAATAATGGTAACAAAAGAGCTGTCAATCATCCATCCAATACATTTGTGGTATTTACTTTCTCTCTCTCAAAAATGAAGAAAAACAGTGACGCATAATTCATTACATAGTGTGTAAAGTAAACACAAAAATAATTAACAAAAACTAATTCCACAAGAAAACAAGCACTATTTATTTGTGGAACAAGACATTGTACCTTTCACTTTGGGCCCCTCAAAACTATAGCAACCTCGGAATGTGTATCATATTCCGATAAAGTGAAAGTCATGCAAAGGGTAAACCAGCTGTTGTATAATTTCATATGCAATAGAAAGAATCAGAATGCTCGTTTTTTTCAAAGAATAATGAACTGCCCTTTTTTATTTACAAGTGTAAACAGTTCAGAAGTAATAATACTGATAATGCTTTTCATGAGAAATATTTCGATTCTTTTACAAGATTGTGATCAGCTTCATTGGAGCTCTCACAAGCCCAAGTACACCCGAGAATCAGTACTTCGTCCCTCCTACCGGCTACATCGAAACTTTCTGCAAATTCGGTTACGGTTTCCTAGTATCGGCAATCTACAACCTCTTGCTGATCTTGGCTTGCTGCTACTACGCATTCAAGGCCCGACGGGTACCAAGCAACTACAACGAATCCAATTTCATTGCTTTGAGTGTTTACTCCACACTGGTGTTTGGCATGGCAGCAGTGCCAGTCTACATCACCGCTGTGTACACAATACAGAAGGCAGCAACGTTGTGTCTTGCATTACTACTGAACGCGTTCTTGACGCTCTTTTGCGTATATTTGCCCAAACTGTACGCCATACGGTTTGATGTTGAGGTAGAACTGTGCGAGTGGAAGGCGAGCACTTCTGTATCTTCCGTGGTCGCTAGAACAGTACCGACATCCCAGCAGAGGAATCTGGTCGAACAACCGGCAGGCCCTACGTTCTCTGCTTCAAGCATGTAAATTAACGATGACGGACCTGCCTTGTCCAAACTTAAATGAATCCCACGCTATTGTCAATTAGTATTCATAATACCAATACGAGCATTAGCACTTCATATTATCTACGTTGATTTTTGTTTTTTGGGTCCAAACAAGCATCACGTGACGTCATCTTATCCTTGACATGAGGTCGCGGTCTTATTCTTGGAGTCTCGTGTGATAATAGTATTTAGAGGCTTCAATAGTCGGTGTTTGCACAAGAGTGAAGTTACAAAAGTAGATTTCAGACCCGACATTTGTCAATTTGTGCTTCTTCTGACATTCGTTCCTTTCCCACTTGACCGCTTCTGTACACTAATAGTATATACACTTGTGTTTAGCCCATAAGGGTTGTCGTGTTGCCATTTTACCTTAGAGAAAGACTGACATTTATGGTAAGAACAGTAAAGAAGAGAGCTTAAAACAATGTTGGTGGTGTAATTGAAATTTTGAGCGGGCATAACATTACAACACATTAACAACAACAACAAGACTTAAGTTTTTGTTGGAACAAAAACAAGGTGTTCGGTACACATGTCCGAATTAGCAGACCTGGTGAAAAGAAAAGAGAACAACCATGTCTTTGTACGAATTATTTGATATAATGTGAAGTCAATTTTAATTACCGGAAGTAAAGATCACTTCGGGTCCCACTTCATGTGAGATTTGTAAAATACTTAAAGAAATTTTTATACAGTGCAAAGCTCCTGTTTGTAACATTTATGACATGAAACAGTTAATGTTATGACGTCATCATGACATCATCAAGCTTGTGTCGTCTTGATGCTGCTGTTTAAGAGTCATTTCACGTAAATACTTGACATATGTGTCCACGGTCAAAAAATCATTTTTTAAAATACTTTGTAGGTCGAAGGGCCTTGGGGTGCAAGTAAACAAAATCGAACTTTCAAATCCATATATAGCCCGTTGCCATGGTAACAGCTCATTTTGTGTTTTGGGCATTTTAAGCCGATTTGGAGGTCTGAAAAACTGGTTTTTAGCTCATGTTTATAACTCCACCCTACCAAAATGCAAAATTATTTCATAAAACCTTTTATACCACTACAAAGTATCATTCTTGGCCTTACTTGAGAAAACAAATTATTGCTATAAATTTTACCCTTATGCTATTTTTGCATCAGGCATTAAAGCATGTTTTTACAACTTGCAAAATCGACATTTTTACCCTATTTTTGGCCCTAAAAATTTCAATTTGCCAGGGGTCTCAGAAAAATTTCCTTTCGGTTGTGATTAGGGCCAACATTGGTCTTTCCATATCTGGTGAGGAAAACTTGGGCAATTGTATCCTGTTGTGACAATACTGCCTCAAAAACTGATTTTTTTTCCCAAAAAGGAAAAATGCATTTTGAAGTTTTTCTCTCAGTTTGAACCAGTATCATTAAAAAAGAACACTTTAATCAATCAGTCAACTTTTCCTGAGTGTTCTGTAGGCTTATTGAATAACCCCACATTGATGAAAAACTTTTGATGACTTAAATCTCAGACTTTACCCCCCCCCCCCGACGCGTAATATGTTACATTCCCTTACGAGTCATTCCGTGCCAACTCATCTGACGGGTTGGCAGGCTCCGTCTCAGATTTTGCTATTTTTGTTTGTAAACATTCCCCTATGGGTGTCATGAACACTCACCAAATTTTAGAAACCTACTCCTTAACATTTCTGAGGTATGTCCCCATAAAAGTTTAAGCCCCGCCCCTTCAAATTTACTTTTTGTGTTTTGGGCATTCTTAGAGGCCTATATCTACAAATTGAGAAAAGATATGTAACTGCAAGTTAATATACAGGGTACCTGGTACCTCATCAACTAGAATCTACTGTCAAAAGTAGCTTGGAACATTTTTATATCAAGGCATAGGTCTGTAAAAACTTAAATTTTAGGCCGCGGAATGATTTTTCGTAATTTTTGAGACCACTATAGTGCCTAAGTGAAATGTCTGATTGATTTTGTATTACATTTGGTTATAAACTAGGTGTATATGTGTAACCTGATATAAGGATAGACCAATCACACCTTTGATGGGTATTTAGCAGGGGTCTGAATGTGGGTCTGGCTGTAAAATTGCAAAAAATACCGCCTTTTTCAAGTGGTTATTTGACAACATGGGACATTTCTTACAGATTTACAAATTTTCCCCAAAAATATTTTGTATCCAGTCTACTTGTGTGAGAAATCAAAAAAATTGACTCTTTATTCCTTCATTAAAAAAAAATCAAATGAATATGACTAATTTAAGGTTATTGTTGTACATCGAAGTTTTTAGTGAAATCACTTGTTTACAAAAGAGCCACAGAACCTAGACTAAGTTCCTGCAGACCATGGAAGCGTAGTGCCGCCACTTGAATGAAAAAAATCTGCACTTTTTGTGTATATGTGTACAATAACTATCATGTTCGTACATTATAGCTATCATACATACATTACTACTATTGGATGTACAAAATAACTATCACTGACACGCTAACTCCGGACTTATCGTGTACAGAGGATACTTATCCTGTTAGTACATATCTATCATGTTCGTACATGATAATTGTCATCCCCCCCATACACAATAATTATCATGTTTAGTGTATGTACAGATTAATGACGATTCACGATCAACTTCAGACGCATCATGTATAGTACACAATATTGTGCAGCATCTCCATGCAAAAAGTACTCTCAAACAACCCCGAGATAGTGGCTTATGAATACAGAGATGAAATACTTTAAAATGGCAACCGAAACACGGCTTTGTTTGGATTTTATTAGGATGTTAACTAACAGTTTGTACCAAGCTTGTTTAAGAATATTATTTCACATGGAGATGCTTCACAAAGTCTTTTTATACAGCTGGTCTTAAGGGGATGTGTTCATAAATCATAATTATTGTGTACGTACACATAACCTTTTGTGTAGTGTACAATTACGTACATGATAATTATCATGTACGCACATCATAATTGTCGTCTATACGTACATGGTAAGTCCGTAGTTATTTTGTACGTTGATAAGTAATTGTGTACTATACATGATAGTTACTATGTATGTTTATTGACGTACATGATAGTTATTGTGTATGTACACAGTAAGACATGTAAGAGAAGGATTGCTTTTCATGTGGCGGCACTACACTTCCGTAGTGTACAAACCATGCCTGCAGGAAGTCAAGGCTCTGTCAGCTCTTTTGTAAACAAGTGATTTCACTAAACTGCATGCATACACAACAATAACCTTAAATTAGTCATATTCATTTTTGTTTTACTTGAAGGAGTATAGAGAGTCATTTTTTTGTTTATTTCTCACACAAGTAAACTGGACACAAAGTATATTTATAAATACCCATCAAAGGGGGGGGGGGGGTTGGTCTATCCTTATAGCAGGTCACACATATACAACTAGTTTATAACCAAATGTAATACAAAAGCAATCAGGCATTTCACTTAGGCACTAGGGGGTCTCAAAAATGATGAAAAATCATTCCGCGGGCTAAAATGTCAGATTTATAGACCTATGCCTTGATATAAAAATGTCATGCTGCTTTTGACAGTAGATTCTAGTTGATGGGGGTACCAAGTACCCTGTATATTAATTTGTAGTTACATATCTTATCTCAGTTTGTAGATATAGGGCCTCTAAAAATGCCCAAAACACAAAAAGTAAATTTGAAGGGGCGGGGCTTAAACTGTTAGGGGGTCATATCTCAGAAATGTTAAGGAGTAGGTTTCTAAAATTTGGTGAGTGTTCATGACACCTAGTTTATAACCAAATGTAATACAAAAGCAATCTGACATTTCACTTTAAGCACCAGGGGTCTCAAAAATGACGAAAAATCATTCCGCGGGCTAAAATGTCAGTTTTGATAGACCTATGCCTTGATATAAGAATATCCTATGCTACTTTTGACAGTATATTCTAGTTGTTGGGGTACCAGGTACCCTGTTTATTAATTTGCAGTTACATATCTTTTCTCAATTTGTAGATATAGGCCTCTAAAAATGCCCAAAACACAAAAAGTAAATTTGAAGGGGCGGGGCTTAAACTTTTATGGGGCCATACCTCAGAAATGTTAAGGAGTAGTTTTCTAAAATTTGGTGAGTGTTCAAGACACCCATAGGGGAATGTTTACAAACAAAAATAGCAAAATCTGATACGGGGCCTGCCAACCCGTCAGGTGAGTTGGCACGGAATGACTCGTAAGGGAATGTAACATAATACGCTTCGGGGGGGGGGGGGGGGGTAAAATCTGAGATTTAAGTCATCAAAAGTTTTTCATCAATATGGGGTTATTCAATAAGCCTACAGAACACTCAGGAAAAGGTGCCTGATTGATTAAAGTGTTCTTTTTTAATGATACTGGTTCAAACTGAGAGAAAAACTTCAAAATGCATTTTTCCTGTTTTTGGAAAAAAAATCAGTTTTTGAGGCAGTATTGTCACAACAGGATACAATTGCCCAAGTTTTCCTCACCAGATATGGAAAGACCAATGTTGGCCCTAATCACAACCGAAAGGAAATTTTTCTGAGACCCCTGGCAAATTGAAATTTTTAGGGCCAAAAATAGGGTAAAAATGTCGATTTTGCAAGTTGTAAAAACATGCTTTAATGCTTGATGCAAAAATAGCATAAGGGTAAAATTTATAGCAATAATTTTTTTTCTCAAGTAAGGCCAAGAATGATACTTTGTAGTTGTATAAAAGGTTTTATGAAATAATTTTGCATTTTGGTAGGGTGGAATAACACTTAATTGTTAATGAGTTTAAATGTTCAATGCAAAGTTTCAGCTTGCACACTTTTTTACACTTGATGACGTCAATAGAACAGAAACTCAGTTGTGGATGTTACACATCACGGCTTGAACACGTGCAAAGTTTCAACTTAATCGCGTTTTTCCCTATGAATATGAAGCTTTGATACGTGCACCTTTAAGATGACGTCAAGTAATGCTTGATGACGTCTGGTTGACTTTACCTAAAATTGTAGAAGTAACGCATCCCGGCTTGAAAATATGCGAGGTTTCAGCCTGATCGCGTATTTGCTCATGTATAGATATTGTAATACCGCACCTTTTAGGTGACGTCACGTGACAGTTGATGACGTCATTAGAACATGACCTCAAATGTTGGATGTTACCATCCGATTGGACTATCCACCGCTGTTCATAAGCGAGGCTCGTGGGGGAAAAGTGCCTCGCTATAAGCGGCGCCATATCCTCTTACGTCTCAACGTTCTACACCCTGATAAAAAACAATTATGCTGGAATGAAAAGTAGTTTTTGAGATATTAATTTTTGAAATTGTCAACTTCCGATTTGGAAACGGAAGTCAATGTCAATTGGTGTCACGTTCTGTGTAGCGTTTGCTGAACTTCTAACGGCCTTTTTAAACTTTGATTTATTGAAATTCAATACATGATGACGTCATTATGACATCATTAAATTTGTGTCGTCTTGATATTCAGGTTCAATTGTCTGATGAGTTTCAATGTTCAACTCAATTTCAATGTTGAGTTATGCTGTAGATAAGCCCGGAAAATATTCTTTTGAAGGAACGAAACGAAGGCAAGGCCTAGGAGTACGACCGGAAATAAAGTTCATACAATTCTATCAGATGAAAAAAATGTAAACATCATAGCTTTCAAATTCAATAAAATACAGTGTTTAGCAAATGGTCATTTTTAAACTTAAACAACTTGTAACTCGTCACCTTGTGACGTCATCATGACATAATTGTTCAAGTGTAGCCTTAATGTTAGGCTTCAAGTATACGATACGTTTCAAGGTTCAATTCAATTTCAACTTTGAGTTATGCGACAGAGAAGAATTCCGTGGAAGAAGATTCTGAAAAAATTGAAATTCAGTTTTTGTGACATCACATAAATTGGGTGTTCGTAGACATGTCGAATATTAGCAAAGCTGGTGAAAGTAAAGATATAATTTGGTAAACATGTCTTTGCCATAAAACATTGATAATTGTGAACTTAAATGTGATTCTAAAGATTTGCAATTTTTGAAACATACCCTTGAATAAGCCTGATATGAAAACTGATCACGTCGTCACGACGGGCTAGCTTATATCTTATCCAGACATTGAGATTTATAAGTTTGTGCTAAGTTTTTTTGAAAACTTGTTACGAGAGGGTGCTGTTGAAAATAAACAGTCATTACTGCTTTAATTGGAAGGTGAAGAGGTAAAATTATATTTCATACAGAGAGAGCTTGTCAAAATCCAGGATCATATTGTTTGCAGACCTCAAAACAAGGCCCGGGATTTTGTATTTTCACTTCAACTTCTTGCGACCAGGGCCCAATTTCATAGAGCTGCTTAAGCACAAAAAATTTGCTAAGCACAATAACATTTTGCTTACCAGAATAAGGTTACCAGCCAAACTACCATGTCACGTGTACAATTTGTGACTGGTATCCTGCCCATTTCTGCTTAGCAGGAAATTGTTAAGCTTATTTTCTGCTTAAGCAGCTCTATGAAATTGGGCCCAGAAGTAAAGGTCTCATGCAGTTAGACTTTGTGCAAGATGTACAGACTACAGTACTTCAAAAGCTTTTACATTGTAAACAAAATTGTATGTAACAATTATGGTTCTGCAGATATAATTTTATTAAATATTAAATGTTGGTTAAATGTTGTGACGTCATCGATGACGTAATCATCCCGACAGAAACACGGTGTCACATACACATTAAGATTTAAGGACCACCTGGGGTCACACGTGGGATGCAAATACCTTGTATGTAGCAAGTGTGGTTTTCCAGATAATATGTTTTAAATATGAATTATTGATTTAACGTTGTGACGTCATCGATGACGTCGCCATCCCGACAAAAATACGGTGTCATCTATACAAAGTTTTAAGGACTTGGTAAGTCTCAAGTATGATTCCTTAGTGGTTCATGAGATAAGATCGTTATAAGTTATGTATGAAAATGTAACTTTCGGTTTCGACCGGAAGACAAGGTCCAAACGGTAACACCTTTTCAAAGATTCAAAACCGGACGTTGAACTATTTATAAAAAAATAAAATAAAATATATATACATTTATATCTTACGAACCAAACGTGGTGCATTTACAATCAAAACATCACCATCAACAGGTTTTCGGCTAGAGGCCGAACACCCCCCCAAACCCCCCCCCCAAAAAAAAAACCAAGAGGTGTTTGTGCACGTATTGCACGAACACCTAAAAACAGTACAATGACAATAGGTTTTCGGCTGTTCGGCTGTATCCCCCCAAACCCCCCTAAAATTCCAAAGAACAATAACAACAGCTGTTCGTGCAGATATTGCACAAACAATTAAAAGAGGAAGACTCTGGAGAAGAAGAATCCAACCCCCCCCAAAAAAAACAAAAAAAACCAAACAAACAACAACAACAACCCATCCCCCAGAACAGATTGAAAAGCATAGCTTAGGTAGTAGCTTTCTGATTGAAAGTACCCAACTGAAAACAACTGAAAATTGTTATCGTTGAGATAACTGTTAGTAACTGAACGTACTCATGGGCTTGCATTCAAAGTTCCGAGTCTGATGAATAGAACATGTCTAAGTCTCCGAACGCAAAGAATCTATGACCAATGTAAACAAAACGCTATAGCCATGGCCAGATACGGTACTAGAACTAGGTCAAGTTTATAATTAGAGCACGAATAAATACAAATTAAATATTTGACATTGTAAAAAAAGATAGAAAGATATTAACAATAGTTACAAAAAATTCAAGTAAGCAACGACAACCAAAAATAAGGACAAAGGGGAGGCCAGCCTATATCTTTACCACACAAAATGTGGCCCGAGTTTGTTAATTACATGTTGTTGATCTCGCCATACCATACACCTCTCAGAAGACTAGGTCTCGAATGACCTTTCGACCTCCTGTTCCCATTCTGTTATAGAGTTTCGCAGATTTCTCACCGAATGGACAGACGGGGAATCCCGCAGTGAGAAATACCGACGAAAACACAATCGCGGTTGGGTACAGTAATCCAGTAAACTGTAAAGGACGCACACGGAACAGTGCAGAAGTTGTTCTTTTGCTTTACCATTCTTGACAACATTTAGTTAACAATAACAACGCACTCTTCTGATACTTTGCAACCTAGTCAACACTTTGACAAAGAGAGTGGTGCATGATCATTTTATAAACGCATTCCAATCCCCTAGGCTAATGTATTCAAGAAACATATCAAAAGAGTGCAACAATTTAGACCTTCAGTTTATACAGATTTTAGGAAGCACATCTTTATGACCAATACAGCAATGATGAATTCTTTTCCAATCACCTATTTTTTTAAGTAGGGAACCCAAGTGCGGCCTCAGTGTTCAAGTGTCTAATCCAGCTTCGTGATAAGTATTTTTACGAAAATAATTTACTTTGGGGTCACAAGCTTTGGGCTCACTCTCTATTCCATTTTAGCTTTGAGCAAGAGAGAGCACATTTATTTTCTGTAGGTATTTCTCTCTTGCTCTCTCTGGTTTTGCTCCAGATACTATTCATTAGGGAAGGATAGTGTTATAGGGCTCTCAGCGAGTGTTGTTTTTTGTTTTACTCTTCATTTTGTTAGAGAAATATTGCAATTTTTTAGGGCTGATTGACTCGGATAGTGTCAACTTGTGTGTGGCCGGCCTGTTGTGTTGACCTTTCACCCTATAAGTGACTGTGTTGTTGCTGTTTTGTATTGTGTACTAACTATTGATTGGAGGATTAAAATCAGTACAGCAGATTACTTCATATTTTAGACGTCATCCTTTTTCAATTAGAGGGCCTTGTTAAATAGAGGGCCGGCCTCCTTCCCGTGTCTCTACATTAAAAATAATAGTAAATACTATTTGGTTCTACAAATAGCGCTTTATCTACTCCCAATGGGCGTCTTAAAGCGCCCAGTAGTTTTCCTACGTATGGTCTACATGGGGGGGGGGGGGGCGGCGGGGGCGTTTACCCCCGAAAAGCACTAATTAATTCAAGTGGACGACAACAGTGTGTCCACAGTGGGCCAAGTCACAGTGTGATTCTTGTTCACAATGTTTTTATTTGTTTGCGATGCCCACTGAGCGATGTTTTCTACTGGTCTTTCTTAAAAATGTGAAGTAAACTGTCAATGAAAGTGTCTATACATTACACATTTATATTGTGACAAAGCTGTAGTCTACCCTTTCTATTGGTACATATTACTCTATAAGGTCCTGGTTGAAATGAATCCCCTTGCATTCATTTTTGAATGATACGTCTATTTTTGGATGACTATAATTGTGGCGCACAGCGCTGTAGTGGTGAACTCAAGTGCGCCCTCACTTCGCTATGCTTTCCCGCCCCCTTTTTTGAGACTTCACGCATCAGGCAAGAACTTAACTCAACGGACGGGTATTCCACACTGTAAAAAAACCACATCGTGTTTTTACGGGATTTTCCTGACAGTTTGGACGCCAGTACTTTCCCGTAAAAAACGGTAAACCGTAAATGTACAGGCACGCTATTAAATCACAGTTCGGGAGGGGTTGTAAAAAAAATTGCCCAGCTGCTGTGATTTTACAAGAAGGGTCTTGTGAAACTAAGATAGCCCCACATTTTTTAAACATAATTTTTGAGTTACAGCTAGAAGAATGTCTTTTCTACTGCCGAATTGTTCCTTGTGCACGCAGCATAGGCCTATAGTTGGTTGCCACCAAGCTGCAAGTAAAAATCGCTCTGTGCCTAATTTTAAGATTATTACGGTTTGGGTGAGATTTGGCGACACATTGACAAATTTGCAGAAAGTCTTTCATTCATCCTGTTACTTACTCAATTTAATATTTTTTATTAAAGCAATTTTTACGGAAACAATACATTCATCTAACAGCCTTGTGGGTCCCATAAGGCAGCCTTCCCTGGTCCACCTTGACTTTAATGCAACTTGTCAAAAGAACTTGCCCGTGAGACTGGTTCCCTGTCGTGAGCCTCAAAGTGATGACGTCAGCTGTTTGGGATAGTTGCACATTATTTATAAAGTGAGAAATTGGTTACCAGAAAATACACGAAGAAGTGCGAAAATATATAAATTATATTATAATTTTGTTCTTGATCGGGCAAAATTTAAATTAATGACTAGTCCTTTATTTTGGGTCAAATCAGCCAAAAATCAGACCTATCATCTTGAATTGTTTTTGATCGGGCACAATAAATACTATAAGTAAATTTTTTGGTCAAATCGGCCCCCAAATTAGACTAAGCATCTTAAAAATGTTCTTTACTAGGCAAAATAAAAATTATAATGGGTATTTTTGCGTCAAATTGGCAAACATATAGAACAAAGCATATACTGATTTGTTTTTGGTGTGGCAAAATTAACATAATGACTAAATTTTCGGGTCAAATCGGCGAAAATCGGACCCAATACATCATGTATCTATTTTACAACTATGACGACTCTAATTTAAAAATGAATGATTGAGTTCTGGCTATTGTTCTGACTAATCATCCAAATGATTAATTGGTAAAGACGGTAGTAATTAGTGACGAAACAGTGGTGGCATTAACAGTAACTATACAATTTGTTGTACAATAAAAAGTGGCAAAGTTGGTTACGATTACTGGATAGGTAGATAGTAGAGTGACAGTAATTAAAACAAAAGGGATTAAAAACAATTAAAACTACAAGGTCAGTTATAATATACAGGTGTCCTTGTTCTTGTTCTCGTTCAGTATGTGGCGACAGGCATTAACTTGTCCAATGTAGAGCCCCTGGAGAAGGATGGTTCTAATGCGAGTTTGACTGCAGTGTCTTACGATTTACCAATATACCTTTATCATGCTGTCACAATATTGGTAATGTTTCCTGTATCTTATACCATCAATGATTAATAATAGGGAACCAGACTGTTTCTTTCTCCAGCCTCGGTTTGGTTACATTGATTTGAATAGCAGAAAATCAAGATGGCCGCACCGTGATAAAAGTCTCTAGTATGTTTTGTGGAGTCTGTGCTAGCGGCTACATTGAGCGTTTATCACGTTATCGAGTAGAGACTACCATTATTATTGACGGCTATAGAAGCTGTAGGTATAAACCAAAAACTGTCACGTGTTCAAAGTTGATTTTCTACGCTTTGCGGTGAATCAGAAATTGTTTGAATTTGTTGGTGAGCACGTGGACGGCCATCATCGGGTGAGGCGTTGCACCGAAAAGCTTGAACGAACGCCGATCTGTATTGCGAGTTCATAACACCATATCAGAGGATTTATAATGGTGTTTACAAGCTGGGGTAGAGCAATTATCCATTGCGCAGACGCTCCAAGTGTAGTCTCCAATGGGTTGTGAAGCCTGAAGAGCAAACATGTCAATCGAATGATACCAACTCCAACATAGGGAGCTTGACACACGAAGAAGACTATGCCGTTCACCACGAGCATCTTGGCGACCTGGTTTCGAGTGTGCAGCGCCCTGTTGTCTGATTTACTTTTATCCACAAAACTCCTGCGCTTGTTCAGCATTTGGTAGATCCTGATGTACATGTAATTATTAGCAACCAGCGCAGCTAGCCAAGGGATCGTTGATATTGATGTGGTGAAGTAATAAATAGATGGGTGTACAGGATTGCAGTTTGTAATCACCGACGGCAGTGTAGGCGTGGAAAGCCTAACCGCTTCAGGCCAATGTATACAGAGTTTCTCGAGAATGGCTGCATGAGGCACTGTTAAACATGCGATTACTATCCCGATGAGCCAACATAGTGCGACCATTCTGTTGGTTCGTCGTCGAGCACGAATTTTGAGATGTTTGAGTGGATGACACAGTGCAAGGTATCTTTCAAATGACATCATAGTCACCACAGCAACAGATGAAACATATCCAATAGAAGTCATGAAAACACAAATGCAGCACTCCAGCGAATGCTTGAACGGCGCAACAGCAGGCACGGGCGAAGCCAAATAGAATGATATGAAATAGTAAACATATGTGACAAGGTAGAGGCAGTCAGCAAGTGACAGGTGAACCAAGTAAACATTTGTGTCCGATTTCAGTTTAGAGACGCGGAAAACGACAAACAGAAAGAGCGAGATGCTCAGTGCACCGAGACTTAAAAGAATCGGTAAAACGGTAGTTACGATGAGTGTGTCCATTGGTGAATAAAGCCAATGGGACACTGCCTCCTCGCTGATGTTGTACGTATCAAGCACACTGCACTCATTTGGAGTTGCATCTGCTTCCATGATGTCCGCTGACATAGAAAAAGTAACCATTGTTGACAAAAGTGAGTTACCGTTTCTGTCGAAAACACAAGCCAATAGCACTTTCCGACTGATGTCACAAACGCTGCCCTGTTGCAAACAGACACGTCCTTCCTGCCGAAAGCCTATCGAACAGAGTACTTATTTCGGCTAATGTAAGTTAACCCAAACGGTAAAAATAAAAACACTGTTAACCCTAATTACTAAGTGTCAGGTCAAAGCATAGAAACGCGTCCATTAGTAAGGTGCATCTTTCCGTAGCGGTAAAAGACAAAGTAGCTGAACCAGAAGTAGTTCTAAGCCCCTACCTCCGGCTTTAGATGTTTGGAAAAGCTCTGCACTTTAATTAATAAATCAATAAAGTATTGTAAAACACATTACACTACTGACTCTCTATACCATCTTGATTCATTTACTAGGCAACGAATGCGGGGAGGATTCTCGTGACGCAAAGAATCAATATGCCATATTGAGATATGTTGGAAACATTACTAGCGACACAATTAGGTTTGGGCATTAAATCTGTCTCTATAAATCCTAACCAAACAGTGCACACCTAAATAGTGTCCACCGTATCTCAAAAAGGCTAATTGCTTTCTTGCTTTATCACTTCCACGCTGCAATAAGCCTAAGGAACACATTTTATGTTCGAATGATTGTATAAAGTGTTTTAATTATAACTTTTATTATATTTAGGTGTTCGTTCGGGCAATAAGCCCGGAACACCTCTTGTTTTTTCATACTTCTTCTTTTCCTCTGCGGTTGTCCGCAAAACGCACACTTCTCAAGCTCACGCAACCTTCAAACTTACTTCACATATAGTTAGATCCTTATTTAGAAGACACAACTATAGTGATGTCATGATGACGTCATCAGGTGTCGAATTACAACAAAATAAAGTTTAATATTTGAAAAAATCTTAAGTGAAAAACCACACAATAGATTTTCGCAATATACACATCATCAGAAAGGCTGTTAAAGGTCTACCTTACAAAAGCTACACAGAGGTTAACCTCATTTGACCTTGACTTCCGGTTCAAATCAGTAGTTGAATTGTAACAAATTAATACCTCAAGAACCACACATAACTTGGTAAAACGTTTTTCATCCGATTTGTAGGTTATTGAGCCTGCTTAAAATTTTGCACAGGAATGCTACCAATTTGACCTTCACTTCTGGTCGAAATCAGACGCTAAAGCCCACGTATTTAATGACCCGCAAGTCAGTTTGGCTGGCTGTTCCGCTCCATTGATCGTAAGGTTCAAAGTCCACGAAGCCTGTGCATAGTTCCACATTTTCAACCTGAAACGCAGGGGGGGGGGGGGGCGGACACGGAAAAAGAAAAAGGCGCCATCAACGTTGATACTCGTCTCATTCATGAGCACGCCTTACATGCATGCAGTCGAATCTCTGTTCATGCAGTCAGGTCGCAGCAATAAAGCGCTCTGATTGGTCCCAGGCTTCATACCAGGAAACGCAGCCTTTGTGTGTCACCCTGACTGCTCGGTATACCATACCAACACACATAAACTCCGAACGCCGACTGGTCCACACATGAAACCGTTAACGGAAGTTACTATTTAATTCGAACGTTACATTTTGAAAATCATAAAAATCGATTGGGTAGAATGGGTGATTTAAAAAAAAAACTTCACAATGTTAGAAAACTATATATTTAAACAAGAACTTGAAAAATCTCAGGGGTAGAACGGTTCAATTTGTCACTTTCGTCGCGTTTTGTGACACTGTTTTAGGGGTGTCAAAATTTTCGTTCAAAGCAATATTATTATACATTGATTAACGGTATGGTGCTGTTGCCTGGCCATGCGCCTGATGTTGGAGGGACGAATGCATTTTCAAAATAGTCTTGTCTAAATATATGTCAAATATTTTAATTTTATTCCACTCCAAAAACCTGACAAATAAACTTTACATACATAATTGGTAAAATACTGCCTAACTTTTGTCTAATTTAATCCATTCGTGTTAGTGTAAAAATTAAACACCCCTATTTTTGTAATGGTACGTTCACACAGCATCGGGGAATAAATTGCGCAATATCGTGTCCGCCCCCCCCCCCCCCCGCTGAAACGTAACGGTACATGTCACATGAATGGTGGCGCTATATCAAATTAATGCTCATAGCGCTCAATCACAGACATAATACATATAGACTGACAGTACCTATGGGTGCACCACACTAAATAAACTCCCATAGTTTAACCAACGCTAAATGCTAAATATTCAAAAATACTCAAAAATCTTTGAAGTCTCTCAGCCTCTTGAAAACCACTAAGATATATTTTCAGACAACTAAACTTCAGATTTCCCTTCAATTTTTGGTAAGTCAGCCGTTTGGAATTTTTGCTAATTGCCCTAGAAAAAAACACCCCCGAAAATGTGCTTTTTCCCAAACCGACTTGCTGCCAGTTTTCATCAGGCACTCCTCCGATTCACAGGCCAAATAGGACCAACTCAAAACCATGGGCAAAATCCGCAAAAACGCAAGCGAAAACACGTGTAAAGCAATGGGTGAGCGGTTAGATGATGATAAAACATTTATGTTTTAAGGGTACAAAATTCACCAACGGACTTGGAAACAATGTTTATCAATAACTAGATACCTTTTCTCACGTTAGTTGTTTGCTGTTTCTCATCTTTTACTGAACTTTCTCCAAATCGATAAAAGTAGATGAAGTTATTTTTCGTATAAAAACAAATTCGTTCGTCACACACTTTCCGGCCAAAGTACGCGTCGGTGCGTGTTTTGCGCAGGCAAAACATCCTCGTTCCCAGGGGTGATCGATCTCGCCGCACCATTTTTTCCCAGCATGCCTTGCTCGATCATAACCCCTGGAATTGGTTCATTAAAATGTGCTAGAATCTAGCACATTTTAATTAGGCCTGGGCCGATCCGTTCTACGCGCGCGCTCAAGTACGGTAACCTATAAAAGAGGCATCAAGTCAAAAAGCAACTGGTCCTCTGTCATTCTTTTTTGATTTTGTGATAGTCTAACTCGGGGGGGGGGGGGGGGGGGTGGCGGAAGGGGTATAACTTCAAGGGCGCCATCAACGTTCAAAATAGTCTCATTTGACTTTCGCGACACGAGCGAGCAGTTCGCTTCGAAGCTTGTTGTGTATGTGGTGTCTGTGTGTACAAACAAACCAGGGTACAAGCCAGCATCAACTATGAACGTCGCGTCGCCGGCCGTTCGGTCATCATCAGTGTATTCCAATATCTGATTCATAAAAATAGTTTAGTGGGACTGCTAACTGAAGTATGGGAATAAGTGGGTTAATACCCAAATTGTGTTCAACACGATTTATTTTAACCCTGCGTCGTGGCATCGTACACTCCGTGACTGTACCATTTTTTACAAATTGTGTTCTAGCACCTGGGTCAAAAATAGGAATCGACAAGTCAATTTGGCTGTACAAGGAAGGGGTCGTACAAGTGCTGTTTGGATCTTGTCCGAGGGAACGCTACCGATATGTGAGTAACAGTTATTTTTAAAATACAGCTCCAACAATTAATTTAAAAAACATTTTTTTAACGTGTCAACGACCATGAGTTGATTTAATATTTAGCAAATTTGGTCACCGATAGGTGGCAGGCCTATTTCAGAAAACATGAGCCTTGGACTGACATGTTTCAGATCGAATTTTTGTTTGTTTGTTTACTTGCCCAGAGTACATGTACTTGCTTTTGAACTGAACCTTAAGTTCAATTATTACGGAATCCAGGTGTTTACTTATTACCTAAATTACTGTTTGCCCGGCCATCCTTATCTTTGAAACTTGCAGAATATTTTGCTCTTTTATTTGTGTATTGTGTGTCGTCATAACTCAAAGACACTAGCACCTTTTATTTTGTTATTTTTAATTCTTATTCTACAACATTTGGTGAGCAATCAGTATGAATATTTGAAGCAAAGTTTCTAATAAAATCTAAGTATTAATTTCAAACCTACGATTTAAAAAAGTGCCTGTTGACTTGGAACGGACTCAGTCAAACCATGTGAATCGAAAACTAACAACGTGACTATCTAGTAGGGATTCGGAATTGAGTCTCAACCCAACGCATGTGACTCAACTACAACCAAAGCTCAATGCTCAGTGAGTACACCATAGGCTAGTGTAGTGGGGGCCAGTCCTACCATCACGACCATGGGAAGGACCGGCGTAAACTCCCGCGTTTGAGCTGCCACTGAGTATTGGCAGAAACCATTTTCTCACAAAAAATGTTTTTAAAAGGTCAAATATCTAGAGGATGTACGGAGGGATTTTTGATAAACTTTCAGGAATGAAAAATCTAATCTTATATATTACGTTCATTGAAAAAAATCAGAGGATGAACGATAAAATTTTTCACATTATGTTGATATTTGTAGCCATTTTAGGGGAGACGTTTTGTAATGAAATTCTCACCTGGACCCATTCATACACGTTAGCTGCTGTAATAGCCTAAACCAACGGAAAATTTTCAGTAATATTTGTACGTATTTTATATAAAACTAACCACCTTAACTATTGAAAATGCCCTTACGATATATACTGTTATGTTTTCAGTTAAAGAGAGCATTTTAACGGTATACATGGTTTTCTTTTTGTTATTTAATGGTCATCACCTCTTTTTAAAATGGAGCGTATTCAAACCGCGCTTGCAAATTATTGCGAAACACCCCTTCCGCTCCCCCCTGGTCTAACTCAGCCTCGCTACCATGGGCAGCGCGCCGTATCGATACCTCTCGTCACTAACCCCTGGTAGGGATGTACTGAGAAGCCAGCGCTGGTTGGCTCCCAATGGTGACTACTTAGACTTGGTTCCAAGTCTGCGATCGTGGCTTTTAGTCTACCCGATAGCCAATACATTATTCCCTGAAATAGCGCCCTCTTGTATATTAACCTCCGTCATTAGCCTACGATCACAGACTTGGGACCATTGTTCAACGGTTTGTACACACCCTATGGCGAATTAGTCCAAAAGTGGACGGAACAATCTGATTGGTCGGAATTGCAAAAACCTTCGTTAACATGAATATTCAAACAAAACCATCTATGGGATAGGTTGTGAGCTCTTCCATTTAAACTGTAGGGTGCAACTGTTATCGCGGAGTATTAGGAATCATGTATATTGTTATGTGTTTTTTACTACATTAAGATCTCATTAAACTTATCTATGTATTTTAAAGACTGTCTATGTACCAAGGACTATACAAATTTAATATCGGATGAACATAAAGCAACAATTTTAAGCGAGTTCAGCCTGTTAGTAATAGACGCTGCCCAGTATGGTTTTTGCCGTCTCCTGATTGGCCAGCTCCCTGGCGTACGCTTGATTGTTTACATTTATCTTTGAATACATGAATATATACCTAAACGCAAGGGGGTCAAGTCTGAGATTGCGAGTTGGGGCGCGTGATAGCTAATCTGTGGGGCGTTTTTCGTGGCTGATGCAGAGGAATAACTGCGATCTCAGACTTGAAATCAAGTCTAGTGACTACTTTGCGTGCATGCTTGTCAAAAACTTTCGAGCGCATGTATGGCGCTTGTAGGACGCTTAGTACGCGCGTGTGAAATTGCAAGTATTTTGACGCGATTCCATTTCAAATGAATCATGTTTTTACACGGTCACCCTACAAGCGTCCTACAAGCGCCATACATGCGCTCGAAAGTTTTTAACAAGCGTGTACACAAAGTAGTCACCCGGCCTTCCCCTTGTTGGGAGCAAATCAGCGTTGTTTCTCAGTATATCCCTACCAGTTAGTGACGAGAGGTATCGATACGGCGCGCGCTGCGGAGTGTGCACAATGTTGTGTTTAGAGCGAGTCCAGTGATTATTTCCCGAAAATTAAGTTATAGAAACGACTTTTTATACGGTTAAACCTCAACGCCCAACATTTGTAAACGGCTATGTGGAATATTCATGAAGTGTGGTATTTTACTTTCAAGCAAAACAACTTGATTTTGTTCACAATGAACACCACACGAACGCGTAGAAAGTAGGCCTTGGCCATTTCCGGTGAATTTAAGCCACAGTAGTGTCAATCATAAATGTATTGGAACGTAGATATTTATTTGTAAATCTCACCAAAGGTGGTTGTAGACAGGGCTGTCCGGGGTTTTCAATCCCCAAATGCAAGCAAGGAAACATGCACAGCCAGGCATTTTGTCATGATTTATCATTTTCCGTTGTCAGATTTTATTTCTCTCAGTATTCTCTTTTATAGTAGGCCTACTGCGCCCAAATTGTATAATCGACCCATTTCATGTTCTCGAATGACAAATAAGCCTTATAAGCCTGACGTCATTTCAGTAGGGCGCCCTCGCCTAGAGGTCAAACGGAGGTTTCTCATTGGCCAATCCTGTGCACAGTGCGTACAAATCTGCGCGTCTCGATTGTTTCGTCACTGTTTTACCTCTAAGATGGCGGCTGGATGACGTCAATGCATAAGGTCCATTAAAATAAACATTTACCAGACTGTATTACATACCCATTCAAAAATAGAAGAGTCTAACATCTAGCTTACGGTGATTGGTTAAAAAAGGTGCATTATAAATAAAACGAATAAACGAGTTGGTAAAGGCGCTTTGCGGCTTCGACGCTCGCGCCGGTCTTTTTTTTCGTGCGTGGCATCTGGGGTGCCGCCGCTGTAAGCGCCTTGACTTAAGGCTAAGCGCCCAATGGCTACCTCTGTTAACAAATAATGGCTTGGAAATCTACGTCGTTCGACGTTAGTCCGTTGATAGCTCAGTGCATAACTTACCTTGTCCAAGGCTCTTTACGCAAGCACCCCGCTTTGAATTCACCAGGTAGCATAACAATACTGGCACGGCAGTACTTGATACACAGTATACTGTGGGGTCGAAGCATGGTTTTTCAACCTCGTACCAAAAAACGAGGCCGAAACAGAGCCTTGTTCCCACTGTAAAAAGGTCAGATTGTGGGCGGAGTTGCTTTATGCTAATATTTCCTGAAGGTGTATGCTCATTGGTTAATGTATAGTGGCAAGGTGAATACTACGAGAGTTTATGATTGGACGATTATCCGCCCAGTACAGGAAGTGAATATTCAACATCCGATTCCAGCATACGTAATTAGCGCTGGAATCCCTGCGCAATGATAAAGAAAAACATAAGCTGCCGTTTACAGTGGGAACAAAGCTCTGTTTCGACTTCGTTTTTTGGTACGAGGTTGGAAAACCATGCTTCGACCCCACGGTATACTGTAGTAGCGTGCCAGTATTGTTGTGCTACCTGGTGAATTCAAAGCGGGGTGCTTGCGTAAAGAGCCTTGGACAAGGCTATGCATAACTCTGCGTGTTAGTGTCGGTCCATTAACAGCGGCCAGCCACCAACCCGGTCATTACCACGCAGTGAAGACCGGCTCCCACACTGGTTTAGATTGTGGTGCATTGTTTTTAGCAGTACGGCGGTTTCTTTCAGGTTGAATATGAAACGAATTCAAGACACAAGTTTAAAGGGATGTTTGTTATACTAGACCAGAAATCGAACCCCCCAGAACCCCCCCCCCCCAAACAACAACAACAACCAATGCATACACATGACTGTTTTCCCCTCACTTTGTGTTGTAGAAGTTTAAAGGCCACGCAAAGTACAGTTATTTGGAGATGAACCACTAGGCCCCCTAGTATTGTGTCATGTATTTACAAATAATCTGTTATACATAATTCATTATTTAACAACTATTTTATTTTCATTTACAAATAATAATGTTTGCACCAGACAAGTAGGCCCTAAAATTGCTGGAAAGCCTTCATTATGTATTTTGTATCTGACACACCATTTCATTATTTACAAATAATATCGACGCAAAATGTGTATATGTAAATAAATAATTTTGCACCACGCAATTATATTTTATTTCACCACTTAGGTGATCACACACATTATTCCCCACAGGCACACGGTACAGGGGCCGCCTGTCCTGCCAGTAATACGCATATAGGCGCCCTACTGTCAACAAAATGGTTTCAACCCGCCCCCTAGCTCTGGGCCCGGTTGGTATTTGGCTAAAGGGGCAAGCATGCCCCACGTTTTGTCGCAAGCGGGCCAAGTTTTCTGGGCAAGTATACCTGGCTCTGGGTGGCAAGCGTGCTAAGCATTTTCGGGCAAGCATGCCCAGTGTTTGTGGGCAAGCACGTCCTGTGCCGGGGCAAGACCCCCTCCACTGATTGAACTGAGGTTTTCTAAAGTTGAAATGGGCAACATGTGCTGAAATAAATGCAGTTGGCAAACTGTGCATGCCAAAAAACACAACAATGTTTCAATGGTTGTTTTCTGTGAGCTGTCTGAGACTAAATATAGGCCTAACTGTTGCAAAGCTTTCATTATACATATAGAATTATATGGATCTTTACCATCGACGGAATTTGTTTATATGTAAATAATAAATTGTGCACATGCAATTATATATATAATCGTCGGAAAACTTTCATTATTTATACAATTTTACAGATCATTGTATTTACATAAATAATGACGAGTGACCAATTGTCTAGGTCTGTGTAAATATTTAACTTTGCAAATGCATTTACATAGGAATAATTGTTGGGCAGCTTTCGTTAAATATATACTTAATTTTGCGGGAAAATGTATTTGTGAATAAAGAAATTTGAATCATACAATTAATATAAATAATTATTATTTTCACAACAAAATGAACGAGGCTATGATATACTAAATAATGACTATACTTCGCTTCCATTAAATATAAATAATCCTGTAAAATGTAAAGTAAGTTATTGGCCACGCCCAATAGTCTAAATATCCACATCGTAACTTCCATCACAGCTTACATGCTCCGGGCTCACGGTCGAGTCGACTGTTTCTTTCTGTGAGCTGCACATTATGTCAAAACTTGTGCAATAGCCAAACGCGGCTGGGGGGGGGGGGGGGGTAAGTTGCGAGTGCCGCTCCTCGTCTTGGCCTTTTGCTACTCTTTTAGTCGTCTCCAGCAAAGAGTGTTTTTTATTGGCTTTGGCCACGGCTGATGGAGATAATGTCCAGGTCCCCAGCAGCATACAAACCAAAATCCAGTCAGCTGTTTTTAGCAGGAAGGATGAAATCATACATGTAACCGTAAGCAAGCAAGCGAGCAAGCCATGGATTACATGAGACCTTAGTGTGACTACGAAAACGATTTGAAGTTACTTGATAAATGCATTATTGAGAGGGGTCTTTTAAGGACATGTAAAGAAAAATAATAGAACCTGAACGCGCTCAAACTGTTCACTGAAAAGCTTGAAGTTTTGCCAGTTACAATATTAGGCTCTCCCTGTGTCAAGTGAGAACTAAGTTTTGGAAGGCAGGCTTAAACAAAGTCTTAGACATCATCAGTTCTTTATAAAGCAAGGGGCTGGGGTTGGGTTTTTGGAAAAGGCCCGGGACATAAAAATGAAGGGAAACGATAGATTGGAAGGGTTTTTACTAAAAGGGGTTGCAGAAAAGAAGAGGAGATACAATGCATTATAATCTTCGAAGCGGTGCTGCATGGAGGAAAACGAAACCATGGTTAACAAACATAAGCAAGACTAAGAGTACACCGAGGCCAATACGGGAAAATTGGCTATTGCACAAGTTTTGACAAAGGCCCTTTTCGAAGGCTTCGGCTACCGGCACCGGGTTCGTTTTTTTTTTTTTTTTTTTTTTTTTTTTTTTTGGGGGGGGGGGTCTTTGGCCGCGCGCAGCTTTGGCTTCACAATAAACAAAATGGCGACGTGTTTGTTTTGAACACTTTGGCTTCCCAAGCTCCAACTTTATGTGTTCCCCTTACCGTTGATCAGGGCAAAAACAATGCACGGAAAGGGACGTGCGTCACCTGCTTTATTTTTGTATCAAGCATTATAAAGACAAAATAGTGTACTCATTAATATAGATACAAACACAAACCAAGAGAAACATTATCCGACCATCAGTATTATAGCATACGCATCTTTTTCTGATGATTAAATTTGAATACCTGATAACTTGTACATTTAATTCAAATAATACAACCACACGAGCTGTTAAGTTTTATTTGCTGTATTTCATTTCTTTCTTCACTTGATTGAATAACTATTTATTTTATTGAAAGCTAACAAATGACGATGGTTTTTGTCAATAAAACCACCAGTTCATAAAACATCCGACTTTTTACTCAAATATTTATAAACAACAATCGACTTTAATAGCCTTAAAAATGCCTTGCATAGGAGATTTCAAGAATGCACAGTTTAAACAAACCATTACTTCAACAATCCTTGAAGCAGTCCTACAAAGAAATTTGTAAAGATTAATTCTTTTGTCTGAAATTTTGAAATAATATGGCTGTTCTTTTAGGATGAAAACATACTTTGACAGTCGAGTTAAAACTGCATAAAAGCATTACTGTGCTACAACTTTAATTTATCACACATTGAATCATTTAATAAAGCAAAAAATAAGTATAAACATTTAGGCAAAAGCACACGACCTTGATTTTCAAAATAAAATATTTAACAAAACAATAAAAAGACAGTGCTTTTAATCTTCCCCCTGTTTTTTATTTTTATTAAATTTTTGTAATTTTTAGGAGTGCAGGGATCTAGTGTTAAAAAAAAAAATTCCCCTGTATATTCAGTGCACTTCTGTAGTTTTTATGTAAGCTGGGATCCATGGGAGATCATTAATTTTTTATCTCACTGAATGGATTACCCAGGGTAAGCAAGAAAAAAATAAAAAAAAAATAAACAGATTTGTTTATCTCAAAAGTGAAAAAAGTTAACGGTGATCTTGTCCCGTAAAACTCTGACGCACTCAATACTGATGATCTCCAACACTAAGTCACGAAACACCATTATTTCTGTCAAAAGTTAGTCTAATGGCGAACTGTTTACAGCTGTTGCTGAATAGTGGCCAACAAAACTAATAAACAAATAAGGAAGTCAGTTTGTCTTCTGTTACTTTTACAGTTGATTTATATTAATATAATTACAGGTGATACTTAATCTGTTGGATCACAGGTCATGTTTCCTCTACTGACGAATTCTTGTATCATTTTGTAATGAGCTGAGGACAGATTTTGCTCTGACGAAACTGGTCATCATACCAATATGTTTTCCCCACAAATTTGTGCTTACCTGCATGTTAATGTTATAACAATGTGAGTATAATTTTCAATATGATCAAATAATCAATGCAACCCTTCATAATATCATCATATGGATGATCATTGTATTTTTTTCCACCAGTTTTAGTTCTTTTTATTTGGATAAGATGGTTTGATAATATTTTTCTTCCTCCGCTCCTTGAAGATAATTATTTCTTCCTCTTCCTCATTGAAGATAAAAACAAATGTCAACATGGGATTGTCTAGGGCCTCCCTCCAGCTTCAGTTCACCACTGATTATTGGAAACATTGACATCTGACATTATACTGAAAAATGTGGGCAAAAATCTTATTAAAATGTAGGTAACACAATTCGTTACTATTTGTAGTCAGTCTAAACAATATTTTGATAAAATTACAAAGTTTTATTGTGATTCACACCTTATAGATTTATGCAGTGCTCAGATACCTTTCGTCTCCTTGGAGTTGACCTTAGCCTTGTGTTGAGGTGGTTCTCACACCAGTCAGTCATCCAAATGTGCATATGCACCGTTTAGAAAAATGATAAGATAAAACTATGAAAGTTACACAAGTGTTGATGAATATTAATCCTCTCCACAAGCAAAGTCTGAATCTAAAAAACTGAATCCCAATCAAGGTCGCCTTCTAGCCAAGTCGTCCAAAACACAGTATCCCCTGACTCTATTTTGATGCAGCTTATGAGTACACATATACGTGGTCAGAATTGCGTTGCTTGTATTTATTTATTTATTGTTTTCCCTTGCGAATGAAACCACCCCTGCACCCTTCTCGCCTGTCGTGGCCGTAAGCCAATCACGCACGCTAATTTTTTCCTGCTGCAAGACTCCTGCACCCGCTAGTACTTTTCCAGGGCTTGTTGGTAACATAGGACGCACTTTCTGTTGTCACAGCTAGTTACGTAAGAACACCGGCCATGGTTTGTCCCAACATATTTATGTTATTGTTGTTGTTTAGTCTGTCGTTTTGTGAGTATGTTTCATTTGTTGGTTTTCGGCGTTTGCAGAATCTCATACAAATGAGTGAGTGAGTTTGTGAGTGAAATTGAATGCTTGAAAGTGTATGATCAGAACGATTTTGATCGGCGATCCGAGAGCATTGATTTGGTGAGCTAGGGTGTGAGCAAGTGACCGTACCAACTGCTAGAAGCTTCCTGAAGCAACAGGTTGACGATCAGCCAGAGAATTCTGTCCTGGTTTGATCTGATCAGAAACTTTGGCAAAACAGAGCCAAAAAGTAGTGATTCTTCAAAACTCTGGTCCTTACAGCAATACTCAGCTTGGAGACACCACAAGGAATTCGCCCACACAATAACTATAAGTTTTGTCTAAAGATTGATCTTGAGTTTGTTAATGTGTAAAGAAAACTGGATACTACTATGTTCTGCTAAAGTTGCATGTTGGCATAAGCATTTTGAAATGGGCAGACATTGCTAGATAACTATAGATTGATAACTGTGAAGATTATTAACAACGTTGGCAAAGGAGATTTAGAAGTTCTTAAAATCTTACGGAGATTAATTGTGGTTCATTGTTTAATGTCATTCATTCTCTGTATGATTTGTGTTATGATATTTCCATAAAGCTTGCAAGAATTTTGGTTATACTTTTACTGTTTAGATGGCCATTACTTGGGGCTTCGCTCTTCTCGCCATAACTCCCTATTCTTGATGAATCTTCAAGCCGAGGGGTCGAAGAGCGCCTGAGACGGACACACACAACGCACAACTATTGTGACGTCACTGTGAGGTGTGACTGCCGCTGTTCATCGTACGAGAACGTACACATGGAGAGATTAGAGACGAGCTAACTGTAGTATTTGGAGTATTATTTGTTTATTATTTGATTGGATAATTGATTGGGATTACTGGATAAGTAAACCCGTACCTTAGAAGTGGATGTTTTGAATGAAGTAAATTTAGTTTGATAACTAAGCCTACTGAATAAGTAACACTTTTGATTGTGGGCTTAAGTAACAATATTAATTTAATTATTCCCATCCCACTGCATGCTGTAAATAATTGTAAATAGTACTGTTAATACAACGTTTAAATTCAATCTGGTCCCAACCATTGTCGTTTCTTCAGTTGTCATTTTATTAAATTTACCTGGGGTCATCACTGCTCAAATCCTAAGATAAAATAGGTTATAGATAAAAACCAACGGAAGTGATGACATACGTAAGCACTAGTTTATCACCCATTCCTGCACCATATTTAAATTTATGTCTGAATCACGCAATGTGTTTTCCTTCAGAAAAAATCTAATTACTTTATTCATATTAGTATTCCTATCAAGTCTCAATCATCAACAAATATTAAATCTTAGTCAATAGTACAGTTGAATTGAAAAACATTCCTTGAGCATTGCGGGAGAGCTCCGCTAAAGAGCTGCCGAGTTTGGACACAAAAACTCGGAAAGTATACATCCTGTTCACCGCCTTGGTGTCTTTACATTAAATTACTTCGGTTATTAAACTTAATGGATGAAAAGTTAACCTGCATGATCTAATTAAGTCCACTGTTTGGAAAAGAAAGTACATGGTGATAACAGGTGTGAGTTGCTAGACGAAAAAGATGTTTTCTTTTAGACTCTTTCTATAATGGAGCTTTCCCGTAAACAAAACACAGCAAAACATATGTAAGCCATCAGTGTACAACAACATGAACATAATCAGCGTGTTCAGCAAATGAAACTTTAACTAATTAACTCTGCGTGACACCATCAAAAAAAAATCACACCAATTTGCCATGCCTTACTTGTTGAGTAACAGTTTGATTTTAGCGTGTAATACATTTCTATGAAGAACCAAACCACTTTTAAAACACCCAATCACTTTTAAATCAGCCACAGCATTAGATATAGACCTTTTTGACTAAATAAAATCAATTCAAGCAAAATTGCATTTTGAGATGAGCCCACATGTCTCTTTCTGCTCAATCAACCATTTCTTTGACTAACGCCCTTTGTTTACAAAACTTAGCAAGGCTGAGTAATAATATTGCTGTACAATTCCTATGGGAATTCCTGGAGAGCGGGTCAATGTTGGATTGTGTTAGTTAAAAACAAACCCCGGGGTAGTGATAAGACATTTGGCATGCTATTTGGCTAGGTGCAGTTGTAGAACTTGGAATTTTTTAGATTTTGTGAAAAAAAAATGGCGGACTTATTACTTTTAATTACAAACTGTTACTCAATAAGTGAGCGATGGTGTCACGGAGGATTAAAACATAACATCGGCTGGGATTGAAAAATAAAACCAGTATACAAATACTTTGGTTACTGCCAATGAACAAAAACTTGACAGGTCCAACTTGACAAAGGTTATCCGATCAATTAATGCCATGGAGTGTAAATATAGCGAATCTTCATACATTATGTGGGGAAACAAACCAAAACGTGTTTTTTCCCGAATTAGATGCAGCATTCATAAAGGAGGAAAAAAAAGGGGGATTAAAGACACTCATTATAAAAGATCACCGAAAATATAAAAAGGATCAAAGACGAATAACTACAGACCATCGATAAAGGGGGCCTTTGTGAAGAGTACATATCCACATAAAGACAAATACTGAAAAGCGCCCTCTGTATATCGGACGTTGGCCGTATCCGATTTGGCAAATACAGCTACGGCTACGGCTATAACGCGCAGACGTTTGTCCTTATTAACACCCTTAGCAACAGTCGTAGCCGTAGTTGTAGCCGCAAATTTGGACGAGAGCCCTGGTTTAACTTTGAAGCCGTTGATGGTATTGACACCCATAAGGCATGCGATTCATGTAAAGATCGTCAACAATCATCAATTAAACGTGTTGTGCCAGCTGTAAAGTGAGCCCAGGGCAATGTTTGAATAAATGGCTTCGGCAGTGGCTATGGCCGGTGTCCGAGGAAAGTCTCCTATCTGATTAATATTTTTGGGATGCGGCGCTTGGTGGGTGCAGTTCTTGCGTATAAAATGTTGCAAATGCAATGCGGGGTAAGGGGGTTATTGGACGGCGGGTACGAAGGAGGGCTCATCATTTTGTAGTTGTTTCGTAACGGTAGATTTAAACGGTACGCAATTGTGTTTTGTCTTATATGACAATATTGTGAGCTTGCAAAGGTGTTGAGTGGGGTCAAAACGTCTCCTGCCCGCACCCGTGGCGACCATTCCTCCTACTACGAAGAATCATTTGGGGTGTTTTCACGGCCGGGGTTGAGTTTAAGAATGCGGGAAAAGATGTACTTTGTAATGATGCATTCATTCATTCATTCATTCATTCATTCATTCATTCATTCATTCATTCATTCATTCATTCATTCATTCATTCATTCATTCATTCATTCATTCATTCATTCATTTTATTTCCACATCAATGCAAAAAATAAGAAGCAGAGGTACATTCTTTATATACCTAAACTAGTAGATAAGACTAAACAAAGATGTGGAGGGGATTTGCAAGAATCAAGCTGGTCGAGTGCGAACCCCCTCATTTATATTATTTGAGCTCCAAGTTAAATCAAAACTGCCATGCATGCATGGCAAAAGGCCCTAGGTATTATGTCAAGACTTGTGTTGAGAAAACTGACATACGCCTAAGAATTCCATGGATTTCGTTGTGACGAAATTATAACGGAGACAAGTTGTAAATTTCTCTGTTATTTTTGACGTTATTCTGTTTTCCTAAAATTCTTGTCTGTGTTTTTTATATCTCGGATGTATCTGTTTCTTTGTACGTTGAGTCTATTTCTTTATTTCTCAAGTACAATCAGGTTATGCAAGCCCCTCCCTCATTTTCTCTCCCATTGTTGGCTGGAAGAATTAAAGAGCTGATGATAATATCCGTGTCAAAATGATTTAGTTTGTGTGCTCGAAATGTTTTTATTTCTGCTTGAGATAAACCGTTTCGCTCACTTCAAACAATTTCACTCTATCATTTTGGTGACTCGTAATCACTTTAAGAAGACACAAATATCTCACAATGAATTTTTCAGCTTTTGCATTAAGTAGTTTCGAGCTCATGCAATAACTTAATTCGAACGAACAAAATAAGTTATATTGAGTGTTATTGAGTGTTCGAAATTATTTAAAGGGACAATTTTTTGTAAGAATGAAACAATTTTGCAATATTTTTTCAAGGTTATGCAAAGATTTATTTGGAGCTCTCGCAATAATTCATGTGGAGCGCACAAAATAAATAAATTTAAGCGTTCGAAACAATTGTGAAAGCCTTGTTTTGATTTCAGAGACCTGAAATGATTTTGAATAATTTATTTCGAGCTAACTAAAAAAACATTTTAAGCAAAGTTGTTTCAAGAGCGCAAACATATTTTACTGTAATTTTTTCGAGCTTTTGCCATTGATTATTTTGAGCTCTCCCCATAATTTACCTCGAGTGCACAAGCTGAACTATTTTGAGTGTTCAAAATTATTTTGTGCGAAATAATTTTGAAAGGACGAAATGATTTTTAAATCTATTTCGGGCCTTTGCAATAATTTGTTTCGTGCTGCCCCGATAATTTATATCGAGCTCATACAATACTATTTTCGACCGCACAAAATAAATCATTTTGAAGATATTTAGAAAGAAATTGTTTTGCAACAATTTTGGGCTCTCAAATTACATTTTTAGAGTGTGCAAAATACATTATTTTGAGCGTTCAACATTATTTCGAGCGAAATGGTTTCATGTGAATGAAATTGTTTAAAATGTTTTTTATTTTGTTAGAAAAAAATTATTTCGAGCACTCAAAATAGTTTTTTTCTAGTCAAATTTATTTATTTATGTTTTCTATTTTTCACCATATGTTCCTTTCGGAACAACTTAATAGTACAGATAAAAAAACTACTTTGCTAGCGATCCCTTCATCGTATAAACTATTCAAGGATCATTTTGACCACTTGAAATCTTTTTGAGTGTTGTTAACAAACATCACTAGATTCCTCAGAAAATGAGAGAAAAACTTAATTTCGGGATTCTTTTTGCTTTGTCTGGAATCCACGGACAGCAAGTTTTCTCGGCATGATACTGTAGAGACACGGGAAGGAGGCCGGTCCTCTATTTAAAAAAGGACGAGCATTCAACAGAATACAGTAATGAATCCACCTGATGACGTCAAAAATACAAAATAATCTCCTGTACTGATATAATACTTCCAATCAATACAATACACAATACACAATGCACAGCACAGTCGCTTATTTTAAAGAGCGAAAGGTCAACACGACACGAGGCTGGCCACACAAAAGTTTACACTGATTAAATCAGCCCTAACAATTACAATGTTTCCCTCATAAAAAGATGATTAAATACAAAACAATACTTACAGATATAGCTCTATAACACTATCACTCCCCAATGAAAAGTATTTGGAGCATGGCCAGAGCCATGCTCACTACAAAATAGAGAGAAATGCCTACAGAAAATAAATGTGCATTATGTAAATTGAAACCAAAACCTGGCAGCTATTAACCTTTTGATTAACCATTTTAATCTGATAAAGTGTCTCAGGATATCAACAAGTCGGATTGCAAATCCAGATTACCGTAGATTTTCACTCTACATAGTATAAGACAACTTATTTAAGTTTTCTTTGACGCCGATGCAACTATAATTGAATTAAACCTTGCAACAAGCAGCCAACCACGCAACAACCATCAACAAATCTGCGAAATGTGTGACCTGCGGTTTCTTTGGTCCTTAATCTTATGGGCTTTTGAAATTAGCAAAGAATCTTGTAAAAAAAAATTGCAACGTTATTAGTCAACGAATCGAGTATGGCACATACATAAATTGAAATGAAACGGTCATGCGCGTTGAAGACAATTCGTGTGACGTATGATAACATAGTTGCCGCAAGAGTGTAATATTGACGAGCAAAGAAGCAGTTGTGGCATACTGGCCTATGTCTTCAATTATACACATGGGCTTTGCACTGAAAATTGTGGTTATCAATTTCAAGTGTTGATGTTTTTGGGTAACACAATGTTTCAGCTAAAAGTTACCTCTCAGTAATGGATGTATTCAAATGCGTTTCAACAATGCTACCAATGCTCGAAGTTGCGTTGATTTTCACCTTTTCTAAAGGGAATGCTGAAATGTGTGGAGTACTGACTGTGGCGGATGACAGTGATCGGGTCTCGCTAATGAAACATACAATCTCAACGTTCAAGGGAAGATGTCGACACGTCGCCCCAACTACAACTACAACCACAACCACTAGGCCAACTACAACCACAACCACGAGACCAACCACAACCACAACCACTCGGCGAACCACAACAACAACCACTCGGCCAACCACAACCACAACCAATAGGCCAACCACAACCACAACCACAACCACAACCACTAGACCAACCACAACCACAACAACAACCACAACCACAACCACAACCACAACCACTAGGCCAACCACAACCACAACCACTCAGCCAACCACAACCACAACCACTAGGCCAACCACAACCACAACCACTAGACCAACCACAACCACAACCACTAGGCCAATCACAACCACAACCACTAGACCAACCACAACCACAACCACAACCACTAGGCCAACCACAACCACAACCACAACCACTAGGCCAACCACAACCACAACCACTAGACAAACCACCACCACAACCACTAGACCAACCACAACCACAACCACTAGGCCAACCACAACCACAACCACAACCACTAGGCCAACCACAACCACAACCTCTAGGCCAACCACAACCACAACCACTTGGCCAACCACAACCACAACCACTAGGCCAACCACAACCACAACCACTAGGCCAACCACAACCACAACCACAACCACTAGGCCAACCACAACCACAACCACTAGACCAACCACAACCCCAACCACTAGGCCAACCACAACCACAACCACAACCACTAGGCCAACAACAACCACAACCACAACCACTAGGCCAACCACAACCACAACCACTAGACCAACCACAACCACAACCACTAGGCCAATCACAACCACAACCACTAGACCAACCACAACCACAACCACAACCACTAGGCCAACCACAACCACAACCACAACCACTAGGCCAACCACAACCACAACCACTAGACCAACCACAACCACAACCACTAGACCAACCACAACCACAACCACTAGGCCAACCACAACCACAACCACAACCACTAGGCCAACAACAACCACAACCACAACCACTAGGCCAACCACAACCACAACCACTAGGCCAACCACAACCACAACCACTAGGCCAATCACAACCACAACCACTAGACCAACCACAACCACAACCACTAGGCCAACCACAACCACAACCACAACCACAACCACAACCACTAGGCCAACAACAACCACAACCACAACCACTAGGCCAACCACAACCACAACCACTAGGCCAACCACAACCACAACCACTAGGCCAACCACAACCACAACCACAACCACTAGGCCAAAAACAACCACAACCACAACCACTAGGCCAACCACCAACCACAACCACTAGGCCAACCACAACCACAACCACAACCACAACCACAACCACAACCACTAGGCCAATCACAACCACAACCACTAAACCAACCACAACCACAACCACTAGGCCAACCACAACCACAACCACAACCAATAGGCCAACCACAACCGCAACCACAACCACAACCACAAACCACTAGGACAACCACAACCACAACCACTTGGCCAACCACAACCACTAGGCCAACCACAACCATAACTACTAGACCAACCACAACTGCAACCACAACCAATAGGCCAACCACAACCACAACCACTAGGCCAACCACAACCACAACCACTCGGCCAACCACAACCACAACCAGTAGGCCAACCACAACCACAACCACAACCACAACCACAAACCACTAGGACAACCACAACCACAACCACTCAGCCAACCACAACCACAACCACTAGACCAACCACAACCACAACCACTAGGCCAACCACAACCACAACCACTAGGCCAACCACAACCACAACCACAACCACTAGACCAACCACAACCACAACCACTAGGCCAACCACAACCACAACCACAACCACTAGGCCAACCACAACCACAACCCCAACCACTAGGCCAACCACAACCACAACCACAACCACTAGGCCAACAACAACCACAACCACAACCACTAGGCCAACCACAACCACAACCACTAGACCAACCACAACCACAACCACTAGGCCAATCACAACCACAACCACTAGACCAACCACAACCACAACCACAACCACTAGGCCAACCACAACCACAACCACAACCACTAGGCCAACCACAACCACAACCACTAGACCAACCACAACCACAACCACTAGACCAACCACAACCACAACCACTAGGCCAACCACAACCACAACCACAACCACTAGGCCAACAACAACCACAACCACAACCACTAGGCCAACCATAACCACAACCACTAGGCCAACCACAACCTCAACCACTAGGCCAATCACAACCACAACCACTAGAACAACCACAACCACAACCACTAGGCCAACCACAACCACAACCACAACCACAACCACAACCACTAGGCCAACAACAACCACAACCACAACCACTAGGCCAACCACAACCACAACCACTAGGCCAACCACAACCACAACCACTAGGCCAACCACAACCACAACCACAACCACTAGGCCAACAACAACCACAACCACAACCACTAGGCCAACCACAACCACAACCACTAGGCCAATCACAACCACAACCACTAGACCAACCACAACCACAACCACTAGGCCAACCACAACCACAACCACTAGGCCAACCACAACCACAACCACTAGGCCAATCACAACCACAACCACTAGACCAACCACAACCACAACCACTAGGCCAACCACAACCACAACCACAACCACTAGGCCAACCACAACCACAACCACAACCACTAGGCCAACCAGAACCACAACCACTAGGCCAACCACAACCACAACCACTAGGCCAACCACAACCACAACCACAACCACTAGGCCAATCACAACCACAACCACTAGGCCAACCACAACCACAACAACAACCACTAGGCCAACCACAACCACAACCACAACCACTAGGCCAACAACAACCACAACCACAACCACTAGGCCAACCACAACCACAACCACAACCACTAGGCCAACAACAACCACAACCACAACCACTAGGCCAACCACAACCACAACCACTAGGCCAACCACAACCAAAACCACTCGGCCAACCACAACCACAACCACTAGGCCAACCACAACTACAACCACTAGGCCAACCACAACCACAACCACTAGGCCAATCACAACCACAACCACTAGACCAACCACAACCACAACCACTAGGCCAACCACAACCACAACCACAACCACTAGGCCAACCACAACCACAACCACAACCACTAGGCCAACCACAACCACAACCACTAGGCCAACCACAACCACAACCACAACCACTAGGCCAATCACAACCACAACCACTAGGCCAACCACAACCACAACCACAACCACAACCACTAGACCAACCACAATCACAACCACTAGGCCAACCACAACCACAACCACAACCACTAGGCCAACCACAACCACAACCTCTAGGCCAACCACAACCAGAACCACTTGGCCAACCACAACCACAACCACTAGGCCAAACACAACCACAACCACTACCACAACCACTAGGCCAAACACAACCACAACCACTAGGCCAACCACAACCACAACCACAACCACTAGACCAACCACAACCACAACCACTAGGCCAACCACAACCACAACCACTAGACCAACCACAACCACAACCACTAGGCCAACCACAACCACAACCACTAGACCAACCACAACCACAACCACTAGGCCAACCACAACCACAACCACAACCACTAGACCAACCACAACCACAACCACTAGGCTAACCACAACCACAACCACTAGACCAACCACAACCACAACCACTAGGCCAACCACAACCACAACCACAACCACTAGGCCAACCACAACCACAACCACAACCACTAGGCCAACCACAACCACAACCTCTAGGCCAACCACAACCACAACCTCTTGGCCAACCACAACCACAACCACTCGGCCAACCACAACCACAACTACTAGACCAACTACAACTGCAACCACAACCAATAGGCCAACCACAACCACAACCACTAGGCCAATCACAACCACAACCACTCGGCCAACCACAACCACAACCAATAGGCCAACCACAACCACAACCACAACCACAACCACAAACCACTAGGACAACCACAACCACAACCACTCAGCCAACCACAACCACAACCACTAGACCAACCACAACCACAACCACTAGGCCAATCACAACCACAACCACTAGACCAACCACAACCACAACCACTAGGCCAACCACAACCACAACCACAACCACTAGGCCAACCACAACCACAACCACAACCACTAGGCCAACCACAACCACAACCTCTAGGCCAACCACAACCACAACCACTTGGCCAACCACAACCACAACCACTAGGCCAACCACAACCATAACTACTAGACCAACCACAACTGCAACCACAACCAATAGGCCAACCACAACCACAACCACTAGGCCAACCACAACCACAACCACTCGGCCAACCACAACCACAACCAATAGGCCAACCACAACCACAACCACAACCACAACCACAAACCACTAGGACAACCACAACCACAACCACTCAGCCAACCACAACCACAACCACTAGACCAACCACAACCACAACCACTAGGCCAATCACAACCACAACCACTAGACCAACCACAACCACAACCACTAGGCCAACCACAACCACAACCACAACCACTAGGCCAACCACAACCACAACCACAACCACTAGGCCAACCACAACCACAACCTCTAGGCCAACCACAACCACAACCACTTGGCCAACCACAACCACAACCACTAGGCCAACCACAACCATAACTACTAGACCAACCACAACTGCAACCACAACCAATAGGCCAACCACAACCACAACCACTAGGCCAACCACAACCACAACCACTCGGCCAACCACAACCACAACCAATAGGCCAACCACAACCACAACCACAACCACAACCACAAACCACTAGGACAACCACAACCACAACCACTCAGCCAACCACAACCACAACCACTAGACCAACCACAACCACAACCACTAGGCCAATCACAACCACAACTACTAGACCAACCACAACCACAACCACTAGGCCAACCACAACCACAACCACAACCACGAGGCCAACCACAACCACAACCACAACCACGAGGCCAACCACAACCACAACCACTAGGCCAAACACAACCACAACCACTACCACAACCACTAGACCAACCACAACCACAACCACTAGGCCAACCACAACCACAACCACAACCACTAGACCAACCACAACCACAACCACTAGGCCAACCACAACCACAACCACTAGACCAACCACAACCACAACCACTAGACCAACCACAAACACAACCACTAGGCCAACCACAACCACAACCACAACCACTAGACCAACCACAACCACAACCACTAGGCTAACCACAACCACAACCACAACCACTAGACCAACCACAACCACAACCACTAGGCCAACCACAACCACAACCACTAGACCAACCACAACCACAACCACTAGGCCAATCACAACCACAACCACTAGACCAACCACAACCACAACCACTAGGCCAACCACAACCACAACCACAACCACTAGGCCAACCACAACCACAACCACAACCACTAGGCCAACCACAACCACAACCTCTAGGCCAACCACAACCACAACCAATAGGCTAACCACAACCACAACCACTAGGCCAACCACAACCACAACCACTCGGCCAACCACAACCACATCCAATAGGCCAACCACAACCACAACCAATAGGCTAACCACAACCACAACCACTAGGCCAACCACAACCACAACCACTCGGCCAACCACAACCACATCCAATAGGCCAACCACAACCACAACCACAACCACAAACCACTAGGACAACCACAACCACAACCACTCAGCCAACCACAACCACAACCACTAGACCAAACACAACCACAACCACAAGGCCAAACACAACCACAACCACTAGACCAACCACAACCACAACCACTAGGCCAATCACAACCACAACCACTAGACAAGGGTGCTTGCCAATGTGAACCAGAGTACGGGGTTGACCCCTATACTCTTCCGTCGTAAACGGTTCGGGTGCACTACTATCCTAGTACACGGGACCTACGGCCCAATGTCCCGTCCGAAGGATAACTCTTATAATGATAATGTTTCTCAATTAACACACTAACCACTAGGCCAACCACAACCACAACCACAACCACAACCACTAGGCCAATCACAACCACAACCACTAAACCAACCACAACCACAACCACTAGGCCAACCACAACCACAACCACTAGGCCAACCACAACCACAACCACTAGGCCAATCACAACCACAACCACTAGACCAACCACAACCACAACCACTAGGCCAACCACAACCACAACCACAACCACTAGGCCAACCACAACCACAACCACAACCACTAGGCCAACCACAACCACAACCACTAGGCCAACCACAACCACAACCACTAGGCCAACCACAACCACAACCACAACCACAACCACTAGGCCAATCACAACCACAACCACTAAACCAACCACAACCACAACCACTAGGCCAACCACAACCACAACCACTAGGCCAACCACAACCACAACCACAACCACAACCACTAGACCAACCACAATCACAACCACTAGGCCAACCACAACCACAGCCACAACCACTAGGCCAACCACAACCACAACCTCTAGGCCAACCACAACCAGAACCACTTGGCCAACCACAACCACAACCACTAGGCCAAACACAACCTCAACCACTACCACAACCACTAGGCCAAACACAACCACAACCACTACCACAACCACTAGACCAACCACAACCACAACCACTAGGCCAACCACAACCACAACCACTAGACCAACCACAACCACAACCACTAGGCCAATCACAACCACAACCACTAGACCAACCACAACCACAACCACTAGGCCAACCACAACCACAACCACAACCACTAGGCCAACCACAACCACAACCACAACCACTAGGCCAACCACAACCACAACCACTAGGCCAACCACAACCACAACCACTAGGCCAACCACAACCACAACCACATCCACAACCACTAGGCCAATCACAACCACAACCACTAAACCAACCACAACCACAACCACTAGGCCAACCACAACCACAACCACTAGGCCAACCTCAACCACAACCACAACCACAACCACTAGACCAACCACAATCACAACCACTAGGCCAACCACAACCACAACCACAACCACAAGGCCAACCACAACCACAACCTCTAGGCCAACCACAACCAGAACCACTTGGCCAACCACAACCACAACCACTAGGCCAAACACAACCTCAACCACTACCACAACCACTAGGCCAAACACAACCACAACCACTACCACAACCACTAGACCAACCACAACCACAACCACTAGGCCAACCACAACCACAACCACTAGACCAACCACAACCACAACCACTAGGCCAACCACAACCACAACCACAACCACTAGACCAACCACAACCACAACCACTAGGCTAACCACAACCACAACCACAACCACTAGACCAACCACAACCACAACCACTAGGCCAACCACAACCACAACCACTAGACCAACCACAACCACAACCACTAGGCCAACCACAACCACAACCACAACCACTAGGCCAACCACAACCAAAACCACTCGGCCAACCACAACCACAACCACTAGACCAACCACAACCACAACCACTAGGCCAATCACAACCACAACCACTAGGCCAACCACAACCACAACCACAACCACTAGGCCAACCACAACCACAACCACAACCACAACCACTAGGCCAACCACAACCACAACCTCTAGGCCAACCACAACCACAACCACAACCACTAGGCCAACCACAACCACAACCTCTAGGCCAACCACAACCAGAACCACTTGGCCAACCACAACCACAACCACTAGGCCAAACACAACCTCAACCACTACCACAACCACTAGGCCAAACACAACCACAACCACTACCACAACCACTAGACCAACCACAACCACAACCACTAGGCCAACCACAACCACAACCACTAGACCAACCACAACCACAACCACTAGGCCAACCACAACCACAACCACAACCACTAGACCAACCACAACCACAACCACTAGGCTAACCACAACCACAACCACAACCACTAGACCAACCACAACCACAACCACTAGGCCAACCACAACCACAACCACTAGACCAACCACAACCACAACCACTAGGCCAACCACAACCACAACCACAACCACTAGGCCAACCACAACCAAAACCACTCGGCCAACCACAACCACAACCACTAGGCCAACCACAACCACAACTACTAAGAAAAAAGGTAGGTAGAACACTCAATGTATATCTTAATGTAAACGGTTGTCTTATGAATGAAGAGATTACACAGTGGCGAGAAACTGGACTAACGCATTAGTATGCAGATGATGTCCCCATGATGACGTCATGTGCACATTAGGTCCGTATGCACTAGAATGGCCTTGTCAAATGGGGGTGCCCGTAAGACTGGTCCCCTGTCGTTATTCACGAGCCTCGAAGTAATGACGTCAGTTATTTAGGGGCTTAGTAAAATGTAAAGCTACGTAACATTTTTGTCGTCATCGTTTTTATCTGTAGGATTATGACGAAATGACGTCAATGTGTAAGGTCTATAAAAGATGTTGGTTGTATTGTAAATTAGTAGATTGTTTTGATTTTTTTTTAACAGTCACGTGCAAGAAAAATGTTTGAAGCATCGGGAATATCAATAATACTATTACTTTGCATATATTTCTGGTAATAAAACTCAGGATTATCTCATTGTAAACTTAATCAATGCAGCTCGCAAGCCTGAGGAAACCTGTTAACAAGGGTGCTTGCCAATGTGAACCAGAGTACGGGGTTGACCCCTATACTCTTCCGTGGTAAACGGTTCGGGTGCACTTCTATCCTAGTACACGGGACCTACGGCCCAATGTCCCGTCCGAAGGATAACTCTTATAATGATAATGTTTCTCAATTAACACAAGTGCCACAACTGGAACTCAAACCCACACTCTGCTGGCCAGAAACACCAGAGCTTGAGTTCGGTGCTGTTAAGGACTTGTTCCAAGTCAGTGGTCGTGTTTTTTGTCTTCTTGATGGACAACACAGTTATGCCTGAAATAGCGCCCTCTTGTGGATTAACCCTCGACATTAACCTTTGAGCACAGACTTTGGAATCTTGTTCATCGGTTTGTACACACCCTAAGACGTCCACAATCTTAATGGTCAGAATCCCAAAAGCCTTCGATAAGATGATTATTGAAATTTAACAATTAAATTTTCAATTTTGACGCAGTTTTCATATAAAATGAAACCCCCATATCTATTCATGTTTTTAAATTCTAGAAGAATCGTGTAATTTTGAAATTTTTAAAAAATCGTTATCATTTTAGCTCTAAATTATAAATACCGTACGTAACAAATAGTATAAAAGTAGAGACAATGAGATTTAATGAAAATACTGAATTGATTATCATCTATTGGACGCGTACAACGGGGGGGGGGGGGCTCCTGATTGGCTATCGCTCTGGGATCAGCGTTGTTATGCAAATTTCAGTTGTGAATAAATGAATATCCTAATACACAAGAGGGTCAAGTCTGAGATCGCGAGTAAGAGCGCATGTCAGCCAATCCGCGAAGGAGTTTTACGTGAGTTATGCTGAAAAATAACCGCAATATCAGACTTGAAATTAAGTCTAATGCTCTTATAAAAGCAAAGCAACGACAGGCAACGCCACACCAGTCGAAGGCTATAACGTGCGCCTCGGATTGGATATTGCGTTTTCTCCCACCTTGCAACTATTAATAACATGTTATACCGTGATCAATTGCCAATACAAGTTCCAAGGATAGCAATACACATCAAACAAAAGACAGGAAGCCTTCGGTCAAGTGTATTTAAATTATATAAACTCTTGCGAAAGCTATGGCTATTAAAATTCGACCTCAACAACGCAATCAAAAACTAATTTGCGTTTTTTTTAAATATAGATTGTGAACCCTTTTGTTTTAGTAGTACGGCGATTGCTATTAGGTTTCATGGTAATAATTATAAATTCAATACATTTTAAATGGCTATTTATTATACTGCTACTAAATTTCTGAGAGAAAAAAAAGACCAATATACATACTTCATTGCTTTCCCTCATTTTGTAAGTTAAAGGTCATGTGAAGTCCACAGTTATTTGGGCATGAACCACTAAAAATGTGTGTTGCACTATTTTATCAAACTTTGTCATGCTGTCAAAATACAAATACCTTTGACACACGTCAAGGCGCAGTTGGTTTTACACCACGTGCAGGTGTCGACATTCTTCTACAGTTATTATCGTTCTGGTAAAGCGATGTAAAGTTTAGTCTATTTTCGTGAATCTTGGTTATATCACTTTATCAACCCATCACAAAATGGTTCATTTTGTTGAAAATAAACAATTATTTATCCGTTGAAAATTGTCAAAGCCTGCTAAATCTCGTATGTGGTAAATAGAAAAAGCAAAGAAACACAAACAGCCAATTCAAGCACGCCCAACAGTTAGCAAACGAAAACGTCAATTACAACGAACGTTCTATACAACAAGAAGCAGTTTATACCTTTAAGTACCCTATTAGTATATGCGAGCCCCCCCCCCCCCCCCACCCCCGGCCTTTGCTTCCCTTTTTAGCTGCAAGCGTTCACTAACTCGAAGCACGAAGTGGTTCAGTTGATTTGAGTGTAGGGTCTGCGAGTAGTTATGGTTCTGTTTGCATGTGAATCATAACGACATCATAATTACAACAAACATGGCAGGATGCTTCTTGAGTCTCGTTGTCATTTTAGCAGTTGCAATAATGAGTGTGACAAATGGCACTGGATTGGTAAAGCATCCCACTAAATCCACACCGTTTTGGTGTGTCGTTATTGACTTCGCCTTGACTGAAAATGTCTACCAGAGTGAAACATTTGCAAGCCAGAGGATCTGCAAAAGATCATGTCAGACCGATCCGAAATGCGTCTGTATAAATTTCCAACTGAGAGGAGGCCAGTGTGAGTTCAGCAGCACCAACCACGCTAACAGCTCTGGTGGATTGAGTGAAAGGAGTGGGTGGATTTACATGTACAATTCACAGGTACTTTAAAGTCCAAATAAACGATTGTTTTTCAAAAGATGCTCGTTAGTAATTATAGTATTTGGGAGACCAACCTGCAAACTGACGTTGCGTTCATGTCAAATTAAAGAATAAAGCGAATGACGTTAAAATCATGTAATGTTTCTTTAAAATTGTTGGCCAAGGTGTGCTGGTGATGTTTGATCCTACTTTACACCAAGAAATGCTATTATTATATATCTAGAATTTCTCCCCGAATGTTGCAATCTGTTTTATTCTCTATAAATAGGAACATACATGTGATGGAGCTAGTCTTGACAAAGCGCAAATCGGTAAAGGAGAAGGTAGGCATGTGTTGTTGTTGTTTTTATGCATTTTTAAATAGTGTACAGAATTGAAGCACCTTGTTGACCTATTCCTAAAACCCCGAAGCACGACACCTTTCCCCAAATAAATACATTGATTTTAGTGACTAATTTCTGGTGTATATACTCTTGTGACAGATCGTATATTTTGGCCCTCTGGTGTTTACGGTTTACCAACGCCCATGGGCGGCTGCCAAAATAATTCTGGAGTCATCTGGGAAACTGGTTTCCGTCATCAGGACACTGAAGATACAGGATCAAATAACTACTGGTACCCATCCACTGGTATCCATCTCCTTGGACCGTTTGGGAAGAGCAACATCACACAGAACTTCTGCATGAAGACACGTGATTGTGAAGACGAGGCTGACGGTGACTGGCCGCAGGGGAGATACTGTGTGTTCAAGTACGGTCAAAGCTGTCCAAAAAGTAAGGGTTTGCATTTTTAAAACTTAGTTCTAATTAGATGTTGTGTCAGATTTCTGCAATAGGTGGAGGTAATTTTGTGAGTAACAATAGTCTCAGTAATCTTGGGCATGACGTATCTAGGATTGGAGGGGATGAAGGAACCAAACTTGATCAATTGCAGCAATTTTTGGGTATATAGGAAGCTACATTTAAAAAGCACCCTTATCCCCATTTTGTCTCGAGTAGAAAATCAAGAAGATTGAGGGCTGAGATTACGTGTAACCCATTTTAAAAAGCAGCACATTCGTATAATACTTTTTGGGGATAGAGGCCTTCTGCGCTCCTCAATCTCCTTTGTGGGCAGCTCTTTCTGTCGGATGACGTCAAGTTCAATTATTATTTTAAGAAAACAACAGACAGAATATAAATTCTTATTGTTTGACAGTGATGTCGTCTGGTTTCCTGTGTTGGGATGACGAAGACAGCAACAACAAAAACGAAGTGCAAGGCACCGTACCATCAGGAGTGTACGACCAGGATACCCGTATCGAGTACTGCTGCATGACCGGTGGTGACGTATCCCAGCCGATCAGCTTGCCTACTCAGAATCCTTTCTACCTGTTCCCGTATAATTCGGAGCAGTGTCAGGCCGTCCAAGGCATGACCGCGATGGAGGAGTATTTTCATTGGGACGAGCAAGACTTCCCAGCAAGAAATCAAGACAAAGCTGGGGGCACCCATCCGTATCAGACCCTTGTATTAAGTTCGCACGGAGTGAACAACAGCATCTTACACTACTGTCATTACGAAGCCATCTATACATTTACTCGTTAAAAATAATAATGAAGCTTAACCTATTTTTAATAGTTGTGAGTACGTCTTGAAACTGATATGGTTTGACATTTTCATAATGTAAGGACCTCATGTATTATTCATATTTATTTATTTATTTATTTATTTATTTTAAAATCTTTATACAGGATATAAAAATCAGCACAACGGCTGTATTACATTATGGTCCTGTGTCTTAAAAATGGGAATAGGCATAAACATTAATTAAAAATAAACTTATAGTCAGAAAAAAAAGAATATACAATAGAAAAAAGAATATACAATAAACAAAAATTAAAAAGAGAAGAACAACAAGAGGATTAAAATAAACTTAAAAATTGATTTGTTTATACATATTTTTGAAACCACCAATAGACGATGCATTTTGGGCCTTAGTAGGTTACTTGTTCCATATAGCAGCACCAGAATAATTAAAATATTGCTTAAAACATTCCATGTTAGGCTTAGGGAGAACAACATTAAGAGAATCAGCATTTCTAGTGTTGAACCCATGCCTATCAAAGTACATCTCAATATTATTACAAAGTCTGTCTGGGGCTAAACCAATAACACATTTATACACATTGCAGGCTAAAAATAAATCCCTCCTCTGTTCAAAAGTCTGCCAAGAAAGAGTTCTAATTATGTCATCACCATAAGAATTAACATAATCAAAATCATTAGCAACAATCCTGGCAGCTCTTTTTTGAAGTCTAAGTAGAGTCTTCCTACTTGTCATTGAACAGTTACCCCAAACAGAACTGGCATAGTCCAGACACGGTTGGATGGTTGTTTTGTACAGGGTATTAAGAAGACTCTTGTTAAGGACATGTCTTAGTCGACCAAGGGAATAAACCTTATAGGCGACCGACTTAACAACATTCCTAACATGTGACCCCCAGGTAAGGTTTTCGTCAACTTCAATCCCTAAATACCTTACTTTATCAACCTGTTCGAGCTGAGTGTCCTTAATGGAAATATTCAATTTTTCTACATTATTAACACGACTAGATTTCAAAAGCATAATTTTGGTTTTATCAGGGTTAATGGCAAGACAATTACATTTATACCATTCACTAATGCTATCAATATTTGATTGCAAGACATGGTTAACATCATTAATATTGCTCCCAGTAGTGTAAATGATAACATCATCAGCAAAAATATTACAAGTGCACTTGGAATCAACACTTTGTATGATGTCATTGATGTAAAGTAAAAATAGGATCGGTCCAAGAACACTTCTTTGTGGTACTCCTACTGAAATATCATTTGGGCTTGAAACATCACCATTGCACCTTACCACTTGTTTTCTGTTAAAAATGTAGCTCTTGAACCACTTTAGTTCATTACCCGAAATACCATGCTGATCTAGTTTAAAAAGTAACAGGTCGTGGTCAATTGTATCAAAGCACTTAGATATGTCAAGAAAAGAGCCAACAACTTCATGCTCATTAAAAGCTTCATAAAAATCATCAATAACACGATGCAGACAAGACTGAGTAGAGTGATTTTTAAGGAAAGCAAATTGATCAACTGTAAACATGTCATGGGTATTAAGGTAATCAATTAGTTGGACCATAACTTCCTTTTCAATAACTTTAGCAACATAACAAACAACAGAAATAGGTCTGTAATTACCTTTGTCCTTCTTACAACCCTTCCCTTTGTAAATTGGGGTGGTACGGGCGAATTTCCAATCATCTGGAATAACACCACTCTTAAGAGACAGATTGATAATATAACAAAGAGATTTGTAAATATCCAGTGCACCTACCCTGAGAAGTTTAGTATCAAAGTCCAAAACATCAAGATTACTGTCAGTGCTCAGATGACGTAAAGCTTTCAAAACGGACTCATCAGGCACAGGATTAAAACAGACTATAAGAACATTTGGGATTCTTCCAAATAAGAGGATCTTGTTTAAATGAATCTGCAATGGTTTTTACCAATGTCGACAAAAAATCATTAATTTCAGAGCAATTTAGATCAGGATCCATAGTGTTAACAAATTTACTATTACCAGTGACTTTGTGAACCTCACGCCATAACTTTGTGGGATTGTTCTTATACTTAGCAGACACATTATCAAAATACTCACGTTTAGATTGTCTCGTTAATGAGGTGACAAGGTTTCTGGCTTTTCTGTAGTCATTCAAGGTGTCAGAACAATCATTAAAAATAGACAGAGATTTTAAAAAGTCCCTTTTATACATGAGTTTAACAATGTCCGGGGTCATCCAAGGACAATACCTATTCTTAACTCTTACCGTTTTAATAGGAGCATGACTATTACAAATCTTATTTAAGACGGCAATGCCCGCCTCTGATTGGCTTGGGTGTGGCTTTCCCTTTTTCCTAGTGTCTTATTGTGATCGAGGGCAGTTGCTGTGAAAAGACGGTATAAATAACTGTTGTTTCTTGATATTCATTATCTTTCTGGAAGTTATAAGGTAAACCATCATCTTTATCATTCAATTACAGATTCCACTGGTAGTTATAATTATACTAAATTCAAACATTAACACCCTTAAATTATGTGAGATTTAAGTTATAGGCTTTTTTGTTCGCAGCCATTGTGTGTACATAGGCAATGTATCAATGTGTAGCGTTTGCATACTCGCAGTTGTACAGCGGTGAATGGTATTTCTCGGTGTTGTGGTGAACTGTGACCCACATCTTTTACCCGCTAATTTATCTTATTCGCTTTTAGGGCACGTTCATTTATTTAGCATTTAAGCCATGTGAATGTTCGTCTTAATTATGGAACTTAAACTCCTTAGTAAGAAAGAGTTCTTTAACTTATTTCAGTGAGGTAGTCGAACTTTAGGTAGACCATTGGACGTATTGCTATTCTGGTGTGGTGCTGGGTGAGTCCCAATCTATTTTACTGTGACGTTCATGAATGTACGCTTAGTCTATCTTTTGTATTAATGTCTATGTCACATCAATATAATTTGTCAACTGACTTATAGGTCTAGAAGATGCTCACCTTATGGAATTATTAATGTTGGCTAATATTGTCTTTCACTGCCTTTTCCAGGTTTTTTGTTGTTGCTTTATTTCTAATAAATACTGGACAAATCTCAATAAATGGAAACATAATCATCAGTGGACAAGTTTATTGTTACTTCTTAGTCGGCACAGAGTTACCCCTTTACCAGAGGCTCATCCTCTCATCACCGGAGAGTAACACTCGGAGATCCTTAGTGCTAATTCACTACACTAAAAAGGATTTGAACTCAATGTTTTCCTTGTCAGTGCTGGATGTTCAACACTGATGTTTTAAACCCTAATATCTGGACATAAAATACCATTACACAAACTGCTTATGTTGGAAGCATATGCATGTAAAAAAAATTAACAACTTATATACAGCCGAATATATTCTAAAACAAAATGAGGTTATGTTATACTAAATTATAGTCAAATTGGATACAGTGTTCATACTTTTAATATCCTCTAATTGCTGAGGTGAAGAAATTAGGAGGACTTGGGCTGTCAGGGCATTGCAGTAAAGGAGGAGCCAGAAGGATTTGGACCATAATGGGTTTCTGCTGTGAGAGGACTGAGATGGATTTTGGCTGTCGGGTTAATTTTTAAAAGAAGAGGAAATCGAAGGATTTGGGCTGTATGCAGCTTTGCCAAACTGACGATCCGAGGCACATTGGTTGTTGGGGAGGAGAATGTAATGATGAAACCTGTCACATAAGATGAATTAGAAGAGTTTTGGACATTAGTCAATATTAAAAACAACCATCAGGGGTTAAGAAGGAACCTTTGAGTTGTTGACAGACTAAAACTGATTGATATAGGAGGAATTGGGCTTTTTAAAGAAATTGAGCTAACGTTTAATAAAAATACATAATGTAAAAGGTGTCTATAATGAGTTTGTTCATGATTTATCTCCTATCCCGCTACCAATCAGGTTCAGTCCAGCGTGTAAGTCGTGCACTTTTATATTTATTTAACATTTATAATGGATAGTATGTGTTTATTATCCATTTTAGGCAGGGTATACTTTTGGTAATTGATTATCAAAGATCAATTTCCTCAATTGGTATCAAAACATTTGCATAAAATAACAAACCTGTGAAAATTCGGGCTCATTTTATCAAAGTTGAGAGAAACTAGTGAAATAAGAAGAAACAAAATCACCCTTGTTGCACAGAATTTTGTTTTCAGATGCCTCAGAAAGGCTTCGTGCTCGGACACTAAGATTCCAATCAATATTTCGCGGTGGTCTGTCTTTGCAGGTTTAAACTTTATTTGGAATTTGTTATGACTTGTGTTCTCTAATGTTTTAATGTATGTCATCTGTACAATGTATGTCATCTGTTATAGCGCAGAAGATGCAGAAGAAGCAGAAGAAACAGAAGAAGCAGCAGCAGCAGCAACAGCAACAAACTAGGAACTAGGTGTTTGTCCTAACACAAAGACAAAAACTGTTCTGTTTTTTCCTTTTAATAAACGCTCCAAACCTTAAAGCTAGTCCGACTTTGAGACAGAAAAGCAATCACCCTTTACAGATCCTTATTTTGACTTCAAGTGTGACTACAATCCTAAACCTGATTTTTTTTTAAAATACTGACTCTTAAAATAATTTAAAGCCCGATGCTGAACCTGATCCCATCTTTTACCTTGATTCTCACTGAACATTGTGCTATAGGAAAACAAACAAAAATCTTGACAAAAAACATTAGCTGTTCCTGTCGGAACAGCTAATTAAAATTTTGACGAAAACAATTAAAGCTGTTCCGACTACTATGATGGAACATTGAGCTAGCTCCATGGTTGGAACAGCTTAAAACGTATAGCATTGTAATAACCAGATCAGCCTAGTGTGTATAATTGGTGCTACTCGACCTTCCCTGTATTCAAAGTTCGATGCAAAGTGTAAATTTTGGTATACAGTGTTTAGTTCCTCATACTTGCTAGGATTACGTACCCATATTATAAGGCAAGGGTTAGACAGAAAAACAATCTTTGTTGTGGTGGGTATTTGGTTCAGTGTTTGACAAAGAAACAATGTATAAAGCGAAGGAGGAAATGGAAAGCTGACAGTAAAGAAAAATAGCCTATTTACACAGTGAAGCAAACTGTTTGCTATTATATCTGCGAAGTTCAACCATAAGCCGTCTTGTCTGTGGCGTGTCGTGGCCGAGTGGATAAGATCACTGGACTCAAGCTCTGGTGTTTCTGATCAGCAGAGTGTGGGTTCGAGCCCCGGTCGTGACACCTGTGTCCTTAAGCAAGACACTTAACCATGATTGCTTCGTCCTTCGGATGGGACGTAAAGCCGTTGGTCCCGTGTGTTGTGTAACGCACGAAAAAGAACCCAGTGCACTTATCGAAAAGAGAAGGGGTCCGCCCCGGTGTTCCTGGTTTGATCGGCTGCATATTGCGCCACAGCACCTTGTAAACCATTACAAGGTGCTATGTAAAGGAGTAGGTCTCATACTTCAAACGTAGCCCCAAATACCTTGCAGGAAATACTGAATGTTAAGTGCTTAGAGGCTGGCCTGCAGTAGGCGCTATACAAATACAATATATTATTATTATATTATTACGATACTGCCTACAAAATATCAGTAGAACTTCTAAGTTTGTGGGAAAATGGAACCAGAGTGTATAAAAATGACCGTGTTGGTCTTCGTAGCCGTGTTTGCTACGAGAGCAAGATCCCAAACTGAGCAAAGCATCGGCCCATATGCAACAAGCCAGACTGAACGATGTGTGTGCCAGCCACACGTCACCATTAACCCGCCCGTTTGCGGACGCTCTGTTCCCGTGAACTCCGGTACCGGCTGCAACTCTACGACCGTCCAGGAAATACTTCGCATAGTTTCCTCTGAACTACATGATACAAGAAGTAAGGTGGATGAGTTTCAGGTTGCAGTCTCTGATAATCAAGACATGGTGTACTCTGAGTTAGAAGATACAACACGTAAGGTGGATAATTTGCAGGTTGCAGTCTCTGTCAATCACGAATCTGTTTCCTCTGAGCTAGAGAACGTGAAACGACAGTTAGAAATGCTGCAATCAGCAGTTTCTTCCATAGTTGAATTACTAAAAGGTACAGTAAAACAACTGACCATGAAAACAATTAATAATAATAATAATGATGCCATGACGCTGTTGTCAGCAGTGCATTTGTGAACAAATGTAGGGTACTCCGCCAAAAATTTCGGTCAATAATCTCAAAATGTCCAAGTTCCCTATTGAGACCTAGCCAATTACCATGGCAAATGTCTGACTATCAATAGCTACCACTCTAGGAATTCCATAGGAGTTGTACAAGAAATCTCTGACCGAAGTGCTAAGAGTCAGTCCTGGCTGAAATCAATCGTGTCTTCCAGATTTTTGGATGACTAGACGGGTTGAGATTTATTTAATTGGGTCTGAATGATCGTATATATCTCATGGTTTAGACCTTTGACAAGAATTGTCTTCACCCTAAAAAAGATTACATGTTGTTATGAAACGTACTGTGTGGAAGCGTGCATGTAGAATTTGATGGTGTTAAGCAGTGTTTTAAACAGCACCCTCGAGGCAACAGCGATAGGGTTAAAGGGTGTGAGGTTGTGGGCATGATGAGGTTCCCGAAACACAAATTCAACCAAAACAAGGGATTTTCGAGAACAATTTTGGAAGTAAAATTTTGGAAGTTAAACTTTGATCTTTCAAAGTGATTATTTTTATGTGGGACTTGTTATTGTTTCCATAATGTGTGTTGCAGAGCATACGTCTGACGTAGACCATGATATCCGACATTGATATGTATAACATGTCTCAGACGAGATTTAGTCCATGGCAGACATATCGCGCAACGTACATGTACGTGGAAACAAACGGCATTGTCAGAATGTCCATTGGTAACCAGTGCAGGTAGTCCAATCGTATAACTTAATTGCAAAATAAGTAACTATTATAAATGATATTTCAATGTATTTCAATTTTTGATTTACTAAATACTTCTGAAAAGATACCCGCCTTTTTATCTGAGAGTGTTTTGACATTAAATATACTTCAATAAAAAATATTCTTTATGAATGAATCCCTTATTATTTTATCCTTATTATCTTATCCCTTATTATGAATGAATGAATGAATGAATATGGTACTTTTTCTGCAGTTAGCTCAGCCATCTTCTTTAAAGATTGTTCGGAGGCTCTATCAAGGGGTGTGACAGAGAGCGGCGTGTACACGGTCAAACCGTTTGACTCCGGCGAGCCCTTCCAAGTGTACTGTGATATGGAGACAGACGGCGGAGGCTGGACGGTAAGTTCGTCGTATGTAAAACTTAAAAATATATAAAAACCAAAATATATAGGAACAAACAATTAACAAAGTTTAAAGAATTAGGGGAAGAAGTTCATATTGCGGGCGTTATTTATTCGAAAGGTTTTCCAGCGGCGCCAGGACGGTAGTGTTGATTTCTATTTGGACTTTGCCAACTACAGCCGGGGCTTTGGGAATCTAGAGGGAGAGTTTTGGCTCGGTAACGACAACTTGAACCGTCTTACCACTCAAGGCGAGCACGAACTCCGCTTAGATTTCACAGACCTCCAGAACAGTACCGCGTATGCCATCTATGACTCGTTCAGCATCGCTGATGTGAGTGACAACTACAGGCTGAATTTAGGAAGTTACTCATCAGGAGATGCAGGTAAGAAGTTATAGGTGGGGACTCCATAAAAACCTTTTATACCGGGTAACTGTGCCCATCAACCAGTTTACATTGCTCTTGATAAGTAATTTTATTGTTTGTGGTAAGCGGCCACGACTCAACAAAGCATTCAATTCATAAATCATCATGCATTTTGGGCAATTTAAAGTTGCTTGATTTCTGTCTAAGATTCGTATATGTTTTACATATGGCAACATCATTTCATTTAGACAGGGATTCCTACAAATGTCGGTGTAATGCCGACAAAACTAGGCACATTCTAATGAGTATCTTGCAGGGGCAGATTCGACTATTATTGTTTATGACTATTTTCTCCTGAAAGTTTAAAACTATTCTTATGCTTATTTTGTAACTTTGTTTATGAATAGAGATGCAGAGCCCACCCATTCACTTTGCTTTTGTATTTGTGTGCTTATATGCATGGTGTATGTGAAAATTTATAGTGTGCAAAGAAAGGGTTGGGCTAAATTGCATGACATTAACAGTGGAATGACAAGATTTTAGGGAGTGCCTGTTACACTTACATAAGCTCCTGAGAGGAGAACATTTTGACAGACAGAAAGAGGGGGAGAGGGGGAGTGGGAAACGGGGGGGGGGGGGGTAGAGATAGATTATTAAAGCTGTTTTTGTTTGTTTAAGCAATTATTTGTAAATGCAATACTTTTGTCGAAGAGACTATCACTCATCAAGAGCTAAATGTATTTCACTACACAGTAATATAGGGTGACAGTGACAGAACCAACACTTGTCAAGCATAACAACCATACAGCCCTAATGGTTTAACAGAGCCGAACTTTATTACAGTATAGAAGGTAAACATTTGAGCTCACTCCTTCCAATAAACCCACACCACTTAATCCATTTGTTCTTAAACACACGCTGTATTGAGATACCTAAGTTATGTTAGAACCAGATTCATTTTTGAAAGTTACACCTTGCCAACATCACCTTATTACACTCATGACTGTGACCACGTGGTTATCTTTCAGGAGACGGGCTAACATACCACAATAACCAGGCCTTTACGACCAAAGACAGAGACAACGACGGGCGTAGCAGCTCTAACTGTGCCGAGAATCACCACGGAGCCTGGTGGTACAAAGACTGCTACCGCTCCAATTTGAACGGGAGATACTTCAATGAGAACACTTCCAATACCCAAGGAATTATATGGTTTGGCTTTTCGGGTTCTCGCTCACTCAAAACTATAGAGATAAAGATTAGAAGTAAAGTTTAGTCCATAAAAGGGTGAATAACAAACTCATAAAATAAGGTACGCAGTAAACGTATCCTTAATAGTCTTCTGATCAATCTATCTTGTTTGGTTTCCAGTAATTTACATGAGCCTTGAAGCCTAAATGTCAATCCCTTGCAATTATTTCTAAAGACACTATACGTAAGAATCAACAGTGTAACGTAATTGATAAATGAGACATGTATATAGTTCGTGAGGTCAAGTTACTTATATAGAGTTAAAGATATTAACTGATAGTGAACGTTAGTTTACACCCGATTCGAGTACAAACGCATACGTAATACAACACTCATGATACCATTCTAATTCTGCCCCGCTTATTAAGAGTGGATAGTACTTCGAGCGTTTTTATAAGCTATACAATAATGGCATCGAAATTTTTCTAGTTGAATAAGTGATACGACAAAAATTCTTTACATTTCATGATCGAAACTTTTTAATTACTAATTGTTATTTTTTAATTGGCTATAACTTGTTTTATTTGTTCTCCTTAAACTGATTGGTAATTAGTTTCCATTATATTACACCTAACGAGGATTCTGCCTTTTGATTGGGTTAGAGCGCGCCTCATAATATGACTTATTTTTACTAGAAAGCCGCGCAACTGCTACGCATTTCAGGCAAAGTTTCCGTTTGCCTTTTTTCAGGACCCTCCTAATGTAATTTAATATTTCTTATAAGTTTGCGTTAGTGTAAAAACAAATACATTGTCTGCGTGTAAATGGAAAAACAGTTTGAAAAGCATCGAAATTATCACATTAAAGCGTATAAAATGTAACACTTTACTCTGGAAATGTCCAATCCCAAAAGATTTCAAAATATTGGGGGGGGGGGGGGGGTTCGGCGGGGGCACGGACATCAATTTTTATTTATTTTATTTTACTTATTTATTATTATTTTGTTTGGGGTGGGGGAACAATATTTCATGCAAACCATTGGGATAATTTATCATCAGGAACATTGTATAGTGGTTCTGTTACGTTGGGTTGAGTTGTAAAAGAGTATGAAAATAGAGAAAAGATGAATTAAAAGGGGTCAGTTTCTTGATATCCTTCATGATCAGAACCGTTCTTGCCTCAGTCATCCAACATGGAACTATCATGTACTAGACAGTCTTGCAATTGTAGAGCCTTTCGCTCTTGCAAACGACGGAAGTTCTTCACCCAGTACCCATGCACATGAGCTGGACCCGGGGCTTTCCAATTTGGCACTTTCTTTACCTGTCTCTTTACCTTGTCCACGTTAATCTCGAACCCTTCTTGCTGTTGTACGCCTCTCAATTCATCTTTCACATCCATTAGCCATTCTGCTTGTCGTTGCGCTGTACTGGTCGGTCTCAAATACCACCTCAGAAAGTGTTTGCCTCTGTTGGTCCCGGGCCCGCTTGCGTGCTGCCAGCCTTCCCGTCTTCCCGTTAAACAACTGACGCTGATTGGTGTTGAATAACCTATTCTGATAAAATTGCCTAACCCTGTCGTCATACCTCTTCACTTGTGCAGCCTTAGTCCCAACCCTTTGCCTAATCCCCTCTATTACAACACTCACCCTCTTACCTTTGACGTTGTACTTTGTCATGATTGCATTCCATAAGTATGAACCTTTCATTAAACGCTTATTCATTTGTTCTATTCTACTGAGATCTTTTCGCAAGTCTTTAATTTGACCCTCCAGTCGACGTTTCCACCGTGGCGTACTGTTTTCTTGTTTTGATTGTGACGCCTTCACCTCTAACTTTTCCCCTAATACAACTGCCCCTGCAAAAATAAGACGGTTAGTTTCGGATAAATTATTCGTACTTACCGACCCAAGGACTTTACTTACCACGGCTGACATTTCTGTCAGCCTTTTCCTTGAGACCCGGCGCAAAGCTGGGATACTCCACCCGTTTGACCCCTTCGCTGCTTCCATCACCTCTTGAAGCCTGGCCTTAATCTGCACCTCCTCCTCCGTAAACCACTGATCTCTATTTAATATACTGTCAGTGTTTAGCGATCAGTGCCGTAAACTCTACGCCATCTTCTGCGCAAATGCCATCATCGTCCTGACCTTCTCGCATTCTTGGCTGTTCCCCCTCATCTTCACTCTGCGAGCTAGCAGCAGCCGCCTCCTCCGGTACTTGGTGTTTAACAATCTCCGTTCTATCCCTTTCAGCTTGTACTTGCCTCTTCATCTCCTCAATCTCCACACGTGTTAACCACTGGTTCCGTTTGATAGTACTAATCTGGTCTGCAAGACGCTGCTCACTAATCTCAAACATTCCTTTATCTTGTCCTAGGTTCATCATTCTCCTTCTGTATTCTCTTATGTCCGGCTCCGGTAATATTTCAACATTCTATCAGAAAATATAAGTTTTTCTGTTTTGCCATGAATTACTATACCAATTGTTATTTTGTATTGAATGTACCGACAATCTAAAACTTTATTCTGCTATTGGTGAAAAATAAATGACTTTCCCCTGTAATGTAATATTTTTTAAATGTGTCCGTATTCAACGCTTTTGTGCTTATGTTTAGTGATTTTTCCATGAAATGGGTCTTCAAAATAAACCACAACCCTGTCAAATAGTATAGCCTACCGTACAATTTAGACTTTTATTTAGACTTATTCCCCTTTTTCATCTTCTTTGCGTTGCCCTGTTCACGTGACTTTTTAGCGCATCCATGAAGAACCAGCGATGTTTGTGTACATGTAATGGCGCGTATGTACGCGCGTCCGATCTAGGTATTATACAACCTCGTTCCCAGTGGTGTACGATCTCGACACGCCATTTTGTGTTCTTTCCCAGAATGTCTTGCTCAATTGTAACCCTTGGAAGTGTGACTTTAAAATATCCAAATATATTGGATATTTTAATTAGTCCTGTGGTTGATCCATTCTGTGTTAGAGACTACGCAGAGCGCGCTGTCAAAGGACGTATCAAGTCATGGAGCAACCATAGATATATAACACTATGTTCTTTAATTTCATTTGGAAAGGTAACGATCGTATTTCTAGGAATCAAATGATTCAAGACTATAGTCAGGGAGGTTTAAGAATGGTGGATGTAGGACTTTACATCGAGGCCCTGAAAGTCACCTGGATTCGTAGACTCTTGGTTACAAAATGTTCTGGCTGGGCCGCACTTTCTCGTATAATTTTGAACATGCCTAATTTGGGTCTTTTGGAAGGCGGGCCTGTCCACAAACACAATCCCTTATATGACAACCAGTTCTGGATTGATGTTCTCAATGCATGGTCCTCCTTTACTCAGCTACATATTCCCACCTCTAAAAATGATTTAATTATGTCTTCTCTTTGGTTTAACACACACATACAAGTGGGAAAGAAATGTATTTATTATAAGCACTGGGAGTCCGCTGGAGTCAATTTCATTTGCGATCTTTTGGACGACCAGGGGAATTTTCTTTCTTTTCACAATTTCAAAAAAAGGTTCAGTGTTCGGACTAATTTTTTGGAATACGGTGCGGTCGTCAGGGCTATTAAGTCCTCCTTTCAAGAATTATTTTTGCTAGATGTCGATGTTATTGCTCGTCCATTTATACCTTTCAACTTATATGCTATTTTAAGAGACAAAAAAGGTTCTAGAAGAATCTACGATACTTTGACCTCAGGCAGAAAAGTTGTCCGTAAATGTATCACTAAGTGGGAAGATATTTTGAATATTAATTATGATATGTCTACTTGGTCTCAGGTTTACAGAATTCCTTTCAACTGTACATATAATTTTAGGCTCTAAGTCTTTTTTGTATAAAATGAATAAGTCGGATTTGGATCTATGTACTTTTTGTGAAAGTGAGGTTGAGACCCTGTTTCATCTTTTCTGCCATTGTGCCATAACCGTTTCATTCTGGAATTCAGTTTTTACATGGGTCAAGGAAAAAACTGGCATTAAAATTACCATAGATAACGAGCTCTTGCTTTTTGGTAAAACAAACGCCCAATGGAAGAGCCTGAATCTTTTTCTTTTGATTTGCCGGTTTCATATATGCAAAATGAAAATGAACGAGAGATGTCCGTCTCTACTTCTCCTGAAAAAGTTTTTCGTTATGGAAAAATGTATGTACGCCTCTAAGGGCAATATTTCAATTTTTTTTACAAAATGGGGTGTACTTTCAGCACTGTGCCAAGAGTAATGTTTTTGTTTGTTTGCTTGTTTGTTTGTTTGTTTGTTTGTTGTTGTTGTGGTTTTTTTTTAATTTATATTTTACAATTTGTTGTATGTAATTCCGCTGTGATTTAATTGATCAATAAATGAGTATCCCCCCGGGATCATAAAAAAACAAAAACAAACAAACAAACAAACAAATAGATATATAATATAATACCTAGATCGGCCGCGCGTACAATACGCTGGTTCAGCCTGGGGTCTGACATTAGTCACGTGCTTGAGGCAACTTGCAGATTTGTACGCGCGGAGCACACGTTTGGCCAATGAACGGCCGCTTTTTGGCCTCTAGGGCGCCCTACTGATATGACATCATGTGCATAAGTTCTATAACATGAAATTAGCATAGACAGGTTGCAATATGACGTAAATCGGCCGTCTTTACGGGCAATTTGGAACACACAGTCATGCGTTTTGCGTGAGAACGGCGTGCAGCACGCGCACATTTCACAAAACTCGTTTAACGATTGGTTAGTAAACAGCGCGGCTGCGTCAATGATGTGAGCGCTTGACGCGCCTGCAAGCCAAAATGCAATTTGCCCGTGGCGTCTGCCTATTCTTCAACACTGGCAGACGCGCTGATCTAGCTGTAGCTGTAGCCGAAGTCGCCGTTTCGGACACGGCCTATCAGCCTCGCTACCATTTCGCTCGTCCCCAGCGCCTTGCCTTAAAACCAAAGGCGCTGGGATGGGCAAACGTATCAAGCACGCCCATTGGTTAATGCTTAGTCCCATCATGCATCACACTCACACTGCAAGCACTGCACGCATGACGTACTTCCTGAACAAGAATCTGTGCAAGCTGATTAGCCCATCCCAGCGGTCCTGGATAGGCCGCTGGGGCCGAGCGAACGCTACCATGGGCAGCGCGCCGTATCGATACCTCTCGTCGCTAAACCCCTGGGAAGGAAACACTGAAAACCAATGCTGATTGGCTAACCAAAATGTACTGCTTTGCGTGCACGCTTGTTAAAAACATTCGAACGCTTGTAGGGCGCTTGTCGGATCCCCCCGGGCGCTTAGTACGCGCGTGTAAAAATGCACGTATTTCGACGCAATACGTTTCAAATGAATCATGTTTTTACATGGTCATCCTAAACTGCATACAGTTAGACGAATCACAAGATCGAAAAAGAATGAGAGGGGCCAGTTGCTCCATGACTTGATGCGTCCTTTGACAGCGCGCTCTGCGTAGTCTCTAACACAGAATGGATCAACCACAGGACTAATTAAAATATCCAATATATTTGGATATTTTGAAGTCACACTTCCAGGGGCCTTTCTCAAACCTCGGCTTGGGCTCCGGCTCCGTGCCGGGGCTCCGTGTCGCGCCGGCTCCGTGTGATACAAATACACGCTGCGCCAACAATTTATAACGGAGCCCAAGCCGGAGACGGAGCCCAAGCCGAGGTTTGAGAAAGGCCCCAGGGGTTACAATCGAGCAAGGCATTCTGGGAAAGAAAACAAAATGGCGCGTCGAGATCGTACACCACTAAGAACGAGTTTGACGGCCTATCTATTGTCAATATCTGCGCGTCGCCTCAAGCAAGTGACATTTTACTGCGTCCATGGCGAACTAAATCTTTTTCTACACAGGCAGTAGAGCAAAATTTCAATTTAGCGCCCCCTGCTGGCGGTCTATTAGGTGTTATATGTCTGTGGGTGAGTAGCCTTGTCCAAGGCTCTTTACGCAAGCACCCCGCTTTGAATTCACCAGGTAGCATAACAATACTGGCACGGTACTGCAGTACTTGATATACAGTCTACCGTGGGGTCGAAGCATGGTTTTCAACCTCGTACCAAAAACGAGGCCGCAACAGAGCCTTGTTCCCACTGTAAACAAGGTCAGATTGTGGGCGGAGTTGCTTTATACTAATATTTCCTGAAGGTGTATGATCATTGGTTAATGTAAGTGGCAGGGCGAATACTACGAGAGTTTATGATTGGACGATTATCCACCCAGTACAGGAAATGAATATTCAATATCCGATTCCAGCATACGTAATTAGCGCTGGAATCCCTGCGCAATGATAAAGAAAAACATAAGCTGCCGTTTACAGTGGGAACAAGGCTCTGTTTCGGCCTCGTTTTTTGGTACGAGGTTGAAAACCATGCTTCGACCCCACGGTATACTGTGTATCAAGTACTGCAGTACCGTGCCAGTATTGTTGTGCTACCTGGTGAATTCAAAGCGGGGTGCTTGCGTAAAGAGCCTTGGACAAGGCTAGTGGGTGAGGGACTTCCTCTCTGGGAGTTTTTCACTGTTTCACCGTTGACTAGATGCTCAATAGCACTCATCATTAGCATCACTTTATTATGAGATAGTTTGTAGTTCCAGGGAGAATTACATGCAGCAACGCTGCAGAATATCCAACCCTACGGAGACCACTTAACACTGGAATAGTAATCAAGATGTTCCAAAAGACACAGATGACACTTGCGTCCGTTCACTGGTTCATTGCACACTGAGCGGTCTACGTTGAAGAATTTTTTCCGAATACGAAACATTCAAATAGGCAAATGCAACTTTTATCTGCAAAAAAAAGTTTACTTGAAAACAATCGAAAAAAGCATGGAATATTCAAAAGGTTATCTTGCAAAAAACAATGCCCGACAATGATCAATAAATTAACGATTTGAAAATCTATAAAGTCTATCTTTTGGAACAAAATTGCTGTTTTCACAATATTTTGCATTTACAAAAACGTTTTGCACTTTCCCTTTGAAGAAGCCAGACAGGATATTTGACTAGCAACTCCAGAGATCACACGCAGCGACCTCCTGACATCCGGTGCCGATACATGTAAACAAGTTGAAACCAGGTCTACTGTCGAATTTCAACAATGCTCAAAGACTTGGCAATTTTTAGGACATCTGGGCCAGTCAAGAAATTCAAAACACACTGTGTGGTCGCCATAGATACGTTGCGCCTGCGCACTGCCCACTTGGTCGACCTGCGTTGGTGAACTTTGAATCCACTTCCGTTCCCAAAAGGGAGATCAATGCGCGATCATACTCTAGTGGGAACGCGACCGCGATTCACGTCTGCGACTAATCCTTTTGCGGGGTCAGGATCTCATAATTGTGGATCCAGTGGGAACGCGGTGAGGTTTTGTTTGTGTATTGATTTCCACAGGATTACTTGCATTTAACGAGCAGAGTTTATGATTTAATCTCCTGGTAACTCATCAGGCCCCGTTCCCACTGGACCCCGCATTGATCGCGCAATTCGAGAAAAGGGCGATCAGACCCCGCAATTTCTCGAAAAGGGCGATCAAAGGGCGATCAAGCGTAAGTGGGAACGCGAGGGCGATCAGGATCAGACCCCGCAATTTTGATCCACCTCGGGAGTAGGATTAAAGCGGGATCTGATCGCCCTTTTGGATTAATGGGCGATCAAAAGTCTAGTGGGAACGCAAAGGGCGATCAGACCCCGCAATTTGAGGGCGAACATCCGGTACGGTAGGCCCGAATGGCGCGAAAATGGTGTTCTTTTTTCTTCTATTCCCAGCAAGCACCACGCATTTGGTGACATGAATTGCAAGTAAAGCATAAAGCAGTATTGACGTCACGTGACGATACCAACTACACGTTCTGTACAACGCATCCACACTAAGCCCAAACCCACGCTTTAATTTTGGATGCATTGTATTCATACGTGCACGTTCTTTAAAGATGGCAGCGCCTAGCAATAAACGTCCCATAAATTCGTCAAAAAAAACCTCCCAAAAAGATGAGAAGCGTGGCAAACTATGGTCGGACGAGGAGCTGGGCAATTTTTAGGACATCTGGGCCAGTCAAGAAATTCAAAACACACTGTGTGGTCGCCATAGATACGTTGCGCCTGCGCACTGCCCACTTGGTCGACCTGCGTTGGTGAACTTTGAATCCACTTCCGTTCCCAAAAGGGAGATCAATGCGCGATCATACTCTAGTGGGAACGCGACCGCGATTCACGTCTGCGACTAATCCTTTTGCGGGGTCAGGATCTCATAATTGTGGATCCAGTGGGAACGCGGTGAGGTTTTGTTTGTGTATTGATTTCCACAGGATTACTTGCATTTAACGAGCAGAGTTTATGATTTAATCTCCTGGTAACTCATCAGGCCCCGTTCCCACTGGACCCCGCATTGATCGCGCAATTCGAGAAAAGGGCGATCAGACCCCGCAATTTCTCGAAAAGGGCGATCAAAGGGCGATCAAGCGTAAGTGGGAACGCGAGGGCGATCAGGATCAGACCCCGCAATTTTGATCCACCTCGGGAGTAGGATTAAAGCGGGATCTGATCGCCCTTTTGGATTAATGGGCGATCAAAAGTCTAGTGGGAACGCAAAGGGCGATCAGACCCCGCAATTTGAGGGCGAACATCCGGTACGGTAGGCCCGAATGGCGCGAAAATGGTGTTCTTTTTTCTTCTATTCCCAGCAAGCAACACGCATTTGGTGACATGAATTGCAAGTAAAGCATAAAGCAGTATTGACGTCACGTGACGATACCAACTACACGTTCTGTACAACGCATCCACACTAAGCCCAAACCCACGCTTTAATTTTGGATGCATTGTATTCATACGTGCACGTTCTTTAAAGATGGCAGCGCCTAGCAATAAACGTCCCATAAATTCGTCAAAAAAAACCTCCCAAAAAGATGAGAAGCGTGGCAAACTATGGTCGGACGAGGAGCTGGGCAATTTTTAGGACATCTGGGCCAGTCAAGAAATTCAAAACACACTGTGTGGTCGCCATAGATACGTTGCGCCTGCGCACTGCCCACTTGGTCGACCTGCGTTGGTGAACTTTGAATCCACTTCCGTTCCCAAAAGGGAGATCAATGCGCGATCATACTCTAGTGGGAACGCGACCGCGATTCACGTCTGCGACTAATCCTTTTGCGGGGTCAGGATCTCATAATTGTGGATCCAGTGGGAACGCGGTGAGGTTTTGTTTGTGTATTGATTTCCACAGGATTACTTGCATTTAACGAGCAGAGTTTATGATTTAATCTCCTGGTAACTCATCAGGCCCCGTTCCCACTGGACCCCGCATTGATCGCGCAATTCGAGAAAAGGGCGATCAGACCCCGCAATTTCTCGAAAAGGGCGATCAAAGGGCGATCAAGCGTAAGTGGGAACGCGAGGGCGATCAGGATCAGACCCCGCAATTTTGATCCACCTCGGGAGTAGGATTAAAGCGAGATCTGATCGCCCTTTTGGATTAATGGGCGATCAAAAGTCTAGTGGGAACGCAAAGGGCGATCAGACCCCGCAATTTGAGGGCGAACATCCGGTACGGTAGGCCCGAATGGCGCGAAAATGGTGTTCTTTTTTCTTCTATTCCCAGCAAGCACCACGCATTTGGTGACATGAATTGCAAGTAAAGCATAAAGCAGTATTGACGTCACGTGACGATACCAACTACACGTTCTGTACAACGCATCCACACTAAGCCCAAACCCACGCTTTAATTTTGGATGCATTGTATTCATACGTGCACGTTCTTTAAAGATGGCAGCGCCTAGCAATAAACGTCCCATAAATTCGTCAAAAAAAACCTCCCAAAAAGATGAGAAGCGTGGCAAACTATGGTCGGACGAGGAGCTGGGCAATTTTTAGGACATCTGGGCCAGTCAAGAAATTCAAAACACACTGTGTGGTCGCCATAGATACGTTGCGCCTGCGCACTGCCCACTTGGTCGACCTGCGTTGGTGAACTTTGAATCCACTTCCGTTCCCAAAAGGGAGATCAATGCGCGATCATACTCTAGTGGGAACGCGACCGCGATTCACGTCTGCGACTAATCCTTTTGCGGTGTCAGGATCTCATAATTGTGGATCCAGTGGGAACGCGGTGAGGTTTTGTTTGTGTATTGATTTCCACAGGATTACTTGCATTTAACGAGCAGAGTTTATGATTTAATCTCCTGGTAACTCATCAGGCCCCGTTCCCACTGGACCCCGCATTGATCGCGCAATTCGAGAAAAGGGCGATCAGACCCCGCAATTTCTCGAAAAGGGCGATCAAAGGGCGATCAAGCGTAAGTGGGAACGCGAGGGCGATCAGGATCAGACCCCGCAATTTTGATCCACCTCGGGAGTAGGATTAAAGCGGGATCTGATCGCCCTTGTGGATTAATGGGCGATCAAAAGTCTAGTGGGAACGCAAAGGGCGATCAGACCCCGCAATTTGAGGGCGAACATCCGGTACGGTAGGCCCGAATGGCGCGAGTGTTTATTTGAGAAAATGTTTCTTCTAGTAGTAGTAGTACCTGTCGACTTGTTGGTGATGGTCTTCAGTGATTGCCGTTTCGAACATGAGGGCATACATGACGAATTTTCGTCGCAGAAAAAGCAACCGTCGCTCATTTCTCCAACGTCTACAATGTCTTCGATGTCGAGAACGAAGCTCAAAAAAAGCTGATATTCTAATACTATTCTGAAGACGTAGATGATGGCGCAACAAAATAAATGGCACAAAAAAGTCCATCATGTCGGTCAACAGTAGTCAGTATACAGTAGGGCCTACATGTACTATCATGACAAAAAAATGGCGACTGCCGCGCGCGCGTAGTAGAGGAGCCACCCAACACTGTGTGGTCGCCATAAATACGTTGCGCCTGCGCACTGCCCACTTGGTCGACCTGCGTTGGTGAACTTTGAATCCACTTCCGTTCCCAAAAGGGAGATCAATGCGCGATCATACTCTACTGGGAACGCGACCGCGATTCACGTCTGCGACTAATCCTTTTGCGGGGTCAGGATCTCGTAATTGTGGATCCAGTGGGAACGCGATCTCATCCCATCTTTTGTTAATTAAATTGTAAGGAGTTCTTGGAGCATATGTCAACTTCTTAAAGGCACTTGACACGTTTTGTAATTGTCAAAGACTAGTATTCTCACTTGGTGTATCCCAACATATGCATAAAATAAAAAATATATGAAATTTGGCTCAATTGGTCATCGAATTTGCAAGAGAATAATGAAGAAAAAACCCTTGTTGCATTACTTTGTGTGCTTTCAGATGCATAATAAAGGCTTCAGCTGAAGTCTTTTATTGTTTGAATAAGAAATTACTTCCTTCTAAAAAACTACGTTACCTCAGAGGGAGCCGTTTCTCACAATGTTTTATACTATCAACAGCTCTCCATTGCTCGTTACCAAGTAAGTTTTTATGCTAACAATTATTTTCAGTAATGTGTCCAGTGCCTTAAACACATGTATCTTTTTATGTAGTTTTATTATGTTGTTTTTATTTATTTCCTTTTTTTTCTTCATTTGAACATGTACATGTATTCTTAAATCTTGTTTTTCTGTTGTTGCTTTGTTTGAGTCAATTCAACTCACATTTATTTCTATACTGTCAAAAACACTGCATTACAGAATTCATGTACATTGTACAATGAATAGCGAGCAGAGAAGTTTAAGGTTTATACAGTCAAAGAAAATGAACAGTATGGAGGCCGATTTCACATGTAGTAGTTTGATCGTCTGTAAATTGTGTTTCACTTAAGTGCTGTGTTGGTTTTCTAATTAACTTAACTTTCCTTTTAAAACCTCTTTTTAGCAGTTAATTTGTTTTACCTTTCTTTGTTATACCTTGTAACCTTTAAAGATGTGTGGCCTGTGTTTTTTTCATTTAAATGGTAAATAGCGAATTTTTTTTCAAAGTTTATTTAAAGTTCCACGGCAAAAAATCCGCCAATAAAAAAATCTAAAACTTTACAAAACTTAAAAACTAAAATATGTTGCTCTCGGGATCGATCCCGAAATTAAATCACGTGACCTTCACACTGTGAATAATTATCAGCACACGCATGTGCAAAGAGTGTTTTTTAAAAAGGTTGTACACAACTTACCATAGAGTTATCGAGCGGCAGAGGTTTTGCCCAGCCAATAGGATTCAGTTATGCAGATGAGTGCCCATAAAACATAGGAAATTTATTTTATTTAGTTTTCTATCGAGTCTAAGCATAAACAATTAGTTCGCTTGTGGAATTCTTTTTTCTTTCTTTTTTCTTTTTTAATCGGCAAGAAAACTGGATCACTGGAAAACTGCATCTTGAGGTTTTGTTTATCTATATTCGTTTTAAATTTGGAGTTAAGGCTTTTTACGCAAGTGTTAGAGTTGTGCTTATTGTTTTTTAAATATTACTCTCATCATAATGTTTTGTTGCGAAAAGATGAGACAAAAACAGCCATTTTGTTTTCCAAGGTATATTACTTTCCCCCGTCATACTCAGTGTACCATTCTGGACTACCATTTTCCATAACCACATCAAGTTTAGAATACATGTACATTGAACATAACTATTGCCAACAATAAAACTTGGTCAACAAAACAATTTACGTCATCAGGTATGATTTATATTGCTGTTAACTCATTGTTATCCCCTTTTTTTTGTTTTTCCCTCCGAGCGTTGTTGCAAGGGGTCTTTTGGTAATAGCGAAAATCAACATCTCCATTAGGGGCCGTACAAAGTTTTTAACATTTTACAGGTCGTACAGAGAAAACTACTCTTCAAGACCCCTCTCTCCCCAAATGTAGTACTTATCAATTTTTAAAGTTAAACATTGATTCACAAACTTTCAAAGTCGTACATGGCCTCCGACAACCCCCCCCCCCCCAATCCCATATTTTCTTATTCTTTCTTTGCCATACTTTGTGATATAAACCCTATCATGACCGGGATTTTTTGTCGACCTACGGGGACCGGGGTAAAGAGCTCATTATGCCCCCCCCCCCCCTATTTTTAAAATTGTCGAGCGATTTTCATGGAACTTGCCAAATTTAACAAATGGTCTGCATTTGGGAGGACAGAATTCACCACCACTACCCAATAATAGTATTATCGAACCGAATAAACCATCATTAACGTGCAATAAACCACTATAGCCTAGATCAGACCTAAAGTTACAATAATTATTACGGTAAACCCGATAAATATTTAAAACGGAGTTCATACACAACAATGGTAACATCTATTGCTAACATGTTGAACAATTAAACAAACATGTACTTTACCTACATGTATGATATGTCAACTTGCGAAGAAATTTTCCATGCCCTTTCTCTTTTCTCTGCTGACATACGGCTGCAAAGCAGTTTGCAACCATTTGTTCTATCTCTAAATGCCTAACTACAGTGGATTTGGTGATAAATTCGACGGGACGAGAGTCACGAAATTAAACCAAGATGATTTTTGCAGTACTTAAGCACCACTTTGTTTGCACTTGGGTGTCACATTGCCATTGCTCTGGTTGTCGTTTTTAATTGTCAGTCCCGCCTTGAGGCGCCCCTTTTTTTCTTTTCTAGTTTTTAACTGTGGGGTGGGTACTAGGGGACATTCTTTGTGGCAGGACGGCTATGTAGAGGTGCTGGTCACCTGTTCCTCCTCGCCACCCACTGGCTTGGTATTTTTAGCTATTTTGCTTCTTTGTATCATGCATTGTTTCGATTTGTATATTTGTATGCCAGTGTAAAGTCTAATTAAACTAAAACTAAAACTAAACGTAAACGCTTAGTGCGCGTTCAATTTGTTGGCCATTTGCACGTGACAAAATAAAATGGCCGCCCCCATGCCAGCAGAACCTGCGTATGTACGCGCGTCCTATCGAGGTATAGACCACTGTTGACAGCATACACGAATCCATATTAAACCCTTATGATCTCAGTGAGGTGATTAAATTCATCGAAGAAATCAATGATACAAGAGTCAAAATGTCACTAAAGGGGCAAGAATTTCAACTTGAGTCTTGGTTTTTGTACATCCAACAGCAGTTATGCGCAAAATACTACACAATAGCACATTGCATTTTCATGCTCCTTCGCTTTGCTTATACGCCTGAAAAATAGTTTTACTCTATCGGAAGACATAATAATTACACTGACACCTCATTCTGATCCCATAAGTATTTAATATTCAAAGCATGGGAAGCGGCCGCCTTGACCGCTTGAACTACGTCCACAAGCCAAGTAGGCCTACGTGTATAATACTTTGTACAAGCGCTTGCAGCTGCACGCACGCGTGTTATAATACTGCTTGGATATAAATGCATTTTGTGCATGCAGTCACTGCGGTGTGAAGTTCTTCATTTTAAAAATAATAAATTTTAAAATAATTTTAAATAATTTTAAAATTTTAATTTAAATAAAAAGTACTATAAACAAGCTTTAAAAAAAAATTGTGACAAGATTTGGCCTATTTATGGATTTTTTCCCAACTTGTTTTACCTGCAAGTTTGCAACTATGCTTTTGCGTGTGTGTGTAAGCGTGTCTATCCTACGGTGGCCCACAACTGTCACGGCAAAACCAAAAGCGCCACGGCAAAACCAAAAGAGCCACGGCAAAACCAAAAGAGCCACGGCAAAACCAAAAGAGCCACGGCAAAACCAAAAGAGCCACGGCAAAACCAAAAGAGCCACGGCAAAACCAAAAGCGCCACGGCAAAACCAAAAGCGCCACGGCAAAACCGAAAGCGAAACGGCAAAACCAAAAGCGCCACGGCAAAACCAAAAGCGAGACGGCAAAACCAAAAGCGACACGGCAAAACCGATGATTTTATGATAGATAAAAGATGGCGCTGTCAATCCCATTCAGTGACGCTCCAACACTGTTGACTTGAGATTTACATAAAACTGTACAATGTGCTTTACATGTTTTATTGGTATGGTTTACATCTGGGTATTATGTTTGTATTTTTGGTCGGATTGACCGGGGTAATTGACAAACATAGAAAGGACCAGAGGAACTGTTGAAAAAATGTGTCAGAGGGTGGATTTTTGAGGGAGAGACCGCGAGGAGATTTGTTCAGATCCTCTTTGTATAGCAATAACATGTTTTCATGCCTCCTTGGCATTCATCAGTTGCGTGTGGGTGATTCGAATAGAATCCGTAGGTCTCATGTCTCATGAGAGACATATTATTTGTGTATTCCGCTTAGGTTCAGGTAAAGTGTAATAAATCCGAATGCGGATTTTTAATCGTGAGTTGAGTTTTCCGTATAATGTGACCTGTTCTTTCAGTAGGGAGATTAGGATGTTTAGTGTTTCATTCGGGTCTTCATAACCCGAATCATCAGGGGGTGGAGTGAGCTGTTTGTGGGTCGAGTCGGTTGGACTCCGGTTTAATTTTGCTCTGATGAACTTTTCCCTTATGTTTTGGTCTTTTCTATACGCAATTAAGGGAGGGTCTGGAAAGATCTCCGAAAGTATTACATTGTTGCGTATTAACGACCGGTGTTTGATGGATTTGTTTAGGTCACTTTGGTTGATGTACGGGTTGTATGTCGTACTGAAAACCAATGGAGTTTTACTTTCCGTTGTTTCCTGCTGTTTGTGAATCAATTTTGACCGTTCTTTAATTGTTTGTGTTATACTTTGCTTGTGATTTTGTTTATCTCTGAACTGTTATAGCCTCTTTCAATTAGCTTTTCAGAAAAATTGTTGACTTTGAGTAAGAAATCATCTTCGTTATTTGTGTTTCTGGCATATAAGCGGAGTGTTTCACCGTATATGAATGCTTTGAACACATGTGGGGGTGTGATGATGTCTTGTGAAGGTATTGGTAGGTTTCAGTGGGTTTGGTATATACTGTGACGAAATCCGCCTTTCAGCTTAGCATTTTAATTGTACTGTTTAAGTTACAATTATTACTCAGATGTAATTATAGTCTCTAAATTATAGAATCTTACATTTGCCACTTATTTCTGCAATTGGCAAGCAATGTATGCCATAGTATTGATTAGCGTGTGCGTTGCTTACGCACATATTGGCAAAATGCGCAGGCGTTGATTAGCGTGTGCGTTGCTTACGCACATATTAGCAAAACGCGCAGGCTACCGTAGGAGTTTTCATTTATTGGTCTATTATTTAATGCGCCTGCAGCGCGCACGCCACACTAGGCTTTATAAACCGCTGAAAAGCGAGTTCGACGGCTCAGTCTTCCAGACGGAGTTCGCCACTCAAGATCCAAAGACCTCAATACTTCAAGATGCAAGAAATAAAAGAACACACACACAAAAGATGCCAATCACAATTTCTGTGCGAATCTGCCGATTGAGCACTCTTATTAGCACTAGCAGCCACGGCTACCACAAACTGCTGCGTGCAATTATATTTCCAATCATCTGCAGTTAGGCTACTTATAGAATTACTTCTTCCAATCATTAGAGGGCGCTATGTACATTTTGTAATCGAACATGAGAACAGCATTGAATAAAATACACACTGTGTAATTCCTTACGGTTAAAGTCAACCCTCTGTTTGAAACAGTTCATTCATTTTATGTGTCTCATTAGTTTCATCTGGTGGAAATCTTCCATTTTACATCTTCCCCGGTGACTTCAGATTCCAGCGTGGCGGCTTAGTTATTAGGATAGCTACCCCACCCCGGAATCGTTACAATACTTTTGTGTCAAAAATACTGGTTTCACCGAACCTATTACCTTTGAAAATTGTTAAGTCAAGGTAGTTGACTGAAGTATCCGAGGCCTCAAAAGTAAATTTGAGGATTGGGTGTATTTGATTCATGTCGTGGATAAGGCTCTTGAAATGGTCAAGGGTGCTGTCATAGATGACAAGTATGTCGTCTCTATAACGCCACCAAGTAAGGATGTGATCAGCTTTTTCCAGGATTTGTTTTTCCAGAACATGTACTGTGTAATATCACAGATTTCGGGGCTTGCTGTTGAGCCCATGGCGCATCCAATTTTTTGGAGGTAGTAGTTGTAACCGAAATGGAAGCAATTTCTTCCCAATATCAGTTCCAATAACTCTCGTGGCTTTTTTGGTTTTGCCGTGGCTCTTTTGGTTTTGCCGTCGCGCTTTTGGTTTTGCCGTGGCTCTTTTGGTTTTGCCGTGGCTCTTTTGGTTTTGCCGTGGCTCTTTTGGTTTTGCCGTGGCGCTTTTGGTTTTGCCGTGGCGCTTTTGGTTTTGCCGTGGCGCTTTTGGTTTTGCCGTGGCGCTTTTGGTTTTGCCGTGGCGCTTTTGGTTTTGCCGTGGCGCTTTTGGTTTTGCCGTGGCGCTTTTGGTTTTGCCGTGGCGCTTTTGGTTTTGCCGTGGCTCTTTTGGTTTTGCCGTGGCGCTTTTGGTTTTGCCGTGGCTCTTTTGGTTTTGCCGTGGCGCTTTTGGTTTTGCCGTGACAGTTGTGGGCCACCGTACTATCCATTCAAACCGAGGACTTTAACAAAAGGGATCCGGGTGTTTGACAGAGTGAGGACGTCTTCGCTTCGTTTTCGTGTACAAACCCAATGGGGACGTCGAACAATGGGAGAACAAAGAGAAGTCCTCGGTAAGCGGGATTTACAAACTTGTGTGGGTGTGTGTGTGTGTATTTGTATTGATGCATGCTTTTACCCGTTTATAGATAATTTACCCGTTTATAGTTAATTTTCTTAACTATGCTTTTGTATGTGTTTGTATTGATATAACCCATTGATTGTTAATTTTTATTTTCTTAACTTTGTAAAAACTTGAATGGTGTCAACCTTTTGGTTGTTTTTTTATTCAAATAAAATCAACCAGTAATAATACAATAATAATAATAAGTTCCCAAGATGGGTATTAATTTCCCAAGATCTTAGTAAAATTCCCAAGCAGTGGCAACGCTGGATAGACCATTGATCTCTAATAAGTATAGACCCCTTGCATAATGCGAAACGCTATACGGACGCTGAGCTCACGCGCAAGTTTTTACTATCGTTTTCTGGCCATCGTCAAATCATTTGCCTTTTTCCCTAGTGAGGGCGCTTTTTAACCCAAGTGAGGGCGTTTTGTTTTTTAGAAGGCGTCTATTAGAACTCCGTGTTACCGTTATACGCTGTCAGATCAATATTCATGTATTCATGAATTTTAACCAATCAAACTGCTCCGTCCAATATGGTAGCAAGTTTATTGCTTGTGTACAAAAAAGCTAGGTACAAGTTATTCAAGACGGTCATTGCGACTGATTCACGCACACATTGGGATCGAGGGTGTGTGTACCCATAGAGCTACCTCTATGGTGTACCGTCCCCGCATTTACAGTGGTAACGGTTCTTAGAGCGGTGGGTGGGGCGGTGAAAAAGACCGCACAACAATTACCGACTTGATCTCAAAACTAATGGCAGAGCAACAGTACTTCATAATACATCCACCTCCAATTCAGAAGAACCTGTAAAAGCGAAAGGGCGGGTAAACTATGGATGTAGAAGTGGTAAAACAAGAGCTAAACAGGTAAAGAAAAGTTTGTTCCCCAGAAGTTTCCATCTGAGACGATACATAATTTCGATTAACTAACAAATTTATTCAGTTCCCTGAAATAATGTTTTTTTCCCCCAACTTGTTTTTTGTTCCCTCGATTTAGTCTGAGTACAAAAGTGTGATTCCCTCAATTCGTAAAAACCATGGATAACAATGCAGTACCCTCGAGTTAATCTGAGAAATGGTCATACGTACGCGCACGCGCACAAACTTCTTATTCACGTGACTAAAGCTTGGTATAAGGAGTCAGAGCTCGCACTGTTTTTAGTCTATTGACTTTTTCCAGACCAAATACACGCTGTTTGGACAACGAGAAAAAGTTATAGGAAAAGTTACTTCATAGTGAGCAAAGGAACAGTTCCCCACAATGTTGAACTCATCTGGTAAGTTGAGATGTTTTTGCACAGAAAAAGTATTACAGCACAGCTACATTGCAAAATTGTTAATACTTTTACTTAAATTTTTCATTTTTTCGATTTTCTTCTCTGAAAAACCCGTACATGTTCTAGTTGCGATGATCGTACCCCTCCATCCTCCCGACGGTCGCAGACCGTCGGGAGGATGGAGGGTTACGATCATCGCAACTATACATGTTCATGTTCTCTGTACGTACGTGGGCATTAAATGTTAATTATTAATGGAGTTCCCAGCAATTGTTTTTTATTCTAATAAAACTTCTACTTAAGTTTTTATCTGTCAATTTTGGCAAATGAGCAGCCGATTTAATTTTCGTGCGTTCGAATTAAAGCTATTTTGCCAATTATTTTTGCTTCTCCAGTTGTTACTGCGTTTCAAATTCAGAATTCGGCCATTCAATTTCGTTTAGAGGCATTCAAATTCCTTTAGCACTGTGTTCAATTCAGCATATCGTCATTCTTTTTCGTGACACACATTTATCATTCAATTTAGCAAAGCTGGTTCGACTGGAGATTTTACTAAATGAATTTTTTTCAATTTCGTAAAGAGGCAGTCAATTTCAATGCAAATAAGTACGACTAAAGAATTACGAATAAACAGATAAACTGCACAAGGCAACTGTTTCGTATCTTCACTTCAATTCAGGCAAACCTTATTTTCTTTATTTATGTTTCCAGTAGGCTTTACATGGGGCCCATGAGGTCAATTTCTTCTTCTTTGTTTTCTTCTTTTTTAGGGGGGTGGGATCTTTATTGGTTAACTGACCAAGACCTAATTTTGTATTGTGTTTGAATGGGATGGTTCTTTATCTTTTTCTTGTTTTTATATATGTGTATTTTTATGTTGTTTCTTCCTCAATCATCAATCTGTTGGCGTGCCAGACATCTTGGCATATTGTGTATGTACCACTGCATGCACTTCACTTGGGTGATGTCATCAACGCTGTGAAGGAGATTGTACCTCCACTGTTGCATGTGCAAAGCATTTTTTAGATTGCACACATTTCATATGACTGCCCAAAAGCGAATTTGAATGACTAAACACACTCCTCAAAAAGCTCCTGCGAATTTGAATGCTGCTTTGTTAAATTGTTAAATTGAATGATTATTAAGTTAAATCGAATGACGCAACAGTAAGTTTGACTGGTCATAAAACGAAATCGAATGACCCTTTTCAGCAGCATTTGATTTCGCGCGAAATAGAATAGCGTGGTGGTTAAATTGGCTGCTCATTTGCCGAAATTGACCGAGAAAACCTATATAGGCCTACTAATCACCGATAAATATACGGTAGCTATTTACAGTTTAAATCGGTGGAAAACCGGACGTAGAATTTAAGTTTTATAAAACTTCATTACCAGCCCACACTGGTCGTACTCAATGGTTCCTCATTACAATATGATATAGACCATAGATCGATAGCAGTATTTTATTTTTAAGAGTGCCAAATTGTTATGTTATTTTTTAACTTATTCCATTAACACACACCAAAGTGTAGTATAATAACGAGTTTTATGTGTTTCCCCCCTTTCAATTTATGTTATCATCATCACCATATTACACGTGATCCTGGATCCTCCTCCCGTCATAATTGTAAATGGAATAAAGTTATTTCTCACAAGCATGCATTTCATTTCCATCAACAGAGTTCTTCGAAATGGAGAACAGCCGAACTTTTAAGGTAAAAAAGTTTGGGAAGAGGATTGTAAAGAAAGAGGTAGCGTCGTTTACCATGACGCTTGAGAAAGTAGTGGAGGCAGGCGTAAACACGGGCTTTCTACTAGAAGTCACCTGTGCCATGTCACAAGTAACGAGGTATGTACAGTATTGTATGAAGTCATTTGTTATTTTCGTTTGAGACTGTTTTCTCCCCGATCACCACCTCGCCCAGTTTTTAGCGATGTTCTTGTATCAGGACACTTCGTACCATGTTCGTACCTGTGCCACTTCGTACCTTTTGCATATAATTGCTTATGCAAGTGATTTTGGACACTTCGTACCTTGGAATGTCTTGTACCTCTGTGGCTAGAGGGTAATTGCCTTAGATAAGTACATGCTGAGGAATGTTTGTGGTTAGGAAGTGAGAATGTCGATAGTTAGTGTTGCTGCACTGCACAGTTGATAAGAGTGGCAAGAGGTACCATTTCTATGTAAACTCATTATCTGCTCTGTTGTACACACTCAGAACAAAAGGTAAAAAAAGTTATGTAAAAAAAGTTGTGTAAGAAATTACTTAATTGAAGTAAAAAGCCACGAAAAAAATATACTAAATTGTTATGTAACAAAATAAAAACACATTCAAAGGATAAACTTACTGTTAACTGTATGTTTTGTAAAGTTATCAAAGTTAAGAGTAAACTTAACATGTAATTTGTAAGTTTTACAAGGAAGTTGTAAAAAGTAACCGAAATTGAAGTAAACTGGTCCACGTGAAAACATTTTCCCATAATGCAAATGTAAACCTTTTGTTCTGAGTGTGTGGTTATACCGGACAAGTACTGTGGTCAGTTTCACCCGTTCAGCTATAACATTTGTAATCAGCTCATTTGTCGTATCTTTCACTCATTATAAATGTTACTGTTCTCTTTATGCGCTTAGAGGCGTTTGCATTATAGGCGCTTTATAAATGTTTATATTATTGTTTTTATTATTAATTTTCTTTAAAATCTTATGGGGGTTTCAGTCATGGAGGTCCCCATTTACAATCTTTGGGATGTTTTATATATGTAAACAGAAGCTGTTTCGTGCTACGAAGCTCAATCAACACAAACATAGAGAAATTCACCAACGAACTGCGAAGATCTTTTGGAGCTCAGGGTATTGGCTCAGGAGGACTGATACATACCTTCACAGCCAAAGACATCAACAACTTTTTCCTCCAGGAAATCGAGAGCTACAACCGGTATGTCTTTTTCTCATGACTTTGGTATTGGTGGTATTTTTTATTTTATTTGTTTTTGTTCGGAGATTTGTCGACACTAACCGGACAACGGAAATGAACCTCACTGGCAAAACTGCAAAAATCTATGACGTCATGATTTCGTCATAAGTTGTCGCATTGAAACAGTCAAAGTTTAACAAGTAGCGAAAAAAGCATATCTCAAAACCAACATTACATTGATAATATTTTTAATACTGATAGGTTTTCAAAGGCTCTACAAACGCCTCAAACAAGCAAGTAAGCCCAATTTTACTCGTCTTCCGGTTCGAATCAGAAGTTGAATCCGGAGAAGCTTTAATTCAAAAGTCATAATTTCAACTTTGGAGTCAATACGAAATAGAACTTGGACATGGTATTAAAATGCAACTGACATTTTGTTCGACCATGAAAATATTATACAACATAATGTTGTCATCAATCAGCTTCTTACGACGAAGAGTTCAAAACTCACTGATTTTTGTTTTTAAATTTCTTAAACTAAGTTTCATGTTTAGTTTTGTGTCATTGCTTTAATGCGTATGTTTGCAACGTAATCCAATCTGCAAAATCCTCATTTAATAAAGTTAAATAACATCTCAAATGGCATACACCGGGTGGCACATTAATCAAATCAACCATAATACCATAGTGCTAGCAGGTCAATGGCAGAATAAGTTGCAAAGCTAAATTTGGCAACAGGTATAAATAAACAAAATAAGACCAAATGATTCAGAAAGTAACGAGTGGATAAATAAACCCGAGGACTATTAAGGTGTACATAATGAAATTCCGGATGTGCTTGCAAAGACCCAATCGGGATACTATAGCCGGTTACGCAAACTCGAAACCCAGTAGGCAAATTAAGAACGCATGTTGGCTCCATGCTTGCTATCTCTTGCCAACAAGATGATTAGAGTCATTACAAGCAATCCTATTAAAAACAAAACAATCCCGATGCATACCCTGGCTAGAGTTACCATCATACCTCAAGGAAGGTATCACCTATGTGTGAAATATTATGCCACACAACTAGCCGTAAATGTCACAAGGTGGTATGTAGGTGGTGGCGGGAATTTAACGAAACTGATTTAACTGAGGACTGCTAAAAAAAAAGTTAAGTGTATTTTTCCAAGTGGAACGTCGGATCCAACCAAGGGGGACGCTGCCCGAAAAAACAAGCCGTTAATCAACTATTAGAACATGTCAGAAAAAATTGGCAATAAAAACAAAGATATGACAAGGTTAACTAAGAGAGAAAACGTGGTGTATAACTATGGTGGAACTATTGAGAAAGAATCTTTTGGTAGAATGTGAAAAATACGTAGTACGCCTAATCAATGAGGCTGTCTGTACCTGTATCTTTTTAAAACTTCCCTATGAAGACCATGTAGTTTCTGTTTACAAAAATATTGACCTTGTCCAGGGCCTTTCTGTCAGGACTGATAGGTTACTTACACTGTGATGCAAAGTTTTACATTTCAGTAGCAATTTTCACATATTATTCTAGAGTTATAAAAGTAACAGATTAACAGTTTTTGAGATGTGCCTCTTTCTTCATTTCAAAAGTTGATAAAACTCGGAGTGTGCAATCTCCACAAATTGTATATTGAGCTGTGTACAAATTGTGCCAGCAGGAAGTTAGGCTCTGTGATTCTTTTGTAAACATGTGATGTTACAGGTTACTTGCTAGGGCAAAGAAAATTCCCTTGTTCTGCATAGATACAGTACGTGTACTGTATGGTCTGTGTTTGGAGCTACATGCAGTGGTAATTAACCCCAGCTGCTAATTGCTCATATCTGATTGTTTATGTAAGTTAATCCTCAAAAGCCCTGGGTGTAGTACAATGCAGATAATGGTTTATCCATTGAACCACATTCGAAATGTACTGCATATTATTCCAATGGAATTTCATGAAACAGAGAGGGGATAAAGCTCTCCTTGACATTGCACATTTCTGTTTATTGATACAACTGACCAAATCATGAGCTGACAACTGCAAAGCTATGTGACTTTTCCCATGCCGTTTCCAAAGTATTTATATAAAGTCGCAAATTCCAAAAATCATGATTGTGTGCAGGGATCCCTGAGCCTCAATTTAACTGCCTTGTTCACTTCAGAATTTCAAAAGTAGTTTTTTTCTGTATCTTCACATACACAAAACTAACAAGTTAAACTTATTTGACCTGTATTACATGTACGTAGTGTATGATCTACTAATCAACGATGATTGTCTTGATGTATTTTGTATCATTTGGAGAGTTATTTACTTCCGTTTGGTACTGGTAGCAGTTGACGAGTCCAGCTTAATAAACAGCGAACGGAACCCAGCAAGTCCTTCTTTGGCAGGCGGCCGAGGTCATTAGAACCCACGTGGATGATACACACTGGGCTGAAGACCATGTCTCATGTAGAAAGTTATTCAGCCCTTTTCACACGACGGAAAAAACGAACATTCTTTGCGAAATTTTACAATTTTTTGTAAAAAATTACAATTTGGGCTTCGTGTGAAAGGACAGTCATATTTTACATCGCCTACATTCCTTGCGAAATTTTCGCAAACCTTGCGAAATTTTGTAGTAGGTCCCGACCTCCGACAAAATCTTACGCTAGCGTAATTTTTCGCAAGGAATCTAGTCAAACCTTCGTGTGAAACGATCCGTTGTTTATTGACCGACAATCCTCGCGAAAGCGGTATTAACACGCATGCGTGAAGAACATTCGGGAGCCGACCTTTGTGTGTTAACACACCGTCACCGGGCACTGGTCACCGTTGCGACCATTTGCCACCTCGTCCGCGATTTCCCGCCAAACATGGCCGTTTTGGGTCAAACCATCCATTTTAGATTGGGTGGTTTCCTTCTCCATAATGTTTATCAAGGCAATCGTTTCCTCGTAGTACCAAGATTTCTTGACCTTCTTACTCTTATCTTTGGTTGATGTCGTCGCCGGTCGTTTTTTGGTGGACTCCCCAACGTCTTCGTGAGTGTCAGCAGCCATTTTGAAGAATGTTTACATGGTTTATTTGTTACCGCAACACACTGTGCACACGCGACATACGTCATCATTTAACTGGTACTAGCGCTGTTTAAGAACAAAAACTCTATAGTTCAGTGGTAACCAGCTAAGTCTGTACTCTCGTCTCATGGAACGTGGTCACATTTTTACTTGGTGTCGTGTGAAAGCTTGCGAAAGCGGTCAGGCGTGGGATGACTTCAGCGCTCGTTAAATTCGTCGCAAGGAATGTTGGGTTTTTTTTTCTCGTGTGAAAAGGGCTTAAGATCATGAAATTATGTGTGTATTCAATTATAGAGTGGTCCTTGCTCTATGATTCAATTAGAATAAAAGGCTGCTCAAGCCACTCAGTACAAAAGAAGTGTCTTTACTTGTCGTATGTGGTAATAATGCGTATGTGAGCAACATACCCAGTTTTAGTGTACTGCTGTGACGGAACTTCTAAAGTACACGCGATGACACTTCGACCCTTTCTGGTTTCAAATTGATAGTGACGTAATAAAAGGATAGCAGCCCCTACGGCAACAATTTCAGAATTATGTTACTTTTAAAATTGTGTATCATGTAATTTGAATATTGAACAAAATTCCTCTGTCCTTAAAGTTTATATCATTAATAAATGAAGCTTATTACGTGAAATCGACGTGTGTTGGGGTTACTGTTGTAATCCTTCAACTCCTTAGCATAAATTCAAAATGAAAATAATCTGAAGTGAAACTAGGCGGCTCTAAGTGATAAAATCACGATGACATCAGCGGTGTTGAATTTGATAAATTAAATTACGTTCATACATTTTAGTTATCTCTAACTCACGAATCACAAGATGAAATATTACAAAGCATCACCGTACAGGTGTTCAAAAACAAATGTCAGATGAATGTCCAATGACTTCGTCATTCGATGATATCATCAATCAGTTCACAAACACATCGTATTTTAAATTTTAAAAACCCTGAAATGTTAAATATTTTTATTATGTAAAAAATTAGTCACTTAAAAGATACAAAGTTTGGCTCTTCGCATTCATTCATTTCCACCTTTAAACCTATAACCTGATATAGACGATGTACAGAGGAGCAGGCCACAGGTCAAGTATGTGCAGCTTCTTCTGTAGGTCGGCAGAAGGACGGAACGTGGGTCCTGACCCCCAAACATCAACTCAGTAAGGACGGTCGTGTAATCAAGCTGCAAGACCAGGATTATGTGTGGATCGACCAAATCCTACCGTTGGGAGCTAAAGCGTTGGAAATCCCTGAAAACTTCGGCGAGAAAGATCCCAACTCCGTATTAAGGGATGTATTCAGCTCGCTAGCAGATACGCTCCATGAGAATGCGATGTCGGCATTTCTCGTGATAGGTAAAATGACTGCATTCATGTATTTTTGTTCGTTAAACATTTTCTCCTGTACATTTCTACAGGCCCTATGCCTAAATTGTATCGCACAAAGTCCCTCTTACCAAACCTATTTTGTGCTTTTTAATCAAACTTCTTTTGCTCAAATAATAAATTAAGGCCTATTGAATTTAAAACTTGTTTTTGAAAGGCAGAGAAAACTTTTAAAAAAAATAAGGTTGATCCTTTCTTTGAGAAAATCCATAGGCCTATTAAACAACATCCCAAGTTGCTCGATTTGAAGATACAGCGCTCGTCAATGAGCAGCCCAATCTGTAGTCTTGAAATCAGTCGCAATTACCGTCTTGAATAACTTGTACCCAGCCTTGTACACATGCAATTGGACGGAGCAGTTTGATTGGTTAAGAATCGCAAAAATATGAATATTCATCATACATCTTGCAGCGTATGGCGCCATGCAGCTACCAGGCGCAAAATTCATTCTTTGGTAGGGGTTTATTATAAATAGTAACATTTTATGTTAATGCGTTGGTCAAATTTATCTTTAAAAAATGTTAAGAAATTGTTGTAATGATTAACATATTATGCTTTTACATTAATGTCGGCAAATAAACTGTTTATAATTTGTTTTTTTAAGCCAACATAAAAGATACATTGCCATGTTTCTAATTAATTCTTCCAATTTGTCAGACGAGCTATCATTGGCCCTCTCTATTTAGCATATGCATTGTATAATTTACCATATATGAATATTCGGCCGGGAACAAGCTACTCAAGTCGTTAGAGCTGACGGACCTTGCCACGCGCTACCTACGACCGTTGCACTGTGACTGTTGCATGAACGGCGGGATGTGTGTTTGTAATAGGAAATCTGCACTTGGCGCTCAACCCATGTTTTACCCATGGGTTCACCTTTACAAAAAAATAGTGTATACGTTACATCACACACATTGACAGTGTAATTTGTAAATCGTCCCAACTTTTAAATACGAAATACGCCTTTGTTTTAAACCGACGCAAGAGTTGAATATTGAAAAATTGTACTATTTTGATTTACTTTCAGCCAGTGCATGCTTGTGCATGCACTACGACACCATCATGGAGACAATCCACTGCTGCCCCCTACCAATCATAATGGGGGGTGTCAACACTGGTAAGTACACATTGTCGTTTTTTTATGACACCATGAGGGAGAACATGGAGCTTTATAACCACAAACACGTGAAAGGTGGAATAATTATTCCAGTTTCCACATTTTATCTTATTGACAAGCTAATCTCTTTAATTACCAGTGGTACCTACAGTACAGGGACACCATGTATCTGTTGTTATTTAATGCCAATCCATTATCAATGACGTAACTCCGCTCAGAACTTTTGTCTCCCCATTGACCCTCCACGTACCTTTACAAAAAATACAAAACAAATAAAACAATAAAATAAAATATGAAATAAATAAATTTGAAATTAATAATAATAATATTGTAAAAAATCGTTGCTGTAATTTTTTTTTTGGTTTGGTGTGTTCTATAAAAATTTTCCATTCTATAGGCCCTATCAATTTGGTTAATAAGCCTCTTTTCAAATAATTGATTGTACGTTTCAATTAAAAATCAAAATTGTCTGCGTTTCTCGTTGTAATGGGGCCATCTTTCTGTCAAGCCGTCTGTCTGTCTGTCTATTATCTACTTTTTCCTCTTTTTTGTATTTATATATTTGTTTATTAATAAATTTATTGTTTATTAATACATTTATTTGTTTTTTCACTCATTCATTTATTTATTTAATTTGTTAACATGAGTTTCTTTTAATTAAAACCATCTGGAAATTTTTACACGATTTTTTATAAGTGCAAGTTATTGTTATACAGGGAAGACTTCGGCTGCACGTATGGCATCGCAAATGATGGGAACAGGGGCTAGACTTGTATCTTACTCCGGTGAACGCTTTCTCCCACGACAAACCGCAGCGTCGTCGTTTCCCCCCATTCTTGATGATATGGACTGCATATGTGTGGAAGGTCTCCTGACGAGGTATTTCAACGGTGGAAGAGACTTCACTTGTTCGGCCTGCACAGAACCGAGGACGTGCCCTCTAATAACGGCAAATTGGTTCTACTTAGACAAACTTGCAGGCAATTCCAGGTATTATACAAAGATAATGAATTCAAGTGCATCATTGGTGGAATAATCACTCGGTAAAATCTGGATTATTCCATGTCAAGAGGCGAAAAGCTAGATTATTTACTATGACATCGCACAAATGAAATGCATTTAATGTATGTTTTATATAACTAACACAAAGATCATTGTCATTTGATTTTTCCACTTGAACTATAAAGAAGAACTTACAATCTGATATTTCATGAAAACTGAAAGAAAACAAATCACCAACGTTCGGTGCATTCAAAACTATCATCATTATTGTCACTTTTCTCGTCAACTGAACCAAAAACTGAGATTACTTCTGATGACAAAACTGTTAAAATTCACTTAATTCAAAGGCCTCACTGAGATAAAAAACAGTTAGAAAGTATTTAATACTTTATAAAATTAACCTTCCTTCAATTATCAAGGGCACTGAGTAGGGCGGTCATCATACCCTTCAACAAACACGAGAGGCGCCTGACCACAGAACAAACAAAGGCGGAGCATAAGAGGTCGTCGTTGGAGACTGAAGCAGTTCACGCTCTACCCTCTCTGGTTGCTATTGGACAGACCATTGTTGACAATAAAGACGTTATCGCAATTGAATACAAGCAGCAGATGGCAGAGTTAACCTCGTCACTAGCTGTTGAACACAGAATTAACATGACGTATGCAATTCTGGTTTTTATTGCTGAATCGGTAAAGTACCATACTCCCACTTTCCACGATATGTTTCTTACAAAAATGTATCGTACTTGAGATTTTTTTTACATGACATCCTTAAACAGCAAATTAATAAGATTTGAACTACTTTCGTTAACTTTGTTTTACTTTTCACATGCAAGACAATACTAAGCAGTTGACATTGCGTTGTGGTGCATGTGAGTAACAACATCAAGCACCATGCCTTATAATGATGTATCAACCATAAACCAGAATTAAAGAAACAAAGAATAGAAACACAGCAAAGTTAACAAAATGGAAATTAAATTTAATTCACGATTCAAAGAGAGATATAAGGGGGGGGGGACACACATGTCCAACACACAAGAGTTGAGTAACCAGACATTTTCATTAATGGGTGTGTGGTGGGGGTGGGGCGGTAAATTAACCATGCGAATAATATCTATGTTCATCTTTTCGTTTTCATTTTAGGGGAGTTGAAGTGGTAATGGGCAATGAGGTATCAGAGTCCCATCGCCCACAAGTGTGTTTTAAACAAGTGTATGTTGGAACGGATAGCAGCCACTTTTTACACTCACACATAGCATTTTGTTTATTTTCAGCTTTTGGAGAGGGCTGGTATGGTGGAGTATCCTCGATCGTCTGTCTTTGATTACATGAGGGAGGTCATAATCCCCTCCTCTGTAATGCGGTTTCAGGTGTGCTCCGACCCGTTCACAGAAAGTGATGAGCATGCACTAGATGTAGCCCCTCATGTGGATGTGTGCAGGCTGATTCATAAGGTGTCAACACGTGCCCCCCTTGGTGAAGTGAGTAAGGTCATTTTTTGTGTGATTGCCGACTTTTTCACATTTAAAATGATATTGGTTGTCACAGCTTCTTTCACGCACGGTTGCTTTGTTTTACATTACAGGATAACGCAGTTGCGTAAAAGCTTGTTCTTCGCTGAAACCAAACGTGTTTAAAAAGACTTTTAATAATCTTATAATAACGAACAGGTCTCAATTGGTCAACATTCGTTGTCTTTTTCTTTGGTTGTTTGTTGTTTGTTAGTTTTGTTATTTGTTGCAATTGAATAATTTTTTTTTCTGGATTTTATTGAATGGACGATAATAAAAAAGTAATTATGAGCCAAACTGCATTGTGTGAAGTTGCTTGGCCACGTCCAGATTTAAAAACTGAATTTTTCAGAGCTCCAACCAAATAAAAAAATTCCATGTGTATGTGTCTGTGCATGGTAATTACGAACATTGCTTTATACATTTTGTTATTATCTCCCTTGACAGCTATTGACAGCTATTAACCCAAAGGTCGACCTGAAATCTGGAGCATCTGGGCTAGCGTTCAACTTTCCCCGATTATGTGGTCTTCTCAATGCATTCGACATAACAAGCCCGCCAAGGCAAGTTTGGAGAAAGAAGTTCTCGAGCAGTCCTCACATAAAAACTGGAGTCCAAACATATCTAAACGATGAAACCAACCACACATTCATCAGCAGATCAGGACACAATTCCACCAAACCCACCAATCGAAGCGTGGTGTGGCTATCTTATGACTCCTTTGACCAGGATCAACGATTGGAACTTGAGCAAGGTATGCAATGAAGAATTGACGCGTGTGTTTTTCACTGCGAAGGTTCATAGAAAGATGTACAAATCTGAACCAGTTTTACATTTGAACAACAAAAATACATTTTGTTTACGCAATAAATTAAAAGCCTTGAAAGCTTGGCATGTTCTTTTCAACGCACTTACACAATCTCAATGCACCATTATAATTCCGTTGAAGAACACAATTTGCGCAATTTAAATTAACTACTTTATTATTTAGTACAACACTATACATTGTTTACATAAACAGTGTAACTGTGATTTGTGAAGCACTACAAACAAATAAGCATTTCATTAACTAAAGCTGTTGACTCTTTCAGCGTCATTCAGTTCTTTTTCTTTCTTGTATGAAATAGCGTTCAAGACTGGAGGCAGAATCCATTCAGAGGGTATGTAATACTTCTGTAAAACGCAATGTTATTTTAAAACAAGTAGACATTTTGTTCAATGTTTATATGTTTCTGCTCCCTTTCATAAGTGTAACACGCCTTCGCTCACAATGTTATTATACTGCAGTTCGCCCTGTGGATGTGGATGCGCAGGTGGATGTGGATGCGCAGGTGGATGTGGATGCGCAGGTGGATGTGGATGTTCAAGACTCCATGCACGGCAGTGAGTAACATTCCTTATTATAGTACTAACAGTTCAATGCACGCACATGTTTAAAATTGTATCCATAAAACGAATACCATAACTGAGGATAAACTGAAAAATGATAATAAGAAAGAAAGGGAAAAAAATGAACAAAAGTGACCAAACATGTTTGATTATGTAAACCAAGAACTTCCATTTTGTTTTAAAATTGTTTTTGTTAGCGATGTACCCCTTGGTTTTGTACGATATCGTACCGAGGACTGTTCTGTATGATGATTTACCTAATACAGGACCTGTGTAATACATCTATGTTTGACGGTATTTTAATTTGTTAATTTTATAGGTTCTCGTGCCGGTGACAATGAGAGTTCAGATAGATGTAAGTGTTGCCTAATTTAGTTTAAGAATAAGCTGATTTGCAGCACGGTTAATCGGTTTTGTATTGCATGTTTTAAAAGGTAAGACCAGCATTAAATACACCAAGCAGTGTGCGAATCTTGCCGCTTTACATAAACCGCCAGTTAGTTTTAGTTATTTGATTGCGTGGTTTTGTTTTCTATGTATGTTGTTAACGCTACCAGGACCCATGTTATTGCTCATAACTTTCTAATGGTGAGGCCGATCGCACCACCAAATTGTCGACTCTTCATAAATATTACATAGGGTCATAATCATAACACGAAAAAATCAGGGGGTCTAATGTTACCCTGGCAACAGTTTATTGTACATTGGTTACTGTGCCCTAAACAGTGTCCTCAGTAAAAATGATGTTATGCTATTTAATGTGTCGAAGTATCTATGTTTGCAGAATTCCAAATCATTATGTTACAAAAATTAAGCTTTTGGGGAAATTTCGGATTTTGAATACAAATTGTAACAAAATTTAACACCCAAAGCGCTTTCTTTCCTTTTATTTAATTTTTTTAAAATTGTTATTATTTTATTTTTTTTGGCTTGTAGGCCTATATTATTGCAAGGAGCAATCATGGGAAATTTAACGAAAAAATGGCCGGTCCAGATAGAGTGAATATAGCTTCATATTTTTTCCTGTTGACATGTATACCTACGGTTGTAATCGTACTCCATAAGAAACTTTGGGGAAATACTAATGAAGGCACCAATGCAGACGGTTAAACTCATGTCACATTTTGTAATTGTTTGTATACGACTATCACTTTCCACGAATGCCCAAATAAAGATTGGAAGGTATGCACCCCAAAGCTTTTAAAATACTACTCAATCAATATAGTATGTTATTCTTGACACTTTTAAACATAAATACTTTTTTTTAATATTATTTTTTTCGTTTTCTGTTGTCTTCACAATTGTCACAGGTTCAACGACAACTGCGAGGAAGTCCAAGAGAAAGACAAGTTAGTTGCCCTTTTACTCTATGAGTGAGACGCTCTCATCAGTTAAGCTCATTCATGATTGGCTTATCTAATCATAATCCAACACATTATACAGGGCCAGGGTTGGTGTCTGTCTGTTGATTGGGAATTTGGTGTGAAAAATGCTTAATGCAGTGTTGGAGGCTTTGAAGGGACACCGGGAATGTATTTTTTTTACGGTATATCAGGGCCACCAACTTAAAAATTTAAAAAATGTCTGGACACTCGTTCATTTTGACAGTACATACGAAAACATTTTTTTTAAAGAAGTTCCTCATGTTGTTAATGTTTTTTTCATTTTATTTATTTGGCTTATAATTTCAGATTATAGGGCTGAACTGGACGTCGATGACGCCATGCCATCCCGTAAGTATAAAAACAAGTTATAGACTGATAGTAATATATTTAAACCTTGAAAAATAAACATCACCATTTTCAAAACTTAAGTAGGCCTAAAGATTGGCATTCAATGGGCTTTGGGTTTTGGGACGTTATGGTACATGTACTTATATACTTATACTTCCAATAATCTGTACATAACCATTGTTGACAATTCTTATAGCTTCCAAGACAGGTGATAGGCAGGCCAAAAAAACATTGAGTGAGTATGTCTTTATTTTATATTTTTGTGTGTGGGGTGTGTGCGTGTGTGTGTTTGTGAATTTGTGCATTGTAGGGTGATAATGTATCCTCAGCTTGCATAAACTTACAACTTCCCACCAAGAATAAGATCTTTACTAGTAGATGACAACGTGACGTAATCAAGTGTCGAATCACATAAAACCAAAGTTTATTATTTAAAAATCACAACTGTTGAGAGATTTTTAAAATCTAAACATCATCAGAAAGGTCATCCCAAAGTAAACAAACGCCTTATTAACATAAACTCAATTTCACCAGTGTTTTGTTATAGTGAAAGTTATTTAAATTCGTTTAGCAATTGTCTGTCTGTTTCTTCAATAACCCTGCTAACAATTTGTATGACACTTTTGTTGTTTCTTATAAGAATGTTTGTTTCCAAGTTTCTCATACTTAATTTTGAATCCTTGTCATTACTTTCGGCTATTGAGAACCAGGTCTGACGCCCCTGACACTTGAGTTATTTGTTGTGTATTTCATTTCAGCATCCACAAAACAGTCAAGTGCTGTGTCAGAGCAAACTCTTGCTGGTATGTATTATTTGTATACATTTTCCAAAACATAACCGACACTTAATTTAGAAAATATAGTTTAAAATACATCGTGAAAAACAATTTGTTTAACATTACATTGGCTATGTTTACAATGTCTGAAACGTGGGCAAATTATATGCAGGAAAAAAGTGTTTGTGTGACAGTTCAAACCTTTTTTTATATAAAAATTATATGAACATATAAAATAGGTAGTTGATTCATCAAAACAATCATAACATGCTGTGGGAGTAAGGCACATTTTAAAACTGTTATCTGTACTTTTGTAGGGAACCTTGTACACGCATATTGGAATAAAGGCAAATTAAAAAGCAAAAAGGCCTACAGTACACAAAATGTCACAATTTCAGCGTTTGGTTAGGTCAAAAAGCTTATTTGTTTAATTAAGTGAGAATGTGGAAACGGTTTATGTTGTCAACCTTGAGGTGTTATCTAACATTCTAATGCAGTTGTAGAGACAAGGGCAATATTTTGAACAAACTGGGCATCTTTTTACGTGGTACTAGCGCGGCATAACTAAAACTAACAATTGTGAATTTTGGTGATGTGCCAAATGCTATTACGAACGAATCTGGACATTGGGCCATCACAAAAGTTCTTTTGGAAATAGTCTGAAAATATAACCAAAAAGAAGAAAATAAGCCTTTACGGTATAACCAGCAATAAACAAAATTCAACATCTTCAAAATGGCCATATTTGTTTTTCAAACAACCACATTTGATCATAATGCTATTCTCTGTATCTGTACTTTTATCACAAAATGTACATCATGTTAGCTTTGCCGCACTGCTGTACTGACGCCACTGCTGTTTCTATTTGCAGGATCAAAGAACACCAAAAGTGTTAAGAGTGTGAAAACGTCCTTTGGTAAGTACAGTGGTTTAGCCAAATGTGGATTATGCAAAATGATAAGTAATTTACATATCCAATGGTAACTATGGTATTTTGTTTTATACCGGTAAGTAATACAAAGTTAGCAGCTACCAACATTCTGCAAACTGTTATGCTTTCCTTTCATATGCGTCAACCTTTCTCTAAATTTAACATTTTGTGGTGTCTAAATTTTTTGAAAGCAATACATTTTATCGAATTTTATTTTGCTTATTTTGTTTAATCGTGTGATTCAATAACAAGATTAGGTTCATGGAATGTGCCCCTCCGTCATCAGATTTGTCATGTAAATGCACTAAACTGTATTTGACATTTGTACATTTTTTAAACAGCATCAATGAACCTGGACAGTGTACAGGCACCTACTTCATCTTGTGAGTATATTTTTGTCTATATGGAACATCCAAGTAGCATTTTGATATTTTGAGGAAGAAATAATCACCAAAATGTACGAAATTGTGTTATATCGTCAATTACGAGGACATTTTTTGTACACCGCTTATCACAACGCGTGTAATGCACTCGCATGAATTCAATGTTTTTCCCTATGGATTAACACAGTGTACAGAGAGAGGGAGAAGGTGGGCAACAGTATACGGAATACCATGGCCTTACACATACTCAGTAACCACTAAGGATTTACCTTTCAATACAATGCTATAAAATTCATGTTATTAAAAATACTTAAGGCCTGTGCTACTCAAATAAAAATGTTACATACACACTTGAAAAGGTTCAAAGTTTTTAGAAAAGAAGGAAAATTTTTGCCAACCTAGTTAAATGTTTTGTTATACTCAAGGGTGCCAACACAAAGCGGCAGTTATTGAATGTAAACAAAAGACATGACTATGTTTTCAAATTTGTCTTCAATGTGTATTATGAGAACAAAAGCTTGTGCAAGTTACCCGTTGTACTGACCAATTGTCATAATTATTCCTTACAAAAAAGGTCGCCGAAAGAAAAGTATGCGGAAACTCTTCACCAGCGAGGATGACAAGCCGGAAAGGTATGTACTATAAGCAGCCTACATGTAGGCATAGATCCTTGGCATTATTTTAAGTGGATCACTTTGTCCGAGAAGAATGCTAATTATTTCAAAGAAGCTCACATTTTCTTACTACCTTTTTTTACCTTTCCTTACTACCTTTTTACCTTTCCCTTTTGAAAAAACTCTAAATGGAGCATCATCATCCGGAAACTTCACTTCTGTGAAAAACGTTAAATTCTTTTTTATAGCCCAAACAGAATGACCTTATTGTTGCAGACGCGATTGTAATGGCGTCACGCCACTACACCAGCTCCACACAAAAATACGCAGTGCTTTCTCATTATGTTGTCACCCAAAATTATAGTGAGCACGCGCAATGCGCAATTTACATGTTATGGGAAGGGTCTATAGACCTTTCTTTTGCAACGTCAAAACGCAAGTTTTTGCCAACCCAGGTTGGAAAACTACGGAAAGCCATCAAATGCAAAACAAAAACAGATAGCAACAGTTTGTAACAACGATACACAAATATTCAAAAATAGTGTTAAATTTATTGGAAACAAAGCAACCGATCAGCAACCGATCATGGGAGGTATTTTATTTAATTAGAAGCTTGCCGAAAATGTTGAAATTTGGTTAAAACATCTGTTAACACGATTGAATGTTTTACTAACATTCGGCGGTTCATGCCAACCAGTGCTGTTTATCAACAATGGAAAGGTCTATAGGTCAGCCTCGCTACCATGGGCAGCGGCATGCTGGGGAAAATGGCGCGGCGAGATCGATCACCCCTGGGAACGAGGATGGGTCTATAGGCCCTACAGTTCAGAAATCGTAACTTGTTATATTTATCGTTGCACAATCATGATTTTTTTCTGAATTAGTTCGGAAGTGGAACTTAATTTTGAAAGTCCTTCCATCCAAACTTAGACAACGCATCTTAAAGCTATAAACTAAACTAGCTCCGTGTAATTATAGATTCAATTAAATGACAGATATCTATATTTTGATGTTATGGTTAAAACGACTTCCGAGTATTCATAAGACCGCTGTACAAGTCGTACACGTGTTAGCAGTTGGATAACACCATTTCAATATTCGTTTAATACAAAAACAGGAAAGATAGTCTAGCTACAACCTTAGCTGTTGGGAACCAGGAAATTGAGGTGAGTAAAAAAAGGGGGAAAACTTAAATGTTTTAGTTGTCTTCTAATGTAAAGAATAGTATTTATTGTTTGTGTTTCAAGTTCAATCAATCTAGCCGTCTATAAATAAATAAATGGGAAGAAAAGAAAATGTGACTGGTGCCGGACTCGAGCCCTCTCGATTACCGTACGGAGCGCTCTACCAACTGAGCTAACCAGCCCTATTGTTGGTGGGCGGTCATGTGTAACGCAAACCTCTTTGCTTATTGCTTATTCCTGATTTGAACTTGTTGCCCCATTTAGTGGCTATCTCTGATGACCTCCCACGGGTCCCAGCATGGTAAAAGATTTTGCCTTGATTATGCAGAACTTACATATTTTTCTCGTTTTCAAACAGCCCCGTTCTGAGAACAAAAATATGGGGGAAAAAATGAAATTCAGTATGCAACACTAGAAATAACACAAAGCTTACACAAAGTTTCATGCAGTAGCCTTTATAAAAATACATTGTGTTGAATTTCTAATAATGGGGTTATCTGTACATTGTGTTCACCGGATGACAATGAGAACACAAGAAGGTTGTTTTTACACATATCCAATTAATTACGATGTGTTTTTCTGTTTTGCAGGAAGAGGTATGCTATGGGTGCAAGTCATTCAACTTGCGCGGTAAAAAAACAAAGGTGAGATTGGGCCGAAACATTAGACATCAGTTAGAAATACACACCATCCCTACCAAAAGTGCAGCCGTCTTCAGTAACCATCAATAAATATAATTAGGGGCCTATCTGTTTTGACATGTTGTCAAAAGTATTTCTTTTTCTTTTATTTAAATTACATGGTAGAACAGTAGTTTATGGGATGGGGAACAAAAGTAAGGTATCGCCCTTTGTTTTGAATTTAAATGTCACTAGGAAAATGAGATAAAAAATAATATTTTGAGGTTGTTTATCAGTTTGAACAAAAAAGATTTAAAAAAAATTATCATAACTAGTTTCAGGATCATCAAATAAACTGGCCTATGATTGAGAGCTATTAATAAAAAACTGTCCAAAATGTAATTTCACACACAAGCTGTTTTTCATTTTCTGTTTTATTTTTTGTTTTTTGTTTTTTTATTATTCATGGGCTTTAATTTCACTGGCGCTGTTCTTGTAAATAGAGTCAAAGAGATTCATATACCCTACCGGTACATCTTAAGACAAAGTTAGTGAAACAATTGTTTGTGGAAGCTTTAATAGTGAGTTTTCCTTAACTTAAATTCCCATTATAGTTTTGAATAGATCTGTGAGACTTCGATATTAGTCCCGATGGTCAGTTACACAGTGGCTTAAGCTGAAAATAATTACAGTTCCGTACACTTGTTTTTATTGTCAGCTGTTGTCATTTCTGTATGGTTTATGACACAGGGGCTTGTGAGGATACATCATTTTGATAAGAGGTTTTTTAAATATGGTACTTCCCTGAACGACTTCATTCGAAGATTTCGTTGACAAAAGCTTTACAATAAGTGATAAAATAAAATACAATGAGATCAAACTTGTTATTATTAATTCGCCGAGTAAATAAAAAAGATACATTTTGCATGACTTCTACAGTGTTAAACAAATTCACTTATATCGTTTTAATTATTATTTTATTATAGATTGACTGGATAGCGTGCGACGCTTGTGGAACGTGGTTCCACCAACGGTGTGTGAAGGTGGGCACACATGCCGCAGGCAACACAACGTTCATTTGCCTAAAATGTGAGACATTGGTGTAGTTTTGTTATACTGAAGGTTTTCCCGGACAATTTCAACTAAAATTAGGTTAATTTAATTTACCTTGTTCAATCCAACTCATGTTTCTGATTAGCTACATATGCATTATATTTCTTAATGCACACTGACACTTGAGTTGTTCTTTGCGGGTAAGATGTGTTTTTCGGTAGTTTTATTTCTATTTTGTGTAATTAGCAACATTTTTCATTTTGCTCTCTTAAACTATGATTGAATTAATACTTTAAACCGATATGTATGTCAAGTAAATTAAGTTTAAAATGAAATTTTTTCAATCGCCTTGAAACTGTTTCGCAACCGAGATTTATGTTGTCTTGATACATGGAGTCTGATTTCGTCGTCTTTTTGAATGCCCATGTTTCGGTACCATACAGGAAAATTGATAGGATTAGAGAGTTTGGTACAGCTGCATCTTTGTGTGGTTGCTTTTGATATTAAACATGTTGAAGTACATACAGGCAATTACATGGTTAGTTTTGTTACACTTATAGCTGCTTAGCACAGCTCTGTGCTCCAATATGAAAGCCTATCAAGTCTCCATTTTTGTACGATAGGTACATTTTGACTAGACCTATTTAAAAACAAATTACAAACTTATTCAGTTGTGATGATTATTTTAATTTTGGTTAGTTAGTTTACAAAAAAAGGTCATGGAAAATATTGCATGTCTTTGCACAAAAAGTTTACTGAAACGGGATACAGCTGAAACAAAGAAAACTACATCTATAAATGCATAGGTACTAGCAAGTGTTTTGGTAGACAAACAATAAAATAACTTTGATCATATCTAAGCATTACCCCCAAATCATGGTTATAGTTACGTTAAAGTTAGTTAAGTTACACTTTGTCCTTGACTAATATTATTTGTGATACACATAAATGTACTTACACTCACAGCTCTGAACTGTTCTATTAGACAACTAATAATATGCACTACTACAACGTATCAGTAAGCAAACAACAATGGAACAAAGTAATGTTGTTTGATACAGTATGTGCAACATGTTAGTAATGTCCTAAACATTAAAATGTTTTCTCTACATTCAGTATTTTATGAGAAAAAAAAATCACAATAAACCACCTCGACCTTTTTAGAAACAAAGATGCGTGTGAGGTTTTCTGTGCGTGTAGGAGTCTGTGTAGGCTTTTTTAACACTGTGTCTTATGGAGTAGGGTTGTAGGGTCTACAAAATGAGAGGGGTGGGAAAATGCCTTTTTTCCCCATTCACGTGCATAAGATGCGTGTAGGGTTTTCTCAGCGTGTAGGAGTCTGTGTAGGCTTTTTTTAACACTGTGTCTTACGGAGTAGGGTTGTAGGGTCTACAAAATGAGAGGGTGGGAAAATGCCTTTTTTTCCATTTACGTACATAAGATGCGTGTAGGGTTTTCTCAGCGTGTAGGAGTCTGTGTAGGCTTTTTTTAACACTGTGTCTTATGGAGTAGGGTTGTAGGGTCTACAAAATGAGAGGGGTGGGAAAATGCCTTTTTTTTCATTCACGTGCATAAGATGCGTGTAGGGAATGATTGGTTAGTTCCTGTCGATAGAGGTCGCTGTAGCGTACTCAATAAGCGGCCCATATTGTTCAGAACATTTTGTGTTGTATGGGCTTGTGTGCATAAGTATTGTGATGTTAAGAATGTACCTCACTGAAACGTTTAACGTAGACCCTATTATGGAGTAGTGAGTAGGATTCCTACACAGACTGTGCCCCTGAGTTTGCTGTCCCATATCGGGCATGGTATATAAAAACAACCGCCTGCTTTTCAGACGGGTGCCCTGCCTCAACCATGTAAACTACGCGGTTGTTGAGGCAGGGCACCCGTCGATACATGCGAGATATGGATCGTGATGGATGGCTTCTCAGCTCATATTGACTAAAATAAATCGTCAATTTGGAGTACAAAACATGATCGTGAGTACAATTAAATGACTGATGTTGCATCTTAGACATATCAAGAAGCCAGTAGGCGTTTTTTAAGCTACTGGGTCGAGTTCTACACTAACTATTGGGTTTGTAAAATAATCCTTCGCATTGCCAGGTGAATTTTGCCGATTGACTACATGGGTACCTTCATGCCACTGCCAGTACACACATGGATCACCACACACGTGTGAATTGTACAGGCATAGTTTACGTAGTGAATGATAGTCATAATAGTGCTTAGTAGCTAGTAGTATGTTTTACACTAGTACATCCTACATGTACTGTTCAGAGAGAACATGTTCATGATGAAAAAGTTTGATAATTATGTATATTTTCACCACTGCTACTAAAAAAGTACTAGTACTAGTACTAATTGAATAATTTTAATTAAAAAAGAAAAGAAAATAGATGTAGAAAACTGTTTTGCTTTGGCTTGAGTTTTATAGGCTTTCTTATTATGGGTGAATTAATTATCAGCCCTCCATTCAAAATTCAAACATTGTTTTGACGGCATTAGTAATGTAAGCTAGGTTGGTATTTCGACCCCAGAATGTGCAAAAAACTTGTTTATCCCGAATTACCCTTCACCTTACGCAGTAATCCTATCCAGTGTGGTATTTAATTTTAGTGCACCCTTTTTACTATCAAAGTTTAAAAGTAATTTTTGATAAATGTTTTGACGCAATGCATGGGTGAAATCCTAACATAGTTACTTACTACATGTACATGGTCTAATCATTCAAAGATGTGAAATATTGGGATCAAGTTCCCCTCCCCCCTCCACACACACACACACACACAAACTTGTTGGGTAGTATTGTTCAATTAATCAATTGTTAAATGTAGTGTACCCTTTAAGTTGGCATGTGTTGGGGCACACACCCCACCCTTATGGATCCGGTTTGTGGGGTCCTGCTATTGCTGTCCTATTATTCCTTTTTCTAAAGAATTCCTCTTTTGGGTCCAAGTTAAATGAAGAATACCTTGTGGGGTCCATCGTTCCGTTGTTTTCCCACAAGGACCCATGCATAAGCCTACACTTGTATAGGCTTACAAATAACAAAACAAGAAAAAGACAAAAGGAAACCTACCCCCTCCCCCCCAAAAAAAATAAAAATAAAATTACAAACAAATATTTATATATAAATATTAAAAGTTAATGAATAAAGTAATCCTAGTTTTAGTAAAATTAAAACTTGTTTTTGTGAGGTTTATTTGTAAATGAACTTCACAAAAAGTATTGCACACATCACAATGTTAAGGTTGTTTCTCCTCTCCCCTTATTATATCCAGGTGTACTTGTGGACATTGCATCATGCAACCTGATATTTCAAATTGTATTTGCTGTAAAGAGGTTGATGCAATTCGCACAAAAATGACAGATTTGAGGATCAACCTGGGTGCTCAGGACCTACTCCTAGAACTATTCGGTTCGTTCCGCTATCGTCTCCCCGACCCTCATAGGTCATCATGTACAAAATCCTATTCTAAACTTTGTCCCCTTCACGTTTATGCACCTGGACTTCTCTTTTGAAAACGTAGCTCGCCAAAATTAGGCTCTATGTGTTTATTGTTTTCACAGTGAGCTCGGGGTGGGTCCAGAAAATCCACTCCACAAAAAAAAGTGCAGAATCGTCGCCTTCCGATAACAAAAATGGCCGCCGTCGCTTGTATCACTGGTATGCTGCGTGCAACTCTGGTCCACGACATGCCTTAAGCTGGTATTCAATAGTATTCTGTGCGCAACACTGGTCAACAATAATCAATGGCTTATCTTTTATACGTAAACCGTTGGTTATTGTGAACCAGCGTTGCGCGCAGCATACCATTGATACAAGCGACGGCGGCCATTTTTGTTGTCAGAAGGCGACGATTCCGAATAACGATGGGAATTTATCATTTTTTGCACTTTTTTTGTGGAGTGGATTTTCTGGACCCACCCCGAGCTCACTGTGAAAACAATAAACACATAAAGCCTAATTTTGGCGAGCTCTGTTTTCAAAAGAGAAGTCCAGTTGCATAAACGTGAAGGGGAAAAAGTTTCGAATAGGATTTTGTACATGATGACCTATGAGGGCCGGGGAGACGATAGCGGAACGAACCGAATAGTTCTAGGAGTACTCAGGACCAGTGTATCAGCCAGCATGAATGGTTCGAAGCCTGCTGTTTGCATCCTGCAGTTCTGCAGACTGCACATTTACAGTACCAAGCTCAATATGGAAGAAGGGGCATACAGGGAACACAGTTGACAAGTAAGTAGTGTTTTAAGACAAAAGTGATTGTATGTTTAAAACTCTTAACTGTTTAATAATATTACCAGTGTTGTACATTGAAAAAGTTCAACAAAAGACATTGTGTTTTGTCTCCATATACACCATGCTGTAAATAAACATGTACACTGTACAACTTTAAATAGAACATAGAATCAGATCATAAAAAAATCATAATAAAATTACATAACTCTACAGAAAGTTACAACTGACTCCTTCCATTTTTATAGTATTGTTTGTATGGTCAACAAGATTACATGTATTAACCCTTTCAATACCATTGTCGAGTTTACTCGACCGTGCGCCGTGTGTGCTTCCGTACCAATGTCGAGTTTACTCGACAAAAAAAGTCGCGGCCTTTGAGACCCTGTATTTATTTTGTTTGGCGCCCTCTGTTGTTGACCTTTACATAGACGGGTAGCTTGTTTATTGAGCTTTCCAATAGTGTGTATTGTATAGGGGGTCGCCATTGCGATTTTCCGAGAAAAACTACGTTGTGTGCTGCAGTACTTCCAGATTTCACGCTTCCGTTTTCCTGACAAAAAATCACCATCATGGCTGTTCGTGACTCGTAGGTTTCGGTTGAAATATTTGTCGTTAGTGACTATGAATTGGACTTGAAAATATGTGAAGAAGAACCTAGTGAAGATTCGGATAAAACTTGTGATGTTTCGTCGCAAGGTACGTTCAATGATGGCAGTGATCCTGACGATATACCGGTAGCTGGACTGAGCACTGCAACCCTTCAACGCCGTGGGCATGGGCATGGGCTCGGCGGGCCTCGACCCATTCTTGCCGATCGAGGTGGCAAAGGACATGAAGATAATATATAAAAATTTGACATCATATGAAAGATCATTTCATTAGCTACAAATTGTATGCACAAAGTTTTTCCACAAAAATATGTCTTCACACAGAAAATCAAGATTGAAAAAAGTGAACACTGCACTTTGCTTTTTGTGTGAAAAAATGCGGTACACAGCAGTGTGACCCCTGTAAACAATGCGGTATTGAAAGGGTTAAGATAGAAATATTAAGATAGATTGATTGATTCCGCAAAATAAATGGCTACACTGTATTGCAGTATGAACTAGTATAGTAAATTCACAAGTTTACTTACTTGGTACTTATATTTTTCTGTTTATTAAATTCTTATTAATCTCCAGGAAATATCGACATGTGGCTTACCGTCAAGTTCCACTCCCATGTTGTGCGGTGAATCAAATCCATACCCGACCCGAACCCAGATGGAAAATACAAAGGCTTCAGCTATCCCGATTTGGATTACTTCTTTCAAAAATATTTTTGCTGTTTAATTTTACTTTAGACATGAACATGCAACTTTGATAAAAGTAAATAAAAACTGTTGAGGTAATATATTTGCATATAAACAGTGTTTTCTGATTTGTATGGCACTTATAAGACATGCATCCCTGTATTGATGACCAAACTTGTCAGAGTTCACTCCACAGTACAAAAGCTGCCAATTACTTTAATATAGGGATATAACATTACATTGACAATAAAATGACAAAGTAATAGTGTGTAAAGAAAATATGAGAAATTTTTGGTATGGAATTTAGACAAACAGCATGGTATTTCCAGAGGTTGCAATTAAACAGAATTTTGTGGTAGCCCAAAAAACAAGTCATTTCAACCTTTTACTAGTAAGTCCTCGATTAAAAGTACATGTGTCCTGCACAAAAACAGTCTTATTTACATATTGAAACGTTGGTTGTGCTGGTAAAACCACAAGCCTATGTATAGAAGTAACAGTGTAAGTTTTTTACCCCCTCTTTTTTATTTTGGTAATGAAAATGCCCACTTGGAAGAATTTTACAGCTCTTAATTTTCATGTACTATCTTTTAATTTTGGAAAAATATTGTGTTATGTTGACACTCTCATGGTAATTTTTTGCAATGTTTCTATTTCAGAAACCCAATTTAGCTCTGCACATGTAGATTTATACAGTACTTTCCTAACAACGTCAAACTTCTTATGCTAATACTGTTTACAAGTAAATTGATCTTTTTGCTTTATAGAGCAAACAGTACAATGGAACTTCTGAATAGTCAATTCTGCTAGTTAAGTTGTAAAAAAAATTGCATTTTGGTTTACTTAGTAAGTGTAATTTTGTATTTGCACATAAATTACAACTTTGGCAAAATTATTCCACTATTCTATTGCAATATCAAATTAATTGAAAGAGTTGGAGTAAATAAACATTTATTTTGGTCCACAAAATATATCTGGTAAACAATTTACATACTCCTCTAGCTTGTCATTTTTAGCCTCCTGTAAAACAATATCAACTTTCTAGATTCTATATTTAGTTGAAACTCTATTTTTTTCATTATTCTAAATTCCGATTCAGACTACGATAATAACCTTGGTATCTGAGCTGTAGGTCGATGAATCATGGGTTACAGCACTTCTAAACATTTCAGATGATGACGACGTCAATTCCTAAGAACAAACAAATACATGTACACATGTACATGTTTTTATTTGACATATGAACAAAATAATTTTTGGCAAATAATATACATTATAAATGTGACATATAAAGGGCACTTGATTTGAACTGACCTATCACAAAATGATTTCACATGAGCTGAACACAGGAATAATCTCCTAAGTAAATACGTCTTGTGTGTGAATTGTACACTTTCAAGAAATTACGACATGACATTCAGTATCTATGTAATGCTTTTCAATCAAATTTAATTAGTAAAAATGTTGTTTTAGAAGAATAGATGGTTAGGAATATTAAATAATTAACATCTACCTCATCAGATGAATCAATCAGATCACTTGATTTTGTGGACAGTGTAGCAGACGCTGAAGACGTTGATGGTTTAGCTGATGACAGTACAGCTGTTCCTCTAGGTTCAAACATTTCCTTCAGCATCTAGCAAAAGTAAAATAGTACAATCCATTGAACACAATTTTTTTATTCACCACACAAATCCATAACTGATTTTTTTATATGTGTTTTTATGGTTGTTTTTTGTTTTTGTTTTGGAAAGACACTCACTAATATATTTCACTCATTATATGACCAAGAAAGATCTTCCATTATACATGTACATGTAGTTCCATTCATACTGCCTGAGGCTACTGGCTAGTCACTACCCTTGGCAACATGACTATAGTCATGGAAACAGGTCAACTCGTACGCACGCAAACTCGTACGCACGCAAACCCGTACGCCAATTGGTCAACTCGTGCGCCAACCAACTCGTACACACACAAACTCGTACACCCACAAACTCGTACACACGCAAACTCGTACACACGCAAAGTCGTACACAAACAAACTCGTACGCAGGTGTATTTATTACGGGACACTTGTACATTGGAAACAACGAAAGCACTAATATCGTGCTACTTAACTAGGCGGGAATTATTAATTCGAAAGCGGGAATTATTAATTCGAAATTAATGATTGATACTTGATTGATAAAATGGTGGCGCTGTCCAATTCAGTGACACTCCAAGACAAGTAGTTGACTTGTAAAACATAAAACCGTAAAATTATGATTACAAGTCCAAGGCAGGATCTTCAAGCTATAGGACGCCTACCAAGCCGGGACTCTGAAAACCTCTAGCCTGTTGTCAGCGTGCAGCTACCTCCATGGTCCTGCGATGTGAGCAACTTCAAGCCCCAAACCAAACGGTCCTTTCAGGACCCATGAAAACCACCGGCCCTTTTCAGGGCCACACATTTACAAAAGAGATTACAAAAGCTGAACGAGTCTAGAGTATGCAATTACCTGTTTCAACAATATTTGTGAAAATTTCCAGCCAAAACTTTCACTATAGTTGAACAAAAAAACTGTTTTATTTTCCAAAAGTTATTTACTATCAATTTCAGAAATAATCAATTTCAGAAACAATCATTTCGGAAAGGAACAAAACTCCCAAAGAATCTGTTTTATTTACTAAATTTATTTACTAACAAAATTTAACTGACGGAAATGAACAAAACTCCCCCAAAATCAGTCTGTTTTATTTTCCAAAAATTGTTTACTATCAAAATTTGAGAAAAATACCAAAACCATCTGTTTTATTTTCCGAAAATTATTTACTATCAAAATTTCAGAAAAATATCAAATTGAAATAAACCCTACCTTTCGGATTTTAGCGGGAATGCCATCCGTCAAATCAAAGTTTAATTACTTGAGGGAAAACAAAAACAAAACTAAAACGCAATTCATTATTATTAGACTTATTAAACCTTTTGCCGAAGTCAACACGTAGTGAATTATTACAATATTATAAGTTATAATAATAACTTTGCATCAAAGCGGCGAAACCTTTTCCCTGAGTCAACACGTAGTGAATTATGCTTGCGTACGAGTTGGTGGGTGTACGAGTTAGTTTGCGTACGAGCTGGTGTGCGTACGACTTGGTGTGTGTACGAGTTTGTGCGTGTACGAGTTTGTGTGTGTACGAGTTGGTGCGTACGAGTTTGCGTGCGTACGAGTTGACCAGCATTCATAGTCATAGAGTAAGTTAGTTACAACATTGACATGATTGAAGGAAACATTCCCCATGTATTGTATTTGTAACGATGACAGGATTATTTAATTAAGGAAGGGATGTAATATTAAGCTACCCACTTCTATTTTACAGAGAGATATACAATGTATACAATGATGTAGTTATTGTTTATTGACCTGATGAACACTATTTGACACCACCGATGAAAACGTAATACTAATATCACGTACACATTGCCAGTTGGTTTTGCCCAGTATCCGGACACGTCTTTCTTCCCGATCTTAATCTCATCTGATCGATCGTTTCATCAATTTTATACATAATACAGCATGCAATAAATGCAAGACCACCATGAAATATATCACATAAATAGGGCAAAAACATATAAAGATTATCATGCACACGTCGAAGCCGCACTTCCTTGAAAACATGGGGAAACTTTGGCTGGGGGCCGGTCCGATCATGCCTGCACTGCATGCCGCGGCCAGTCCCCACTTTCGTGAGGTACTTTACTGTTTCACCAACCACACACTCACCCTTGTTCGCTCCAGTTTTTTCCCCTCCGTTCTGCCCTTTCACTCTGTGGCTTTGCATCTTGTTCCCCTGCCCACGATGTAGAAATATTAGGGGCCTTCAGTGTTGTTGGAACTGCACCAGTTTTCAGGGTAGTTTTAGGCGTGAATCCAAACTGTTGCTTGAGTTCGGTCGATGTATCCAAGCACAGAAGCAGTCGTCGGTGAAGTGCGTGCGATGCACATATCAACAAACACTTCGAAACGTTGAAGTTCGATCGCGTTGTGTTTACAAAACGTATCGATTGTCTCATAATAACAGAATCTGCTGGAAATTGTAGGAAGCTGAAATGAGGATTTTTAGTGCTGCTTCTTGTGCAGCCTCCAACAGCACACGTTTTTGGCATTTTAAGTCGTATCCAGACCATTTAGCAACGACATGTATCAGGACGTGTGATTCTCGACGGACCTTTCGCATTGCTCGCACACTGCTGCAGCCGTGATTGCGCAACGCCATCAACAACCTATAGTCCACCCTGTGACGTCACGATCTTTCTAACCAATCAAACGCCCTCGACGGCGAAATGCTTTCAAGTTTTGCCAAATCCCCAATAATGACCTTTTTTTGATGCGATATTACAGACAAACTGTGAACCCAAATAACTTAAATTACTCATTAAATAGTAGTCTGATATAATGTCTGCAAGGTTTACAATCGTTTCTGCTTTCCCCAAAATCGCTCTAGTAACACTTTAACAATGAGCTCTCTAAAGCGTGACGACAAACACCGGTGGTAAGTGCAATCTCAAGTAAGTCCATTAGTGCTAGTGATGACTCGGTAGAACCAAAATTAAACTTCAATTACATTCTATTTCATTTCGTTTAATTAGGAAAGTAATCTCCAACGCCTTGCCGTGATTGCGCAATCATGGCGCAATCAGGAAGCTAGCCATGGTGTCCGGTTTGTTACTTAACCGTTAATTATTGTGGGAACACATCGTTCTTTGATGGTTTAAATGGGCTGAAATTGCTCTCAGTACAAACAATTGTGTTTTTAAAACGATTTATGAAATAATTCTTTGTAAAAACATGTGTGTTTTTAAAATGATTTGTATACTATGGGTAACTAAAATTGAACTTATTTATGAAAACTTATGGATTTTGACCAACTAAAAACAAGAGCCCTGGGTTTTGTACACAGATACAAAACGCACTGTAAATGACGTCATGCTGACGTCGTCCGGCATTTTAGGTCAAAAACAGTTAAACAGTATCCCATAAGTATATAATCGAAACAAGTTTGACGATCGGCGGTATACTTTTTGAGATATGGTCCCAACAAGGTTGGCTAATTAAATATTCACTTCGCTAAAAATGGCTAATTAACTAGGAATTTTAATCATTATTAAATAACATTTTAGGTTTAAGCACTAAGCTTTACTTTGATATATGATCTAACTCTTTCAGTATATTAATTCAATTTTTTAAGAATTAAACAAAAACGTGTACAAATGCTATGGGGATTCAGGCAGAAAAAAAGAATAAGAATAATAACTAGGCATTAGGTGTTTGTCAACAAACACAAAGCTGTTCCGAGTTGTTTTGATTTGATTAGCGCTCCAGGGCTCGATTTCACAAAGAGTTAAGATTGATCTTAACACCAAATCACTCCTAATTGCTAAGCAAAGTGTGATGTCACAATACAAATCACTATGGTGATACTGACAACTCATCTTAAGATGAATTTTAGCGCTTTGTGAAATCGACCCCAGAAATTTAATTTAGGTCTGACTAAGAGGTAGAAAACCGTTCACCTTTGGAATGCACTTATTTTGGCTTGAAATGTGCCTAAACCTAAACCTACATGTAACCTTCATTCTGATACTGAGTCTAAAACTGAGCAGGTCTCACAAAACGAAGTACGAGAAGCGAACAACCCCTTATATCAAGGAACAGGTCTCACAAACTAGTACGAAGAGTGGAATAACCCAGTATATAAAAAAAACAGGTCTCATAAGTTAGTACGCATTGAGTACGCAAAGTGAAATGCTTGTCATATCAAGGAACAGCTCTCATATCAAAGAACAGGTCTCACAAGTTAGTACGTAAAGCAAACAACTTTTCATATCAAGGATTAGGACTCTCAAACTAGTACGTAAAGTGAAACAACCCTGCACTATCAAGGAACAGGTCTCATATGTTAGTACTTATAGTGTACGTAAAGTGGACTACTGCTCATGCACTGCGCCTCATTTTGAATAAACTACGCCATCAAACTGGAAAACAGTAAAAACGGTTTGCCCGACGAAAAGTCAATGGCATCTCTCGGCTTAATTTAGGCCGTGTGTTAAAGGGGCACACCGGCTTCGTTGGGCTATTTGGGCTACAAAATAGGCTAACATATGCCTTCAAAGGTCTTCCAGGAATGGAGAAGAACGGTTCCTAAAAGAAACCATCAAATTTTGCCGTTTTTGAGCATTTTTCAAAAAACGAAGGTCACGTGATTTATCCGAACCAAAAAAGTGGTTCGGATAAATCACGTGATTTTCGGAGTTAGTTTTACTTCCAGCCGTATACAAGTAAATTACTGAACCAAATTTAAATCTGTTTTTTTTTAATTATTCATGAGTATTTGAAAAAAAAGACTATGTATTCAGATTATTGATACAATTTGTAAATAATGATGAAAAATCGAACGTAAGATTCGCATTCAGACAGTCCGTGCAACCGAAGCGTGTTTTACGGCGCACCAGCGTTGGAGCTAGCGGAACGTAAACCTTGGGGCATATCCCGTACAGCCGGTGCCGTGTCTCGTGGGGCCAGAGAGACAAGCCCCGGGGCATGAACTCCCCAGCTTGCCGGTCTAGCCGTGAGCGTGGGAGCTTGTCGGAGGGGTATGGAGCCAGACCAACAATTACGGTTTTTGTTGGAAGCTTTTAGTCTGATACCCCTAGCTATTATCCCCTAACTATTGCAACGTGTTGCCTGCGCTACACACGCGGGACGACGACCAGGCCCGCGAGAGCACATTTTTTCCAAGGGGTGCTGGATTTTCCAGAGAATCGGCGAGCGCGGAGTGCGAAGCCATTACGGCGTGGGGTCCGGGGCCCGCTTAAGGGCCCCGGAAGTTTTGGGGTCCTAGATGCTCTGTCGTGCATTCTGAGCCATTATTTGGCACTTAAATGTACCTTTTGGAGGTGAGATATTATCGGCAATTTAAAAAAATAATAACCCCACAATGCATTTTATTTAATACAAACACAAAGGAAATACAGCACTGTAGGCCCCCTATATTCTACATAAGTTGTTCTTTTTTAAAACAGCATCGACAGCTATGTTCTGACAAACATTAGTAGATTCATTTCTTTCACCCTGCTTTCTTAAAGACCCTACAAAAATAATAATAAATAAATAAATAACATAAACAAACGGACAAGACACAGGTAATTCGTTCAAATCGTTCAGCAGTTATTAAGAACAGATTTAAATAAGTGAAAATAAAATACAGCGAAAAACTATTTAAAAATGTGTTTCAATTTAATTCTTTTTTTATTCATGTTAGTATACATGTATACAGCAGTATTTTCGTTTCTTACAAATTTGATTCACCATATCCCTGTCACCACATATCCCAACTGGGATATCCTTTTACTTCCAGTTTGCAGTCACAATGAGTAAATAAAAAGTCCCCCTCCAAATATATTTCCTCTATTGCAACAGATGTCCTCTTTCCAGATCCCCCTTTCATTGCGTACAGAAAAGATCAAAACATAAGGGAAAAGTTGATCAGAGGAAAACTAAACCGGGGTCAAACCCCCAAACAGTTTGCCCCACCCCCTGATGATTCGGGTTTTGTAGACCCGGACGAAACACTAAACATCCTAATCTCCTTACTGGAAGAACAGGTCACATATACTGAAAACTCAACTCAGGATTAAATATCCGCATTCGGATTAACTACATTTACCTGAACCCAAGCGAATTACAGACAAATAATGTCTCTAACGATACATGAGACCCACGACCCTAGCCATAAAACTCGTAAAAAATTTAATTACAGTTTTTTGTGTATATCTCAAGTCAACAGTGTTGGAGCGTCACTGATTGGGACAGCGCCATCATTTACCTATCCTTATTTATCTATCATTAAACATTGATTTGTTATAAGGTGTTACACATGTTTCAGGGATTTTAGGGGTGAGTTAAAATTAGTTATTATGTTACAACGAACATTACCGTTCGAAATGTAGGGGTGCTATAGCATATTCCAGCACCCCCGTCATTTTTGGTAGGGGTGCTGCAGCACCCACAGCACCCCCCGCTCTCGCGGGCCTGATGACGACGACGGGGAATATTTATCCCATACAGCTGGTCTACTTCTATGATAGCTGCACAATGTCCACCCCCACCCCCAAATTGCTGCTTTTGCTGGCTTTCCCTTTGGGTTTATCGTGGTTTTTCTTTTACTTTTTACTTTTCGTTGGACCACCTTCTGGGTGTTTTTCCTTGCGATGTTTTTGTACCGATCCTTGGATGTCGAAGAAACGTTCTCCATTATTGCATTATAGTAAATATAGTACGTCGTCGTACACAGAATACAGGTTGGGGTTAGTTTTCGCGGTCGTAACCAATAACTGTTTCAATGGCAAGTTCAACCGAAACAGTTATTGGTTACGACCGCGAGCGGACTTCGACTAGGACTGACCATAGAGCAAGGAACCTTGCTCTATGGACTGACGTCCGCTCATGTCACTGATCTCTATTATACTGACAGTATAATAGATATCAGTGGCATGGTTCATGTCTGTTTTTTTATTTACACGTGAATTTGTGCTTGGTGGATATGAAGTCTGTATCCTCATGCCTCGCCATTGTTATAATTGATACATAAACAGAGCACCAGTATACTTACAACATCGCGCATCATTGCCACGTAAATTTGACAGTTGCAACGGCTGGAAAGGCGTATAAGCTGACCTTTGACCGCGTTTTGTTTTTTTCACATTTTCGTTATTTACGTGATATTTTGATGATTTTTGTTTTACAACAACCATTTAAAAATTGTTGTCTGTCATTCCACATCACAATATTAGGTAAACAGTAAGCCGGTGTGTCCCTTTAAATCTACACAAAAAGATGACTTTTTTCAATTTTCATGGTTTTCGTTCAAAGGCATTGCATTGGGACAACTTTGTTCCCATACTCGTAACTTAATGTAAACAAGTACCATGTTGCGTGACAGATTGCGCTCATGGTTTCACCATTGGTATTGTCATTAAAATCAGTTTCATTATGCTGTCTGATACCTTTCAAAAGATAAATGTTGTTTTGATCAGGTTTATTGTGCCCTGATTTGTGGTTTTCTGAATGTGCGGGGGTGGTTGTGGCGACAACCCAAGGTTATTCTTTAGAACTGAAAACGTGAGTTATTTTCTCATGGTTGACCCTAAGTACTATTCTCGTCTAGCTATATGTAATATGGTAAAAACGTGAGGCCATTAACATTTTATTGCATTTACATGTATAATATACATGTAGTTTTGATTGGGAAGCAGTTTGAAACAGAATTTAAAAAAAAATCTTTCGAAATGAAGTCAGAGTGAATTAGTTTGCTTGTTACATAAAAACCCCTTGAAAATGATTGGGGGTATCACTACCAATGCGCCAATTAGTTGAAATTAATCTCATTCGACTCTCGCAACTTAGACAGTTGGCAGCTCAACGTGCAAAAAATGTCAGCAGGTTTACATGTGCATGTGCATGCACTATTGTGTACATACACATGTCGGTAGCCGATGCGTGTGTAAATGGCAAGCCACCAAAGACTGTCTGGACGAGTCTGTTTGAACTGAGGGCGGTAATAATATATTCAAATGCTGTAAATAAACTAATCGTTTACACTACAGAACATTCGTAGATGATGTTTTGCGTTGCTACCTGCTTTAGTATTAATAACTTAATAAACAACATATCTTTAGCGTAAATAACATTTGTCATTTTCCTGTTTTAGATGCGTATGTTGCCTCAGAATTAACATTACCTTCGGCAAATGTTCATCCGTCGACGTACACAAAATATTGTGACAGTGGCAATAGGCAAAAACCATCTTCTCAAAAAACTGTCTAAATAAATAACTTAAATTTCTAGAGGAACGGAAGATACATCATTGAAAATAATGTTCAGTGAAAAAATCACAGGATGAACGATAAATGTAATGTCTGCGTAGAATTAGGGTCATGTCTACTGTCTCAGACTCATGGACAGGTTCAGGAACTGGATCATGTAATCCTATGGTAAAATGTAACAACGCCTGCTTTCCGCTGATAACATCTTAGTGCATGACACGACAGGGCTTTAGTAGCATATAATAATTTTGAGTCGATGATTTAAATTCTGGTCTATGCTACTGTACTAAAACCATAATTGTAACATTTGTTGTGTCTTTTTAATACTGAATATGTTCTTGTTGGGCTAAAATAGTAAATAATGGATATGACTTTATTGCTGATTTTGGCTCTTCACCCCCATGAAAAATGTAAATTCCCCCTCACCTTGTCCATTTAGCTCTTAATCCCGCCCTATTGCAACCCCCACCAAGTGTTTTGTTTGCTACACGGTGATTTACCGAAAACTAATGCAATCGCACAATAACTCTAAAACGTGTGGTTTTCAGGCGAATGGGTCCCCAACGGAAGCAAGTCTGCTACACCCGCACGTCGTCCCATGGCGGTCTGACTTTTTTTTACATTCAGGCTGTCGCATTCACAACACGTTCTTTGAAACACAACGCTGAGAGCTAGCCAATTCTTCTCGAATAATGTGAATGAACAAAGACTCATGTAAGTCGGCGTACGTAAGGACCTGTATGTACAATATAAAAAAGGCGCAACAACACTGGTCGTAAATAGGACTAGAACTTGATTTTGAATAAATTGTTGCATTTGCTGTAAGCTACAAAACAACACAAACACTACGATTTTACGACATGTGGTCAGGAGATATTAATTTCAAAAGGAATAAGCTTTGAATTGCCGTAATTTGACATCTGATGACGTCACAGTAAATAATTTTTCATGCTAATAAATTCTACAAGGAACACGATGTTATACAAAAATTCCCGTATTCTAGCAAAAACTCTAAACGTTCGTAAGAATTACATGTGTTGCTCATTGTACAAATAGAATGGGCTGAGCACAAAGCAATTGGTCCTCTACCGGTTTGGAATCGAATATCAAGGTAATCTTCAACGCCTTGCCGTGATTGCGCAATCATGGCGCAATCAGGAAGCTAGCCATGGTGTCCGATTTGTAACTTAATCGTTAATTATTGTGGGAACACATCGTTCTTTGATGGTTTAAATGGGCTGAAATTGCTCTCAGTACAAACAAATGTGTTTATAAAACGATTTATGTATTATGGGTTGCTATAATTGAACTTATTTAGAAAACTTATGGTTTTTTTGACCATCTAAATACTTCTACTTTTTAGAGCCCTGGGTTTTGTACACAGATACAAAACGCGCTATATAGACGTCATGGTGACGTCGTCTGGCATTTTAAGCCAAAAAACAGTTAAACAGTATCCCACAAGTATATAATCGAAAAAAGTTTGATGATCGGCGGTATACTTTTTGAGATATGGTGCCAACGAGGTTTGCTAATTAAATATTCGCCTTGCTAAAAATTGCTAATTAACTAAGACTTTTAATTATTATTAAGCTTATTGTTAAGTTTAAGCACTAAGCTTCAACTTGATATAGGATTTAACTCTAATTTTATTTTTTTTATTTTTAAGGAGTAAACAAAAACGTGTACAAATGCTATGTGATTTTAGGCAAAAACAAAGAATAACTAGACATTAGGTGTTTGTGAACAAACACAAAGCTGTTCCGTTTAGTTGACCTAGCAGGGTTTTTTTTATCCAAAGATATAAACTAATTCTGTATTTTTTGTATATGGTGTAATCTTGTTCGAAATGAATTCTTGTTATCAATAGTCATCACCACAGTGTATATAGCTTAACAAAATCGGGTCTTAGCTTAGACCGTAAGTAAAGGTCAAAGCAAGGTCGTCGTTTTTAATAAAATGTCTCAAGAGTTGCCAGCTACAACACAACACAAACATTACCACTTTATGACATGTGGTTAAGGAGATATGATTTTTAAAGTTTTGAGTTTCCTGATTGGACCGGAAGTAAAGGTCGAATTGGTCATGATTATACATAAAATGTTGCAATTGTTGTAAACCACAATACAACACAAACAGTATACATGTACCAATTTATGACATGTTCAGGAGATATAATTTGTTAAAGTTTTGAGCTTCCTGTTTGGACCGGAAGTAAAGATCAAAGTGAGGTCATTACTGTACATGAAATGTCGCAAGTGTTGTAAGCTGCAATACAACACAAACGTTACGCCTTATGACCTAAGGTTCAGGAGATATGATTTTTTTAAAATTTGAGCTTCCTGTTTTGACCAGAAGTAAAAGTCAAAGTGAGGTTATTTTTATGAATAATTTTTTGCATTTGTTGTAGGCTACAAAACAGTACAAACTACTACTTTACGCCATGTGGTTCAGAAGATATGATTTTTTAAAGAAACAAGCTTTGAATTACCGTAATTCGACACCTGATGACGTCACAGTAAAAAAATGTGTTTTTCAAACTTATAAATTTGATAAAGAACACGATGGTAAAAACAATTCCATTTAATGCATTCTCACGGAAACCCTAAGCGTACGTAAGAATGATATGTGTTGCTCATGTACAAATCGAAGAGGCTATGCAAAGAGCAATGGGCCGAATTCATAAAAACTAGCAAATGCTCATGAGCACAGGCACCGAGCAAAAGCAAAAGTTCATCAAGCAGAAGCTGAAGCAAAAGCAATTGCTTACAAATGAATAACCTTTTGCTTGCTTGTAGGTTCTTAATAAAGCGCTATTCATGTGCGATGAGGCATGCGTTAATGTGAAGCTTTTTAATGAAAGCAGGTTTGCTTTTCCCACACAATTTCCAAAATGGCTGCACAGAGTGATGATCAAACTGTTGTCAAATGTGATCAACAAGTGAGTGCAGTTTTGGTCAAATTCATCCAAAAACATTGTGCTATTAGACAAATCTCAACTACCGAGTAGCAAGGAAAAGAAATGGAAGGCACTTCAGGATGCCAAAGCAACAATTGCTACAAACACTGGGAAAAACATGGATGACAAATTAACAAATATTGAAGAAGGTTGCCAACATGTTTGCGCCAGCCATTCCACATTTTGTTTGTCGAAACGAAACAATTTTTTCGCACATGAATAGCACTTCATTAAGAACCTACAAGCAATTGCTGGACTAGCTTGAGAAAAGCAATTGGTCAAAGCAAAAGGTTATTTATACATTTGTAAGCAATTGCTTTTGCTTCAGCTTCTGCTTGATGAACTTTTGCTTTTGCTCGGTGCCTGTGCTCATAAGCAATTGTAGTTTTTACATGTACCAATTTATGACGTGTACATCAAACTTTAGAGCAAGTTATAATTAGAGTCTAGGTTTCAATACTCACGAGACTTGTACAGTTTATTTTCCGGTCAGAAATATCGCTGCTTGTTAACACTTTTATGACGATCAAAGTTTCAGCAGAGGTGCAAACTCTTCGTGAAGTAAACAGTCAATTAGTATGTAGAATTGTATATAGGACGCCAAGTGGAAACCCTGGGTAAAGGAAGTAAAATATTTTAAGATCAACTTGAACCAGTTTTGTAGTCGAGTCACCTGTGTCGAGTCCGAGTCCGAGTCACGAGTCATTAGGTCCGAGTCCGAGTCCGAGTCCCGAGTCACTTGGTCCGAGTCCGAGTCCGAGTCACAAGTCACTTGGTCCGAGTCCGAGTCCGAGTCACGAGTCACTTGATTAAATATTGATTGCAAACCAAACGTTGTAAAATAAGCATTGGAAATGACAAAATAAAACACATTTAATTTAAACAAAGTTCTGTTCCTGCAGTTACAATTTTATTTGAGGTTTAACTCCTTGCCCCTTATCCAGAATATCTTTTAAGGATTTAAAATGATTTTTTTTCTCTTCAAAATAACCAATTATGTACTGATTTATTTATTTCAGAAAGGTTAATAGCCAACAAATTTAAAGAAACTTTCTCTAAACCATAAACCTTGTTGGCTACCTACCTTTCTGAAATAAATAAATCAGTATATAATTGGTTATTTTGAAGAGAAAAAAATCATTTTAAATCCTTAAATTCTTAAAAACTTAATCCTTAAAGACACTGGACACCTTTGGTAATTGTCAAAGAAACGATACGGGGCGGAACGGCGGATGCCGTGATTAAAAAAGTTTCCTGACCAAGTTTCGCGTGTGCGTGTTGACCATGTGTGGAAACTGGTGCAAATAACACACAGCCATCACAGTGCAATAATGCAAGCAGTGTTTTACAGGTACCAGACTTACCATTTCCCTGGTAATATGCACAATTGCTTCACGCAAGCAGTGGCTATGGTGTTAACGTTGACAGATAACCAGCATTAATATTGGTGTCGTGCATCTCAGTGTTATTGTGCGTATTGAGCATACGAATCGAACATACACGCGCTGTATGTACAGTGCCATCTACTACACAATACTACTACAATAATCACGAACACTATTACTCGCAACACCATACTACAGTGTACTTCTTGTGCTAAGACGTTAATATTCCTCCATCCATGTGCACTCCGGGAATGACAATCGGATCATCGGAATCGTTTTTAATATTGAAAAAAGGTATTGTTTGTGAAAATACGTGACTCGCAAGTCACGAGTCCTCGGGGACAAGTCCGAGTCACGATAGTCGAGTCCGAGTCCGAGTCTGAGTCTTTTGCAGACGTGACTCGAGTCAAGTCCGAGTCACCGAAATTGGGACTCGAGACGGACTCGAGTCCGAGTCCTGGACTCGAGTCATACAACACTGACTTGAACGCCCTCGTACAATTGGAAAAAATACGTCATACTGCGAACTGGCGACGATTGTTTATATTCGTCTATATGCGTTTACTGTTGGTTTCTTTGGGTCGTTCCTATTTCTTCAAGGTTTTTTTTGTTTTCAATAACGTGTGTAAGCTTGTACCATGCCGAGCAAATGTGCTGTCGGTGGATTCAAGAAACAGCAAAAGAAGTCCAGAGGTTTTTTTTCCGAGGAATACAGCGATGTTTGATAACAGCTCTCGAAAAGATTTAAGTTGTCACAATGGTCATTGAATGGTTTATAATGAGGAAGGGCTCGCCAAAATTTTTATAAAAGATGAAAATACTGTTAAGTTGTTCATAGATCAAGGGTTGTTACTACGGAGCACCGAAAGGGACATAGTGGGAAAAATACAAAAAACAGAAATAATTCAACTTCACTTGAATACATTTATTTTGAGCTCTCGAAATAGTTTGTTCTCTTCAAGTCATTTTGGGCAAAATAAATTTGTGCTTTTAAAATAATTGTGCTCGAAATAATTTCAAATGCTTCAAATCCTTTATTTTGTGCGCTTGGAACAACTTGTTACCAGAGCTCTAAATCAATTATTGCAAAAGCTCAAAATAAATTAATGCATAATCATTTCCTGCTCTCAAAATTATTTCGCTCGAAATCATTTCCACAGCTCGAAATAATTTATTGCAAAAGCTCATACAAAATTATTGCGAAATTGATTTGTGCTCTCAAATTTTTTCTCTCAAAATCATTTGGAATACTCAGCATAATTTATTTTGTGTGCTCGGAATCAATATTTCAAGAGCTCGAAAATAAGTATTGCAAAAGCTCTAGAAAAACTATTGTGAATTAGATTCGTGCTGTCGAAATAATTTCTCTCAAAATAATTTTGAACGCTCCAAATCATTTATTTTGTGCGCTCTGAATAAGTTATTGCCAGAGCTCGAAATAAATTATTGCAAAATCGATCTGTGCTGTCGAAATAATTTTTCTCGAAATCATTTTGAACGCTATAAGCAATTTATTTTGTGCATTCGGAATAAATTATTGCCAGAGCTTGAAATAAACCGTTCGTGCTCTAAAATTTGTTTCTTTTGAAATTGTTGATAACGCTCCCAATAAATTGGTTTTGAGTAAACAAAATTATTTCGTGAGCACTCAAAGAACTCAATTTACCTATCTGTAGGTTTGTTGTCATCACATTATGTCCCTTTAGGGGCTCGTTATAGCCTATTGGCATTTGACTATTGTATGGTTTCCTAGCTAGTTGAAGCATTGTTTACTGTTCACAAAAACGTATCAGGATCTACTCATATAAAGGTATACCAACCGTGATCCGTAAAACTACTATATTAATTAAACTTAGATTGATTGATCACTTTGATAATGTTGGGGGCAATATTTGAAGAAAAAAAACATTCTTAAAATTTGCTCTAGCCAGTTTTGAAATTTGCGCACGCGCAGCTTTTGAACTAAAGTCTGCCCACAAAAATAAAACTTGGGCGGCTGAGGCACGAAATTGACACGAACTACACGGTTTGCATTTGCTTGTTCTGCCAGTTGTTCGAACCGTGTGGCTCAGCTCTGCGAACGTTGGCATATGCCCCTCCGACCTTTGTCCTGTCCCTTTTCTCGAGAACTCCAGTGGTCACTTGAGCTGATATCACTCCCATCAGAAATGCTTGTCGGAAAACCTCTTCTTCATTAACACTGTAATATTCCCCTAAATCGCTGCTTTACGACTTTTTTTATCTGCTTTCTTTTTGTTTCAGAGTTGCCTTTTTGCTTGTAGGCCTAATAATACACGTTTGTGTGTGTTCAAAAAATTGAGTCAGCGGTATGACGTCACAGTGTTGTTTTGATTCCTAGGCGCTTAAAGGGCTTTTCGTGAAACTCTGCGTTTTTGCCCTGCGTAATACTGATCAAAATGTTGTATTGTTGTTGTTTGCTTGTTTTTTACATTACGACACAATTTTTATTGAGTTCCACTCATTTGTTAATTACCATTACGCACTCGTTTACCTTTCTACAAAAAACAACAAAACAATGTAAATTTCGTTCAGGTTCATCTTTAATAAAATGATAGAAAAGTGAATGCAAATGCGAGGGTGCCCTTAACAAGTGGCAAGGAACAATTTAAATAATAAAACTGTGCAGTTATAATTTTTGTTAGCAGTTCAGATAACCAACTTATTGGCGTTGAGGCTGTTCGTGTTTATTTATTTATTTATTTATTTATTTGTGGGGTTTTAAGCAATTGTTTACCAATGTTTGCCCACTCAGTTAAAATTGGTTTTAACTGAGTGGGCAAACATTGGGGCCAATGCATAACATACTACGCTGTTACTAAATACCGTTTCTTTGTAAATTTAAGGTTACACTTACGATTTAATGAAACTATGAACTACTTTCACCTAATGAAACAGTACAACAATTTAGGTGCACAAAAGACAACGGACTCTTTATGTACAAACGGCCGGCCATGTGGTGCAGTAGTAGACAATGTTATACTTGAGAATGCTCTCGTTACAGACCGTGTAAGTTCCACACGTATTGAAACACTGCGATACCTCTGAGTCTTTCCATTGCTTTATCGTATCAAACTTTACCGGACTTTAGGAGTCTATAAGATTAAAATATTCACGAGGGTTGTACAGTTTATTTTCAATTTAGAAATATCGCTGCATGTCAACACTTTTAAGACGATCACAGTTCCAGTCCACAAAGATGCAAACTCTTCCAGCAAGGAGGACTGAGAGTTTCCGGATGTCGTGAACACAATCAAAAGATGAAACTGACGAGAAAGCTGGCCAAACTAAAGGCAAGTTATCCTGGCTAATCATTATCTGATGATCACACACATAAATTGTCCTGAAATGTGCAAAGTTCAATAAACTCCACTGACGCCAATTAATGCATGCATGTGTAGGTTTTCTTCGACCCACCACTCTTCAAGTCCACTGCCGCCATGTTGGTAGCTTTAATCATATTATTATTTAACAAATTATACTCTCAAAAAAAGTTAGAACACTCTGTATTTAAGTTGTTTTATACGACGACGTCACAGTTCGAAATAGATGCAATCACTGTCAGAAAAAAGTTGTCTCTGCCGGACTCGAGGTGCATTGCGTTCTTCAGTTGGCAGACCTCACGTTGACTTCCCTGCCAGAGATTGAAGGAGCGGCAAAGAGGTTCGGCCCAGCAGGCTTCACCGCACTTGATGACTCCCTTAGCTGTTACACTCCGGATTTCATGGTCACGCAGACATTGTGGTGAGAAGCGGCCACTGTTACCAGCAACTAGAGTGTAGATGTAGGGTTGTTGCTTTATCTCACACACTACGAACTGTAAACCCCCTTCATTGCAACTCAGGTGTTGCCATTTGCCTTTTAAGCTTAAAGACATAATAACACACTCACCCGTAGCTTGAAAGCGTAAAGGAGCCCACATACGGTCGATGAAATCCGGCTGTTTTGACTTATCTTCACACACTAGCCTTTCTTCTTTGTATTGCAGCCGAGCCACAGAGAACAAAGGATGACATTTTCACAATTATTGTTGTCTTTATTTACTTTCTGGATGTTCACTTGAACAAAATGGTTTTCTTCTAAATAATTCGGGACAAAAAGTCTACTTTGAAGCACGCCACAGGCCTTTGAGGCGTCGCTCCAATGAAGCTTCTCGGCAAGTAAGATGTAACACGAGTCACGCCAATTTTTTCCAGCCAGGAGGACAGTTTGCATTAATGAGGCGAAGTACAGCAAAATGAAGGATGGCGGGGAAAATCAATGTTTGATAGCATAATTCTAGATTGGAAAATATTATATCCGGAAGTATATGTCGCTCATGCAGCATTTGAATTTGCTCTTACTTTGGTGACTGTGTGGAGTCAGCGGCCCATTGCCTCTTAAATTAAAGATGCAGAAAAAGTGTTACCATCGAACTCAAAGCAGCAGTACTGGAAAGACGAGCTGCGGTGGGAGCGGTACCGGGGAGTGATTCCAGCGAGGTACAATTTGAGGAGGAGACCACGAGCAAATGCCTATGTCTACTAGAGAGAGAGAGAGAGAGAGAGAGAGGGTGGGGGTAGAGAATGGGAGTGGGCGGCCGGGGGGGGGCAGTTTTAGAAACAACAATATGCCTCATTGCAACAATACGTCATTATAGTGAGGTGCACCACGATGGTCGAGGTTTCTCGTTTGGCAGCTGTGTAGAAGATGAAGGGAAGGGGGTAATTGTGCTTAATTAGTGCCATGCTGAGTTCCTTGCTTATGCAACCTTTCAACTTAACTAAGAAACAGAAAAAGAATAGCCTTAAAAATTGTTTTACTGTGAATGACAATGCTTCGCTAAAAAGCTGCATGGCTCCGTGGTTTTGCGTTGATTGTGGTATTTGGTGGCAAAACCACTCCCGGCTAATTGAGGAGGAAAGTTCTCTTGATTAGTTCACATTTATTTTTGGATATGCTTTTAATCTTGGTGGTGTAATTGCAGCGTCTCGGTAGCCTGTCTTTCTAATATAACTTGTAAAATTTAATTAGAGGCGATAATGCAGAAAGTGGGGTCAATATCATGGTTATAACTGTTATTGTTTATAAGGTAATATCTATAGTTTAAGTTTAATAAATTAAGCACAAAGTAAACAATCAATTAATATGTAGTAATACAAAGCCCCAATGGAAACCAGTTTTCTTTGTTAGGGGCAAATCCTGGGTAAAGTAGTATAATAATTAAGAAAATTTAAAAAAAAAGTGAACAATTTGCGGTGGTGCCATTGACAAATGGTAATACGTTGTGAACGGGTTAGTAAGTGGCCTATTGTTAGGTTAGATAACTGACTGCTTATTAGCTTTATGAAATTGGGCACTGGTCTATGCTTACAAATAATCATTGGGTATATGGGTGGGTTATACCATTAGTTTCAAATAGGGGTGTTCTTTGACTTTAAAAGTATATCATCGTTCGACCGTTAAGGTAGTGCTTCGATGTCAACATCGACCACATAATGGTTGAGATGAGACATTGGTCTTGTGAACAATTACAACATTTGCTGGGGAATTTTGTTTTATTCTTTGCAGTGTTGCCAGGATTTCCATTTTCCCGAAATTCACGTGGGTACATAGTGCCTCCCCCGTTTTATTAAAACTTTAAGCGATTTTTATGCACTTGCCACAAGTTTTTATTTTACCAAGTTGTTTTATGTATCTCCCAAGTAGATCTTTGTCATTAAGAGGAAAAACCAACCACCAAAATGTACAAGATCATAGTTTTGGCATTCGCGACGAGGGCATTCGCTTCGATTGCTTTTTGTACGGTCGCTCACATCGATGATAATCATCGAACGCCGAGGGCGCCATCAGTAGTCAAATTTTGAAAATGCCTGTTAGTGTTATGATTGAAAATGGCTAAAATAGGTTTAGCGAACCAAATTGGCCACCTTCAAAATTAATTAGTATGCCCGGTGGGGTATCCGTTTTAAGGAATATGCTTTCATCATGGTGCACATGAAGGGCAACCTCGTCCCCATGGTTTACTTTATTTCCAACCATGTTTGTAAATAGTAAACCCTGGGATGGAAACTCCTCACTTGGACCCTGATTGGACAACAACATTACATTAGCACATGTACATGTTTCCAATACATACAAGCTACTAAATCTGGTACCGGACCACGAGACTATGGCGAAGATGTGAATTTCGATATGCAGCCAGACTATTCTAATTTGCATACGTATCCAAAATTTTTGGATATGCAAATGTTCCAATACCAGGGTGAGAGAGCAGTCAACCTCGTACTACTCGACACACCCTGGGGAAGAGGTTGCATGAAGGGTACCTGCTTTGGCGCGAGAACAATTTTTTCAATTGTAAACTATGCATTGGATGATGAGGTCTTACTTTTATTCATGAGTTTTCAAGAATATAGAAACAAGTTTGTACTGATAAGTAAAGGGGGAAAAACATTCAAAATAATAGAAAGATGTCACTGTCTTGAAATGCATGGATTTTAACTTTTCTGTTTGTGGGACTCCGCGCTCCACCGATAAGTTGTACTTTTGAATACAAAAAAAATGGGTATTTAGCCTTAGACCTTTTCTACAAAGGTACAAAAATATGTCTGGGCCATAAGTATTTTTTGTGTCCGCTTAAAAAGTTTCAACAAACACTAGTTACATTTTACGGTGATCAAATCTATGACTCGGCTTTCAGCAGAGCACTCCTTGGAAAACATTACAGAGGCCTAGTGCCAAGTGCCTTATATAATTTTCTCACAGTTTGGAAAAATTAGTGTAACCCGCACTTTGGAGGGATGAATAAACAAACAAACAGCGAGGGCCTATTTTTCATTTTAATTGTCAAACATAATATTTGGAGTGGTCTCAGTGAAACCATGTTGGAACAAAGCACTCGTTAGTGTCCTCACTTTCAAGATGCTGTCTTCATAAGTTGCACACATTATGTTCTGCTGGTTAAAACAACAATTTCCAACTTTAAAGTTGGGTGTTGTGATGCACTTAAAAATAATTATCGAATACTAATTAGAATATTTTGTATTAATTTTCATTTTCTATGAGCTTTAATCAATCAAATAACAAACAAACAAAAAACAACAAACACATGTGCTGTTTTTCATTTTGGGTTTCTTTTGGGGGCTGGTGATTATTTAACTATAAAAAATGAAAACAAATTATAGGAAAAAAACCAGACACACAAAAGGTTAAAATACCTTGCATAAACACATATTTGTATAATTACATACTATTAATAAACATCATCGCTGTTTGTTTGATCATCCCTCAAAAGTGAGGGTTACACAAATTTTTCCAAGCTGTGAGAATTTTATTAAGGCACATGACTTCTTTAGGCCTCTGCAATTTTTTCCCAGAATGCTCAGTTGAAAGCTGAGTCATGTGATTTGATCACAGTGAATTGTAAATTGAAATAGTGTTTGTTGAAACTTTTTAAGCGGCCACAAAAAATATTTATGGCCCAGACAGTCTGACATACTTTTGTATCTTGTAGAAAAGGCCTAATTACCCCCAGCTTTTTGTATTTACAAGTACAGCTTATCGGTGGAGCCTTTACCTGTCTCCAAGTTTTGGTCAGAGGAGATTCGATGTTTGGCAAGTAGAAAATGTAACTTCGTATTCTGGGGTTGTTTACATGGCGCGCAGTGACGTAAAAGATGTGCCATGATTTCAGGGCTGTAAGACCACAACCAAAATAACATTTTGTATTCCAAGCGCAATAGACTCAAGTTCTGACTGTCTCTGACCAGCAGAGTGTGGGTTTGAGTCCTGGTCTTGACTCTTGTGTTCTTAAGCAAGACACTTGACCATTATTGTTTTGTCCTTCGAATGGGGCGTAGGCCTGGTGTGTTGTGTAATACTTGTAATGCAAGTATAAGAACCCAGTTTTCACTTATCGCGAAGAGAACAGGTTTTGCACCTTGTAAACCATTAGAATGGGGTTCCCGAACATCTTCTTAACCTTATTAAAGATCCTCACACTAATATCACTGCGAAGATCTGCCAAGGAAACAGCTCATCATCAAGTTTCCCCACAAGATCAGGGGTAAAGAATAAAACACAATGGAGTGAAGTGTTGCGCAGCTGTAGGTTGCCAGAACGCAAGAACTACAAATGTTCAGAAAGTTGGAGTCTCCTTTAACAAGTAAGTGCTTATAGTCTTCAAAGAATAATGAGCGTTGCTAATTTTGTGCTTAAATGCATCCATGACACTCACGCGCTTTAACGGATCCCAATGTTCGAATACGCGCGAGACTTGCACAGTCTATTAAGTTAATGGAGTTAATGGAAATCAATGCTAGTCGCCCACCCGAACTTGCTCATTGATACTAACGTGCTGCCAATCATAGATATAAAATAAACCTAGATCGGCCGCGCGTGCACGCGCTCTACTGCCTGTGTAGAAAAAGATTTGGTTCGCCATGAACGCAGTAAAATGTCACGTGCTTGAGGCGATGCGCAGATACTGACAATGCCAATTTCATGTTATAGAACTTATGCACATGATGTCATATCAGTAGGGCGCCCTAGAGGCCAAAAAGCGGCCGTTCATTGGCCAAACCTGTGCGCCGCGCGTACAAATCTGCGCGTTGCCTCAAGCACGTGACTAATGTCAGCCCCCAAAGATATAGAATATAATACATATATCTACGAGCGAGTTCGGGCGGGCGACTAGAGTGACTAGACTGTGCGCCGTGTGTGACGTAACTCTCAAATTGACTACCTCGACCATGCTCCAGTGCATGGTCGATCTAGTCAATCTCCCTGTGCTCTATGGTTTCTGGTAAGTTTAGTCACTCTAGTCGCCCACCCGAACTTGCTCTATGCAGCCCCCAGGCTGAACTAGCGTATTGTACGCGCGGCCGATCTCGGGCATGAGCAAGTTCGGGTGGGCGACTAAAGTGACTAGACTTGCCAAAAACCATAGAGCACAGGGAGATTGACTAGATCGACCATGCACTGGAGCATGGTCGAGATAGTCAATTTGAGAGTTACGTCACACACGGCGCACAGTCTAGTCACTCTAGTCGCCCGCCCGAACTCGCTCATAGATAATATGGAATATAATACCTAGATCAGCCGCGCGTACATACGCGCCATAAGCCGTACACAAAAATTCCTGGTTCTTCATGGACGCGCTAAAAAGTCACGTGCTGGTGGTAACGCACTGAAGATGAACAGATGGAGAATAGTCCTTAAACACACGGTGGGCTATATTATTTGACAGGTTTGTGGTACAATTTAAAGACCCATTTCTTGGATAAATGACAAAAAGCAAGATTCATAAACTCAACATAAGCACAAAGGTGTAAGTATATCACGGGCTAGTCATTTATTTTTCACCGGTAGTAGCATAAAAACACTGCAGTGTGCACGTATCAGACTGTGCATAATTTGAATTAAACAATTGAAGAAAACAAAGCAATTACGTATTATTATATCAGTTTGGAGGGTAATTAGGCCTGCGCTAAACGTTGCTCTAGAAATGGGTTCATGTGAACGAGTATAAGTAACAAGTCTTGCAGCAGAGTTTTGAAACCGTTGAAGCTTTAACAAGAAGAGAGTCGGGTAACCCATAGAACATACCATTACAGTTATAATGTAAAATCTAGAGAGCTCGAGTTGCACTACAATTTCCGATGTTTTTGGTTTTTAACTTTTTAACGTTGGCTGAATAAATAATTCTAATCTAATCTAATCTAATCTAATAATTTATTCATATGCGCAAGTTTCATAAAAAAATATGTACAGATGCACATTACATTAGTAAAAAGTACAGATGTTAACAATTATTTCAGAAAAATTTCTGAAAAATACAAGAACAGTAGTAAAAAACTATCAACAGAAATTATACATCAGCCGGCCAAAGGCCATTAAAACTAACATAAAGCCTGCCGTAATAAGATCAATCGAGGCTATGCACCTCCTGAAACTTCGTCAGACAGAATTGTCGGACACAACCCTTTATGATGCGAACAGGAAAAACCCAGCGGATGTCGCCGATAGAGTTTTGAAGATAATGACAAAAAAGGTTCCCCCTCCCCAATTTGAGTTGATACCATTTAATCTGGTAATATCTAAATTATTTGTCTTCAAATCCTGCTCCATCATTTTACAATGTAAACAGTCAGGGTCACCGGACAGCTAAAATTTGAGAACATCAATCTGCTCCAGCAGAAGATCATTGTTATCAGTGCTCCTCGCGGTTTTTCTTTCTGAAGAGACCAGTTATAGTACAAAGTAATTCCATAACATGTTTAGGTTCAGTCCGATATCGCATCACATTATGTGAGTAAGAGTAGGGCTACAACTTTCATGAGTTTGCCTTATCTGAAAAAAGTACTTGAGTATCTGACAAACCTATCTATATTATGCGTCATTTATTCGTTTAGATTTATTTATTGCCCCTTGAACAATATCAATTTAGAATTTACACTTCTTATTTTGGGGCCCTGTAACTCTCCTGTTATCTTCTTACCGTAATCGTATGACCTAATGCGCAAATACTGGTTTGTTACTTTGCGCATCAAAGTGACCCCATGGCCAGCCTCACCAAGTGGCGCATCTATAGCGTGTTCTGTCGACAAGAAGACGCCACTCCCGACCAACTCCTGCAATGTTCTACATTCCATGACGGACATCAGTTGAGCAATGGGCGATGGTTTGTTACCGTTGAACATGCGGAATACTTTCCCTGCTGCTTTGCAGACAGCCATTGTGTCGCTAGACGGGTATATTAATCCGCCATTATCTGTTTAATACAAAATAATTATACAATTAATTATATAAAATAAGTCGTTAAAAATTGTGTGGGGATACAACTATACAATGTAAACAAGATAATGTCGACGGTTTAGGAAGAAATGAAAATTGTTGGCAATACCTTTGAGCTGAATCAGATGAAGCTGTGGGGAAAGCTGTGGAGTTTTCGTGGATGGTTGCTGGACGAGGGCATCCATGCACTCAGGGCATGTAATATTCTTCAGAAGCTTTCTGATCACATATCCAGCGATGTAGGCCACCACATTACAGTTGAATTCACTGAGGGTCGAAGGAGCCGAGGGTATACATGCAGTGGTCATCGAGTGAGATGGTTGCGATAGATCCAGTAGTCTTGTGCCATCTTGTATTGTCGAGTTGGAATTTACAGACGGGGAGATATGGCACCTAAGAAGTTGGCGGTAAGCTCGTCTACAAAGCAATACGGGAAAACAATGCCATTACATGCTATTGCACTTATTGTCTTCATGAATAGCGACAACACTATTTATTTTTAGTTTCTCCTGTAATTTGTTGGTCTTACCTGAACTGTGTCACAGAAGGGTTATTATTATGCCCACCTCTACCCCTGATCGCACCAAAGAATAGTTCCAGGTGGTCCTGACTCATCTTACGTTAGGAGATACCTACAGGTTTAATTAAAACAAAAATTATGTATAAGCTTATCACTTTGACATAGTTCACAGGTGTAAATACTTTTGATTTGATTATCTGGACATTCAACTTGTCATCCTCTGAATTGTAATTAATTTTTTTCATTAATTTCGTACATTAACTTAGGTTGTGGGCCCTCGCATAGATCTCCAAAAATTCCATTGATTGATTGAATGTTAGCGAGGAACCCAATCAGGGCAGTCTTCTTTCGTGTGTGCATTACAGGTGTCCCGCTCATATTCCTATTGATTCATCAGGTAGAGTTGAGCTCTGTGTATGAATGGCTGCCAAGACATTTTGTTGCCCAGTTTAAAGGGCCACTCCTTCATTCCTTCACTGTTCCTGTAAACCTTCAACAAACAAAGACTAAGTTACAGGCACTAGACACGTTTGGTAATTGTCAAAGACCAGTATTCTCACTTGGCGTATCTCAACATATGCATAAAATAACAAATCTGTGAAAATTTGGACTCAATGGTGGTCATCGAAATTGCTAAAAAATAATGAAAGAAAAAACACCCTTGTTGCACAATGTGTGTGCTTTCAGATGCCTGCAAAGGTTCCAGGCCTGAAGTCTTTCTCAGATTCAAATATTTTAGTGAGAAATTACCCCTTGCTCAAAAACCACGTTACTCCAGAGGGAGTCGTTTCTCACAATGTTTTATACTATCAACAGCTCTCCTTTGCTCGTTACCAAGTAAGTTTTTATGCTAATATATATTTTGAGTAGTGTCCAGTGCCTTTAAATATAATTATAAACAAAAGGTAAGCAATTTCAGAATAATCTAGAGAATTTTAAAGTCCAAACCCTAACCCATTGTCAAGCTCTTTTCAGAATGCATTTTATTCACTTTATAATAATTCCTTGCGAGAAAGTACTTTTCGCCACAATACCATTCACCCGTCAACAACCCCATAACGAGCTAGCTGTTAAAAACACTTGGCGAATCTTGAATAATTCACGAAAAGGTGCACACTCGATCGTTGATTGGCTTCCCCGGAAAGTCGGGGGGGGGGGAAACAATGAAACACTTAAGCACCCTCATACAAGATATCCAAGACCTTCGCGCAAGCTGGAAATCGAACCGAGGATAGTGACGCCCTCTGTTGTTTGAATTAATCCATTTCGGTGCGAACTCCCAACGATGGCTAGTGGACTCATTCTGTTGTTGGAATTGATCCATGCGAAGGTCTTGGAACCAAGACTAGCTTTCCCGGGGCCTTTGTCCTGTTCTGCGAAAGTGAACTGTGTGGCCGTTGGCATTGTTGTGCCCAAATTGCGTGTTCCCACTGCTGCTGTGTTCCATAGCTTGGTGGTTTGAGCTGGGTGACTGTGTGACCTGAACCGTTGTGTCTACGTTTTGCGGGGAGAAAGAAGCAAACTTTATGTTAATGTAAGTCTCGGAGTTTTATAGAGCGTGAATTGGGGAACCTTTATCGGGAAGGCTGAAGCATTGGAAGTTTGTGTGACCTGTATGCCGTTGAGTACACGTTGGTGTAAAAAGGCTGAGATACAATTTAGTTGCGACCATTGTGCATGCCGCCCAGAGGTTTAGTAGAGTAGCGCTGACGAGTTCCTTAGAGAGGGTTATTGTAACCCACATGTGAAGTTCCTGTTGTGCAGACCGCCAGTCATTGGTCGGTTGTGAGGATTATTAGCATATAGTGTGAGGTATACCTGTGTTTGGCTGGTTACTTATGGGGCGCCGTTTGTCAATTAATTGTTTAGCGTTTTTTGGACATGTTTTTACCACGGTTTGTAACAATTAGATGTAAACCAAAGAAATTGCTGCCATTTTTTTTTTGTGGTTTACATACCATGAATATGCAATCAAAGCTTAGATATTATGGTTTATAAACCATGAAATTTGAATTCATCATAAAACATGGTTTATAAACCAGTGATTTGTAAACCATGAAAATATAAGCACCTTCAAAACATGGTTTATAAACCATGACAATTTAAGCACCTTCAAAACATGGTTTATAAACCATGAACATTCTAGCATCATGGTTTACAAACCATGGTTTATAAACCATGAAAATTTAAGCACCTTCAAAACATGGTTTGTAAACCATGAAAATTTAAGCACCTTCAAAACATGGTTTATAAACCATGAAAATTCTAGCATCATAAAACATGGTTTACAAATCATGGTTTATAGACCATGAAAAGTGAAGCATCATAAAACATGGTTTACAAATCATGGTTTATAAACCATGAAAAGTGAAGCATCATAAAACATGGTTTATAAACCATGACAATTATAACACCATAAAACGTGGTATATAAATCATGGTTTATAAACCATGAAAAGTGAAGCTTCTTAAAACATGGTTTATAAACCATGAAACTTGTTGCACCATAAAACATGGTTTACAAATCATGGTTTAAAAACCATGAAAAGTGAAGCGTCTTAATACATGGTTTGTAAACCATAAAAATTAAAGCATCATAAAACATGGTTTATAAACCATGAAATTGAGGCATCGTAATTCATGGTTTATAAACCATGAAAACTGTGTGTTCACAAATCATGGTTTATAAACCATAAACCATGTTTTGAAGGTGCTTAAAATTTCATGGTTTATAAACCATGTTTTGAAGGTGCTTAAATTTTCATGGTTTACAAATCATGGTTAATAAACCATGTTTTATGATGAATTCAATTTTCATGGTTTATAAACCATAATTTCTAAGCTTTGATTGTATATTGTCGCCGCCAAAACAAAAAAGTCGCCGCCAAAAAAAAAAAATTCGCCGCGTAAAAAAAAAATTGCCTCGTAAAAAAAAAGGCGCTGCCCCCCCCAAAGAGTTGCCGCCAAAAAAAAAAGAAAAGTCGCAGCCCCCCAAAAAAGGCGCCGCCAAAAAAAAGGCGCCGCGTAAAACAAAAAAGGTCGCCGCCAAAAAAAAGGCGCCGCGTTCTTGTGTCCATTATAGAACACCATACTGTCCACTGTGCGGATGAGAATTTTGTTGTAGTGTTTGACTGCATCAGCGATGTGAACCATTATGCGGCTGTCTGCTTCCTAGTGTGAACAAGGGGCTAGTCCTTCCGTACATCTTGGCTGCCTGCAAACAACATCATCATTCAGCGTGCTGATGATTTGCTTGTCTGTTGGTATGGTTACAACTTCCCTACTAAGAAATGTAAACAACTCTTTCTTGTTTTCGGCAAGCCTCAAGAACTCCCCCAGTTTTTAGGAACTACAATTTTTGGTTCTACCTGACGACGGACCCCCTTCCCTCTCTTTTCTCTTGTTTGCTCTTTCAAGGTGTCTGGCCTGTAGTCATCCCAGATGACATCTACTCTTTGCGCTTTGTCCAAATGCGACTTTACATGCGGAAGGAATACATCCTGAGCATATTCCTTAAAAGTATAGTGCTGATCCAGGCTTCAACATATTTACAATAGCAGGTCCATCTAAGATGATCACGTCACCAACTGGACTTGGTTCCTCTTCCTTATCCTCTTTCACTGCTTCTTCGAGGCATCGAACAATGTCAGATTTAGTACCAACTGACAGTGATGGTGGGCATGTTTGATTCTCGTGAGAGAAAAATTCCTCAAGATTACCATCACGAACTTGGCAAGCAACGTATAGTCTTGAGAAGAGATTCCGATCACTTTTCACTGCTGTCATGAGCTCCTGAGCTTTTGTCTTTTTACGCATTTGTGGCGAACCAAAAAGACAAAGCTTATTTATTTTTTCTGTATGGTATCATCTAATGGCTTTGTCCTGTCGATACGGCGTTCTGTCACGAAAGTGTTGTACTGTTTGCAACCAACCTCCTCGATCTAATACAGAGTGTCCACAACAGTTTTATCTGCGATATCTCTTGTGTCCAGAACAAGCAGGTCGCCACTGGTTTCGAGGAAGGGATTACCATACTCATCAAAATAAATGTAGATTTCAACAACTTGACGTCATGAACAAAGGACGTCTGTACACCCGGCCGTTGCTCGTGGTGGCGTATGTCAGGTGTGGACTGTGCATGATCAAGGGACGTTTTGAAGTCATTGAGGAGGCGTGCCATCTCTGGTCCACAGACCATCCACCTCTGGAGAGCAGCTGGGGACTCTGTCAGGCCAACAGCTCCACCGTCATCTTTAACCACTGCATTATTTAAATTTTGTTCGTGGGCTTGGTCAATAGCCAGTCTTGAGAAAGAGTGGTTGGTCTTTTTGACTGTGAAATGTCCCTTAAGAAACTCTGCATAGATGAGGGGATGCAAGTGAGATAGAGTCACCATATCACGGATGTGAACTGAAATCCACCTTGCATAGTGGAAGTGGTCAAGTGCAAAAAACCAGTCCACAAGCTTTGTCAGTGATTAAACATAATGCTGGAAGTCGCTTGTCCGGATTGATCGCACAAATACGAGAAGGGTAAGCTGTAGCTGAAGAACAGTAAACCAGAACTTAAACATTGGCTGACTTTCCTGCTGAAATTTGCACCAATCTTCCAGGCTTTTGGTATCACTGTCTTGCTCTGAAGACTTAACATACTCTTGGTGTGCCTCTTCCAGGGCTTGGTAGAGGACACAAGCTGTCACCTGATGGGCACGTCTTGTGCGGGTGATATGGGCTGCTTTCAGGAAGGAGTCTGCCGTGCCAGATGTTGCAACCCATGCAGCAACCAGCGCTGCTGTCCACCCACTGCTTTGAAGAAGATTTTCTAGTGACTTCAAAGCAACTAGTTCAATGTGGAGTCCACCAAACATGATTACAAACTTTGACTCTCCGTAGGCCAGGGGCCACTTCCACTGGATATAGCCAATGTACGAGCAATTTGAAATTAAAATGGCCGCCAAACAGTTTCACGAACAAATGTTACAGATAAAAAATTGAGATTATTTCCTTTAACAAAAACTTACAAATGTATTTATATAGCTATGTATTTTCTACACATTTGAAGGGCCACCATAGGGCCACCATTGAGATAGGACGTCATCTTTGCAAATGGCGGCCATCTTTGCAAATGGCGGATGCTGTGGTCCGGAGATATTGATAATATCTATATGAAAGTGACTGACTCTAAAAACATATAAGTTGTCACCAGAATAAAGGCTCCATGCCGTTGAGTTCTTTAAATACGGAAGTTTTGGCCAGTGAAGACCACCATTATGAAAAATAAGGACGCCATTTTGAAAATGGCGGACCTAATAGTCTGACACACTCAATTATGCTTTTTTTGAACTCTTGGACTGGGCAAACATCTAGATAGCCACTGGAATGAAGATTCTAGGCCTCTTACTTTCCGAGTTATGTAGTTTTATATCAGAATTGGCGGCCATTTTGGAAAATGGCCGCCAAGGCCACCACAGGCCAAATCAGAGATGGCACTATATCTAAAATTTCATGTTTTGGTATTAAGTACATGTGTGCCAAGTTTCATGCTTTTACCACAAAGTGCACGAAATTTCCACTTATCCGCTGGACTATCTGAGTTTGACGCTGTGGATAAGGCTGTTGAAGTGGATGGAGACGGGGTACAGTTTCTTGGTCTTTATGGAAGAGACATGGTTTGCAAAGCGAATACTAAGTTTGGTCTTAGTCTCTCCCACAAACTGTAGTCCGCATCTTTTACAAGATATAACATAGACCACATTGGGTGTGCTACATTGGGAGTCGGTCTTGATATTGTAAGAAGAGCCAGTGCTATGACTCTTCACTTTAAGTGCAGGTTTGATGTAGAGACAAGTTCTACATTTAGAGCGGGTACACTTGTGACAACCCTGTATCTCTGTTGGGGGTGGTGTTTGGCCTGTACCTGGGGGAGTTTGGCCCTGACTAGAATGTCTCCCAGGTTTTTAGGGCGGCGGAATGCAACCATAAATATACATATATATGTTTTTTTCCCGAACCTGAACACACCAAAAAAACTGTAAATATTTTACAACGTTTGGTTTTCTTTATTCACGGTTCATTGATGTTGACCCGTTTGACCTTTGTATTTTGGCAGCTCTTAACAGATGATTGCCGGGATTATTCAACTCAAGTTATTCATAGACTGTGAGAGTCGTTCCAAAATGGATCCTGGTTGCTTTGAACGCGTTTTGCACACTTCAATTGATAGTTTACGAGATGGTGGTCTTCATGGTTGGATTGCTGTGTTAGGTTTATTTACAACCAAGGTAGCGTGGAGTATTATTTTAAAAGGTCTTGGTATGATGTTACCTACCCTACAAGAACAGTTCGTCACTTCGACTTGGTTAATTGGCTGGATGGTTGCTTTTGTAGAAGCGGGTGCACAAATCTCAGGTTAGTTCGATAAACTAGTCAATGTTTCTTCCAATCCAAAGTTACTTAGATTTCCCATGTGGTCTATTTAATAAAATAAAAACCTTAGTAGAGTTTGAATCTCTAAAAACGGGATGAAAACACAAAATCAAAAACGACCGCCGGACTTTAATTCCCACACCCTAAAAACAGATTGGTTGAAATAACCAATATATTGGTCAAATTCAACCAATGTGGTTGGTACTGTCGATATGTGTCCAACAATCTATTGGTTAAAATAACCAATCTGAAATGGTTTGATTTTGCAACCAATTTTAATGGTTAAAACACTAACCAACATGTCTTGGTTGTTTTTGTTTTTGTAAACAATCTATATTGGTTAACTTTTCAACCAATCTTAAATGGTTTGTTTTTCAACCACTTTATATTGGTTAGAACACTAACCAACATGTCTTGGTTGTTTTTTAACCAATCTTGATTGGTTAACTTTTTGACCAATATGTCACCAATTATATTGGTTAGAATGACCAATGTTATTGGTCAAATATAACCATTTATAATGGTTGGAATGACCAATCTCTTTGGTCAAGTTTGACCCCCAAAAATGGTTGGAATGACCATTCTTATAGGTTAAAGATGACCAATTATATTGGTTGAAATGACCAATGTTATTGGTTAAAGAATGTTGGAATGACCAATACTGTATTGGTTGAAACTGCCAAGTGGTTTGGTTTAATTTGTTTACAGAACAAAAATATGATTTAATAGACCAAAACATTTACTGTATGGGGTTCATCCTATGATCCTATACTTGTTTAGTTTATTTAAAAGAATATCAGTTCATACATTGGCAATTCACACACCGAGATTACACAGTTGAGAGTTTAATCAATTAAAGATAAAATATTATTGCTCTCTGTACTGGAGTGAAAATTTAATAAGATCAAAGAACAGGATTACACAAGCCTGGAATTTCATCTTTTTGAGGGCAAGGCCATTTTCATTTTGCAAAAGGCACTTCCATTGGAAAATCTTACATGTCAATGGGAAAATGTTGAAGGGGCCAAAAGGCTAGAACCAGGGTCAAAAGAGGTCATGGCCTCCGTGGCCTTCATGTCATTCCAGGCTTGGTTACAATTTTTAATTTTAAACAGTTGCAATCGACAGTCGCAAAAGACCGTTCTGCCACTATAGTCTTTGTCCATGTTCTCTCCCACGCAAAAGTTAACATTTACTTTAAGTGTCAGACAATTTTGTTCCCCTTAATGAAATTTATTAAAAATATGTCTTAAGAGGTACTAGGTAGGTCTTAACTCTTTCAGTGCAAAGGTCGTACATGTACGATCTATTTTATGTATTCCGAAAGCGCCATTATCGTACATGTACAATCTTTTTTATTTACTCAAAACGTGTCATCAATCGTACATGTACGACCCATAATGTACATGTTATCATGAGAGGGCATTATCACTCTAACGAGAAATACTATTGACTTTGGGATGTACATTTTGTACCAAGGCAACACAAATCAGCAAGACATATGTTGTTTGGTGAGAAAGACTTTTTAAAAAAATTAACAGAATTTTGAAAAACCTAAAAAAGCTGGGCATTTTAGGTTCAAACACAAAAAGGCGGGCACTGAAAGAGTTAAGAGGTTCTAGAGGTGGAACCCCTTGTGACGGCAGTTGAGATCTGTCCTTAAAGCTCCCTGACCCGTGGGGGTACAACATCATAGGAGTAAAGGTCAAAATATCAACCGCCTCTGAGGGATACTGGGCATCGAAAACAAAGAATACTTTAAAACATATGTCAACTGCCTTCACAAGCAATTCCACCTCATATATTACCTCATTGTATAGAACAAAAAATTCATCGGCATCTAGAACTGAGTTTCCTAGAAAGAGGACTTGGGGTTGCCTTGTTACTCCACTCTTCCTGCATTCCGCATCCGTTTTCTTGATGTAGCCAGGAAGGTCTGTTCCACACTGAAATGCAAAGTTCATTATATTATCAAACTTGAAACGCTGAATTGTTAAACTGTTGAAATAGGTTCCAGTTTTCAGTCAGCCAGCTTCACATAATGTAAGATATCATATAGGCCCTACATGTACTGTAGTAGCAACATATCACATATCAACTTGCAAAGCATTAACTGTGTATAATTAAACGGGTCCCCTTTTCCTTAACTTTGTACTAGGGGTATCAGATAGGGTATTGCAAGTTTAAAATTTCATGCAGATTGACGTGTGTTATTGGTAACCCTGTCCATGTTACGAGGTGGCACTTAAAATATTGCATGCACTCTATAAACAAAACCTCCTAAAACAATATTATCTTCAACGGTACCATACCTTCTTCGGATCAATGAAGGCTTTCCGTCCCTTCGCTATACTCGGCTTCCACTTTTCCCCTTCTGCAAAGAAGCAATCATGAATTAATGAAGAGGGGCACACCGGCTTCGTTGGGCTATTTGGGCTACAAAATAGGCTAAACTATGGCTCTAAAGGTCTTCCAGGAATGGAGAAGAACGGTTCCTAAAATAAACCATCAAATTCTGCCGTTTTCGAGCGGATAAATCACGTGATCTTCGGTGTTAGTTTTACTTCCAGCCGTATAAAAAGTATATTACTGAACCAAATTTAAATCTGATTTTTTAAACAATTATTCATGAGTATTTGACGAAAAAAGACTATGTATTCAGATTATTGATACAATTTGTAAATAATGATGAAAAATCGAACGTAAGATTCGCATTCAGAGAGTCCGTGCAACCGAAGCTTGTTTTACGGCGCACCAGCGTGGGAGCTAGCGGAACGTAAACCTTGGGGCATATCCCGTACAGCCGGTGCCGTGTCTCGTGGGGCCAGAGAGACAAGCCCCGGGGGCATGAACTCCCCAGCTTGCCGGTCTAGCCGTGAGCTTGGGAGCTTGTCGGAGGGGTAGGGAGCCAGACCAACAATTACGTTTATTTTAGGAGGGTTTTAGTCTGTACCCCTAACTATTGTAACGTGTTGCCTGCGCTACACACGCGGGACGACGACGGGGAATGTTTATCCCATAAAACTGGTCTACTTCTATGATAGCTGCACAATGTCCACTCCCCAATCCGCAAAAAAACAAAACACCGATGGCTGCGGTGCTGCTTTTGCTGGCTTTCCCTTTGGATTTATCGTGTTTTTTTTACTTTTTACTTTTCGTTGGACCACCTTCTGGGTGTTTTTCCTTGCGATGTTTTTTGTACCGATCCTTGGATGTCGAAGAAACGTTCTCCATTGCAAGTAAGTTCGTCCAGGTTGTCGTACTCAGAATACAGGTTGGAGTGCGTTTTCGCGGTCGTAACCAATTACTGTTTACTGGTTACGACCGCAATAGGACTTCGACTAGGACTACTGACGTCCGTTATGTCTGTTTTTTATTTACACGTAAATTTGTGCTTGATGGATATGAAGTCTGGATCCTCATGCCTCGCCATTTTTATAATTAATACGTAAACAGAGCACCAGTCTACTTACAACATTGCGCAACATTGTCACGTAAACTTGACAGTTGCAACGGCTGGAAAAGCGTATATAAGCTCACCTTTGACCGCGTTTTGTTTTTTCCACATTTTTCGTTAACTACGTGATATTTTGATGATTTTTTTTTACAGCAACCATCTAAAAATTATTGTCTGTCAATGTCATTCCACATCACTAAATTAGGTAAACAGTAAGCCGGTGTGTCCTTTTAATGAAGAGGGGTGCATAAATAAGTACTTTAACAACATCACTAGCTTGTGGTCATACCAGAAACAATTCTAAACTTCCTTCAAGCGATCTTTAAAGAAACATTACAAAATCTATCGCCAAAGTACACTCAAATCTATTATGTATCAACAATACAATTTGGAGAAAAACCCTGAAGGTCAAAACAACCTGACTGCATGCGTTACTTAAAATAGCTACTGACAATAACGACGCCACATAAACAGTCTTAGTTTTGAAAACGGCTGGTAGAAACTGACATAAAGAAATACATAAAGGAGGTGGATAAAGAAAAACATAGTATTTGTCACAGAAAGAAAGACCACTGGTCCTTAGTTAATTTGGTTGTTATAAACAAAAGCTGACTGGGAAAACTCTGCAACTGGTTACTAACCCTGGCACTTACCTTTTAAAGAGTGAAACAAAAAAGTTGTTCAGGCAGAGTGGCTATCCAAAGCTATCCTTATTCTCCAGATCACCCCTGACCATATCCCTAGAGCTTGAAGTTAATTACTGTACCACCTGTTGTGGTGCCGCTCAGACTATCACTGGTCAAGCCTGGGACTACGCAATGTGGGCGGACTCTGTGTGTTACCCTATCCATACACAACTACAAACTAACCTGACATTTCCCAAGCTTATACATTTAGTTGGAAAATTAGTTTAACAAAAATCTTACAATAATTAAATGCTATAAACCTTGGACTTTTAAGTACTCAAATATGTAAGCCAAAGTATCTTTGGAAGTAAGGGAAGTTTGAAGATGAAGTTATACTTATAGCTTCTCCAGCTATCTTAGTATATCTTTACAACACACATTTCAATGATAGCAGTTTTATTAGAAGTCTCACAAAAGTTTATCAAAAAAGTGTACTTATACTGAAAGAGGAATATACAAGAATGGCACTAAAGTGATCTATGTCCTACACAAATGGTATACTTGATAAATAGAAAATTATGAATATCAACATACCTGTAAGAAAAAGGATGATGAACAAGTTCTGGTGAATCACTTTTGTTCTATGCTTTCTCACCAACAGTCATCCACAATGTGGCTGGCTGGGTGGAAAGTATCTACTTCCAGACTGTCTGCACTGCTGGGGGTCTGAGTTTGGCTCTTGAAAATGGGGTTGCTGCTGTTCAAATTTTAGGGGGTGGAACAAACCACTACTTAATTAAGCTAGCCGAGCAGGTCCCTACAATGATATGATGGACTGAATAGTATAGGCAAAATACATTTAATTTCCACTACAATTTCATTATTTTCCTTTGGCTGCATTACAAAAAGGGGGCAGGGGCTGCCCCCCCCCCCACACACACCCTTACATATGGCAGTTACGGGGTACTTCCATTCAGTTGTTCTATTATTCCCTTTTCTGAAGAAATCCTCTGTGGGGTACCACTTGAACAAAGAAAACCTTGTGGGGTAGCATTGTTCTATTGTTAAAAGTACCCTGTAAGTTTAAACACCCACACACACACAAATTCCAAAATAGTCGATTCTGTCCTACTCTATAGGCAACCATTAAGGATTGGTTGGTGGTTGAACCATGGAGGATGTGTTTCCTTCCTCCATGGTTGAACCAGTGTGACTGTTTACCGAAAAACCAACCTAATAACTGGCTACTAGTTGACCAATGGTATTGGTTAAAACCAATGAGTGTTGGTGTGACCCAATATCCAATTGCTGAACCCAAGTGATTGGTGGCTTCCTTTTGGTCACTATTCCAATGTTAATCACTGCAGATTGGTTAACTGCTGACCCATTTTGACGGGTTGCTCGACAACTAACCAATAAGAATTGGTTCTTTGCTGACATGAACCATTGCACGGTTCGTTGACAACCAACCTACATCGGTCATGAGTTGTGGCAAGGTCAACCAAAAAGAATAGTTCATGAAATAATGTGATTGACTGCTTGACAATCATGACATTAGTCACTATTGACCAATGTAGGCCTAAAGGTCAAATCATTGGTTGATGACTGAACCAATGTGATTAGTTGATGGACAACCAATATATTGGTCACTTTTGACCAATGTATTGGTTTACGGATTGATTTATGGCTGAACAAATGTGATTTGTTGCCAAGCAACCAACATATTTGTCACTAATGAACAATATATTGGTTTATTGCTCAACCAATGAGACTGGTTACCGAGCAACCAACATATTGGTCACTATTGACCGATATATTGGTTAACGGATTGGTTTATTGCTCAACCAATGTGACTGGTTGCTGAGCAACCAACATTTGTTTTCACCTTTGACCAATATATTGGTTAACGGATTGGTTTATGGCTGAACCAATGTGATTGGTTGCCGAGCAACCAACATATTGGTCACTTTTGACTAACATATTGGTTAAAAGATTGGTTTATTGATCAACCATTGTTATTGGTTGCTGAGCAACCAACATATTGGTCACTTTTGACCAATAAAATGGTTAAAGGATTGGTTTATGGCTGAACCAAAAGGATTGGTTGGTGAACAACCAACAAATTGGTCACTGGTTAACCAATATATTGGTGAAAAACAACCAATCCGGGGTCAACCAATTAGATTGGTATTTTTTTCAACCAATCCGTTTTTAGGGCGCACCATGCATTTAATAATATTTTGTGACACACCGCATTGTTTGAAAACAAAACAAATCATTCAAACACAAAAGTTCAGGATTCGTTGAAAAAGACAAAGATGTAAATCAATCAAATCTTTTACCAGGTTTTATACAAAGTCAAACAAAAGGTAGCCGTGGTAACAGCTCACACTAGATTTTTTCCACAATGTGAGCCAAGAAGAAAAAGTCCGACAAACTGGTGGTGAAAGAATGCAGCATTAACAATTATGGTCTGGTTGGGTTAAATAAATGTTTCAAAAGGTCTGACCCAATTTGACCTTTACATCTGGTAAGAAACCGGAAGCTGAGAGATGTCGCGCTTTTCCACTGAAACTTCTCTTAAGAGCTATTAACTAAACAAGCTTGAATGTCTTGAGTCTTAAGTAACATATTAAGTTTACAGTGCAATCTTTACGAAGACGTCATCGATGCCATAGTTGGGGCACTAAATCTTCAAAAATTCACATCTCGAGCATCATAACTGGTACATTCAAGATCATTCAGCACCATCGAAAGCTCAAAAACTGTGTAGATCTTACGCATAATGGAACACCATTGACCTTGATCATTAAGTATCGAATTACAACAAAATAAACAAATTATAATAAATGGGAGAAATTATAAGTCATGAACCACAGAATGTTTTTTTTTTTGGCAGTATATATATCATCGTGAAGGTCTTCCGAGCTAGATAAACCGGCAGGTGAGGCGACAAACTCTTTTAGTTCAACGGGTTCAGACGTGCAACAATATGCGGTTGACCAGAATAACCTGCCACATTTACCCACTGTTTCTGCTGTTACATAGGGGCCTATCTTGTTAACGTCTCCTCGTGAGAATGTTTCCTTTCTTTTTTTAAATCCTTTTTTCTTATGACAAACTTTCTTATTCCTAATAGGCATCTTAGCAACGCCACTAAAAGAGAGATTTTCAGCCAGGACTGTGTTGACAGTGAGTGGTTTAGTTGCTGGTGTCTCCATGATAACTGCGTCTTTTCTGTCCAGTTTATACGCCATTAGCTTTATCCTCACCGTATTTACAGGTAAGTAGGATTGCGGGATCATTACAGAAAAAAGGTTGAACTAGCGAAGTTTGGGGACTTTTTTATGCAAACAATCAAAAATAAACCAATATACTGGCATCAACCGGAAAAAATAGTGAAATACCGTATATCGTTTGTTCGCATCAAACACAGACCATGGTGTCCAACACAGTTTGTTGGACACAATAACTGTATGTGAGATACTACGTTTAGTTCAAAAAAAAAAAAAAGTGTCACTGGTCTTATTTTTAAGAAACCAAGACCTTGTGATGAAATACTAGTACAGTTATTGACTGTGCAAGTCTCGCACGTATCCGAACATGTTGGGGACCACTTTGGTCCTACGTACGTGCTTTAACACGCAAAGGAAACGCGCAAGACTTACACTGTCTATATGCCATCTTCCTGAATTGACTCGTCTAGTTAACATTACGCCACAAATTAAGCAGCTCGTTGAAAGTTAGTTTAATTTTTTTATTTTTATATTCCTGTTTGAATCATAATTGTTGGTGAATTATTGTTATTATATTTTTCTGGTAACGAAACCAAGCAAGGATGCCTCATTATGTGAAGTAAATAATTGTAGCTCGTAAACCTGAGGAAACCTTTTAACTTGGGTGCTTGCAATGTGAACCAGAAACACCGAGGTTGACCCCTTCTCTTCAACGATAAGCGATCTGGGTTCTTTTAAGTGCGCTACCACATCCTAGTACACGGGACCTAAGGCTTAATGTCTCATTCGAAGGTCAAAGCAACTGTCCTTAGTTAAATGAGTTGGGCATGGGAATACCTCCCAAATAGAAAAAAAGGACATATCCCTTTAAAGAAATTTTTTCCTGGCCCAGGAGGTATTTGTAAACGACCAGCCATGTGTCTGTCAACATTTAATGGGGTTAGACTAACCAGGGTAATCTCACCTTGCCTCAGGGGACAGCTGATACCAGGCAATTCAGGGTTTTGTTTTGTTTTTTGGCTTGGTCCAGTACAACAGCATTGCTAGGCCCAGCTCATGAATAACCACTTGGCAAGTGACCACACTGAATTTATTGCAGGTCCTTGCTTGCAATAAAGTCAGTGTGGCCACTGGTGTGTTCTTCATTCATTCTGGAAGTAATTTACCCCCACAGCTAATTAACATAATATACATAATGAGTTGGCTATTGTCATTCCTCCCTAAATAGTTTGTGTAATTTTAAAATTCAAACAACACCAAGAGTTAAGGGCACAAGTTTCACGACCGGGATGCAAACCCAACTCAGCTGCTCAGAAGCACCAAACTTTGAGTCCGGTGCTCTTAGCCGCTCTTTTCTCTATTCACATTATTTACTTGTGTTTGTTAATACTCAGGATCATCTATTGGCATCTCATTCGTGATTACGAAGCATCTGGTCGGAAGCTATTTCAGTAAATCTATCACATTGGCCTATGGCTTGGCTGGATTGGGCGAATCCTTTGTCTTTGTGGCTGTCGTGCCCTTGATACAGCTCTTTCTAGATATCTACGGCTGGAGGGGAACAATGCTACTATTGGGAGGGTTATTTTTACACCTCGCTGTCTGTGGAGCTCTAATGAAACCACCTGCTGCAAGAGGGAGTCAAAATGGTTATGAGGAAGCTCACACGGACGACGAGCAAGAGGTCAGGGACGACAAAGTGGTACAGAGCAACCGCCTTGGCTGTTCTTGTTTTACCACAATCTACTCATTTGCTAGAGATACATTCCGGCTTGGTTTATTAACATCTATATCCTTCTGGCTTGTTTTACTTCTAGTCGGCGTTTGGACAATGGTATATGGTGCTTGGATAATATACTATGTACAGTACATTACTGTGTATAAAGAATTCACACTGGAAGACGCATCGCATTTTATTGTCGCTTATGGAATCGGCAGAATGGTAGCTTGTGTTGTGATTGGTCCATTGGTTCATTCTGTGCGCGGTGTCAGCACATACACATGGCTTGCTTTGGCTCAACTTTTAGTTGCCATTTATTATGCTGTCGATCCATGGTTGATGTCTTATTGGGCGATTATTGCGAATGCTTTCGTGTTTGGAAACGCTTTCTCAATGAGTTCTATACTAATAGATGTTGTCGTTAAGAAGGTATTCGGCAAAGAAGAGATGGGTCATGCAATGGGATGGCTGGGAATTGCGTGTGGTTCGACATTACTCCTTCTTTTATATTTTCCAGGTGAGTTCATGTCTTGTTAGCCTCTAATCAAGGCGCACGTGGCGGCGGCACCCCAGATGCCACGCACGAAAAAAGACCAGCGCAAGCGGCGAAGCTGCGAAGCGCCTTTACCAACTCGTTTAGCTTATCAGTAATTCATGATCATTAAATATTTATATTAAAAAAAAAGTTTTAACCAATCACCGTTAGCTAGATATTAGACTCTTCTATATTTAGATGGGTAATCCTGTCTGGCAAGTATGTAATTTGACACTCGATAACATAAAATCGGACGATTTGACTATTTGGGCCCGATGTCAGGCTATACAAGAGAATACCGAAAGAAAGAAATTCTGACAATAGAAAATGACAAATCATAACAAAACGCAACATAGGCCTGGCCAGACATGATCATACATTAATTGGTGACGTAGGAATCGTCGTGTAACGGCCGTGACTGAAAACCCAGGACGGCCTGTGGTGAGATTTAAAAATATCTACGTTCCAATACATTTCTAATACCATGGACACCGCTGTGGCTTAAATTCAACGGACATTTTCATTTTCATTTCATTGCATAACATTTTTCCTACCAAAATCGGTAGCAAAAAGTAAAGAAAAACATAAAGCCCCAAAACAAGTTAGTAAAGGCGCTTCGCAGCTTTGCCGATCGCGCTGGTCTTTTTTTCGTGCGTGATATATGGATGTGCCGCGAGTGCGCCTTGACTAAAGGCTAAGTCTTGTCTGCAGCGATAACACCAATACTGCAACTTAGTTTTCCAAGTAAGCACATTTCTGTTGGAGCACAACTTTGGGTTCTTTGTCGTTCAACCTAACCAGATGATACTTGGTACATGTCCAGCGTTGAACACAATGTCCTTGCAATGAATTGAACGTTCGGCTCATTACATTTTTCCACTTGAAAAGGATGCTCAAACCTTAGGCCAAGTCTAAATCCAAATGGTCGAATCCGAGTAAAAGTCTCCTCTCCATCCAAATAGTCAAATCTGAGTCCATGACCGTAGCTTGATGTTCGAATCTGAAGCCAAGTGTCTCAACCCAAAGGATCAGCAAATCCGAGTCGACATCCGAGTTCAAGTCCGAGAACAGATGGTCAAATCTCAGTACAAGTTCGGGTCGAGTTTGAGTCCGTTATGTCCAAGTTCAGTCGGTCAAATCTTATTCCAGATGGTCAAATCCAAATGTTGAAAAATCCGAGTCTAAGTCAGAGAAATTGATCACGTGATCAACTTGAGTCAGAGTCATCTAAAAGGAGCTCAAATCAGAGTACGGTCAGTGTCCAAGTCACGCGGCATACAACTTCGCATGTTTCACCTATCTTCCCTATGTTTAACCTATATGCTCCAATATATTCATTACTGTGTGTTTTCTGTATGTCTTTTGTCCACCAGGATTGATTTATGATACTATTGGAGACTACACAGTGGCTTTCAGTATAATGGCTGGTGCACAATCACTGACTGTTGTTGCTGTACTGTGGTTATATTGGCGGCAGAAAAGCCATCGCAGTTCATCTGAGTCATAACAATAAAGAGACATCTCTCCGTTACCCATATAGGGACCATGGGTTGGGAAAACGACCCCCTCCCCTACATTTACGCTCATAAATTTTCAACGGCTACCAAGGTTCCCTAACATTATCTAGGATCGTAATCATGAGTACCTAAAGATTTCACTTTTTACCATGGCAACCATTACTGTTTATTGGTATCTATGTTTATACGTGTTACTGAGCTGTATCCTAATAATAAAAACCGTAATGAGGTGTTCGGGCAGCAGCCAAACAACTGTTGTTATTGTACGGGTTTTGGGGGTGTTCGGGCATATTTCTAGCCCGAACAACTATTGTTTTTGTTGTGGGGCTTTGGGTGGTCGGGCAATAGCCGAACACCTACTTTTTTGTTCTTGTTGTTGTTGTTGGTTTGGGTTGGGTTGTTGTTGTTGTTGTTGTCGTCGTCGTCGTCGTCGTCGTCGTCGTCGTCGTCGTCGCCGTCGCCGTCGTCGTCGCCGTCGCCGTCGCCGTCGCCGTCGCCGTCGTCGTCGTCGTTGTTGTTGTTGTTGTTTGTTGTTGTTGTTTTTGCTTATTATTTTCAGCAAACCATGTTCACAAGCAAATGCATAGTTGCAAAGTTTTTATTGACTTGAAACTTTAAACTTTTGAAACTTGAATTTTTACATGTAATCATGGCAACTTTTTGTAGTCTGACAAAGGTCTGGTTTAAAAGATAAGACCGAGGGCGTCATTAAAATCAAGGGCGCCAATTCTAGACATTCCTAAATTTTAGGTCCTGTAACGGTGACATCATTGGGTTTTACATGACGTCACTTTTCAAGGCTTTCATAATAACACTCTCAAATGAGCTGAACTATTGGATGTACTCAAGCTGAGATGTGTACAAAAAAATATGGCCATCAATGTAACACGACGTCACCTTAAGTTGCAGTTTTACCAAATCTTTTTAAATGCATATCTTGAGAACCACAACTACGGAGCCCCTAAAGGGACAGGTAAAAAAAAATTGAAAAGGTAAAAAAAAAAAATCAAAATTATTTCGTTACCACGAAATATTATTTCGTTCCCTCGAAATCATTTCGTTCCCACGAAACAACTTATTTCGTTCCCTCGAATTTATGTTTCGAGGAAACGAATTTATATTTCGAGGGAACAAAATAATATTTCGAGGGAACGAAATAAGCAATGCCCCGACTTTATCCTGACAAGCGAAATGGCCAATATTTACTACCACACCATCCAATATATTTTTCGAAAAAATCATGCTAAGAAAATAATGTTAAAAAAGTCTATTGTTGTTATGGGTAACGTCACGTAGCCATTCATGGGCGCTGACATGATAACACGGTTGCAAAAACTCGAAATAAATTATTGCTTAATAATTTCCTGCTCTCAAAATCATTTCGAGAGCTCGAAACAATAGCAAAAGCTCATACAAAATTATTGCGAAATTGATTTGTGCTCTCAAATAGTTTCTCTCAAAATCATTTGGAATGCTCAACATAATTTATTTTGTGTGCTCGGAATCAATTATTGCAAGAGCTCGAAAATAATTATTGCAAAAGCTCGAGATAAACTATTGCAAATTGGATTCGTGCTGTCGAAATCATTTCTCTCAAAATAATTTGAACGCTCCAAATCATTTATTTTGTGCGCTCTGAATAAAATATTGCCAGAGCTTGAAATAAAATATATTGCAAAAGGTACAACAAAGTTATCGCAAAAACCGTTCGTGTTCTAAAATAGTTTCTTTTGGAATTGTTTAGATGAATAAAACTCCGATTAATTGATCACTGCAATAATGTTGGGCGCAATGTTTAAAAATAGCCAGTCTTAAAATCTGCTCAAGCCAGTTTTGAAATTTGCTGCCATTGTTCGAACCGTGTGGCTCAGCTTCGCGAACGTTTGCATATACCCCTCCGAGCTTTGTCCTGTCCCTTTTCTCGAAAACTCCCTTGGTCACCTGAGCTGATATCCGGATGTCGTGAACATAATCAAAAGATGAAACTGACGAGAATACTGGCCAAACTAAAGGCAAGTTATCCTGGCTAATCATTATCTGATGATCACACACAGAAATTGTCCTGAAATGTACAAAGTTCAATAAACTCCACTGACGCCAATTGGGTTTTCTTCGACCCACCACTCTTCAAGTCCACTGCCGCCATGGTAGCTTTAATCCTATAATACAATTATTTAACAAATTATACTCTCACAAATGGCACAAACCAAAAGGCTTTAATTGCAACAGCTTATTTCTTTATTTCTATTTTAAAGTTAGAACACTCTGTATTTAGGTTGTTTTATACGACGACGTCACAGTTCGAAATAGATGCAATCACTGTCAGAAATCACGTTGTCTCTGCCGGACTCGAGGTGCATTGCGTTATTCAGTTGACAGACCTCACGTCGTTGACTTCGCTGCCAGAGATTGAAGGAGCGGCAAAGAGGTTCGGCCCAGCAGGCTTCACCGCACTTGATGACTCCCTTTAGCCGTTACACTCCCAATGTCATGGTCACGCAGACATTGTGGTGTGAAGCTGCCGTCGTTACCAGCAACTAGAGTGTAGATGTAGGGTTGTTGCTTCATCTACGAACTGTAAACCCCCTTCATTGCAACTCAGGTGTTGCCATTTGCCATTTGCCTTTCAAGCTTTAAGACTTAACACACTCACCTGTAGCTTGAAAGCGAGAAGGAGCCCACATGACATGTTCGATGAGATGCGGCTGTTTTGAATGATCTTCACATTAGTCTTTCTTCTTGGTATTTGCAGCCGAGCCACAGAGAACAAAGAATGCCATTTCCACAATTATTGTTGTCTTTATTTACTTTCTGGATGTTCACGTGAACAAAATGGTTTTCTTCTAAAGAATTCGGGACAAAAAGTCTACTTTGAAGCACGCCACAGGCCTTTGAGGCGTCGCTCCAATGAAGCTTCTCGGCAAGTAAGATGTAAAGCAAGTCACGCCAATTTTTTTCAGCCAGGAGGACAGTTTGCATTAATGAGGTGAAGTACAGCAAAATGAAGCAAGATGGCGGGGAAAATAACTCCAATGTTTGATAGCATAATTTTAGATTGAAAAATATTATATCCGGAAGTATATGTCGCTCATGCAGCATTTGAATTTGCTCTTACTTTGGTGACTGTGTGGAGTCAGCGGCCCATTGCCTCTTAATTTAAAGATGCAGAAAAAGTGTTACCATCGAACTCAAAGCAGCAGTACTGGAAAGACGAGCTGCGGTGGGAGCGGTACCGGGGAGTGATTCCAGCGAGGTACAATTTGAGGAGGAGACCACAAGCAAATGCCTATGTCTACTAGAGAGAGAGAGAGAGAGAGGGGTAGAGAGAGAGGGGGGGGAGAGAGGGAGAGGGAGAGAGAGAGAGAGGGGGAGAGAGAGGAGGAGAGAGAGGTGGAGAGAGAGGGGGAGGGGTGGAGAGAGGGTGGGGGTAGAGAGAGTGAGTGGGCGGCCTGGGGGGCAAGTTTTAGAAACAACAATATGCCTCATTGCAACAATACGTCATTAGTGAGGTGCACACCGATGGTCAAGGTTTCTCGTTTGGCAGCTGTGTAGAAGATGAAGGGAAGGGGGTAATTGTGCTTAATTAGTGCCATGCTGAGTTCCTTGCTCATGCAACCTTTCAACTTAACTAAGAAACAGAAAAAGAATAGCTTTAAAAATTGTTTTAATGTGAATGACAATGCTTCGCTAAAAAGCTGCATGGCTCCGTGGTTTTGCGTTGATTGTGGTATTTGATGGCTGTGTAGAAAACCACTCCCGGCTAATTGAGGAGGAAAGTTCTCTTGATTAGTTCACATTTATTTTTGGATATGCTTTAAATCTTGGTGGTGTAATTGCAGCGTCTCGGTAGCCTGTCTTTCTAATATAACTTGTAAAATTTAAATAGAGGCGATAATGCAGAAAGTGGGGTCAATATCATGGTTATAACTGTTATTGTTTAAAGGTACTATCTATAGTCTAAGTTTAATAATAAGCACAAAGTAAACACTCAATTAATATGTAGTAATACAGGGCCCCAATGGAAACCAGTTTTCTTTGTTAGGGGCAAATCCTGGGTAAAAGAAGTATAATAACTAAGAAAATTTTATAAAAAGTGAACAAATTGCGGTGGTGCTATTGACAAATGGTAATACGTTGTGAACGGGTTAGTAAGTAGCCTATAGTTGTTGTTAGGTTAGATAACTGACGTCGAGGTTGTTCTTGTATATTTATTTATTTTGAATTGTTTGTTTTCTTTAGCATCTATACACATGTTACTTAGCGGCTGCATTGAATAGACCTTATCATTGATCTCTATTGTAACAGAGGGTATCAGTTTTAAGGAATATAATTTCATCATGATGCACATGTACACTGCTTTGGCGCGAGAGCAGTTTTTCAATTGTGAACTATGCATTGGATGATGAGGTCTTACTCTTGTAGCGGCTAATTACTCACTAATTGGTGAGACGAATATTCTAATTCTGTCTTCAAGTATGCTCAGTGATATAAGTTTTTAAGAATAAAGAAATAAATTTGTATTGATAAGTTAAGGGGGAAAACATTCAAAACAATAGAAAGAAGATGTCACCGCCCTGAACTGCATGGATTTTAATTATTCGGGGTTTTTTTTTGGGGGGGGGGGGGGCGCGCTTGCATTTCTGTGGAGTAGTCTGGTAACCAACCACAACTGTATGAAAATACCACTGATCTCTACACTAAAATACACTACCACTACCAGGTTGACCACAAACCAGACAGTTGTCAATATGGCGTCTTTACTGCCAGCCGACGGCGTCTTGTTTGACGCTAGCAACCAAGCTCCTCCGCCTTCCAAAGACTTCAATCAGTTCATCATCCAGCGAGATCAGGTAAACATTTTATCAGATAATTTATGCATCCATTCAAATTGTTGTAATTGTGATATTTGAGAATGTAATACCATGGAGGTAGGAATACCTCCATAAATACTAAGCTATTATTGAAGTACAGTCATTTGACCAGTTCGGGATCATTGACCAGTTCGGGATCACTTCAACTTTGCAACAACCCCATAATTAAGTTACTTTTCACATTACCAATTTCTGTTGATACATGTGAAGAATAACATGCAATAAACCAACAAACCCAAAATAAGGTTCCAAACTTCATCAACAAATAAATTATGGCCATTTTCTTGAAGTTTGTCTGCGATTTTGATCATTATTTTTTATAAAAATGTTGGTTGAAAAACGCTGTTAAAACTTCTCACCTTTAAAATTTGAACGCCAGGGCGAATAAAATTTATGTTAAATGCTTAGAATGTGTTAAAAATATTTCAGGTAAATACTGAGCAGTCGTCTTGATTTTTTTAGGAGACGAAATTACCGAAATCGTCTTTTGGGGGGCATCGTACCCTTGACCAGTTCGGGATCACTCACTACTCAGCATCTCTCATTGCGTCAAATGGTGCCGCACTCAGTGAGGTAAAATCTTACTGCTGCAGTCGAAAGTTTATTTGTTGCTTTTAAGATACATTTCTTCAATTAATTCTTGTAGGAATATTGTTTTTTTGTGAGAAAATGAAACTTGGAGGAGGAAATTGCGACTGTAAGAATAGATATTTGGGTCAATGTTGCTTTTAGGCGTGCTTCACCTTTTCATTTGCCTTTGCTGTTGTTTTGTGTTTTTGTTGCTGGTTTTTTGCGCTGCTGTTGAATCATTTGCATGAAATTCTCTGGAGAAAGGAAGTCCATGTCCATGCCAACACACTTGTGAAGTTTGTGTCCTTGAGAGACAGTTTTATGAATGGGAGTATTGGTTTGCAATAGAGGGCAAGCTACTGATTCAGAATAGAATCAACTGATCCTGAACTGGTCAAACAGGTGACAATACTTTTCTCAAAGCCTCTTCAAAAGTACTAATCTTTTTTTGTCAGTGGATACTTGGTGAGTTTTATAACATGATTAGGTAAACTGATAAACTTTTTTGTTTAAAATGTCAAAGAGATTGCAACCAAAAACAATGTGAATTCAAAAAGTGATCCCGAACTGGTCAAATGACTGTACTGTGCTTTTCCTAAATTTATTACGTGTATCGTTGATCGCATGATCGTAGGACGCCCTGTTTGGTGTGGCTCATGGCCATGCCTGGGCTGTCTGTGTGTACGCGGCAGCGAATACTTCCTTCGGCACCTCGCAAACTCGGCACCCACAAACTCGGCACCTTGCAAACTCGGCACCCACTCGGCACCAAGAATGTCGGCACCATACGAACTCGGCACCGGCCTACTTTCAAACTCGGCACCAAGCAATCACTACCTGTTTTCGAAGGAAGGGTCAAGTTGTTAATTTAGTAACGTATGTATGTAGACAATAAAAATGATTGAGGGATTTTTCGATCCTTTCCCTTATTTTTGATTTACATTGGTGCAAACGTGCAAATGTCCTGTGAAAAGAGGGTAGCATCATGGAGGGGCATTTGCGAACGCTAAGCGCCCATGGGATGGTCCTTTCGGTGTCCTTCGCCCGTGGTCCCTGTGAAGTCCGACTAACACGGAGAAGGTGTATTTGGTGTTTTACATTTAATCATGTGGAGGAAGCTTTCTCCATTACAGTCCATGATTTAATTTAGTAAGAAGATCATCCCAGTGATCATGGTGATAACTTCCTTTTGACATGCTATTGTATTTGACTATGAGGGAATGTGGATTTATATTTTGGGCGTATTACACTTTGTGTAAGATTTTAAAAATACTACAGGGTCTTTCACATGGTCCAAAGATCTTGAATGTAGCAATTATGTTTCTCCAGATATAATTTTTATCAATCATCAATGAAATTACCTCCATGGTTACATGTACCACGCAGCGGTAAACTGCCGTTTTCGACGGGGTGCTGAATTTGTAGTTGTGCATGTGCCGAGTTTGTGGGTGCCGAGTTTGCTAGGTGCCGAGATTGTGCGTACCGACTTTGCAAGGTGCAGAGTTTGTTGGTGCCGAGTTTGCAAGGTGCCGAAGTGACCGGTTACCGCGGCAGCCCTGAAATCGTGGCTCATCTTTTACGTCACTGCGCGCGATGTAAACCCCAAGATACAAAGTTACATTTTCTACTTGCCAAACATCGATTTCAGGGCTGCCACGTACACAGGGCGTCCTACGATATGTAGAACTGTAAAGTATGGGTTAGGAAGGAGAGTTTCCATTGGTTTGAGGTTCCTTTTCATTTATGAAAATGGAGTTTTGTTCATGCGAAAACATGATCTCTAAAGCAGCATAGCGGTTGGCTGCCATATTGCCTTCTCACGGAGCTTGGACTGAAAAGAGTGCCATCCATAAGCCATCCATCTGCAGCAAGTAGGATCAGGCCAACCTCGGCCCTATGATAAGAACCTACACCCTATACATGAGTGGCAATCGTACTTGACGCCAATTTCTGCAACGATAGCCCAGCTACAAATTGTTGAATGTCCTTTGGCGACGCTGGGGCTAGGATCTCCTCTAGTCCGCGTCGCCGTTGGAAAGCACAAAAGCAAGGTCAATTTGGCAAAGACCAACTGGACAGGATTTTGAAACCCCCCCCCCCCCCTTTACAATCAATATAAAAAAACAGCCAATTATCCCCAGGTGGGCCACAACCAGGCTGTGACTCCCTGTGAGTGTCCATTGAATAATGTATTTTATCTGCCAGTGATAAAACTGAATTAAACTTGTGTCTGTTGCTTCACCTGTATCTAGTGTGACTGATGTTCTGTGGCTTAGTACATGTACAAGTCTGTTTCTAATCTGAAATAAAGATGGTTGAATATTTTTTTGGTTTTACCCTTCCACTGATGCTCTTCATAATTGATTTGCTTGAAAAAGTATTGTTTGAGCCAAGGTATATTTTAACATTAGCAGTTCTTATCAAACAAAAGCTGTCAGCTCTTTTTTGAGCTTATGCAGCTGTCATTGCTGTAAGACCACAACCAAAATAACACTTTGTATCCCAAGCACAATAGACTGAAGCTCTGATTGTCTCTGATCAGCAGAGTGTGGGTTTGAGTCCTGGTCTTGACTCTTGTGTTCTTAAGCAAGATGCTTGACCATTGTTTTGTCCTTCGAATGGAGCATAAAGCCGTAGGCCCCATGTGTTGTGTCATACTTGTAATGCAAGTATAAGAACCCAGTGACACTTATCGCGAAGAGAACAGGTTTTGCCCTGGTGTTTCTGGCAGTGGCTGCTGAATGCGCCGCAGCACCTTGTACACATGTTGTAAACCATTAGAAGGTGCTACATAAATGGGTTTCATAAGTCAGAAGCATGGCTCTGCTTATCCTGTTGAAAAAACAGATGATGAGGGCTTTGAGCTCGCCCCTAGGGATGCAATTCGGTCAGAAAAGATTCTTGAATTTATTTAATTGGCCACACAGGTAATTTGGCGAACATGGAAGATCACGCTGAGGAATGACTACAGAAGACTGGCCCCTGGAGAAGTCAAAGAATCTCACGAAGACTTCACATTTGATGACCGCATGCAGTGTAGGTTTGATTCATATGGAACGCCAAAGAGGCATTTAATAATCGGTGATGGTCTTTTACAACCAGTGATCAAATTTTGAATCGGTGATGGTCTAACGCGATCGGTGATCAACTTTAGCAATCGGTGATGCATATTCATGATCGGTGATGGTCTTACGCGATCGGTGGTCAACTTTAGCAATCGGTGATGCATATTCACGATCGGTGATGGTCTTTCGCGATCGGTGATCAACTTTAGGGATCGGTGATGCATATTCACGATCGGTGATGGTCTTTCGCGATCGGTGATCAACTTTAGCAATCGGTGATGCATATTCACGATCGGTGATGGTCTTTTGCGATCGGTGATCAACTTTAGGGATCGGTGATGCATATTCACGATCGGTGATGGTCCTTTGCGATCGGTGGTCAACTTTTTAGGGATCGGTTATGGTATATCTAATTCACACCACTTACCACTCTGGTCATCGACTGACTTGTCCGACATTGGAGAAGAGTACCATTTAAAAACTATATGTATTAAGTATTTCACTTTTACTTTCTTTAATTGTTTACTTAAGAACCTGATTTTTTTACATTAATGATAACATACACGGTGTTATTTCAGGCCTGGATGTTTTTTGTTTTTTTTATTTGCATCCTAGTTATTGTTAGAACTGTTCTGTTCTTTCTAGTTCCATGTTTTGACCATTTTTAATCTTTATTGTTTTTTCTATTACTTTTGTATCAATTCCGTTTGTGTTCACTTGAGGGGATAAATAATGTGGTCATTTTGTTTCCCTATATTACTCCATAATTTCTATATGATTACTCATGCCCAAGTTCACTTGTATTCTAACACTTATTAGGCCACGAGAAGGAAAGTTAAAAAATTGTGTCCGGACTTTTATGAAAACACATGAGGCTTTTTTTCATTAATCATTATTCATTATTTTTGTATGACCGTGGTGTTTTACACAATAAAAGCAGCGCCCATATGCAAAGTGTAGCGAACGGCCTAAGGGTCCTTGTTTCTAATACTGCCGAACACCAATCGACAATCTTCGTGGATGAGCTAGCGACATAACTGGCTGGTGGTTTTCACATAATAAATACTACATGGAACTTGGTTTCCACTGCTCAAATTTCAAAATAAAGTCTAAACCCATAACATGTTTTCAAATAATTATACTGTGACGATCCAATTATAGATTAGAGTCCACTGTTTGGACAAGGAATTCCTGGAGATAACAGGCAAGACTTCGTGGTAAAGACGAAAAGGATGTATAACTCCGGCCTCTTTCTTTAATGGAGCTTTCCCGTAATGTAATTATAAACAAATATGGAGATAATTACCCTTGGAATGTAAACAGTTGAGATTTCAACATTACCTGTTATAACACTTTTATTATTTTGTATAAGGAAATAAAGGCAAAGCCCATTATAAAGTGTGAGGGAAGTGTCTGTGGGTGATTTCTGTGATGTTTTGTTTGGTGTGTTTCTCTCTTTTCCCCCCTTTTTTTTTTTTGGGGGGGGGGCTTGCATGACGGGGGCGTAGGCGTTTTAACTTTCAGTCTCAAAAGGTAGAATAATTACCAATATGCTACGCCAGTCTTACCGTTTGTAAAACTAAATTATTTTGAATTTGTTTGATTCCTTAACGTGACTGTTAAAAACGATCGAACATTTTATGTATAGCTCTGCTTGTTTTTCTTTCGTCTCGCTGAAGTTTGATAATAAAAAAAACACATAAATTCATATATTGACTGGCCTACTTTGAAAGTAAATTTTTTTTTATTAATATGATTTCATAATTTCAAACTAACATTAACACAGACAATACATAATATTGTTTTTTAAAAGGTCACCGGTGAAGTGCGCACAAAATACACATAAAATGTGGTCAGACACCCTTCATTAAAAAGAAATAAATGAAGTTGATTCCACATCATCAAAATGACAAGTTGACAAGGTTAACATATAGAAATGTTAAGTTCACGTTTGAGATAACTCGATGCCATTTTCAACAGCGAGACCATGACCAAAATACATTTACAAGAGTTGGCCATAATCATGTATAAACAAATTACTAAATGTAGATACCGGGATGAGAAAAACCAAGGTACTTTCCTTTAACAATTATTTGTGTTAATTTGGGGGTATTCAACTTTAAAGTACGTGGGTGGTGCACTTAGAAACCAAGTAAAGAACGCTCAATTAATGAAGTGAAATAAAACATTAATAGCGAAATAATACCGATATTGCAGAACTAATCAACAGCTGTGAAAGTATACACAAATCAAAACATTGATTACCGGTCATGGAAGACCATCACCGATCGTTAATATGCATCACCGATCCCTAAAGTTGATCACCGATCGCGAAAGACCATCACCGATCGCGAATATGCATCATCGATCCCTAAAGTTGATCACCGATCGCGAAAGACCATCACCGATCGTGATACATCACCGATTGCTAAAGTTGATCACCGATCGCGTTAGACCATCACCGATCGTGATACATCACCGATTGCTAAAGATGATCACCGATCGCGTAAGACCATCACCGATCGTGATACATCACCGATTGCTAAAGTTGATCACCGATCGCGAAAGACCATCACCGATCGTTATACATCACCGATTGCTAAAGTTGATCACCGATCGCGTTAGACCATCACCGATCGTGATACATCACCGATTGCTAAAGTTGATCACCGATCGCGTTAGACCATCACCGATCATGATACATCACCGATTGCTAAAGTTGATCACCGATCGCGTTAGACCATCACCGATCGTGATACATCACCGATTGCTAAAGTTGATCACCGATCGCGTTAGACCATCACCGATCATGATACATCACCGATTGCTAAAGATGATCACCGATCGCGTTAGACCATCACCGATTCAAAATTTGATCACCGGTTGTAAAAGACCATCACCGATTATTAAATGCCTCTTTGGCGTTCCATAGATTCAGTAGACAGTGAAGCACAGATAACAGTACTTAAAAAGCGGTCCAGCTGTGAATGTTGCTTAAAAAATGTATTTTGCTAAGCAAAAAAAAAATAGCAAGGAATCAATCCAAGTAGTGGAGATTAGATTCTTTTTTGGCTCGTAACCAATCTCTGCTGAGCAGTAAATTTTTGTGCTTGGCTTTTGGTCCCTGACCTCCTGCAAAGCTTGAGCAGAATAGGGAATAAAATCCTTGCTCTGTGGTATACTTACATAGTGTCATTGATACCAAGTCATAACTGTGGGTTGAACAAAGAAGAATTTACTAGAGTGGGACTTGAACCTGCGACTACCGGATTACCATGCCTGTGCTCTACCAACTGAGCTATTATTATAGCCCTTTTTTGGCGGCCTTCCTATTCTGTCATTGTGCAGGGGTGCCAGTCGGAAGTCAATCCTGTAACTGCCGTATAGCCAGGGTTCACAACTAAGAAAACAATACAAAAAGCAGCAGCAGAGGGATCACCTTTCAAATATCAAATAATAAGCCACAAGGGAAACTGACTGGGGAATTTGTAAATGATATTTGTTTGAACAAAGTCAAATTGACTAAAACAGGACTTGAAGCTGCAACCTCTGGATTAACATGCTGGTGCTCTACCCCCTGAGCTACCTATCCCTAATGTTGGCAGTCTCCCTAGTATATTACTTGATATCAAGTCATCTAAGACAGAAATACCCTTGGGACTGCTACCCCAAATCCATTTTTGTAATGGGCTGATTTTAGTAATGGGTGTTATGAGACCCTAAATACTTCTGCATGAGATTGTATACAACGCAACGCTGTCCATCATTCTCTGTGTGCAAGTCCCTTGACCCCACTGGGTGCACTAATCCGTTATGAATGGGTGAATGATTGTTATAGAATTGTGTTTGAGAAGGCTCTAGAAATTTAAAGTTAGTTTTAGTACTTTCCAGAAAGTATTACAAATCCTGTAAAATACAGGCTGGGAGGGATTTTCGACAGGACAAATACTCATTTCCCTGTATCTCCCTTTCCTGATGTAGTTGATGTTGGCAGAGTGTTTGATGACCGCACCCTGAACTATGCCCTGGAGTTATGCAGGGGGAACATCGACTACCTAGTCAGGATGCCACGCCCACTCCTCATCTACATGGTGTCTTATCTTGAGCTTGAAGACATCGCTGCTCTCTCCCAAACTTGCAAGCTGATGTATGACGTAAGTTTGTTGACAAAAATTTGTGAAACGCCGAATAGCAATGACGATCAGAATTAGTTTTATTTGTATATCCTACATGTATTTGGTACTAAGATAGATAATACTGGTGCCTCAAACTGATCCAGTAAAGTTTCATCACTAAACATTTTTCCAAGTTGACGGTTAAAAATTTGATTTGAATATCTGTTTCCTTTCCTCGAAAAAGTTATAAACTCAATTGACATGCCTATTAATGATTAGTAAGAGTTATCAGATACAATAAGTGAGTTATTTTAAAAGATTTAATAATTGCATAAAGAATAATATTTTGGCTGTTACCACCGATGTGTGGTCATAAAGTGAGTTACTTTGGAGACCTGATATTGTCTAATTTATTAGCAACCATAAACATTCTGTTCGTTAGAAATGTTTTGTGCCTTGTATTTAAGGCTTCTGCATTTTGTTTCCCATTTTGAAATGGAGTCAACTGTCAAAGATCATTCGGGAAGTAAATTTTGTTGTGTCACTGTAAAAACACTGTAATCTCCTAAAATAGCATTTTATGCGAGTTTGAAATCTTTAGTCAAAATATCATATCTTGCTTCAAATAACAGGATGTACCCACATAGCCATTATGCTGTGATACAACTTTTTTGCTCTGATGCGACAATCTTTAGTTGAAGTATCAGGCAATGTCACTTTAAGTGAGACTAACAGAACCATGTAACACCTTAGTTACTGGTTTATTTTTGTACATACAGATATGCAATACCGAAGCTCTTTGGGAACAAATCTATGAGAATCATTGTGACACAGTGACAGATGAGATGCGATCTTTAGCTCATGAGATGGGATGGAAACGAATGTTCTTCACCAATAAGCTGCAGCTTCAGGTAAACTTTGACCCTTTTTAAAACCTCGGCATTGGCTGGGGCTCTGGTTAAGTCTCTGTCAAACAGGCAGATGAAGCCTAAGCCAGCTCTCAAGCCCAGATTTGTGCTTACTTTTGACAGACCATGGCACTTCCTTAACTACTTCACGTCGGCATTCTGAAAAAATCTCTGTGCCCGGTCGTAGTGATTTTTTCGTAGCTTCTTGAGTAAGCGCTTTTCTTTGAAAATATCGAAACTCTGACTTGACAAAGGAGAGACAAAAAAAGTTCTTACAACTAGCACCAGGAGAAAACATGAGTAGGCGCTCACCTTGAATCACAGAGCCTCGGCTGTGAGCCATAGCCGATAATCTGCCATGGTGTGGTGGAATCTCAGAATGATCAGCCTTGCCTCCCATTGAGCCAAATACAATGACAAACAATGGTGGCAGCCTGTCCCTTCTTGTATGCCACATTTTGTACAACAACAGTTTCTGAGATTTCTGATGGTTGGTGTCCGTTCACGAATTCTTGGCAAGAGATTCGACTGGAACCCATGCTAAACATGGATGGATTTGATGTTCTTGTGAAAATACCATTACAATTTTTTGCTGCTTTACATGTGACTTTTATCGATTCTTTCTTTATAATTTGACCTATAAAAAAATGAGAAAAACTTATCTATAACTCTACTTTAAAGTGCTTAAACAAAACATGAGCAATCGGATTTTTATAAATTCATGTTTCAATTTCACTGTGTTGACAAATGTGTGATGGTTAGTTCTGAGGAGTGCTCAATTATTGAAGGAGAGCAGTTTATAGCTTTCCTCATATTCCTGAAAATGAAGGACTGTGTTGAACAAATTTTTCTGCTGTTACAGCTTTCTGAAGTGGGGCTTCTACAGTTTATAGAGCTGCTTGGAGCACAAACATGCTAAGCGCATATAAATCTAAGCTCTAGGTTTCCAGCCAAACTAACAGTTGCATTGGACTGGTTCCAGAGTCTTTCTTATGTACTTTTTTTGCTCAGCGATTTGTGCAAAGCAGAGCATTGTCTTGTAAACTACGTGATTAAAGAATATTGGCAGAGTACTTCTACTTCTGACATTTGTTATGTGTCTGCATACGTCGGCAGTCACCAGTGCAGTGCTGGGGGTGAACCCCCCTAACAATGCATCGTGTGCTTAAATTGGTTGAGTGGACCAACCCAGCTGCCTTGTGCAAATTTGACCATTTTGTTGCCGTAGCAACAGTACACAAAACCAGACAGAGGAGAGCTTTTCAGATTTCTGTCTTTTTGCTGTGTTTGTTTTTGATTGTTTGAGACATGACTCATGCAAAACAAATAGATTTGTCCAAAGTTTTGGGGAGGACTGTGTTAATGTGTACAATGTGGACTGCTAGGCTGGTATAACACAAGGAATGGTATCACTATTGTTTTGTTGACTCAGTTCTAAGGTACACCATGCTGGCTTAAAATGAAGACTTTTGTACTCCATTTTGGTTTTATGCTTAAAGCATGTACCAATAAGGGAATAAAAGAGTTTGTGACGAGGTCTTAAATGGCCGTTTAAAACCGGCGGGATTGTGGCTGTGCGATAAAGGACCAAACCAACGAGGTCCCTTTATCCAATGGCCACGACCCTACAAGGTTTTGAGAAGCCGTTTAAGACTGTGTCAACACTGTTTTATTCCCAATCATCAATACCATTCCATTAAAAACATCCAAAAACCTTAACAAGTTGAGAACAGAGCTGACAGTTTAACCTCAGCTCGCCTCGACTCTGCTTTGAATTTCTATCCATGTCAAGCACTAACTTGCAGGCGTATAAAAACATAACAAACTTGTGAACATTCAAAGCAAGCCAAAAAGAAAACAAGAAGAAAAAAAAACCTGTGCATAACACAAAATAAAAAAAGTTATGTGGGTAAGGGGGCCGCATAAGTAAAATAAACGTAGGTATAAAGCTCAAAACATAACAAGACAAGAGCTAGGTTGAAGACTATACAATACAGAAAGTAATTCCAGAAAATTACCAAAAAAGACTTACAAAAAGAACATTGTTACGTAGAAAACTTGGAAATCCTGTCCAAAAATTTGTGCATCTTTCTCTTTTCTGTATTACAAAGTTACTATTTAATTTTAAAATGATCCACAGGTGAAACTGAGACGCCATCAGAACAAGCAAGATACTCCAGAGGGCGGTGTAACATTCCTGACTGATGCATAGAGGGACATTCCATGCCCACTCCAGATTCCGTCCACCAACTAAAGTACTAGGTACAAAGGTTTTTCATTCCACACCAATTCCGTCCCATTCTTGTAATATACTCTTTGAAATGAAACTGTTCTGATTGTGTTGATATAAATAATGAAAAACTAAAGAAAATGTTTGAAATTCCGTCTTAATAAGAAACTTAATAATGAACCTTGCAAATGATGGTGTAACCTGCAAAGCTGTTGTATATAGTGCATCATTTACTCGCATCAGAGCAGTGTTTGAAGTTTAATTGAGTGTGGGTGAAATCACCACCTCGCTGTGAAGGTTTGCCATAAAGGGGAAATGCTAGTCAAGATATGTTCATTTTGTTTTCTGTGTGAGCTATTTCCTTGATCTCTATGTATCTCAAACTCACTATTTGGATGTGAATATGTAGATGGATATCATCATGCATTTGTGTGAGGGCAGCATTCTTCTTGGTAATTTGACAACCTTTCAACCAATAGTACTGCCTCAGCTGTTTGCGATACTTATTGAATGAGTGTTGACGCATTGAAATTCATTTTGTTCTCACAAAACGTTACTTTATGTTTTATAACATGAAAGCATACAACATGACTTCCCTTTTTTGTATGTGATTGTAAAAAAAAGTTTGTTGTCAGAAAGTCAGTCCTTTTGCACTTTTTGTCTTTTATCGGCTAATGTTCTTTAATTCCAGGGTAGAACTTGAGCTTATTATACTGTTTAAAAAGATTTAACTATAACTAGTACAATGTAGTTCTAACTTTTGAACAAGACTTTGGGACTAAAGTTGCTTTGTTTGGGAGCAGATAAAACTTGCCAGATCCTGTGTAATTTTGTTGTTTTGGGGGGTTATTTTTGTTTCGCTTTGTTTAGTTGTTATTATTGGAGGGTGAGGATTTTTTTGACAAAATAGAGGGTATTATTTGGGTTCCTACCCATACACCAATGTGTGATGGGCAGTGATGCCGAATCCTGTCCTGCGCTGGATACTCAAGTGGGATTGGAACCCACAACCCCCAAATTGAAGAGCAAATATATTTTTAAGTGCCAGATCTAATAGCGTTCTGTCCTCCATGTGATAATTGAGTGAGATTCAAACCCATGACACTACATTCCAGAGCAGATGCTATTAACTGTTAGATCCAACAGAGTTCTATCCTCCACAGCTTCCTCAAGTGGGATTCGAACCCACAAGCACCACAATCTAGAACAGATGTCTCCAACTGCAAGATTTAACCAGGTCCTGTCTTCCAGTCCACAGGATATTAAAGTGGGATTCGAACCCACAAGCCTCACAATCTAGAGCAAATTCTGAACTGCAAGATTTAACCAGGTCCTGACCTCCACAGGATATTAAAGTGGGATTCGAACCCACAAGCACCACAATCTAGAGCAGATTCTGAACTGCAAGATTTAACCAGGTCCTGTCTTCCACAGGATATTAAAGTGGGATTCGAACCCACAAGCCTCACAATCTAGAGCAGATTCTGAACTGCAAGATTTAACCAGGTCCTGACCTCCACAGGATAATAAAGTGGGATTCGAACCCACAACCCCAACACTCTAGAGCAGATTTTGTAAGTGCTAGATTTTAAACTTATTAAACTACTGGTTGTTAATAGATTCCTGTATTCACACATGATCTGTAAAGATTTTTATTATTTGCATGCGTGTATATATAAATTTTTATTATTTTCTTTTAATTGTTAAAGCAGTGCATATAATACATGTGTTTTATGTAATACATGTGTTTTACACCATCTTGCTTAAATTTCTGAGCAAAACAAAGAACAACACAAGTGTAGTTGTCCAGAAATTTATTATTCAAAACAAGTGCAAGTTTCTCTGATATTGATGGAAATTGTTGCAGTTTGTTACACAGTGGTATAACTAGGAAAGAAAGAAAGAAGAACACCAAGCGCATCCAGGTTACATGTCTGTCATTTTGCCAAATAAAAATTATTTTGTTTGCTGTACAACCTTGTCCATATGCCACCTGAAAGTGTAATTAATAAATAATGATTCAGCTGAAAATATACCTGTTACTATCCCCTATATTTGTAAATCGATTTTATTTAAAACAATGCCCTCTGTGAAGGCCCACAAAGCAGGCCTTGCTCATGGTGTACTACATGTGGTGTCACTAGTGGATTGAGAAATGATAAGAAATGCTTAGTTCTACCACAACAGTGCATGCTTGTATGGTAGCAATGACATTCAAACGCTTTGGTTACATTCCCTTTTCCACCAGTGACGTCCCATCATATGCAAGGTCTGGACCCAGTTTCATGGCTCTGCTTATCATGGAACTCTGCTTACGACCCATCGAACTACAGTGTATGTGGTTTACAGGGCACCATAAGTATATATATAGAAAGTTAGTAACAGGTAAATTTTTAGCTGATTCGTTATTTGTTAGTTACACACTTACATTGCATATGTTCAAGGTGGTACGGCACACGTTCTTTCAGCGCACTCATTCATGAAATAAGATCTGTTGCTTTGACTTGTTGAATACAGTGGGGTGCCGTGCTGGGCGCGCTAGTCTTTCTTGAAATGGTGTTGCTTCGACACATCCTTCAGGGTAAGCTTTTGCATAACAACTTCCAGATTGGCAAACCATGGTACCTATCAACGTGCCATACATATTCATTCAACGCCTTGCATGTAATCAAGTGAGGTTTGCAGAGACACCATGTACATAAACTCTCTTCATGAGTTGTGACCTGGGAAGAACTGGTGATTTGACTACTCGTATGTAAGTACGCAAAAGCTAGCCCTGAGCCAAGTGACAAAGTAACTGTCTCTAGTCTGAGGAATTCACATTTAAGCGGTACCAAGTGACTAAGCAAGGTGCTAGACATTATTTCAGATCAACATACAATTGGCAAATGACTTATTACGCGAACATAAGTGTGAGAAGTTGCATTGTGTGGCACAGGAAAATTTCACATGCTATCATTCACATTAATGTCAAATATGTACTTCTAAAACTCCATAATATGCTATGCCTAATCACATCCACATAGGCCAGTATTATTCATTGTAAGACTTTTGTGTTAATGAGTAAAAGCAGGTTATAAATTGTATTCTGCATTGTTTTTTTCTTTTCTATTATATTGATGTGCAAATGTAAACAAATTTTCTGAAATAAAGTTTTACAATTCAGGAAAAGCTGATGTTATCTCTGCGTCAACATGCATGTTTTTAAAATGCCTTGATGTTTTCTCCAATTTGCTTCTACTATTGACAAGGGGTAAGCCTAGATATTTACTAATGCAAAAACTTGGACATAACCAAAAGTTGTCCCCAAATTATCTCAAATTACACAGGTTGTCCCGTGTAGATTTTTCACCCAATTTCTCAGATTTGCTCAAGTAGTGCCTTATCATTTGACCTAATAATCATTAGTGGTAAGTCTTGTCATTGTGTTGATCAAAGCATCTCCAAATTTGCTTTAAATTTTACAAATAGTCAGCCTTTTTTATAGTACAGAAGAGACAAATTTCCCCAGTTTGTTTAAAAGTGACAGGTAAGCTTTGATGTTTTCCTTTGTTTTTCTGGAAGAAAAAAAACCACAAGGGCTATATGTACCTAGTCGCATTTTTGATATCAAAACAATTATCCAAAAAAAAGTTGAAGGGCAAGCTTTCATTTAAAGCATGACGAGCAAGTCTTGTAGTTTGTTTGGGGTTTTTTTTATGGGGGGGGGGGCGGAGCACCAATTTTCCTTAATTTACCTTAAAAGTAAAAAGGGGTATAAAGTAAGTCTTGTCATTTCTTTGACCAATATCACTCCTACATTAATGAGAGTCGAGACAAGGTCACCTTCAAGTGTTTGCTTTTGCAATAAATATGTATTTCATAAATAAAGTGACAATGTACAATTATACCAAATTGAGAGGAAAAAAGTCAGAAACTACTTTCAATATTATTCAATTCTTGAAAAAATGAAATGTGCAAACCTCCTTATTACTTGTATAAATCAATCCAAAAAACTATGATAAAAACAAGAAAAGATAGACCACTACGTTCTCCATCTGTTTGTGTTGACCGTCTAAAACAACCCTTTTTTTTCTCCTTTAAACAGTAATCTAGTCCTAACCGGATACAATCTAAACACTATGCACACAGAGGAATGACTTATCATGGTCGTCTACAAACGCCCGACCGGAGAGTCACACATTTGAGACATGAGCAATAAAAAAACAACAAAATGCAACCAAAAATTGTATGCACAGAAATTTTCTGAATTTCATATGACTGCATTAGATTCAAATAAATCAGATCTGCTTAACAGTTTTTTTAACAGAAAACAAAATTGCAGCTATAACCTCTGTGACAATTCACAGAAACAAAAATATTACATCTTCTTTTTAATACAACATCTGACTTTAGATACACAATATTCTACCATCTTAATGTTTCATCTAAAACATCAGAAACAAAATTAGGTCTTTTTTTACAATATACAAAGTTCAACCTGGCTACTTCAATAGAGTCAAGCTGAAACAAGTAAATACAATTTGTGAGTACAAAATGTTCTGTCATTCAGTCTTCGTAAAATGTTTTTTTCTTCTTTTTTCTTTTTTTCTTTTTCTTTTTTTTTTCTTTTTACATTTTCTGTCAGGTTTTCTGCTAAATGTTGGTCACAAAATTATTAATTATTGTATAAACATACTTATAAACTTAAAGTGTGATCAAGTGAGACCAGTTATGGTGGAGCATTATGCTATGTCATGACAACAGACTAGGGAAAGGACACTCAGTTATTAAAAAAACAAAACAATTAGTAGTGGAAAAACACAGCATAATAATAATAACCTAAACCGTGGCAGAAACTTGACCCGGAGAAAACTGTCAAAAACTGCTGCATGCTCATTAAAATTCAGCTCAAAGGTTTTTCGAGTAAAACAAGAGAGCACATTTGACAGTGTTTCTCGTCACGGTGCACCACCATACTTTCATTCCATTCAAAGCAATGTAACCATGGAGGCAGGAAGGGCAAGTAAACTGGTTCCTTTTTTAAAGGATGAAAATCAGTACTAATGATTGCTGTTGAATACGGGTAACATGACTACGACCCATAATACTTCCTACTTGTTAGAACCAGAAGCCAATTTTAACATAACAAAGTCTTAATTCATTGCTCCACTTAAACATCAATGTTATCTAATGCAAACTCCTGTTTAACTAATGGTTCCCCAAGATTGTGCTTTGTCAATAAAGTTGCTACGCAACACTTCCTGAAATAAGGCCCAACATTCCATTTTGTCACAAATGACACGCAACACCCAGCATTCACATTTTATGATTTCACAAGTGGAGCACTACAGTGTACATAAAATACCCAATCTAGTAACACATCTTCATCCTACTTGCAATGTATGCAAACTGGCAGACGTCACACACAGACAAGTTCTTAACATACAGAAACCCAAGTGCAGCTCCATCTTTCCTTCTATTGACCCATTCACATTCCATCATCACCTCCCAAAATTCTCGGTTGCGCTATCTTGAGAGTCACATTGTCCTAGTGTGTCACCATGGAGGCATGCAAAGCATTTAGACGTGCTCCTTATCATGTGATCAACTCTCAAAATAGCAGACCAAGGGCAGACAGTAGCCGAGTGTGACGTCAGTGCACAGGGTCTAAACCAAGACTAATCCAAACTTGACAAACTTTTCTGCTTAATCCACTTTACCCAATCCCGATCCCAGCTTTCTGAGAAGTAATTATAATTAACACACACCACTTAAAAACTTATTGTTTTGACTTTCTTGCAAACACAGACCCAAAAAGAAACAATTACGCTCCATGCTATAGGTTAGCAGCAACCGAGACAAACAGATTTGAATATTTCAGGCTGCAATTCATTCAAATAAAAATAACAAACCCGTGAAAAAGAACATTACAAATTAGTAACCAATTCATTCTATATATTATTAAAATTTGAGTTTAAAATAAAAGCAAAAGAAAAAAAGAAAAAAAAAGAAGACCAGCAGTATCTCTGCTAACCTGGGCCCAAATTCATTAACTTTGCTTACATATTTTCTGCTTAGCAAAAGTAAGCAGAAAACCAGTCATGTGACATGGTATTTTGACTGGTAACTTCATGGTAAGCAAAACTGTTTTGTGCTTAATTACTTTTATGCTTCAGCGGCTCCATCCAAATGGGCCCTGGAATCAGCCTTTCGATCATTGATATATTTGTTTTTCTTCTGATTTAAGTTTGGACGTTTTGGGGCTCAGAATTAATAGTAAGTTGGGTTTTTTTTACCTAAAAAAATCCCAAAACAACCTAAAAAAACAAACATGAGGCACTCACAGAAAAATAACACCCCAAACTGCTAAGTCTTCATAAGTTAAAAGAAGATCTTAACAGACTCTCCTCATCTTTATGAATCTGGTTGTTTTTGTTCCAGCTCAAGAGAGACACTTCAAAGAAATTACTTACGAGGTTTGAATTAATTCATTTCTAAACCAGGCAACATATTTATCTTGACATCCTTTGTTTGTGATTTGTACGAAATGTACAAGAACACTGCATTAAAACCAACAATCCTTGTGGAAATGAAGACAGAAACTTTCCACACTCATCTTTTAACAAACACAAAGACCACACTGATATCAAAGTAAATCTCGTCTTACAAAAATTGCAATTGTTAACATGGTTTTTTTTTCCAGGTATAAAAGGTATGCAAACTAATGTGAAGTTGATATGTACACCACATGCACAACGGTTGTTTTGGCATCATTTTCCCAAAACAGATTCCATTCAAGAAAGCAATGTAAACTAAAAAGTACCACCCATAGTATAGATTTTTACCGTGAAGAAGCAATTAAAAAAAAACCTTTTCTTCCAATTAAACCTGACGTGACAACACCAAGGCTGGGAAAAATTGTTCAGGTCCCTATAAAAAAAAATGAAATTAGACTTAAGCACAATCATTGTCACAGGGTACTTGGGGCACCAGACTGGGTAATGCCATCATAGAATCCAAGTTTCGTTCTGAAGCACAGCAAGGTTTTAATGACAAAGATCCATTCCCAATCAACACTCAACTTTTACACATATAACATGCTCTCAAGAGGAAAGTAATTGCAATGTCAATATGACGCCTACTGGCATGGTTAAAAGTAGAATCACAAGAACACACTGGAATGTGCAACCTTCTCTAGTGTTGGCCAAATATCGGACAGATATACTTCCCCACTGAATTCTAAAATGGAGTTTCAAAACAAGCCAACCTTTTCAGACAGCAGGTTACAAATGAAACGCAATCTCCAGCTCATATAAGATGAGATTTGTTCAAACTCAAACCACACTTTGAATGTAATCGTGGGACACAAAACAAACATTGACACAGCCCCCCCCCCTCCCAACGCACAATTATGAAACAAACCCAGTTAGCTTTAGTAAAACATACAGGATTCTGTTACACTTTAATCTATGCATAGAACTTAAAAAACACAATCTTTTTCTTTCTTTCTTTTATGCCTCCTTTGGTAAACATATGTGCAAACAAATTCATCTCTTCCACTTTTTAAAAAAATTTCAAAATCCGAAATCAAATTGCGATATTTCTATCTACGCTACGTCCTCTTGACTACACTGGGCTCAAGTAAAATCACATAACATATGGCAATCCCTGAGATAATTGGTGTCAAGTATACAAGAAAAAAAAATAACAACAACTAGTTGATACTATCTACTGCACGATCAATATTATACAGCATTCTGTTATTGCTGTTAAGTGGAACAACTCTACTCAAGTTCAAAGCTAAGTTCATATCAATTACATGTTTTACGACGCAAGGCCTTTGAAAATCGTTTCTTCGTGAAAACGTTGGCTGGGATTTCATGTCAGCCACACATTTATTTAATTATTTTTCAACCGAGAAAAAAACAAAAACTCACCACTTCATTTCCATATGTTGATAACTAGAACGTTTTCTCATTTACTGAAATTGTTTGGGAATATGACAACGGGGAGGGGGGGTGGGGGTGGGGTGGGGGTAGAATGACTTTAGATTGGGAAGAATTAACTTCAGTTTTTGTAACTGACAATTGGAGAGATCAAGAACATGTCAAATGAAATGAATAACAATTGAAGCCTTCATCACAAACACGTTTTTGTTTTCTTAATGCAAGAAAATATTATTGGTGTGTAGTTTGTTGAAATGTTTTCTGGAAATGTCCTTAGAGAGACCTTGACCTTTCCCCAAAATATATACATGAATTAAATTCAAGACCTGGGCCCATTTTTTTGCCCTGCTAACTGAGGAGTTCTGCACCTGTCTTATGACCACCATTCTTCACTTACAGGGTCTGCACCAAGTTTCTATTCTATATGTGTAAGCAAGGAAAGCTCAGTAACTTAGGTCCCAAACGCACAAGAAGAAATTCCTCAGGGGGTGTGTGTGAAGAAACTATCCTGACGCCTGAGAATGGATCCTGTTTTAGTCATCTGCTTTGCAGGAATCTTTCTAAACTGTTTTCTGGGGATGGGGGTGGAGTTTGCGTTGGTTGTTTTAAATTCACAAGTGGTCCTTGCAACCACACAATTACAGAGGCGTCTATACCTGCCCCATCATTATCCAATATGAATATTCAACATAAGACATACACTGTGACAATTAACACTAAATTTGCATAGTTGAAAGTTAACGAGGGGGATTGGAAACACCATACTAATACTAGAATGACTGAAACAGGTGGTAACGAATAGATACTGTGTACATTTACACAATGCAACTTTGTGACGTCTTTGGATCGTGGAAAACTTCAAGAATGTATGACCATCTCTTTGAGTGTTGCATTCTTGACATGTGATGCTCCATGTCATAAAATCGGACACTTCCTGCCAAAACTCAAGGCTGGGCTCATTTTCTCATCAAATAGATGAGAATAAGAACTTTTGAATATCTCTTATTTTGGATCCAATTATTTCCAAGTACACTGACCAACGCCACCTGACGTTATCATCACAATGATCTTGGGTGCGCTGTTTTGGGAGTCAACGTCCTTGTGTTTTATACGGGTGCAGTGCGCAGTTTAGCCGGCATGGCATTCAACGAGCTTGAAATAATTTGTATATGCAATTTGCCTCCCAAACTGGTGAGCATGGCAGACAGCAGCCAATACAATGTTGAAGACATGACATCACATAAATCAAGGCTGATGTTTCCAGTGTCTTCACTTTGAAAGAAGTGCCTGATTATGGGCTTGGCATTGGGCTTCACATTCTGTGTCCTGCAAGAGAGAGGCCTTAGTGTATCTTTACTAAGAGCAATATGTAGGTGGCTGTCAGTGGCACACAAACCGTAAGTACATTTATCAAACCAAGGTTGTCAACCAAACAACAAGATAGTTGGTGGGGGGGGGTTCATTTGAATAGTGACAAATATTGATAACAAGTTGTAGTGTGTTTAGTTGGCTTTACTTGATACAAACTAAGTTTGTTTCTCATTTCAATGTGATATTAACTGATTGTGTCCATTTAAAAACCTACCAAATACTAATCGAATTTTAGCCTCAAATTAATGTGTGCAAAAAACCAAAAGGACAAAACAACAGTTAAAAATCGGCACATCAAAACTTTAAATAGTCCTTCCATATTGAAATAACACACAGCCAGTATCTGTGGTTTAGTTTTTATTAAGCTACATATACAAATCATTGACCTAACCCAAAATGCACAAATAACATTGAATCAGGTGTTTAACACGTCCAAACTTTAGGACGACAGTCCTAAGGGAGATGGAAAACAAAGATAACTCCACAAAAGTTTTGTGGAAAAAGGAAAAAAACAAACAGTTTCTCCTTCGACGGCCGTCTGTCAAAATGCAGCATTGTTTTGTTTCTTGTTTTTAAATTTGTTTACTAATAATAAAAGATATTCTTGTTTAAAATGTGGGATAGGCATCAATTGAGAAAAACCTGGCCGTCCCCTCAACACTGTTGAAGTCCAAAGGTTGATAACTCTCAACGTCTTAACATGTTCCGTCCTCAAAAAGCGTAAGCTCTGTTTTGAAGATAAATCAACGTAAAACCTTCTCTGTAGCAGTTTCTTAAAACGAGTGCATATTATGGAAACTAGAAGATCTGAATCACGCCTGCATTTAACACTGTCCGCCTAAAATCATGTTCGGTTGCACTATATCAGTATGTGGGAGGAGGGGGGTGGGGGTGGGGCCTTCCTTGCCTGAGAGAAGTGTAGTGATGTTGCTATTGAGCTTTGCTTTTTCTTCTTTATCCGAGCCATGAGCAGTAGAAGTTCCAACTGACTACATCGCATATCCTGGAAACTGTCACCAGTATACCTCACATTAAATTGGTGATCTTGTGTCCTACCATACCATGTGATGACGTCGAAGCCGACATAGAATAGCCAGGTTCCAAAGATGCCATGCAGTATTAGTAATGTGGGATACGGGAGATCTGACCAATGTAGCGGTCGTGTTATGGTAAAGAACTTGAGAATCGAACGCAGGGTAACTTTTGCTACGCTGGTGTGTGTGTGAGTGCATTAACTGAACAACTTTTGCCAAATTTAAAAAGCTGTTCGACGAGTTGAGTTTCTCTGAAAATCCCATGTGATGATTATTTACTGTGAAGTTGATGATCCAAGGAATCACGCATGCCACAAGGAATCACGCATGCCACATACCCCAAGAAGTTAATAATCTATCTTGATAAGTTATGGCCAAATGGACTTATGATGAATTTGATGATCCAAGGAATCACGCATGCCACATACCCCAAGAAGTTAATAATCTATCTTGATAAGTTATAGCCAAATGGACTTATAGCTCGACTCCATCCTGTGGACATGTTGGTTTTTTCTTCTCAGAAAATTCACAGCTTGGTGACTTGCAGCGATCGGAGCAACTCCAGTTTGGTATTTCGGCTGAACACCAAATGGTTTCCACTCGGGGGATGGCAGAGAGAGATAACGTTACAGCCAATTTCTTTGAGGATAAAACTACTGTCATCATGGAGACCGAGTAGTAATACAAAGGGGACCACTTGGTTTTTAATAGCTTGATTTCTTGTGACGTTGTGACTTTCATACTGATTTTGTAGTTCATTTCTATCACATCTGGAGAGGGTAAAATCTCTTTGCACTGAGAAGCTCTGCATGCCGGCTTCTAAAACAAAGACTGAATCATTCAACATGAATGAAAATGACATAGTGACTAGTCATGGATGCTCCTTGTATATTCTCAAGAAGCACACTTTGAAATGTTCGTTCCTGCGCGCATTTCATCCTTCTCTGTCCGTTTTTTGTTTGTTTAGTTTTTCACTGCTGTGTCGTCGTCATTATTGTTAAGGTTGGTACTCCGCAGCAGCTTAGTGGCTGCTGGGCCTCCGTCATGTTGAACTTCTGTTCTCGTCTTTCTGAAATGGAGAGGGAGGAAAAAGTTGGTGGATTTCTATTAACAATAGTTCTCAACAGGATTTTATGGAAAAATAGAGTTTGCTGGATGCATGGATGCTGTGATCCCCCAGGGATTTGAGCCAAACTTGTGTCATGCAATCAAAGCAATGGTACAGGCCTGATACTTCATTCTTGTAAGGGCTAGACAGCTTTGTCTGTTCCTCCTCGGATACTGCTTTACTTCTTTCAATAAAATTGAGGACTGAAGGAAAAATCCTGAGAAATCACACCCCTGAACCACAGAGCAGTGAACTCTGATGGATTTGGGACATACAGGAATACCTCTGGAGCTAGGATTGTCAAAACATGGATAGCATGAAAAATAAATGCAATACACCCACACCTTAAGCAAAGCATATGGTGCCTTTGAGAGTCAGGAGGGTGTTAACATACCTCAGGTACATGAATGGTGAAGTTGTCGTATGCTTCCATCAGGTCTTCCAGTTTGTACTGCTGTAAGACCACAAAGCCTTCAAGGTTATGGCTAGCCTTCCTGGTGCAGTCTTGGCAGTGTACCTCATACTTCCGATCCTTCTCGGTCGTGAATAGAATATTAAACACCTCCACCTGAAATCCAGACGAGCAATCCAAAAATTGTTACAAAATAGTCATCTGGAAGAACTTCTATCTTGCTGGGGAGTTTACAAGAAACACTCCAGTATCCTATCTACATTTCAAAAATTATACAAGACAATTTCCCTATGTTTCAGGATTTTAAAGGTAGGGTCCTAGATGGATAAACTCTCCAAAAATTACTGACCGTACAAATTTAATTGATGAGAAGCACTGCAGCTGTTAATAGTATATTTATTTGGAGAAAGGATTCCCTTTGAAGTAATATGGTTTGGATAATTTATCCCTAGACAGATTTCTGAAGGTAGGTGTCAGTTTGCGAATGCTACGGCCAGAGATGCAGTTGGTACCCGCAGTCGCCTCATAAACATGGATAGATTGGACATTCTTGTGAAAATACCATGACAGTTTTTGTGCTGTTTTCTCAGCAAGCAGACACTGTATTCAGCTGAAACTTTCACATATGACTTTTACTGTATTTTTCTTTATATCCTTTCCTATAAATCAGCATCAGTAGACAAAAACCAATCTATGACCATACCTTTTAACTCACCTCACAGTTGACGCAGTAATGCGCCATCTCATGTTTGGCTCACGTGTACCAGCACACTTCCACGCGGATCTAAAGATCACGACTCTACATGATTCTAAAGGTCGTGACTGTACACGATGAATTCCTTACTGATTTGAAACTCACCTCACAGTTGACGCAGTAATGCGCCGTCTCATTCTTGGCTCTGCCATGCCAGTGCACCTCCACGCCGATCTCATGAAGGAAGTCTAACGTCATCTGAGTCTGCTTCAGCGTTCTCAGTAAGCAGTATCTAGACAAAATAACGTCAAGTGTAACACATCAGACAGATTGTTTTAATTGTTGCTAAACCCTAACACCCCCCACACGTGTCTTTGGTTACAGTTCCATCTTAATCCTTCAAAATCCTCCCCTCTATGGTAACCCTCGGGTTTGGACTGGATGAGATATGTATGCCTGTCCTAATGTCGCATTTGTTATTTGGGCCGGCAGTAGCACCGTATCCTACAAAATGTTTGTAAGTGTATTATATTTTATTTCCCAGGTTGTATCGTAAACTTGGGTGTGATCCCCGGCTACACGGCAGCTAACGGTTGCAAGGCTTTTGACTGGCACCCCCGAACAAAGATATTGACTAATAGGGAGACTGCCAACATACATGTGTAGGGCTGAATAGCTCAGTTGGTAGAGAGCCGGTAAATTTTTCTTTGTTCAAAACCCAAATTATATTTTATTTTGTTCTATTTCATTTCTCAGGCAGATAAAAAGTACAATAATGCACATTGGTAAAAAACATTAAAGATACAAGAGCGATTAAAATACAGAGGAAGGAAAGAGAACCAGCTGGAGCCCGAAGGATTGCCTGAAAGAAACAAAGCTCCTGTCTGGAGGTTTTCTACCCACATCTAAAACTGAGCATTTCTTCTCTTCATCCTGTTATTGTGCTGTAGGATGTGTAAGTAAGTAAGTAAATAAATAACTAAATAAGAAAACAAACTTACTTGATCATCTCAAAGAGTCGCGGCTCGGTGATCTTGATATGTCTGGCCATGTTCCAGGAGAGATGGATCATGGGGACGATAGACTTATATCCCTGCAGCTTGTTCCACTCGTAGCGCTCCACTGACAACTTGTACTGATTGCTAATCAGTGGGCCTACATTCCACGCTATGTTATTGCACCATCCCTGAAAACAACAACAATTACACATACATTTAGATTCCCTCTGTTCACCTTTTTGCTGTTGTTAGCATTGCTGCAGCTGTGAGGTACTTTCAATTCCGTTCCTTGCTTTCCTAAATTTTGCACTGTTTAGTCATTAGCAACTTTTTGGAACGATGCTCTTCTATGATTTAGTTCCCCTGTTTTTGACCCTTTATTTGTTTGCTTAGTATTTGCAGGTTTTATCGCTTATTTTAAACCTACTTTTGTCGTGAAAAAGAAAAGGCAAACACATCAATTTTAGTCTTTTGTAATTTTTTAGTCTAATATTAAGCCTAAATAAATTGAAAATATGAATTGAATTCAATTAGAGAGTGTCTCAAAAGTCAGAATGGTAGCAATCTTCTTATTGGTTTGGTTTAAGGATTCCAGCTTACATGCTTGAACTGCAGGTCCGTTACACCGACCGAACGTTTGATTGCATAATTCTTCTCTGAAAGAATGTTCCAGTAGTTACGCACAGTGTCACAGTCAAGAAGAATGTTCTGGTGGTACACTAAACTGTGGGCGAATGCCTACCTAGAACGTTCCTTCACACTTAAAACAGACCCAATGTTTGAGACACTCCATAAGCTTTCAAAGTAAGGAGTTTCCAGAGGCATAAAATTGCCAATCACCCCCACTACTTTCAATTTGCTTTAAAAAAAAATAAAATCTGGCCAATTTCATGAAGCTAGTTATCTCAAGTTCTGGATCAGAAGTGGGTTACCAGTGAGTTTTGCTTCAACGCTGAAGTGTTACACCTCGACTCAAGAATACCACTACTCATTAAACACAAATCATCACATCCAGACATACTGTCCAGGAAATTCATTTTCACCAAATTGATTTCAGATGAGCTCAGATATTTCTTGCCCATGGAAGGACTGCACTGTGAGCAGAAATGTCCTCTTATGAAATTGGCCCCTCAGCGTTACTATTCAGCCACAGTCTTGATGTACTTACCACAGCCTGTACCCAATGCACAGCCCCAGCATTAACCCAGACCAAGTCTCCCGGCCTCTGGATGAATCTATACACAGGTACATTCTCCTCATATAAGTCCTCCAACACTGGCCACCATGACCCTTTCAAGAAGTTGATGTTATATCTGTTAAAGAAACATTCAAAACCTGGGTCATTTTTTACACTTTTCCTCACAAAAAACTCTTTTCTTTTCTTTTTGAGAAATCCATACTTGTACTGTACAGACACTCAACTTTGAATTTGCAACAAAAAGAAGAAGAAAAGGAAACGGCCAAGTAACCAAAATTGTATCCAGTGTTTTCAGTTTTCAACAGTTTTTTTACCCAATTTTTCAAAAGAGGAAATAAGCTGAAAAGTTGCATGTCACATATGCCAATGTTCAACATGTTAACCAGCTTGCTCTTGTCCTGATCGGGATTTGAGTTGCAGGGATGAAGAGTTGAAGAATTTGAAGATTCCTGAAAATAGATTGCAGGGTTTGGGTTCCCCCTTATTCCTTATTCTCCAACCGGAACCTCAGAGATTCAGAATGTTGACAAGACTCTGTGCATGACCAGAAATGCAAAACTACAGGTATATACCCAGCGTGAAACCCCCCCCCCTTTACGTCTTTCATAAAAATTTGAAGGCTCAAGAAGGTTTTAAGAAAATCCTGAAATCAAGAAAAATCCAGAGAAATCACACACCTGGCATGCCTGGAGATGTAGAAACAAAGTCAATTTGTAAGTGTGTTTCCCCCCCCAAAAAAAAAAAAAAAAAAAAATAGATAAAAATAAATAAATAAATAAATAACCTAAAATAACAATAATCATAATAAATTAAGGAAAAATACATAATAAAATAAAAATTAAATACATAAAAAAATTACAAATATAAAAAAAACCAATAAATAAATAATTATAATAAACTGATGTTTAATTCAATCCCAGAGATTCTTGCGTTCTGGATCAGAAGTGGGTTACCAGTGAGTTTTGCTTCAATGCTGAAGTGTTACACCTCAACTCAAGAATACCACTACTCATTAAACACAAATCATCACATCCAGACATAAAGCCTGTAAGCAAAACAACTTACTAAAGCACAGAAAAGCTTGCTCAGCAAAATTAGGTTACCAGTAAAATACCTTCAGTTACCATTGCTGCGAACTGGTACCCTACTCTTACTTAGCAAGGAAATTTGCTAAGTAAATTCAGGCCTTCATTTTAAAGGAGCGCGATCGCGCTCGCGCTCCTCCGCGCTCCTTAAATTTTTTAAGGAGAGCAAAAAAAAGCGCTCCTTACAATTTCAACAAGAGCATTTTTTTAAAAACGCTAATTGTTGAAAAAAGTAAGCGGCTTGAGTCTCAGAGTTGGAGGTGGCAACATCTAAAGAACTCACGCTTTTCTTTTTTGTTTCCCCTCGATTGTTAAAAATAAGCTAGCTGCTGCTTCGACGTTGTTAATTGAAAGTGGTAAACGAGCCCTATTCAAGTACATGTATGTTTTGACTGTGTGTGCGTGCCCGCATGCCTGATGTTTACCGCAGCCGGTCACACAAACGAACAATCATATCGCGCACGACGCCGCGCTGTGATCCACATTCCCCCACACATGATGGGTCGATGGAAGCAGCATCGGTAGGGTTCGAAATAAGCGGTCGCCAAATGCGAGTGAAAACAGCGGCGTGCGAGTCAAAACCCTTCCCTTAGTAGCCCGCCAGGCTAGTCAAAAAATTGTTCCTTTTCACAATAAATGAGGGGTACAGTTGTAAAATCCCAAAGAGAGATTATTTTTAAGTTCATAAAATGGTTTAGCAAGTCTTGATATTTGCTAGATTTAATGTGACCGCGATCGCGATCGTTCAATTCATAGTAAACACGCACGCACTTCCCTTAACCACATGGTAGTGAGTAGCCGGCCAACGTTCGCCCGCACGCACACAACACATGGTAGACGTAGTACAGTACAACAGCAGGTCCAAAGTCCATCCTAACCAACATTCCGCACGCTGTGATTGGCCCGTCAATAAATTCATATTCATAAGGAAGCTTGGCTAGCCTCCAACTCCATACACGTTCACGAGTCAAGTAAAGAATTGCTGCACAACGCGGCGCACGCCCGTGGATTCTGTACTATACACAGCGTTGGGTTCAGGCTATTCAAGCATCGACAACTTTTGCCGATAGAGGGCGTTGCAGGGCAAAGTTCATTGAATTTTTTCTCAATGTGCGTCGTCGATCGATCGTTAACACGAAGATTTCATTGCAAAAGAAGTTCTATAAAACCGATTCTCAAATTACAAATCCATGTAAATGGTTGTTGATGAAAACAAGTACTATTTAGGGCAGAAAATAGGGGATAAGATCGTTAAAAAAAAAAAAAAAAAAAATCGTAATTTTTTTTTTTTTTTTTTTTTGACGCTACGAAAATTGTGTGCATTTAATAATACACGTAGGCTAGTGGAAAAACTTGCGGGCAACCCAAAATTTAAGTTGTCTCTAGTGAAAAAAAAGTTAAGGGAATAGGCCTTTTTCATATTAAGTTTTGGAGCGTCTTATTCTTTAATTATGGACATTCTGAAAGTAGCCTTGGCCTGAAATTAAGCCTTAAAAAACACACAAATAAACCCGTGTCACAGGGTTAAATTTTCACAGGGTTTTTAAATTTGCTATACAAAACTTATGGACTGCTATGCAATATTTTGAGATTGCTATGCAAAAAAAAAATTGCATAGCAGTTTTGCTATGCAAAAATTTGGGACCAAATCGTTCCCTGTAATTGAAATACGCGCTCGGGATTGGTGAAGTATTTTTGTAATAGATAAAAATGCCAAAGAGTTGGGCAAATCACTCTCCTTAATTCATTGTTTTGATTTAAGGAGAGCGATTTTAAAATCGCTCTCCTTAATTCACCTTTTGATTTAAGGAGAGCGATGCACAGCTCTCCTCAGATTTATTAAAATGAAGGCCTGTTTAAAATTGTTCTGCTGAACAGCTTTATGAAATTGGGCTCAGTACTGCCTGAGAAGCCATCTACATTCCCTCACTACGTCTCAGTTTGGGGGTGTGGGAACTGGAGGGGGGAGGGGGGAATAGTGCAAGGCCTAATACCTGAACATGTACCCACCTCTCAGTTAAACTGCAGATGGCGCCCCAGTACGCATTTGGCACCGCAAACCACTCACAGTCTCCCGGTCCGATGTTAACATTCACTGAACACATGTTGTTGTTCTCTTGGTGCCCTACAATCAAAAAACAACAATTATCCAGAAATGCCTTAAGATTAGGAGAGAAAACAGCAGTGGTACTCAGATAACTTGGACTGCAACGGACTCCGTGCAAGTGTCAGTGATAAGCAGGTTTGTTATTCTGGATCAGAAGTGGGTTACCAGTGAGTTTTGCTTCAACGCTGAAGTGTTACACCTCGACTCAAGAATACCACTACTCATTAAACACAAATCATCACATCCAGACATTCAGTAAGCAAGGGGGTGGTCTAAGGATGTCTCCCAGACTTAGTACTTAAGTTAAAGGAACCACCAACTAGAAACCACCAAGTAATGTTTACACTTGCTTACCTGGTGTTCTGCTTCCTGGCACCTTCATGTAGAGCTGGACTGTGTTCATTCCCAGTATGGAGTGACCTACATGACTGAGTATATTACCCGGAGACACAATCCGTGTGAACGACGGCAGTTTCGTCAACTCATGCAACTGTTTCTTCCATCTACAAGCAAACCGTTCATTCAATTAGATTTCAAGCATTGACTGAAGCCCACTAATAATAACCATGGTAAAGGTTTACAGACTCTCTGTGTTATTTCACTTAGATACTAAAATGTTGGGTCATAACGCAGGCCTTTTTGCCACTTTCAATAAAATCTGAAGGCGCAGGAAAGTCCGTAAAAAATACTGAATTCAGGAAAAATCCTGAGACGGACCTGAAAAAAGTTGGGTTCAAATCCCGTTTATAACGTGTCTGTGAGCAAGCCACTCAAGTGCAATGGTAGAGATTGTCCATGTTAATAAGAAGTAACCTGTGTGCCCATTTTGCCTGCTGGTGCTGCATACTCTTGAGGAGTTGAGATGGTGGTAATAATATTTTAGTATGCTTTGAGAGGTCTAATGGCATGATCAGTGCACAAATACATACACATTATTATTACTCAGGTTGGTTGAGCTGAGTTGGTTGAGATAGCTGAAGAACCAGAGTTAGTTGAAGAGCTCAACCGTGGTTCTCAGAACAACCACTCCTTCAGATAGTATGAAAAGGGTCCAACATCTCTCAAAGCATTTGTGAATTGTGAACTCTCCTTTTTGCTAATAACAGTGTCTTCAAGTAAATATTGTATTGTATTGTATTGTATCTTAATTTTTCATTGATATACCGATCAATCAAAATTAAATTTGACAACAAAAATAAGTGGTTCAGGAAAAAGTACTCACTTCCGCTCATCGGACAGATCAACATTGGTTCCAAACTTTAGCATTTTGAATTCTCGACCTCCTCCTTCCCGTAAAGTTGTGGTCGTCGGCCCTCCATTTGTCTTCTTTTTCCTGTAAAAAAACAACTCAAGTTGGTAGGTGGTTCGTGTAAGCAGATGAGTGACACAGCATTCCAAATCTGCTGTGAACGCCCACACGCCCTATCAAAACTTCTTAATCGTTTACGAAATACCATTTCGCCTGACGCTCATCTTTCTGCCACAGTAACCACAGAAATTTGTTTACCGAAATTGGCTTACGCAAAATTAGACATGTGGTAAGCCAGGGTTGAACCTCAGGTAACAAACAATTTTCCCAAGGTAAAACAAAGTTCAACCCAGAGTTACCAATTGTTTAATTTTGCATTTCTCCCAATCAAACTTTCTTCTTTCACTAATTCACCCTGTGTAATGTCTTTGCATGGTATAATTCTTACCCCAAGATTTTCAAAGGTAAAACAAGGTTACACAAGGCTCGAGCCTGTGTTACCAACTGTCTAATTTTCCACTCCTCCCCACTTTCTTCCTGTGTAATGTCTTTGCATGGTTCTTATCCCCAAGGTTTACCACGGTAAATATAGCTTAAACCCCATGTTAACAATTGTTTAATTTTGCATTTCCAACTTCGTTCTTTCTTCACTTATCATGTAAAATTCTTGCCCCAAGGTGAAACGAGGCAACACTAAGTTACCGCTTGTTTAATTCTGCACACCTCCCTAACTTCCTTTCTCTACTGATCCCCAACCCTGAGGAATGTATTGTGTTATACAATTCTTACCTCTTTGCTGAGAATGGGTCGTCTGAATTAAGTCTGGAGTTCTTCTCAGCTTCCTCCTGTAACACAGAAAAATTCAACCATCTTAAATCTTTATCTAGTTGCAGGAAAGCATTTTTTGTAGCAATTGTATAAAAAGTACAGGTATAAAGAATGTTAAAACCGATGAAAGAACTGCACTATTTTCTTTTCTTGAGTTACCTTTCTACTGTTCTTAAACGGAACTTTAAATATTAAATTATTTCTGGATCAGAAGTGGGTTACCAGTGAGTTTTGCTTCAACGCGAACGTTAAAACCTCCGCTCAAGAATACCACTACTCATTAAACACAAATCATCACATCCAGAAAACATCCAGAAAACATAAGCTGCGATTCGCTTACCTTATGCCAAGTATGATATCAGAACTCTAGGGACACTAGGTGGCAGCAAACCTACCACGTAAATCCATTGTTCTCAGACAGGTGCGCATACTCATAACTATGTTAACTTTGGGAAATGATGTGGTATGTCAGCTGCCAGCTGGAGTCTCAACCACCCCACCCCCCGACCCCCCAAAATAAAGGTGATCATTAACGTCATAAATTTTCTCTGACGGAACTAATAGGACATGAGACAGTGATTTTATTTTGATTTTTTAACTGGAGTTTTTTACATTTTTCTTTTTCTGAATAACCCAATCATCAAGTTGCTTCCACGCAATTTCTGTTCATAACCACGACTTAATTACCTGATGATGTCCTCATCCAAGCAATCTTGTATGTTTGTACAACTTCTTGAAACTCCAATCACAAACTACCTAATACCTACACCCTCAAGGACCATGCCACACAGGGCAATTTACAGCCACCAAGCTTAGTGCAATCTCCATAAAGAAAACACATATGCACTTCATATTTCAATTTGTTAGGAGTAATGAGAAAACTGATAGAAAAATGTCCTCCATGAAACCGAAGTGTTCCTTTTTGATATGCAGTACAATTGACACGTAATGACCCAGAGGGGTTTCTAGCCAAATAAATGATATCTTACCCTAAGGCTTTCCTGGAAGGATGAGGCTTGATACTGAGCATATCTTGTGATGGTAGAGAAGGATCGACTACTCTCACATTTCCAGACCTTCTTCAGACCCGCCTGATCCCAGTTCTCATCTGGTGGCTGTTGTCTCTGTAAAGGTAATGAGGCCATGTATGAATTAGTGGCTGCAGCTTGATCAAAATACGCTCAAGCCTAAACCAACACCCACTGCCACCAATCCGGACCCATCATTAGTTTACAACAAAAACACCCTCCGTAAATGGAGACCAGTGCAGTCAGCAGTTCCAAGCAGGCTATCTACATCACAATGTTCTGGATCAGAAGTGGGTTACCAGTGAGTTTTGCTTCAATGCTGAAGTGTCATACCTCGGCTCAAGAATACCACTACTCATTAAACACAAATCATCACATCCAGAATTACTGCTTATATGTTATTCACTCCACTAATCCAATACAATGTCACAGCATAATAACAAGAAAAGTAGAAACTTTGTAAAAAGTTTCTTCCCTTGATTCTAATTGCCAATATTTTTAGAAAAAGTTATAAAGGCAAAGCCTAGTGGCGGTCTTAATCACTCAAGGGAATTAGGGTCAGAGTACAACATACTATTACACAACTCAAAATAAAATCTACAAGTTTGTTTTCCTTTATACCTGTGTTCTCACTTCCACAGGATGATCACCGTGCGTCTCTACAAGTGTCTTCGTTGAGAACAGGCCCAGATCCAACTTGAGGGCAGCGGCCAGGCCACGGATCACCGTGATTGGCTGATTGGGAGATTTGCAGTACTCTGCTAGGGCTGGTGAGTATGCATCATCTTTCGTCTCCACCTGCGGATATTAACACCAAACAGAACTTAATAAAACCACACAAAATATTGCCAAACAAAATATAAAGTAAAACTTCTCTTCGATAAACAAAGTACAAATCTCCTGTGTCGGCTCTGAAAAGACCAGGGCCCAATTTCATGGCTCTGCTTACCGTAAGCAAAGAATCGGCGTATTTCACAGGTTAGCAGAGAATTTTTGCTTGTGCGCGTGCGTACTCCACGTTACTAGGTATTCTTTGCTTACACAGCTAGCGCAGAAATTCGACGCTTGCACAGTAAGTGGAGAATGGTGATCGCAAGCGCAGAATTCGGCGGTAAGCAGAGCCTTGAAATTGGGCCCTGGTTGGTTTGTTCTCAACATTTCCACCAGTGTGCTCTAGTCATTGTCAGGAGACTGTAGCGGGCACCAGCCACAATAATGCATATTTCGTTGGTACCCGGTTTTTGCCAAGCTGGGTAATTCTTCATTACATTGAATACTTAGCAAATTTTGGCATGTACAAGCTTTATGACATAAGCCCTAGAAAAGTGATATTAAAAGGCCATAGCACAAGGAACACTTCAGCAGCACGCGAGACATTCTATTCAAGAAAATAATGAGAAATCTGAAATACAAATCAATTTTCTTATTGGAGATTGCCTGGAACTGGTAACTTGTAAATTGCCTTGTGTGACATGGCCATTGAAAATGCAAAGTGATTGACATGCAATTTCATGATGCTCTGCTCAGTGAGGTATTCTGCTCTTATGGCACCCTGTGAAGTCTGTAAGCGTAGAATTCCAGGGTCAACAATGCCATGAAATCTCGCCCTGATTGTTTTTTACTTTGGGACAACATTCCAAAGCCCTATCACAAAGTTCTCCCAACAATATCAACAAAATACAACGGATATTGTACACTTTGGAAAGCAGTTGTTTTAATAGGTGATAGGAGTTGTTGCAGTCAGCAGTCCCAAGCAGGCTTCTGGATCAGATGTGGGTTACCAGTGAGTTTTGCTTCAACGCTGAAGTGTTACACTTCCGCTCAAGAATACCACTACTCATTAAACACAAATCATCACATCCAGAGCTGCTGCTAATGCCCTACACTCCACTAATCCAATGGAACGTCAGGGCATAATGTAATTAACACACGCATGACCCACTTTCCATTCCCAGAGCTCTCAAGCACGGCATACTACCTACGATGAAACACTGACAAATGCTATCAAGTTCAAGGGCCGACCTACATATGGTACAGGCTTTTTTTACACCTTTTAACAATACTCTTATTTTCACATAGCAAAAAATATGATCAAAATCAGATTAAAATAGGGAAAAATATCCTGCCTGGCTCTTCTACTTCCTGCAACTAGACAACAACACTTAAATAAGACGACTTAATTCAGTTCCATAATTCCAAAACCCTGACCTTAATAAATGTAGGTCTCCTGGTGACTCAAATCTTTAACAGCGAAGTGTATCAGTGTTATCTTTACTCAAATGTAACCTGACCTCTTGACCCTTTTGGATGGACGGCAGTATCTTTAATGGCGCACATATTTTTCCCCAATATTTTAAACATGTTACTCTTATATGGGTTTTGAGGCATTGCATGGTGAGGTATCAACGTATACTCAGATTGCGGTAACACCATGTGTATATATCTACTTTGCTGAGTAGATTTGTTCTAGTGCCCTGGAGTAGATTTCCGAATTCAGGAGATTACTTAATTCTGAAAAGAACTTTTCTGCTTATAAAGTAGGCCTACTAGCTGAGAGGTAGGAAATCAATCGGGACTACTACCTTCGCTTAGTGGATTGAGGGGACTTCTCATTATTAAATTCACTGCAGGGGAGTGAGTTCTTAATTGTTACTCTTGTTTTATTACTCTCATGCCAATTTTAAATAAACTTTTGATGGCTTTGCTGCATTTCCTTCTATACTCACGTAAACACTAGGTGTGGCTGGGTTGAGTTGGTCTTTCGGAAGGGGTGGATACGGTGGCTCTGGGGGAGCTGGCGGGGGCATCTTCTCCAGTAGGATGCTGTTGTTCCGCAGGCCGTTCTTGCCCAGCTTCCGGCACGCCTCTAGGACCTTAGCGGAGCTGGAGTAGATGGAGAGTCCGGATGGAGACAGGCAGGGGGAAGTTGAATGGCTACCTGGGCCCGCCGCGTTGGATGTGTTTATAGAGAGGTGCTGTAACAAGAACGAGTAAAATGAAAACACAAGTGTACTAGGAAGTAGTTGCATCCTTTCATTAGCCCCCTGAATCAATAACTTGACCTTTTCTTCTACATTAATGTTGAGGTGCTGAAATCGGGAAAAAACACTACTCGCTTACATTTTCAAACAAATATTTTAGGGCGGGCCACAAATTTATTTACATACCTGATCATATTGACCAGTTCCCATTCCGTTGACATGATTCTGTACACATGTCTCTAAGCCACTACTCCTTCTGAGAGCCGGGATACCAGACGGCGATCCAATGCCAGACATAGCATTCAAACCAAACTCTTTGGGTGCATTCTCTATCTGCGACAAGCGACTTGCTACACTACCTGATGAGGTAGTGCTTTGAGACCCATGAATGGGAGAGGAGGACATGGAGTTCGAGACAGGGCTACTCAAACCCGAAATGACATTGTTCAGTCCATCCAATGAGGAGTGGTGGTGGACAGAGCTTGGGGGGTGCATCCCCGATGAGCCAAGCCCAGCAGTTCGGTGCTCTGGAGTCTTCGGCTTGCTGTCGACGTTGCCAGAGTGGAATGTTTGCGAGAGGATGCTCTCATATGAGTTGATGCTGGAGGTGACTGGTGGCGGGGTCTTGAAGATCCCACTGCTGCCACCGTCTTGCTTGATGGAGCTAATTGATTCATGCACTGTCCCTGTCCCCATGCCATGTGGCATAGTACTGAAGAATGCATTGCCTGCGCTACTGTGTTGTCTCAAGCCTGCAGGGTTCTCACCAGACAAGGCATTGTTGACGCTGGGGGAGCTAGCCCCACCTATAAAGGAGGTCCCACTGCTTTTGCTTGTGGCAGTGTCCGTGTGGGAGAGCTGCGCCAGCATGGAATCAGCTATTTCCTGAGGGGACATGAGGCTTGGGGGCTCCACGCCACCAGTCCTGGATTTGAACTCGGCTAGTTTCTGATTCATGTCCATGTTTTGTGGGGCAACCACATTGGGTGCCGGGAAGTCCATGGTCTTCTGGAGGGGAGTCTGGGAGTGCCCAGGGCTGCCAGCAGACCCCGGTGGAGTTACAATCCTCTTTGGCACATGAAGAGGGGAGGCTGAACCAGAGCGGCTCTGCAGTGAGACCGGAGGTACAGCCTGATTATTGAATAACTCCTGGATTTTCGGTGTGCTGGCAGGGGAAGGGTGCCGTGCAAAGTTCACTCCTTGCGATGCTGCACTGGACACAACAATGCCTAGGTTTCCAAATCCCGCAACACTGGAGACGGTATTTCCTGAGGGTACAAATGCTCCACCCGTGCACACCATCTGCCCTCCTCCGTTGGCTGTTGTGGCGATACCCGCGCCCGGTGCTACCACATTCCTTCCTGTAGATGTCCGACTTAGTAAATCAAAGTTCATGTTTCCATTTGAAGTAGGTAGCGCGTCCGTGGGCGTTCCTGCTGAGGCAGCCCGCGACTGAGTGTTCGAGGGACTTGGATCCCCAAGTTGGTTTAAACTGGGAAGGCTTCCAAGGTGGTGTTGAGCAGGTTGCTGTCCACCGTTTGCACCATTTGTTGGGAGTTGCTGGTGCCCACCCTGCTGCTGTTGTTGCTGCTGCTGCATCTGTTGATGCATTTTCAACATCTGGGGGAAACAAAGTAAGAATATGACTTGCAAAGGTGAACTAGATACTGAAAAAGGGCTGCACTGAGTTTGTGCCTGTTATCAAGCTGCCACTAATCTCGGTCACGTAACTTGTATTAAACAGCAATATTGTACATTGATTCTCATAGCAAGAAAAGGTGGCCAGTCTGCATTCCCTTCAATCCCAAGTTTAGCAACTTGGGGTCTTTTCCAAACCTAGACTTGGGCTCTGTCTTTGAAGCAGTATGCATTTTGCACAAAGCTCTAACATCCAACAAAGCCTCTAGTCTAAGCCAAGGTGTGAGAAAAAGCCCCTGGTTTTGATCCGAGATGTCTGCACAGTAATAAATTTCTGCCACTTGGGATAGGGATACTGCTTCATCTCCTGTTAGAAAACTTTCCATGATGGTTACATGTAGAAAACCCTATCTAATAAACCCATCCCCCCAAAAAAAACAAACAAACAAACAAACAACAACAACAACAACAACAACAACAACAACAACAACAAAAACAAAAGGGATATTAAGGAAATGGTAATGTCCAATATTAGAAAACATGATAGTTATATGATTCGTACGAAACATCAAATCAAAAAAATGTATGTATTTATACCTGCTGATGGTGTTGCTGCATTAGCCAAAGGCTGTGCTGCAGATGCTGCATTACAACTGTCTGCTCTGGGTTCAGGTTAGCCTGGTTCTGCTGCAACTGCTGCAGTAACGCCACCTGCTGCGGCGTCAGGTAGAACAATGGCGGTGACGGCGCCTGCTGCTGCTGAGAAGGTGCAGGTGGTGCCGGGGTTGGCGCAGGCTGTTGTTGCTGTTGCTGTGGGGGCTGGTTGGGTGCACTACTCTGCTGCTGGAGAATCTGCTGCTGCTGCTGTTGCTGCAGCAGTTGCTGTTGTTGCTGCTGTATACTCAGGAGCTCAGCTACTGAGGTGGAAGACTGTCGAGGTACATGGAAAGAGACACACACACAGTAAGAAACTTGATTTGTAATTTGTCGAGAACATCAATGCATTATGCAAAACTTAACATTTGACGAAACATCACAAGATAAACAAAACCAGCTATGACCATGTAATTGGTTCCATTTGTTAATTAAATGTTAAATCGAAACAGACCATGCTAAAAACTTGTTTAGGGGCAATACAATAGTTACATCACATTGACAACAGGTCAGAGAAATCCAAGCCCCATTTCACGACAATGCTTTACCACAGAATTCGGCTCCATAAAGTGCATGATTCCATGGGGTCATAAGAACAAATATAAGTGCAGAGTTCCGTGGTGAGCAGCACAGTGTAATGAAGGATTTCCCTGACTTGATACTTTCAATTTGTTTAAAGGGGACTGTCGTCAAGATCATAGCAGTCCTGTGGCTGTACATAGAAATATAGACTCTTAATCCAGTAGCTGAACGCGCACGCTGACCGTCACATCACAATCGCCATTGTCATCATGATGTTGTAATGTAACAGCAGTTGCACGTGTGCATGCAGTACCTGGGTTAGAGTTCATAATTCCATGTGCAGCCACAGGCTTGATATGATCATGACAACACACCACCATTTAACTATCATACTGTCCAACATAAGGAAATGATGACCAAATTTGTTGATATATTCGGTCGATGTAACAAGCGCAACGCACTCTTAGGGCAAAAGGACCAAATGTAGGTTCCTGTGTGTAAAAATCACTATTACAGATGATGACAGCAAAAACCAATGCTGGCTTTCAAAAAAACAATCTTACTTGAGTCATTATAATGTTCTATTGACTCACATTGCATTTACCAAAAAAGTAAACAAATAAATTAATGAAGTAAGTGATTCCAGTTGTTTTCCAAAATCAAAAATCCACACACTCAAAAGAGCATGAACCTTGGGATTTTCTTCCAAACCCTGGCTTCAGCTCTGGCTTCTGGCTCCATTTTCCATTGAAGCACCATGCAAAAGGCACACTGCTCTAAAGTTGATGCCGGAACCAAACCAGACCCCAAGCCCATATTTGGAAAAGGCCCCTCGGTCTTCAAAGTTACCTTCTTTTTAAATGATTTATTAGCAAAGCAAGGATCATGAAAACTAACTGACTAATGGGGAACTAACCTTCTTCTTTTGTGAAGCAGAGCTTTTTCGGCGCTTGGGTGCATTGCCGGGCTGAGGGGTGGATGAGGTGGTACCCTGCCCACCCATAGAGACGGGCGTCTGGAGGCAATTGGGTGCAACAGCGGCAGCAGCAGCGGTATTGGGCACAGTGAGTTGATTGGTTAGTTGGTTTGGGTAGGGAGGGGGAGGCATGGCTTTGGTGACAGCCACAGAGGGTGGAATCATGCGAGCCTGCAGAAAAAGTTACACGAGGGAAAAAAAGGACTTTTGAGTTGAATTCAAATTTAGGGTTTAGAATTTCTCATCATAAGATTTGAGATCAGCCCCTTCTTTTCAAATACAAAGCTATCTATGTAAAACACAGTGGAGATGTTAATAATATGAAACGACATCAGCTCAACAGAGTCTCCTCAGATCATGTCAATTAGTTTTAACAAACTAGAGGTGTAAAGACAGTTCCACTTTCAAAGAATTGAAGCTGGTCAAATTTGGAACAGAGGGCCTCGCTGTAAATCCCAGAAGTTCTCCCGATGTTTAGTCTGTAAATCTGAAATGACTTTAATTCCACCAGACTCAAGGACTCACATCGTTTCACTGGGCCTAAACTTTGCTTACAGGAGAAGTGCTCGGTTTCACATCGAGCTAAGGCTGCTCTCAAGACATGTCCCCCTTAATTGCTAAGCAGAATGTGATGTCATAAACACAAATCGCTACAGTAACACCGACACCTCATCTTTGAGACGAATCTTAGTGCTTTGTGAAATCGAGCCCCTTGTCATCTTTTTCTTTACATTTCAATTGTTCACTTGCTGGCCAGTGTATATTCATCATGCATGCCGGGGGAAAACACACTACATCCCCAGATTAATTTAGTGAGTGGCCAGAAAATATCGGCGATCCAGCTAGTATCTCAGCCGTTGCTCATATTTAGCACCTGTAATGGCAAACAGTTAGTTTATCACATGCAATCATACAAGTAAATTAATTGCATAGACTGTGCAAGTCTTGTGTGTTTCGGACTTCCGGGACCAAGTTGTTCCCAGCCATAGTAAGTTTTACGTGGGCGGGATTCGTTTCTTCAAACACTTTGGTTATGGCTACAAAATTAATGATCTCCATTTCTTGTTACTTGTTTTGCCCAGCTGACTGACGTTCATGTTATCATTGCACACCTGAGGGTGAGATCCCAAAATGGGGTTTCTAAAAAATAACCATCCTTATCCCAAGTTTTAATTTTGTTTCAATGTAAGTTTTTTTCAATACTTTCAATTAGTAAGTAAAAAAACTGAAATTGTATTTATAACAAATTTCTAAGGGTAACTTTGATTTCAAGATTTGTGTAAACATAGATTTTAAAAGAAGATTTGATTTCACAAAAAATATAGTCTTCGTTCCACTTGTTTTCTCAATTTTGAGGCTTGCACAGTCTATATTGGACAAACTGCACACATCCAGCTGCGTCTGCTGATTGTACCTAACAGATCTGGAAGGATTTGTCAACTAAGCTCTAGAGAGAATAGGTTGAAAAATTGTTTCCTACCCAGTGCCATCCATGGTTTGAACTTTAGTTCTAAGTGCTACATTCATGTAGGTTTATGTATTGTGACTAGTCAGGTGAATATTGGTTAACATTATTGTAAACCAATGCAAATCTACACCTGTAGGTTATTTGTATGGTTCAAGACATGATATCTAAAATATAAACATTCACTCCTCTGGAGTTTTATTGACTTTTTATTGTGGTCATTTAAGTCCTAAGCGAAGGGCGAAAGCAATTACAGTCAGGTGTCTTGCTCAAGGACTAAAGTGCCATGATTGAGTCTCGAACCGACAACATCAGAGCTTGAGACCAGTGCATCAGACCACTCAAAGTTGATACTGCAGATATATGCATTTGACTTTCAGCCATGCTCTTTGGAACACTGAGTGTTCACTATCAGAACGAATTGTTTAGGGTGGTATTTGTTGATGGGGTGTTAAATTCTACTGAGGCAAAATGATTTTTGAACAAACACATAACAAGACCTACTTGTTGGATGGTGTTCATGTTACTTTGCCGTGATGTCAGCTCAGCCGGTATAGGAAGACTCCATGCTTCTTCAATGCTTGGCAGTGCTTTGCTTCTGTGGATAAAACAATTATCACAATTGTTTACTCACTGTTGGGGGTGGGGGACAATTTCTGCTCCTAGTCCTACCTTGACCTCAACTTGGCCACTTACAGCCAACCATCCGAAGCGATAATTCCAATATGGCCGATTCTTAATAAAGTGCGCCCTCTATGGTTAGCAAAAAAGAGGCCATTTTCCCCCTAAAAGGGTCAACTAAATAAGATAACTCAGCAAGTCAGCGGCGCCTGTGCGGTTTGGGACCTTTGAATATGGTCACATATAAAAGACCATCTTATGCAGAAAACACAGACAAATATGACCGTTGCAAAACCAAGACAAACTTAAACAATCGGTGCGGTGGGTGCTGTGTATAAACCATAACTTGTGGACCATTTTCCCTTGGACCACAATGGGCTCTCCAGGGAATGTTGCAAACCCATATTGAATCGTGGTTGGTAGGATTTGAATCTCTCCATGGTGGAGATACAATCCAGTAAGGTTTGAGGTAACATCATGTTCCCTCGAAAAATTGTTAAGGTAGAGTTCAAATTTGCTTTCAACTGAAAAACAAAATACAGGGGTGTCCAAATGGCTTAATAGACAACAATTAGGGCCACCCACACACCTGTGGCTTACACTCCATTTTAAAAAAGGGAGACCGCCAACATAAGGGTAAGATAGCTCAGTTGGTCGAGTTCCAGCACGTTAATCCGGAGGTCGCAGGTTCAAATCGCGACCTAGTCATGTTTTCTTTGTTCAACCACAAATGACTAATTACCACGCTTCTAAGTGGGATTTTCTTCTTCACTTACTTGGTTTGCATATGTAGATTAGGCAGTGCGTTGACCTGCGCCTGCAGTAGCTTGATCCTCGGGGCCAACGCCGTGGCGTTGTTATTCTTGGCACACTTTGAGGCGTTCATGTAGCACGTCAGTGCATCGCTGCAGGAAGGAGAACTAAACAATATTACTAAACAATTTAACTAAACAGTTCAAACAAACAATTTAACCAGGCATGCAACTTTGCCCTTCTTCATCACGATGTCACGATGTTCTGGATCAGAAGTGGGTTACCAGTGAGTTTTGCTTCAACGCTGAAGTGTTACACCTCGACTCAAGAATACCACTACTCATTAAACACAAATCATCATATCCAGAGTTACTGCTAATGCCCTTCATACTAAGCTGCTCAAAGCACTTGAACAAAGAGAAGACAGGTTTTGAAATTTATGAGTTATGAGACCCATTTATAACTGGTGCCTTATAAGGGTTTACAAGGTGCTGCGGCGCATTCAGCAGCTACTGCCAGAAACACCGGGGCAAACCCCCCTCTTACTAAAAAGTGTACTGGATTCTTTTACGTGCATTATACAATGCATGAGACGAGACCTACAGCTTTACGTCCATCCGAAGGATGAAGCAATAATGGCTCAAGTGCCTTGCTTAAGGACACAAGTGTCATGACCAGGACTGGAACCTACACTCTGCTGATCAGATTCAACAGAGCTCGAGTCCGATGCACTTGACCGCTCAGACAAGACACACCATAAACAGACCTGCGCACTTTTATTAAAAGAAAAAAAGGGAACTCAGCTGATCAGCTGAAAAGATGCATAACTGAGTAACTAAACAGTTTAAATAAACAGTTTAACAGGGAAGTTCTTTGGGGTCAAGGAACTTAGCCTAAAAACTTACGTCGGTTGACTGCAAGCTTCATATAGTATACCAAGGTCTGTCCAGGCTGCAACGTGCGACTTATCTAGTTGTACTGCGCATATGTAAGCCTGTAGGGCATCCATAGGTTGGTTCTGTTGCTGGTAGAGGACCCTGAAAAGAACGAATGAGAAATGTCTTTGAAAAATTGATAACAGTTTGAAAGAGAGAACTAATTCCATAAAGAACTTAACGTTTAAGTTAACGTTTAAGTTAACGTTATTTAAGTTTTGTCATGTGTGGGCTTAAATGAAGGGCTGGCCGGTCAAGGCACAGTGCCACGATTGCTTTGTCCTGATTGTAAACTGGTAGGATGTTACGCTACAAGTCTCCTGTACTGAGGATTGGTGGGGGATAAGAAAAAAACACAGAGCCCCAGTCCTAGAAGAGCAGGGGCCGATTTCACAAAGAGCTAAGATTGATCTTAAGTGCCGATCATTCTTAACTACTAAGCAAAGTGTGATGTCACAATACAAATGATTAAGGTAATACTGACAACTCATCTTAAGATGAACCTTAGTGAATGTGAAATCACTGCCGGGAGTGTTAACTTCTGCTGCTTATGAATGCAGGGAGATTCCTCTGGCTTCAACGCCACGCAGTAATAAAGCTCACACTTTGATGCATCCCAAAGTCTTATAGCCACTTATCAAATATTACTATTGTTATCATTTTTAATTTCTGGTGATGAAATTAACAATGCCTGAAAGGAGAACTTAATCACTATGAATCAAAAGCCAGAGCAAATCCGGTTTCCTAAAGCTTCTGAGTCACAGTGGTTAAATTGTAGACAAGGGTACTTGCAATGAACTCGAAACATCGAGGTGATCCCCTACTCTTCCACAACTAATCATTCAAAAGGAAAACAATGAGAGGCTTCTTACCCTATTGAGCACCAGGTGTCGGCATTTGCTTCAGATTTGTCGATAGAATGCCGATAAGACGTAAAGGCATCATGGACTTTACCACCACTGGAATAACACCGGCCTAGGAAGTACCAGGACTGGCCGCTGTTAGGGTCTACCTCCAGGGACTTGATCAGGAACTGGATTGCTTTGGTTTCCCTGGTAGAGTTATCACCGAGTTGTTCGCAGCTATGATTGAGCCATCCTGGAAGAGGGAACAGATTCATGGAGGGACAGGGTCAGTCAAAATTTAATCAAACTCAGAATCTAGCGACTGAGACTTTCAGCCTCAGGAATATCACAACTGTAAGAATTAGAAGGTAAGAGAGGGCACAGCTGTGGACTAATCAGTTTTTATATAGCGCTTTATCTACGAAGGTCTCAAAGCGCTTATTAATATGTTTTCAAGACAGGTTTGCTCAGTTTTTGAATTCTGCGACCCATTTACATAGCACCCTGTATTGGGTTTTACACGGTGCTACGGCGCAGTGTGCTGCCAATAATGCCAAAAACAACGGAGCAAACCCTTTTTCTTAATGATAAGTGTACACATGAATCCTTGGACTTTACATCTCATCCGAAGGATACAGCAATAATGGTCGAGTGCCTTACTTAAGGACACAAGTGTCAAGACCAGGACTTGAACCCACACTCTGAGGATCAACAGAAAGAACATTTCCATAGGCATATGCCCACAACTCGTTGGATCACCACAACATTCTGCCAGACCGTAACAATGTGCTGAACTTCGGAAACAATTCTCCATGAGTGAATACAGGAGTTTGCTTTCTGAATGCAATGAAACATTCAACACTCCGCCCCATGTACTTGCGCTGGGACATTTATCCGATCCAACCTCCTACTCTTTGGACTTTTGAGATGCTCCCTATGTCTGGTGCGCTTGACCGCTCAGCTACGACACGCCACAAACTAATGGTTTCACAATGCAATACAACAGTACAACCCACCACAAGGCCGTGTTAGTCTGGCTCTTAAATATTTCTGTCTGAACTACTGCAAGCTATGATTGCTCCGTTTCAAACCTTGATTTCTCATCAGAAAAGACTGTGAAAGTCTCGCGCATATCAACAAGGGAAAAAAAAGTCAAACAAAGACTTCTTTTTCAATTCTGTTCTTACAACAATCTCGCAAATAAAAATACTCATAGCGAATTTGCATAAATAAAATTTCAGCTTTTATAAAATACAAATAATTTTTTTAAATTAACATCGAAACAAAATTTTAACTTGGGAGATTACTTGTTGGCAGACGAATTAAGGCTATAAACCATGCGTTGTAAGGATGTTTGAAATAAAACATTTTTTTTTTTTAATCCCATTTGCAAATCACGCTAGAATTTATGCAACCATTACACAGGTTAATGATAACATGGCCAGTTGGAAAACATTCTTAATTTTTTACAAATAACCAGAAACTGAGGTCAAGTCTTATTCTCAGGTTTTCTTCGTTGATTTGTTGCATTAATTTTTCTCTCAAATAAAACATTTCATCGCTATATTTTATTTTCCCAACCATATAACAGAATTTTTACAGCCAGTACTATGTTAAACGAAGTATTTGAAGAAACAGAATCGCGCACCTGGAACACTCAATATGGTACATGTAGGGACCAAATTGCTCCTGGAAGTTTGAATATATGCGAGACTTACACAGTCTATAAGCTTAATTCAAATGTGCACTAAATCCCAACAAATACATATTTGAACAATTTTTCAACCTTTTCTCCAAAATATTTATTTGCCTACAGCTGAGAAGTTGACTTGGAATTGGGAGATTACAGAGATCAAACAAGAAGTTTTCCTTCTGTTTATTTACTGGCCAGGAATAGATTCAGACTGAGGAGACTACTGAGATTTTAAATACAATCTTTTCTTGCTATTGATGTACTGCCATGGAGTGGATTGGGAATGGGGTGACTGATGGGTCAAAGAAGAAGCTGTTCTGCTGTTTATATATGCAGGATTTGGGGAAACTTCAATATAATTAACAGGCACGACATTTGGTCTTTGAAAAAAAGGAGAAAAGTAGTGTCCAGTACTACAAGGGCTGACCTACATATTTATGTGGTAAGGGCTGACCTACATATTTATGTGGTATAGGCTTTCACTAATTTTTCAGGCTATATTTTGCTGTTTTTTTCTGAGGGGGAAAACAAAAACGGAAATCAGATAAAAGTAGAAGGAATATCCTGCATGGTTTTACCTAGTTGTCTGAGTGTATTGGCTTTGACCGTATCAGGCAGAGGGTTACAGGACAAAAGCTCTTCATAAGCTTCTACTGATGTCTGCAACTTGCCCTGGAAGAAAAAAGGTAAGAAATTAAAAACATGTTAAAAAACAACTCATATAAAAATGATAATATAAAAAGTATTAAAGATCTTGTACTACTTGTCTGGATGGAACAGGTTGCTGTTTTGAACTGGGGTTGTTTTTAAAAACACACAGGAGAAAACACGCAGAACCTACGATGCAATTTTATTAACCCTTTAGCACTCACGCACTGTTAAACAGAGTCATTTAAACCTCATCGTAGCATGGAAATTAACAAGTTTTTCTGAGAATTCTCCGATAACTTTCGTTGGAATTAGTTTAGTTTAGTTTATTTTGTTAAGGATGCCATTTCTTTTGAATGAATTGCACATTTGTTTTGTTTGCTTTAAGTTCCAAATTGAAACTTTGAGGTTGGAAACATAAGACAGATCAACTAAATATAGGAAACATTGTTTGTGTATGGAGTAAACATTTGCTATGTGGAAAGTTGTGCACAAAAGTTGTCTGAAATGTAAATGTCGTCTCAACGATGACAAAAGTGGTTAAAAACAATCACAACTAATGTTTGGAAATATCGAATGCCTGTGTTACTAACAGATATCTTCTTTATTTAAAACTCTCAATAAAATTCTCCAAATCATGGTATTCTGTAAAAAAAAACCCAGCTACTCGCTGTGTCGCACATGCGCTGGTGATAGGACTTACGACCTTTGAAAATTTGGAGGAGGTAGACAGCATTATTTGTCTTATGAGGACCATGCGCTATTTTAACACTATTTTCATCTTGAGTTGGCCCACTATCTACATGTACATGTACATCTGTTTGCTGCATTTTAAACACGTGTACAACTCCAAATACAACCTTGTCAAACTTGGTGGGCGTCTGTGGGCGTTATACAGAGTAATAGACAGGGTGACTGCAGGTGGTATACATGCTGCAGGGTTAAAATGTCCTGCTGATTGGAGCCCCAACCCACACTTTGACAAAACAGATAGGCGACTTTTGTGTTTGAAAAAAGAGGAAATGGCCAATCACGAGTGATTCGTTTATTGCAGTATGAATGATCGTACAATTTGCTAAAAATCAGAACTTACTTGTACCTGTATTTCATGCAAGTGGGCAATGTGGAACTTGACTGAAAAGAAGAAAAAGAAAAGAGAAATGCTCAATAACAGAACAAACAATCTTCAAGTGAGGAAAAAAAACAAACTTGAGACTGGCCTTCAAAGATATGATTTCAGGCCAAAAACGCTCTTTAAAAAATGCACTTACAAATTGGGGCATCTCTCACTTTTTAAAAACCCAACACTGTAAGACGACAAGTGATTTCAAGATTTCAGGTCAGTCCAGATTGATTCAAATCAATCCCACTGAGCTAAGAAAACACCTGAGGACTATACTGCACTTACATTAGATTATCAGTTTTAAACAATTCGATTAGAGTGTAGTTTATAACATACAAGGATTGGGGAAAAATATGTGTAATTGAATCTGAGAATATCCAAGATACAGTTACTATTGCACTTTTTAAATGACCACCTTAACAAAATCAGTAAAATGGATTCATTAATATGCGAGTTTCCATTTCGGGATTATTTACGGCTTTGAGTGGAAGACTCGGAGGTCACTCCAAAAGACTGGAAGATGCGATACACACCAGGGCAAATACCATGTGGACCACTGGCCAGAGTCCAGCTTTTTCAGTACTTGGCCAGTAACAGGTCCAGCAGTCTAGCATTTTCTTTTCAACCCATATTTTGAATATTTACTGGTACACTTCTATAAACATTTTCCTCTCCAGAACTCTTCCCAAGAGATCACTAAATATTTAAAAACTTATCTAATGGTCTCATACAGCACACGTATTTACCGATAAGGTACTCAAGGCACTTGAACAAACAGAAACATTTTAAAACAGGTTTTAGAATTGTTTGGATTATGACACTGATTTATGAAACACCTTATAAAGGTGCTGCGGCACATTCAGCAGCCACTGCAAGAAACAACAGGGCAAACCCCCTTCTCTTAGCAACAAGTGTAACTGGTTTTTTTTTGGTATGCATTAAACAACACATGGGACATACAGCTTTACGTCCCATCCGAAGGACAAAGCGATATGGTTAGGTGTCTTGCTTGAGGACACAAGTGTAAAGACTGGGACTCGAACCCACACTCTGATGGTCAGAAGCACCAGAGCTTGAGTACAGTGCACTTCACCGCTCAACTACTACATGCCAATAAATATATTGACCCAATTAACTCAATGTCATCATCACAATAATCTTGGTTGCTTCATTTTTGGGGTAAATTTTCTCGTGTGGTGTGCATAATTGGTAAAACAGCATTCACTCACTTACCATATACTTTTTAAATTAAAATTTGACACCCAAAATGGAGAGCATGGCAAGACAGTAGCTGCGGTGGCGTTCATGCGAGGGCTCAATAGAAGATATGAGTTGTTTAATACAAATTTAAAAGTAATATTTGAAAGTGACTTACTTTCTGCTTTGGTCAGAGAGCAGAGACTGGAATCAATCAGGGCAAGCTGGTAGTGCTTCAAGCTGGATTCGTAGTCCGAGTTGACTTTAAACATATGACCCAGCCTCAAATGAACTTCATTGGCCCGCTGGAAGCTAGGATCGATGTAAAGAACTTGCTGAAAAGCTCGGATGGCCCTGCAGAAGAAGAGGTCAGAGACAGAAAAAGACTACAATCAGATTTTCTGTTTTTAACAATGAAAGAAAATAACCTTACTGATGATAGGTGAAACAGATGAGATCATTTGGCTGATGGGGGGAGTGGGGCGGGGTGTCACAAAATGCAGACATCTTGGGCAGTTCCACTTGATCATTGTCTGGTGTTCTCCATAAACTCTTCTCACTGGAATAGCCAGTGTCTTTATAAAGACATCATCTTGGGATTCAGATTCCCCACTGGTAACACCAGTGTGTGGAGTAAGATGATCCTGGTATCAGCGATGAACTTCCAAAGTGGAGATTTGCGCTGCTGTTACTATTTCACCCTCATGCAGTACATTTTGATTTCAAACATTGTGATGACTGACCTTTTGTACACCAACTATTACATGTCTATTGATCCATACCAAAAGCATTTAAATGTCAACAGAATTCTTCATCAGTTTGATAAAGTCAGGATATTCAGAAAGTCTTTATCTAACGTCTCCCTCTCAGATTAAAAAAAAGACATCAACAACAAAATCAGTCTTCTAATTACAACACTGAACACCAGAGTGGAACTCTCTTAACCACAAACCACAGGAAAGTCCCCATGATGCTATGACCAAACTAATGATCTCACTACTCTCCTAAGAGCAGTCTCTATCCATCATACCATCACATCCTTTTCTAATCACAACAAACAAAACCTCCACAAATCACAGAGGCATCAAATACTGGAATTAGGCAAATCCTCGGATAAGCAAGAGCCGGAACAGGAAATAATGTCACACACTCCAACCCACACACTAACTCAAACACCAGCCCGCAGCCTAACTCATATATTACCAATTCCCTACTGGCAGAGAGTTATGCCATGGCACAATTGTGGACTCTGAAAAAGCAAAAGTTGAGCACAATTCTCCGGCCTCCTTCCGGATCAAACTGATGGACTCTCCCCGTATCAGGACTCGGGACACTCCAGGCCCCTGTCTTAGACACTCTGCAAAATCCAAGTCTCAATGGGAGTGATTCCCAAGACTAACTTTAAACACACAACCTGTTACTGCAAAGGACAAACAGCCTACAGAAGCAAAGTGAGAAAGCCTCTTGTTTTGTAGCCAAGCCTTTTGTTTTGTAGCCAAGCCTTCAAGCAAAAGAGGAAGGAAGTATCTAGACTGCTTCAGGGTCTAAGTATAGAAATGCTTGGGGACTAACCTTTCTTGTGTTTTAAATAGCTGTTTCATTACGTAGCCGGAAAAATTATATCGGAAGTGTCTCTATTTTTTTTTTTTTTGTGGGGGTGTATCAGGGGAAAAGGCAAGAGAAAGCCAAAAGGCTTCTGGGAACACTATGCATAGAAATTCCAGTAAGTACAATTATTTGTTCCAGTTTTGAATCATTGAATGTCTAATTATCGGAATGCAAAAGAACAGCGAATGCTGAACTAATGCTTTTCTTGCAATAGAAAGCAAAACTATATGTACACCGGTTTCGTTATATGGGAAATTTGACATACATTGTACATAACATGTGTACATGTGAATGTAAGCAATTCTTCGGAGGGGAAAGTCCCCATTTTCACTTCAACTTAAATGGGAAATCCCCATTTTCTTTCTGTGAAATGTTTCTTTATCGGTCACTACATGTTTCCTACATGCATTCCACCCATCTAAACGAAACAGTGCAAGATTAATGTCTGATGGCATGCCCAACAGACTTCTCTTCACTTTGCTACATGGGTGCGTACAAGATGCAATCACTACATTGTATATTTGTACTGTACACACATGTAATCAATTTCAACATCTACTTTCGTTTGATTATATTCTTGCCTAATACCGTCTTTAAATGTTGTTTTCTAACATGAAAATGATAAATTAGTTTTAAAGCACCCTGTCAACATTGGTAATTGTCAAAGACCAGAAACCTGCACTTTGTGTTACCGACCACACATATCAAGTAATAAACCACAAGGGAAACTGACTAAGTAGATTTTAAAAACCTACCAACATACACATGAAATAACAAACTGTAAAAATGTAACAAGTTAAGCTCAATCGTTCATCGGAGTCACAATAATATTTTTTTTTTTTAACTCATCAAGTGTTTTCAAACATCAGGTTTTGGAATGCTATATAAAAACTAATTATTTTCACCATAATTTCTCAAAGACTACAGTATTTCTGGCAACAACATTCCAAGAGAATGTTTTATACTCAACCATCCACCATGTAAGTTATGTGTAAATCTGTGCACATATATACATTTTCAATTTAAAACACCACTGTCATGCATGCTTTAACACAGTGTTTTACATCTCAAGTTCCCTTTAACTATGTACGTCATAAATCACCGGGGTCATCGGTTATTTCCACATGTATGTACAGGGAAAAACCTATAATAGTAACAAGTCTCTAGTGTGTACATTCCAGCATTCAGGCAGAGGAGCCTTGTGATTGACAGCGAGGTTGAAAGAGAGAGACAGAGTTCAACTACAGTATGGCAAAACAATGCCCACAACACCTGTCATTCACAGTCAATGCAAGGCACAGCCAACCAAAACAAACGTGGTTACATTATGTGCAGCCAGGGATATTGTCTCCACAATGTATAAATAATCTAGTAGTTTGTTTATGGGAGACTGCTTTCATGTCTGTTCTGATTCAACCTGGCTTTTGTTATTTCTAATAAGGAACTCATCATATCTGATTGAAGATGACCTTGATGGTCCCATCTAGAGTGCATTGTCATGTGAACAAAGAAAATACAACCAGAAAATGAACTTGAAAAATTATACAATTCAAATTTTTTGAAATATGGCGTGTATTCCTGCACATTTTTTAGCGAAGGCTAGAATTAATTAGATCATTAAAAACTGTTGGGTTAAAGACAGCATTGCTTGAAATTAAATATCAAGGATGCATTGTCCATGTTTAAAGGATCATTGTGGGTAACTATCCCAAAACAACATCCAAAACTGAATTATTTCTCTGGGGGTATAATAGTAATAATATCAAATTATTGTGAGCATTTCATCATAAACATGTTTAAAGGTATTATACAGGATTGGTAGAGCTGACAAAATAGTCGCAGACAGTGTTCATGTTTTGTGTGATCAACCAATTACATGAAATAACAAACCTGTGAAAATTTGGGCATAATCCGTTGTGTGAGTCAGGAGGAAATAGTGAAAATAGTGTAACAACCAAAATCAGCCGTTGTGTTTTTATTTTAGGTTTTCAAACACAGTTTTTTTGAATATGACTTATTTCAGAGGGAAATGTTTCTAGTAAGAACTTCATAGTCTTTCAGACTAAAATTAAACAATGGTGTTTTTATCCAAACCAATCCTGTATAATACCTTTAAATTAATAACATGTCTCTAAAAAAGAATGTCCGATATGTGGCCAGGATCTTTGTTGTTCTTTCCCCATTAGCGGCTCTGACAGAATGTCACTACTGTGCACCAGCTTTGCAGCCACCACAGCCCACCATAGCAGGTAGCCAAGGCTCGACTGAACTTGTGACCCTGCCCGCAGCATGGACCGTACACTAGTTAGGCTATCAGCATGCAGCCAGCCAGATGAAAAAAGAAAAAAGAAAACGCTGCTGTTTGTTAGCCAGCCAGCATGTGACCTCATTTTGCCTTCTGGTCTACGTGATGAAAACACTAGCTGTAATGGCCTTTGTACAGGGGTTTAGGTGGAGAGGGAAGAGGGGGGGGGATACAAAATTACCATGGCCTGTACATACAGACTGGGCTACAAATTTGTTGTTTGTTTATGGATTGAAGCGAAGGACAAAGGCATTTCTAATCAGATATGGACCACACTATGATTGTACATTAAGTTTGTTTATCACACGTGGACAGGAAAACACAATGAAATACTTCTGCAGCTATTATGACTATACACAGTTCTGTAACATGTATAATATACAGGTGTGTATGTATAGATCTCTAATTCATTTGTTTGGATGAATAGACCATTAAATTACAGTTTATGAGGTTGGGATACATATGCAAGAGCCCACTGACGTACTGTACATTGTGTTGACCAAACTATACAGTGGTAATAAGATTTAAAGAAATTCATGTACATTAAATTGAGCTGAAATGCGACAAATAACAAAACGTATACTGTACAATGGACTTAATACGTGTTTTGTCATGTTTCATGAACGCGACCACCATGCATTAATATTAAAATCACATCAAGTGAAAATTTAAGAAATTGGGAAAATGTGAAACATAGGGCACATAACTGAAAAGTAAAAGGGTTTATTTTTTAAAATGTAGAGCATGTCATCATGTTTACAAAACGAGTATATGTACATGTACATGTACATTCCAGAGAAATTTCATATGAGAAATTTACATTTGGTGTCATAATTACAACATAAAATGAAGCTTTGAAAAAGTAACAGCTGAGCAAATTTTTAGTTCCCCTCTCCCATTTCTTCAAAAGCGGCAAAAAAAAATCATAAATTGTACAATATTTTCATAAAATGTTAATGTTTTCTTCCATTAAGCTGTGTACAAATTTTGGCTGCATGAAGTCAAATCCCTGTAGCTCTTTTGTACACAAAAGTAGGTTACATACATAGTTGAACTAAACACAAAGGTATCCAACAACGACTAAGGATTTTGTAAGTACACATGTACAAAACCATTTATTACTGATCAGGAATTTCCTCTCTCTGATTGCTTGAAGAACACCCCTTTCGCATGAAAATGGTATCTACCGAGATGGCTGAAATCTTAATCTGCTCAAGCAAACAAAGAAGCCAGTACCACTGACCAAGGGGGATGAATAACATGACATGAATGGCAAATGGAACCACAGGAATTGCAGCAATGTTGGGGCTGCATTGCTTTCTGTTTGACAGAGACTTGTGGTCTGAGAGATAACTGCATACATGGCCACCCATGATTTAGACTTTGTTAGATTATAATAAAACATATATCATGAAGGAATGAAAGGATAGTGGGGAAAAAAACCTCATTTCAAAATGTCTTACCCCATTTTGAAATTATTAAATAAACAAATGGGAGTGTATAAACATTCAGAAAAGGTTTAAGTACAACCTCTGCAGTCTTGTACAAAACAATAACAAATAACAATAAAAAGACACAATAAAATCAAAAGAGTAGTCTCCATCCCTAGCACTCAAACTGGCCTCTCCATAGTGTACACACTCAGTGGTCTAACGGTCAAGATACCTGCTCTAGAATGCAGGGGTCGTGGGTTCCAATCCAACCCGAGTAGTATGCCTGTGCACCCCCCACCCCCAAACCTGAAGGACACACACACATAAAAACCATTCTTTATCCTCGATGCAGAGAAAGATCTTGTAAAGCTCATCACTGGGAGCTCTAACCCTTGAGAAAAAAACCCTAACAAAATCCCCCAAAATCAACACAGAGGAAGGAGAGAAAAAAACGTGTGAAATGCTGCCATTTCCACCTCTTGGTAACCCCTGGAGTTATAGATTTTCGAGGAGATTCTGGGAACGGTGTCCTCAGTGCTGGAAAAATCAATCAAAGAAAGAGCGAGCTTCATTCATATCGGAAGAAAATAACGGCTTTTCTTTTCCGTAGTCAAGTATTTTATAAGCATCTGAATTCAGATAAACCTCTGATATTTTTCATCTCTGCGAAGTTCACAGAAAAGATTATCTAGACATCGAGACAAAGAGTTATTAAAATTGAACAATTCGATTTTCAAGAAACTCTGATGACAGTTTGTAAGAGATGCGTTTGGGAGAGTGAACTCTCAGATGCCCCGGTGTACGTGGCCAACCTGATTGCGGTTAGCTGCAACGCAATGTTGCCTGATTCCAAGGAAGTGTAGGAAATCTGCGGGTGCGATTACGGTTGGCCACAAGGTCTATTCATAGATTAATTAGGACTTCCACGCCGCGTCTATCACGACTGATGTGTCATTCAGCAAACGTCAGGACAGGGGGCTTCCACATTGGAAATAGAAATTAGGTATGCATGATTCGCTGCGGCTCCCAACCGATGGATTGCGCTGCTCTGCAACATCCAAAGTTCAGACCTGCAGTCCCTGCCATTTTCCTACATAAGATATTTTATATTTTGTAAGTGGTCGTCAGATGCTCAGACATTCTTAACTTGTTTGACCATGAAAGTCTCCTCAGCTTAGGACACCCCTACTATGCCATAAAATGTAACTGGCCAGACGCCCTAATTGATAACACACAACAGAGTAGGCCTGCATGTACATGTACACGTAACTTGCATCATAGAGAAATCTCCCAGTGCTGGTCAATGCTGGTTAATCTTCTGGCTGTTGTTACCAGGGTTTTTAACCAACAATTTGGAAACAGGACGGCCAAATCGGCTTCCATTTAAAAAGCAGCAAATCCAAGTTGCTTACTTCAAATAGCTACACGCATTAAATATGCAACTGGATCTGAAGTGCATGCACATACATGTAATGTAGGGTGAGCTCCAAATATACCCCTATGTGACATGGGACATCATACAATGTATGTGGACAAAAGAGCAACAGAGCCTGGACTTCCTGCAGGCACAATTTGTACGCAGCCCAATCTTCTCAAGATTGCGTTGTCTAATTTTTATCAACTTTTCATGTGAAGAAAGGGGGCACATCTTCAAATAATGTGTACAGCTGTTATTTTTATGGAAACTCAAATTTATGTGGAAATCATGATAGAACATGTCAAACCTCCCATACGACCAATGTAGTATCTTGCCTGCAAGTAAATGCCCTGGAATGTACAGGGTCACTCTTTTAAAAGTTTTAGTAAATAAGGGTTTCATGGTCTAGGTACTAACACTGTATGACTGTGAGTGAGAAACTTTCCATGATACAACTGACCAATGACCAAAGAGTGATTACATGTACTAATAAGCCACTTTCACAAAAGTGATCAGTTTCAGAAAATTTGGTAGACCTCTTCCCACTGGGACTTGCTAACCCTAGCAAACTCCCGGGAATTAGCTACTTCCCCACTCAGGTGTTGGGTTAAATTAAGGGGGCCCGACATCGGAGTTACCATATCAAATGTGCCATTCTCCCAGAAAAATTGCATCAAGTGCGAAACAAACATGAGATAGTGGTGAAGTTTCCTGGAGCTTCTATTTCCTTGGAACAGACTCAGTAGCATGAAAAGGGCGATGGATGATGCTTAAACATAAGAACTTCAGCCGGGTAAATTATTTTTTAAGATATCATATTTACGCCGACATTTCTACCCTTTGATAGATCATCCTAACCCTCAGGCTAAAGATTCAAGACTTTTCAAACAATAAGTCTTCATTTCATTGACTAACACACACACAAACACCTTAGTAAAAAAAAAAACAAGTTATGTCTTTATTCAATTGGTTTATTTGTTTACAACATTCTCTCCATTGTATACGGCAGACATGTTTTGACAAATCGTTCGTCACACAGAAGCACTCTGACGCATTCACATACAATGTCCAGAAGTTAAAAACCCTTTTATCTTTCATTCTCCTTCTGCCCATTTTTGGTCTCACCGGCTCGTCACTGTGGCAACACTTTCCTGATAATCCGGGTACACCAGTTTAACTTTGTAGGTTATCAGGCCGTAAGTATTTAGTGACATTTTCAATAGTATCAGGCACCGAGATGAAATCAAAACATTGCTTGCTTACATGGGATCATGTAACACGCACAGGTGACTGACAACAGTAAACAGTACACGTTGTACCCACACACAAACACGCTTCTGAGTTCACACAGATTGTAAACATTGATAGCAAGTACATGCAGAGCTCAAAGTGGAACTCAAAGTACACCTATGAAAATATCCCCAAAATACGAAACATTTTGTGGAGCACCAGTGTTCACAGTACCAGTGGATTCCTGGCCAAATGCCAGTTAGAGATGAGTGCCAATAAAAACTTCTCTCCACTAGGTCCAGCTGGCAAGTTTACAGCTTCCGCAAGCTGCATCACAAAGAAGATTTTGTTGTTTTTATTTGTTGTGTTTTGTAATGCACATGCAGGGGATTGACACTGATGCCAACTCTAAACAAGTTAAAGGGTCTTTCTCCTGAAGACAATCAGAGCATACTGGTCGAAATGTTAACCACCGGTCTCTCAAAACCACCACAGCTCAAGAGAATTGTTTACATGGTGAATCCACAAACCCTACTTGATAAATGCTAACAGTATATGACTTACATGGTGGAAAACTTCCCTTTAAGTATTTCTGCTTGAAATGGTACATTGGTAGTTTTTTTACTAAAACAACTACTTTTTATGCCTGGAGTCGAAAACCTGATGTTTGAAAAGAGTGAAAAGGTAATTGGGTTGGGTTTTTTTCCACAGCATATATTTTCTCGTAACTCCGATTACGGATTGAGCCTAAGGTTTTATGTTGGCTCACAGAAAGTGTGGATACTGGTTTTTGACAACGACCAATGTTGTAGACATGCTTTTTTTACCTGCACTGAATGTTTGAAACCGTGTACTGTAGCCGTCCCTGCACCCAAAAACATTTGTCCAAACTCGGTCACTCCCAGCTTACACCAAGTTGTTTGTAATCCTCTACATGAACAGGATATACAAATATACTTTATCCATAAAGATTCAAAACACGTACATGTACCCGTACATGTACTTGTACATACATGATTATAATGCACAAAGAACTCAACGAATAATGATTGGGGCCAACCAGATTTGAACTTTACATTACATCATCAGTCTCTTTTCAGAAAATACCAGGGCAAAATTTTGTAGAGCTGCAAAACTGATTTACCGGAAACAGGTTATCAGCCAAAACACCATATCATGTATATTTTGTACAACTGGTCCCCTGCTACAATGTATACTCAGCTAAGCAGAGAATTGCTGGATAACTTCCCTGAGTGTGGGGCCAGTAGTCTCAGAAGATGCTGACGAACTTCACTGTTTATAAGTGATGTTTGAAGTTTTGCATAGTGTGGATTCCGAAAACGAGCAAAGTATAGTCTTCGAAACGTCAAGACCACACGGTTCTTCTCAGAACCAATACTTCTCTTAAAGGAGATTTACACACGGTTGCACCCGCAAATTCACTGCTTATGTACAGGGTTACCAAAACCTGTTCACCAAACTGAATGCAATTTACACCATGTACATTATACATACATGTACAATCTGTACAATAATGCCATGCACAATGTTCCTGTACAACTTGACAGAACAACAACAAGTATGTCAGCCATCAGAGCTAGAGAGATAAACATCAAAGTGTATTGTTGAGCCCCACAATAACATCAACAGGTGTGAATTCATCCACAAAGGACTCCATACAAATTCCCAGGTGTGCTGCAGCAGAAAGAGATCACCTCTGAATTGAACAACAAAATCCCATATAAACAAAATATTGGGCTTGCCAATGCAGAAAGCACATCCATGTACATATTATGTTTACTGTACATGAATGTGCCTGGTTGAACCACAGAGGAACTCAACTCATAACCCTCAACCTTTACACAAAGGAAATATGTTTTGCACATAAATGTCTATAAACCAGGGGTTCCCCCCTGTTGTTGTGTTATCAAACAACGAAGTACATTCTGCGATGTTGACAAACTCCATGATGTAAATGTAGAACCCACGGAGTATGGTTACACCATGTCAATAATCTCAAGCGAAGTGATGGTGTAAGTTCTGGATCAGTAGGATATGGCTGTCTAAAACCATATCCTCTTGGAGACAGGTGGACCATACTGATCAGAACGTCGTTTTCAGTGGCTGCCCAGCAAGACCAGTTAGCTTGTCATTTGACTAGTCCAGACCACCTTTTTCACTTATCCATATAATATTTCATATTGAACAGGGCTGCTTTTCAACCCTGAGCTAGCCAGCCGGACCACTTGGAGAGAATTTTGACTGGTCCAGCTGGTGTTTTAACTGGCATTTGACCAGCGACTGGTGTAAAGGAGAACCTACTTGTACTTTCATTTGGTTTTCTCCCTGCTCTTTAAATTAGTGGACCTGAATTCTCAGTGCTGGACTATAGGGTCACTAAAAACCAAAAAGGATTTAATGTGAACTACTATAGGAAAGAAAATGCCGATACAGACGGAAATGATTTGACAATTGACTTTACACAACATGACTGCAATGTTCCTGAGAAAATCAAGAGGATTAGAATAATTATCTTCCAACAATGATCTTGAGAAGTGATGATTGATTGCAAACAATGCACTGAGTACAGTTTACAGTCAAGGAAGATTATTGACATGGTTGGACCATGGTTGGACCATACAGAAAGGACTGGACCACAGCAGGACAATGCCCCTGGTATTAGTACATGTCTAGATGTTTGCATGCTGGGCAGGTGTGCTCCCAAAGGGTCACACTCAACCCCCCAAAAATAAAAAAATCAATGACCACAAGAGAGGTCACCTCTTTATGTGACTTTTTATAATGCCTCTTTTATTGACTGAACACATCTACACAGGGTGGGGCCTCTATTAAAGCACATGTAGAACTTCCGTTGGTCTATGGATCACTTCTTCAGAGACTTCAAACAAAACTATTACATATTAAAATCCTTGTATGGTATGACTATCAATTTCCAACAAGGCTTTTTTGTATTGTATTGATTGTCTCGCAGATAAAGGACCCACTCTACCATAGAACAATGATGGTACCAACTGTTGGTGTACATGTTATTGTAGGATTCAACCAAGTCTCATCAGCAGAGGAGCTTGATAGTCTAGCAGATACAGACATGCTCTAGAATGCAGACAAACCTGGGTTCGAATCCCACCCGAGCTGACTACAGACTTAAACTGTGCATGAGTGCTTAACATTGTTTTAAAACTAAATTCTAAGTCTTTATCCCCCATGCACATGTTTTTACAGCTCTATGGCTCTAGACAACAACTTTGCTCAGACTACCCACCAATGAGAGACCGATCCCTTTTCAAGGTGGTACACCATCTGGGCCCATTTTCATGGCTCTGTTTACCCCCAAATTCTTGCCTCTTCAGTCACCATTCTCCGCTTACAGGGTAAGCATTGAACTTCTGCACGAGGTGTGCAAGCGAGAAATGCTTAGTAACACATTCGCTTACATTCGGATCTGTCTGCTTCTCTATGCACCAGTTTATTCGTTGTAGTAACTAGAGCCGTGAAATTAGTACCTGGCTTTCCCTTGTACATCAACAAGAAGGAGATTTGACCAATATGAATATTCCTGAAAAGTAGCTTGTAGGCCTGGGATCCCCCTTATTTTCCACCCAGAGCCTCCCAGATGTTTACAATTCAGGGGGTTTCCAGACTCTGTGCAACACCAGAAATACAAAACTACAGGTTTGTACACCATGTCAGGGTTTGCCATTAACTTCTTCAGTGACTAGCCAGCAGAACTAGCTGGCTTGTCATTTCCACTAGTTGGTCAGCTTTTTCACTAGTCCAAAATGAAATAGGGATGCTTTTCAACACTGAACTAGCCAGCCAGACTACTTGGAGTGAATTTTGACTGGTCCTCAGGTGTTTCAACTGGTACTTGGCCAACAAACCACTATTAAAGGAGAACGCTGAATGTAGACTATTTTTTCTCCGTTTGGTGAGCAGCTTTACCTCTTCCAAGAAGGCTTGAGGTTTAGAGAAAATCTTGAAATCAGGAAAAATCCTGAGAAATTACTGCATCATATTCTAACCTTTCATCTTCACCTACAACCAAAAATATGGACACCGGTTCAAGAAATATGTAACAGCCGGTCACCTGTTAGAATTCCATATCAAACACTTAAAAGTACTGAAAATGTGCCTTTAATGGCAGCTTGAACTATAATAGTTAAGTCTTTATGACATGTACATTATGTCCTTGTAAGGTTAATCTATGTTGAGCTTTTTACCGGATTTTATTCACCAACTGGACTTATTTCCTGAAAAAAAAAGGAAATTATTTCCTGAAAACCATGCCAGCATCGTCATACACTTCCATGCATCATTTCCTTGTCATAATAAAACATTTAAAACATATATTCCCATTGGGAGTAAACAAATACATGTAAATAAAATAAAAACTTTTGTCATATCCTGGTGTCATTTTCTATTTTTTGAAAACCGAGTCAATTCAAAGGATTTCCATTCAATGTAAAAGTTACACAGATTAGTTTTGTGTTCCTTTTTTAAAAGTCTATTTATTGTACTTCTGAAGTTGTTGTATCTGCCCGTATGGTGCTGGAGGTTCCTTTTATGGAAATTGTACATGTACAAAGTTTGATAAATGCTTTATACTAAAAAATGACAAATTTATGGTAATTTTTTAGTAATTTTGAAACTGAACACAAGTTTAATTAGAATACAGGTTATTAATTGTTATGCAGTGAATATAACGTTCACCGTACTGCCACTTTCAATGTCATGTTCCCTACCCCCTGTAAGTGACAGTGCTATCACTGACTAATGGTTCTCCTTGTCCTCAATAAAAGGGCCACACTGTTTCCCTATTCTCCCTCATTTTGGTTTTGTGTAATTGTATTGGAAGAAAAAGCAAGTTGGTACAACCTGTACACTGGTGTGTGATAAGCACTGTAGGCTATTCTCAGTGCTTCCAAGTCTAACAGGGGAAAAATCCACAGGCTACGCTAGTCAGATTGGATTCGAACCCATGACCCCAACATTCTATCTAGAGCAGAACCACTGACCCACTGAGTGTGCCCGGTGAGGAGAGATCAATTAGATTTAAAATCCCGTAAAATCTTAAGTATGATTATTCTTTATCCCTGATACAAATAATTACATAAAATAGCAAATGTGATTACACCTAAATCAAGACACACTGCTTTTAAAATAAAAATCCATTCTGTAAACTTCAGTCAACTGCTTACAAAAAGAAAATTCAATCAAGATTTCCTTCTGTGAGAAAAGTTTATCACAACGTAGCATGAGTAATGAGAACTCACCAAATTAGTTGCCGGTTGCCACCCCAACAGCCTTTCAACAGTAATCTGGAAATACTAAGTTCATTAATACACACCAAGTCCAAGTGATCCTTCGCGAATCAATAACCAAATGCTACTATAGGAAGTCCCAATGACTACACGGAATAGACCGACACACACAAATTAAAAAAGCTTCGCGCAAAATAAAGAAGGCGTTTCAGAGTGTACTGATATATATACAGTGAAAATAAAAACAACCAACAATCTTGATGAAGTGACCAAGTTTTAGACAAAGGACCAGAGGCTGTTTGAGTAAAGACACTCCAACAAGCCATGTGGTTTTTTGTGGTTTTTTTTCTTGGCAGGCAGTCAAGGCATTATGCACGTACACCACAATGTATGCATGCATGCAGTCAGTCAATGAAAAGCACATAATAACAATGAGTGGCAGGAATGCCAACGTACTGTGCTCACCTCTATCCACTGGCTGAAGCGCTGCCAGAAGGTACAATAACCACTTGTATAGATTCCAATGGGAAAATCAATAGGACCATATAGACGGTCTGCTGCTTGCTGCTGCTACGGACAGGTCAGTTCGGTCACTAGATTCCAGCCACGAGTGCAATAGTCCATGGCCACACAGTGGCCGGTCACTCCTGCAGTGGCTATACTATAATCCTTCAATGTGGCTGTTTTGCCAGAGCGTCGCTTTAATACACTAATGACCACAATCTTGGCACTGTTCCATATAGGAATTCCCCAGTAGTGAGACACCCAATGTGGTTTGTTGTGTGGGGGATTTTTCAGCAGCAGTGGCTGGAGAGATCGAAGGTTTAAAGGAAAAGGGTGGGGGACTCCCTCCTCCCACACTGGCTAGACACGGTGAAATGTGCTTGGTGGTGATGTCTAGATGTTGTGCCCCCTTGCTGTATCAGACCCAGAGCAACCTCTCAGGTGCCACACTCCCTGGCACCGGTGAATTAGAGCGCTAACTAACGGTGTGGGTGTACTGGAGAGAAGGTTATGGTTGCTGTATCAGATCACAGCCAGTTCACATACATTAGCTATGCACATGTGGATTGGGCAGGCTATATTGGGAACAGTCTGTGTGCATAATGCTGTTGGCTTCCCAGTGCTCTTTGTGTTTGCATCAAAGAGCCGGCTTGGTCCATTATCACAAGGGGGTGTTTGGGTTTTGTCGGGATGAGGGAAGGGAGAGGGATGTGCACATCATTATAGGGGTGGTGGTGGTAATAATCCACACACAGATAGATAATGATGTGCAGTACACAGTTTCACAATGATCAACAGCACACTGTCTATATGCCCATGTATAGTGTACACTAGTCTTCTAGTGTGAAGACCACACATTCATAATACATCAAATTTTCACTGAGAATAATCACGCTCACTTAGCAATTCTAATCAACTCTTCAGTGTTATGTCAAAATAAATAAACACCCCCAAAAACTGGTAGACTTGAGCAAATATTTGGATGATAAATTCTGCAACTCCTTACGGTAAACGGTTCCGACATTCTAAACCCTTCCCTTGGAACAAGAAACCATATTTGATCTTTAAGACAGTACAGCTTAGGTGACTCAAATTTAAAAAGACAAAACGAGTTATCAAAGTCTACATGGTTAGAACTTACCAACAATTCTGAGAAATATTCCCACCTCAAATGCACTCATGTTTGAGCACAATTTTCATTTAGTCCTGAATTATGGTTTGGCAATTGCGCATAAATAAGCATAACGACAACCATCGCTAAAACTTGGAATTTGCTTTGATTTCCCCAAAACTCAACCCTCTACAGACACTAGATTCATGATGTACTGTTTATAATATAACTAGAGGACTATACTACTGTTACCTGTTCAAAGACCAATGCTAGTTGCTATACCATAAGCAAAAGCTATACAGTGCATGCTTTCAAACACTGCTTATATACATGAAGCCTACCTACAAGTGTTAGTTTACATCTTGTGTTATTTTTTTCATTACTCCTCCAATATTTCTGAGAAAAATTTGTTTTAAGTAAGGACAGAAAAAAATTCCTTGAAGCGTCGCCTCATTTGATTTATTACAAGAGATCCTATTAACATTTTTGAAGGTTGAACTTTGCTATTACAAATGCCTTCAGCATGCTGCACGTATTCCATTTTTCATGGGTAAAGAGGTAATTTCAAAACAAAAGTTCTGTATGTGCTGTCATGGATTAAGGATTTGTATAATAAATAAAAATTATAGTTTTTACATGGCTGAATAACCTCGTAGTACAAACCATGCACAAATGGTTTCTCTTTCTAAACAGTCAAACAATCTTACAGTGTAACATGACCATAAAGTTATAAATGAACATTAAACATTCAACACACTGACAACAGAATGTCTTTGCCCAAACCTTGCGTACACCAAACATTGTGCACATTTTAATGGACATCTACACTAGTAAAAAACTGCGGACTGAACTACAATGTATGTCCTGCTAATTTCACACACACTGTAGATGTGGATGTACATATGTGGGTCACGTGTGGCAGGCAATTCGGTCTATGGTGGGTTTATTTTTGCAGCTCGCCCCAAAAATTAAGTAACAACTTTAACACCACAGATTGAAACACAGACTTTGGCTGTAAAATGTCAACTGTAATCCAGTAACCTGTGACTACATTAACAAATAAATAAATACATTCCGAACTGCTGGCCGTACGTCTTTGTAGATATTTCCTTTCTTTGTAGATTATTCACTACCAAGTAGGCTTATACTCTATTGTAACCTTCGGACTGAAGCTTCAGTGCACAGAGTGGGTACAGAAGTCTGGTTTATCTTAACTCAGTCATGGAGTCAGGTTTCAACTTGCCCTCTTTCGAAGTGACCTATTTTGGTAATGTAGCCCGCTACACTGAACACACACACACACTCACGCACACGCTATGTAACAAAAACATGTAGTGCAGAAACGTACCTGTACATCAAGGCACAAACCATGGTCCATGGTTTCTCACTGGGAAACCCAAGAAATTACGTTAAATAGACTTTTGTCCCGCGACATGTACATGAATCTGTGTTGGGTTTCCTGGGTTGTCAGTGTAATCAGCTGATCAATAAAGAAAAGGAGCCAGTCTTAAATCTGTTTTCGTTTCAGCCTCAGGTTTTGTTGATGATTGTGTGGGGAAGCAACTGAAACTTTAGGGGTTTTGGGTTGTTTTTGTTTTTTTCCCAAATAAGAAAAGCAGTCCCCGTGCAAACATCTTGCCTACCTGCCATTTGGTCGAGGATAATTAGAGCTAGACTGAGGGAAAAGTCTAGCTCCTGTAATATGCACGATTGTGAAGAGACTCTAAATCTGTTGTCACCTCTGGTGCACCATATTTTGTATTCACAAGCCTTGCACTAACTTTCTGGGCTAGTCAGCCATACATTTGACTAGTACTCTGGGCTAGTCAGCCATGCATTTGACTAGTACTCTGGGCTAGTCAGCCATGCATTTGACTAGTCAGCCATGCATTTGACTAGTACTCTGGGCTAGTCAGCCATGCATTTGACTAGTACTCTGGGCTAGTCAGCCATGCATTCGACTAGTACTCTGGGCTAGTCAGCCATGCATTTGACTAGTCCTCTGGGCTAGTCAGCCATGCATTTGACTAGTCCTCTGGGCTAGTCAGCCATGCATTTGACTAGTCCTATGGGCTAGTCAGCCATGCCTTTGACTAGTCCTCTGGGCTAGTCAGCCATGCATTTGACTAGTCCTCTGGGCTAGTCAGCCATGCGTTTGATTAGTCCAAATTGACTAGCCAGGCTACCTAACGTAAGAGCCAAGTCTGACTAGCCTGTCAGGCTACTTAAAAGCCAAGTTTGACTAGTCACCCGCGCTATCTAAGAGCCAGGTTTGACAAACCAGCTGGGGGCTACCTTAGAGCCAAGTTTGACTAGCCCACCAGGCTACCTACATGTAAGTGCCAAGTTTGACTAACCTGCCGGGCTACCTACATGTATTATGTATGTAAGTGCCAAGTTTGACTAGCCCACCAAGCTACCTACATGTAAGTGCCAAGTTTGACTAGCCCACCAGGATACCTACATGTAAGTGCCAAGTTTGACTAGCCCACCAGGCTACCTACATGTAAGTGCCAAGTTTGATTAGCCCGCCAAGCTACCCAAGAGCCAGTTTGACTAACCAGCTGGGCTACCTTAGAGCCAAGTTTAACTAGCCAGCCCAGCTACCTATGTAAGAGACAGGTTTGACTAGCTCACTCAGCTAGTTACCTACATGTACGACCCAAGTCTGACTAGCGAGCAGCTTTCTTGACTAGCGATGCCATGTTCATGTTGGGCTGGTGGCTACTAATAAATCAAGTCCTGTACCCATGACCTTAGCATCCTAAACCTGATTACATGGACAATAGCCATTAGACAATTTAGAGTATTAGCAATAACCCACATTGCAACATGATCCTGTATATTGTAACTCTATGTTATCAACGAACATCACGGTTCCCTTGATACAATATCAAGACAACTGTAATTGTCAAACCTTAGTAATAAGATGACCATGTACTCGTACATCAAAATAAAAATAAAAACATGACAAGGTTTTTATGGCAGACAATTACTTACATAACAGCTGACCACAGGAATGTATGGGTTTCTGATTGTTTTGAACTTGATGCATTGAGGTTCGTTGTTATCAATAGCAAATCTCACCAGATCAAGTAACAACACCAGATTTCTGACTCATATTGTTCAATGTTACATAGTCTTGGAATCTTCCCTTTGCCGGGAAAAACATTTCAACAAGATCTGCTTGATAAGAGTCACTGGACATGTACTGTATCAAGCATGTCAGTTCGGTCTAGACAAGGAACTTAACAATTGCTAATTGATTTGTGTATGTAATTAATCAAATAATAATAAAATTTAAACAAACTGTGATCATGTACATGTATGATGGGAGTAAATTATCAGAAGGAAATGATATGACTGATGAACATCGGAACATGTCTTGTTTCTGGGGTGCTACAAGTATTGCCGTTCATCAAGCCATTCCTGTCAAAGTCAGACCTGGAATTACATGGAGCCCATGAAGGCCATGGTCACAGCTGCCCTACGCCCATGAAGGCCATGGTCACTGCTGCCCTACGCCCATGAAGGCCATGGTCACTGCTGCCCTACGCCCATGAAGGCCATGGTCACTGCTGCCCTACGCCCATGAAGGCCATGGTCACTGCTGCCCTACGCCCATGAAGGCCATGGTCACTGCTGCCCTACGCCCATGAAGGTCATGGTCACTGCTGCCCTACGCCCATGAAGGCCATGGTCACTGCTGCCCTACGCCCAATTTCATAGAGCTGCTTAACGGCCGATTTTGTGCTTACTGCGTAGGTTTCCATTTCATAGCGCTGCTAACCGTAAACACACGAAAAGGCATGCTAACCTTCCGGTGCTTACTGTATGAAGATGAATGACGTAAAAATTCAAATCCATGGTGAACGCGCAAGATGGCGGCCTAGTTTTCTTGCTAACCTGTGAAATACACTTACGCTTGAGCAAATTTTACTGCTATACATGTAGTTAGCGTGAACATTTGCTTACTGTTAAGCAGCGCTCTGAAATTGACCCCGGTCTTGTCCATGTGCCCCCTTCTAAATTATCCCCCAGACTTTAAATTTTCCAATTGGAAATACATTTGCAAAAAGAAAATGGCCTTGCTTCTCAAGACAAAACTTTCAAGCCAGCAAAGTTCTCCGCAGTCAAGTTAAGTGGAGAGAAATCAAATTCTAACTTGGTAACGTTTATAAGATGGTCTCTTCCACACTCAATAAATTTCACAAGAAAAAATTGGTTGACCTTTTCATACTTGAATTGCTAACCCCAGCAAACTTCTGGGGGTATGGCTACTTGGGAGTTGGATTACTAGTCTACATTTGTCCCAGGGAAATTGCATATAAGTGAAATAAACATGGGGGTCGCACTGGGGTTCAAGTTTCTGGGAATTTCCTGGGGATTCGTTCCCTGGGAATCAGGTCTGTAGAGTAAGAAAGGGCTTTAGAACATTTCTGGACCACAGAAACTCTTCATGGCTGATTGCCAAGAAGTTTCAAGTATTGAATATTAAAACTCTTTGATACATCTGTTTGCAACTTTGTTCCATAAGCAAATTCCCAAGAGTTGGTTACCCCAATCTTTTAAAAACCAAAACAAATATTCAATATTTTCTATGATGAGTTTCAATGACTTCTCGCAAAAAGAAGAAGTAAACATCACAACACAAAATACCTTTCAAAAACAATTCTCTGCACAGAATTAATACTGCTATTTTATTTTTTTGTTATTTTTACAATCTGCCCCGCCCCCCCTCCCCCCCCCAAAAAAAAAAAGCATGAGGCTAGAATCCTGTTGAGTTCCAGTGCCTCACAAGGACAAATGCCATATTATTTATTTTATTTTTTTTATAAAAGTGTTTTCTTAAATGGATTTTGTTATTTATCACAATTTGGTCAACTTTTATAAGTGTGTCAACGTGCATTCCCTGGAATGGAAAATGGTACATTCCAAAACGGGAACAAGAGTATCATGAATGACGGAAGGGGAAAAAAAGATCAGAAAAGGAGGGGGGGTGGACAATCACCTACAATAAAGATGCTGTGATACGAAACCTCTCATGACATAATGCAAATCAAAACAACTGCTCTGTGGCACGTCATGTTTCATTCATCGGCCAGACAGATGCGAGGAGCTAGCTACGTTGATTCCATGCATTCACTCAGCAAGGTTTACGTAGAAATCCTCACAGGCTACGCAGAAAAACGCTGCACACTTATCAACAACACAATAAAAAAAAAGACTCCCACTGTGGTGTATTCATTAAAAGTACCCAGAAATAGGGTATAGGGTTTCTGGGATCGACGCCCACAAACTAGGCTTAAATGGGTATAAACAAAACAATAAATACTAAAAACAACTTACATTACATGAGTTGTTATTATCTCACCCACTCAGATGTACATCCATAAGTCCTATTACTTTAACCTTTCTGGGATAAAAACACCCACTGGGTGTTCTAGGTACACTGGGTTTCTTCAAGATCAGACAAAAACCGGTTAGTTGTTAGATTTCTGGAATTGACACCCACAACCAACCACTAAACTGGGCTTTAAATTTGCACCCACAACAAAACAACCCGTGATCGTTTAGTAACCGATGTTCAAGTCCACCCACTGTCTACAGTTTATCCTGTGTTTCCACGTACAAGTAGATGATATCAGCAGCGTTACGTACAAAAATGTACAACTTAGCAATATACATAGACTTCCCGCCTACACAGGGTTTTGAACTTGGCAATGAACCACATGGTCATAGGATTAGTTACCAAGGAAGCACACAGGTTGTGGGATACATTCACTTCAGTGTCTTATCACACTCATCGTGGACATTCAATATTCATTAAGAATTCAGCAATACAGACATTGGGGGAAAAAAATGTAATTTCACAAATATCTAAGAGTGTGCAGTTGGCTGACTTACAGTGGATGCTTATGTGAGTAGTCTAAAGTGCTTTTAGCACAAGTACAAATAGATGTCCAAATTGGGGGCTACGACTCTGGCTGTTGCTAAGAACAGTCTATATGCTTCAACGCATAATGAGGTGGTGATCAAGCCATAGCCGTAGCCACCAATCTGGACGCGGCCATAGATTCTTGTCTTGCCATTGTATTCGACAAGTTCCCATATGACCATTATCATGTAATGCTCATTATACCAGCTGGGTGCCAGACTACATGTACGATGTATAACCATTCCTGCCTACATGTAGGTTACTGAAACTCAACTCACACGTGACTCAAGACTTATGCCAGGTCAAACAATTATTTAAACTGATCTGAATCGTTGTCAATTTTTCTAAACATGAATTATTTCATTTGTGTATGGGTGAGCGTGTCTACCCATTGAAACCGAGGACTTTAACAAAAGCGATCCGGGTGTTTGACAGAGCGAGGACGTCCTCGCTTTGCTTTCATGTACAAAACAAATGGAGAAGTCACTAAAACAAACTAAGACAAACAACATTGGAGTAACAAAGAGAAGAGAGAAGTCCTTAATTTACTGAGTCGACAAACATGTGCGTGTGCATCGGGGGGGGGGGGTCTTGGGAGACAAAATATTGCCTGTTCAGCAAAGAGCAATTTTTGCCAAGCATAGATCATGCATGGATGAAAATAGGACCCAATGTATAACACACCAACAGGATGTATACACGTTGATGAAGATGCATGCGTGTACAAATGGAAAAAGATGATTGAAATTCTGTCTTTAAAGAGGAGGTTTGACACGGGAAAATGTCATCAATTTGTTTATCTTGTGAACTTCTTCAAAAAACTCTCAATTTCATTCAAGAAATCTGGCATCCTTGAACTTTTTACTTCACAGATTTTCAGGTGTTACTTGGAAACTTAACAATGCATTTAAGATATTTTGCATTTCAAACATATATTATTGAAAGCAATATAATACGGACGAACAATTTACAGCCTTTTGGAGGCATTCTTATGCCTTTCTGTATTGATTTCTTTTAGTTGAGCTGCTTCAACTGCAACTTGAGCCTAGATATTAGGCATTTTGAATACCAGCCATTACCATTGATTGAAAAGTGTGCACAACATTGGGTTAGATTAAAAAATACATTTGTTCACGGATTTGAAGATGGTGGAAAACTTGAAATATAAAGTGCACCATTTTTCGAGAAATGAGTAAAACAATTAATTCTGATCTCGCGAGTCTGAAACTTAATGCTTGCAAACAGTGAAAACATCTATAAAAAGGTTTTATTCTGAACTATTTTCTCGTGAATCTGATGACCAATTGAGCTTAAACTTCCAGAGGTTTGTTAATTCACATTTATACGTTAGGTCGCCTAGAGTGCAAATGTTGTTCTTTGACAATCACCAATGTTGTCCTTGTACTTTTAAGCCCAAGAGTTCAGGTCAGGGTTCAAAGTTCAAGGAAATCTCCATGAGATCACATCTCTTGTCGCTCCAAACATTTACTAGAGGGAAACAGCTTTCTTATTTTGGCTCACATTTTTCAGCGGAATTTTTAGAAGGAGCTCTGAACTTGACAAGCTAATGTGTAAATAAGTTAAATCTCTAAGAGTGTGTGTTGGGGGGGGGGGGTGAACCACAAGATTGCAGGACTTGTTTGTTTGCATGAGGTTGCTGACTCAATGCTAAAATTACTACACTCGGCTTGACAATACGGTTAGTATTTCAAGCCCTGCAAATACATTTCTAAAAAGAAAAGAAAAATTCTTCATGTTCACAATATTGTCTTGATAATTTCCCTCCTCCTCGCCCCTCCCCCCAAGTGCTCTACTTTATCTTTAAACAAGTCCTCACTCAAGGCTGGGGATAGAGGAGAATGTGGAAGAAAAAATATTCAATTACAATCATAGAGTCAAATGGAGGTCAGTGCGACCTCAATGCATATGATGTGCACTACTTCACCTAGCCAAGATGCATCAAGGAAAAAATTGTTTGCCATCGCAGTTTACCGTCGATATCAAGCCTGGAGTTTCATCTTCAAAAGGGCAAGGCCGTTTTTCATTTTTACAGCGGGTACTTCCATTGGAAAATCTTGAAGTCTTTGGGAAACTTTTGAAGGGGCACCAAGGACAAGACCAGGACCAAGCCTGCAAAAACAACATTGGCTACAGAACTTGGCTACAGAACTTTAGCATGCAGTAGCCATCTTGGTTTTGTTTGTTGTTTGGTTTGGGTTTTTTTTTTCTGTACGACTCAATGTTACTTTTGAGTGAACCTGATGAAAGTATTCGCTCGTCCCCAGCGCCTTGCCTTCAAACCAAAGGCGCTGGGATGGGCAAACGTATCAAGCACGCTCATTGGTTAATGCTCAGTCCCATCATGTATCACAATCACACTGCAAGCACTGCACGCATGACGTACTTCCTGAACAAGAATCTGTGCAAGCTGATTAGCCCATCCCAGCGGTCCTGGATAGGCCGCTGGGGCCGAGCGAAATGAAAGTAGTCATGTCTCAGACGATCTGGATTATTGTTACTAGAAAACAATAGGACATTTTGGAAACTTGAAATATAACATCTTATTTTAACACACTAACACTTGCATGGCATTTTAATATGAAAATAATGTGCAACTATTAGGCGCAATGAATGCATTGTCACAGAATATAATCACAAGGTGAAGTCTGGAGCATTCCATTTTATAGGGCAAAGCCGAGTGAAATGGAAAAGCCAGATTTCACCGAGTTATGGTCTGTCGATAATTAACTTTTGAAAAAAGATCAACATTTTAAACATTGATTATTCTGAATGGCCCCTAGCCATTCAGAGTAATCAATGTTTGAAACATTTTTCCCCACTCACCCGTCCTCCCCAATTTTAAATTAAATATTCAATATTTCCATAGACACTGAAGAACAAAGTAATGCCTGAAATGAAGCCAGACTATTTAGAGCAATGCTCTCCAAGCTCTGGCTTCCAACATGGTAGTTGACACAGCAAATGACAATTGCCGAACACACAAAATGTAGGCTAGGATATATTCTGTGTTTTCTATCATTTTCAATATTGAGTCATTTCTTTTTAGCCAACCACCCCTAACTTTGAAATAAAAATACTATTTTTCAAACATTGATCATTCTGATCAGCCCTTAAGGTCATCGAAAAATGTTTTTAACAAATTCCTAAAGTGTTCAATTCTAAAACCCCAAACTGAGTCTTTAGAATGAACACAAATCCACAATCTTTAACACATGTAACCACATCGCTCTTAATAAATAACAACACAGTGATAAAATATCTTGCCACATCTATGGGTTGATTGTTACTTGGCATCGAATGAAACGATTGAAAACCTTTCCACAGTAGGCTTTTTTTTTCTTTCTTCTTCTCCCTCAATATCACCCAGGCAGTACCTTTTTCTTTCTCAATAAATGGACTACAAAAAAAAAACAGTCAGTGAATAGAATTTTCAGGCCCTGCCAGCCATCATACTTAATTAGGGCTTGGGTTGCTCAACCACACTGACCACAGCCTGGCCTTGTGCTTTGGATTGCCTGTTAGAAAAAAGCTGCCAGTCCATAACACAAACCAAAACCCACATCAATAAACCTACCCTTTAAAGGTATTTGCCCTGACTAAAAAAGTCTGCAAATTCCACCAATACTGAAAAAAAATATGGCAAAAACTAATCAAATTGTCTTTAATTTTGTGCAACTGTGAGCAAAGCGCACACACACACACAAATCCTCTGTCAGCAATGGTTCATTTCAGGTTTATTTTCTTGTTTTTTCTGTCCCCCACAAAATTATAGTACTAAAGAAAAAAATGAAATGTACAAAAAGCTGGCAGAACTGCACTATTCTTGGAGACAAAGCAATGAAAATGCCGCCAGTTGAATATTCCATTTTTTTTTTTACAATTTTTCTCAATATCTTGATTTATTTATTTATTAATTTTTTAGAATGCAGTGAATGTGACTAATCATTATACCAGACAGTATTCAAATCTAATTTGCAAAAATGGCTCCCTGAAATTAACCAAAATGGTATTGAAAAGAATGTGTTTTTTTGGAAACCCAATCAAAGAATACATGTAGCGTCCCTTTACGGAGCATTTCTGGAGTACGAGAGAGTTGGAATGGATGCAATCTCATGCATACCAATGATGTTGCCTCCTTTTTTGATGCACACCTGAAGTACCAGTAGGCTGGGATACATACAAATGCCCTGTTCTGAAAAACCAACATATCATTCCTTTATCGATGCATTTCTCTAGTACTTTACCGTGCATATCTTGGAAACCAATGATTAATGTGTACCATCGTTCTGTGGTAACTGGTCAGATGTCCTGTGGATGTGTTTTACCTAGAGTGTATACACTGCCTTTAAGCATACAGCTCCAAGCTTGAAGGAAAACTGCCCCCAGTGTTGTCCTCGATCTGACCTGACTGGAGAGTTAATTGGCCCACAGACTATTACTCTAATCAAATGTTCTATGCAGGGTGTGTCTACATTTTTCGGGGGGGGGGGGGGGGGGGTGGGGGATTGGGGTCTGGCTTTAATGGTTGACCAGGCACAGCTTTGTGGGGCTAGTACTTGAAAGCATCCTATTAGCAACAGTCCCAAACTCCTAAGCTGGTTTGGTACAATTTTCCTGTGGTGTACAGTGTACAAGATTTCCGCCTCATTGCATAGCCAGAGAAACAGGTGTGCAGACTGTGCAAGTCTAGTCCATACCCAAACAATGGGACTTCCTATACATGTAAGTTACAGTAACTTATGTACAAGTACACAGACACGATATTTGGGGTAAAAGCAGCAACACTTGAATTGCAGTACAAGGGCAAACCTATATTATTTGATAGAAAAGCCTTTCAAAAATAACACAAGCTGTCTATAAAAAAAAGTAAGAAGTACTGTAGGAATGAGTGACAAAAGCAACAGGTAGGCTACATAGATGAAATTTAACCAAAAAACAAATTTTTGTTAAAGTACATTAAAAATGTATTCATAAACACCCCGAGACAGTTTAGGCAGTCTTATTGGTTGAAAGGTGGTCACATGACCATGTTTAAACGACTGATAAAGACATAGCTGGAGCGGTCCTTTATCCAACAGCCACGACCCTGCCACTTTTTTCAAAGGCTGTGTAAGACCTCCATGCCACTCTTTTATTCCATTCTTATATGGAGCAACTCCAAAGAAATTATCATTGCACTTTGAACATTATTACCCCTGGTCACTGGGTCATTTATTTCATTCCTTAAACCATCTCAGCTCCCTTGGGAGTATGTACAGCCTGTGCTACCAAGTATGTAGCGCACCAAGCTAAACCAGTCACAAGAACCATCTCTGCCCTCACAGGTACCCAATTTACTCCTGGGTGAAGAGATACAATTATAGTTAAGTGTCTTGCTCAAGGACAAAAGTATCAAGACCGGGCCTCGAACCCACACTCTGCTGGTCAGAAACACCAGCACTTGAGTCCAGGGCGCTTGACCGCTCGGCCATGACACGCCATAACCAGAGAAAAGTACAATGTGTACTGATCAATAAAAAACAAGGAGGAAATATCAATACGCAATAACACAGTCTGACTTTAGTCTCAGTCCCAACCCCTTGTTCCAGTGCCATCATGTGTTTTGGAATTTAAAATGATGACCCAAGCACAGAGGGTAATCTAATGCACAATGTACTTACAAGTCAACTATACCACTCCAACATTGGCTCTCCCACATAACACAATGAAATATCCCCAACCCTTTTGATACGTTGTGTCCCCCCCCCTTTCCTCTTTCATAAAAATGTAACGCATGCCTGTCCATCTCAGATGTCATAATGCCGAGTCAACAAAAATCTCAAGGGGGGGAGCAATTACCAACGGGAACAGAGGGCATCTAAGGACTGCATTCATGGTGCCTTGATCTGAATGTGAATGGAAGGCATGTGAAAATGTAAAAGACGAGAAGGGTGCTAGACAATGAAATTCACTGCTCCATTTTGAGTATGCAGAGGGGTGGGGGCGGGGGAAGTAATTCTGGTAGTGGAACTGGAAACTTGGGGGGCATAGCATAATGCACTGTGTTCAGAATACTTCATGCAGCCAAGGCTCAGCATCATACCACAGGTTTTTTAAACATCTTCATTTAGTTGATGAATTGACTTCAATGATCAGACCGGGAAAAAAATGCTGATTGGAACCTAAACATCATACTGCTGCTAAAACAGAAATATTGCTTAAAGACAGAGGTTGAATTCGGTTTTGTGATGCAATCATTTACCAATAGATAAAGAAAACAATAATAGTCTCTAAGCTCACGTTAAAATGGTGTAAAAGTTGATATTGTATTTTATACCCTTCCAGCGCAAATTTTATCAACATCCCAAAACAATCAATGTCACATATGAAATATATGCATCCATACAATTTTTGCACAGGAATTTTTTTAGTTCATGTGATGTCATTCCTGAATTTATCTGATGTTCAATCAAAAAGGCATTGAATTTGACCATTTGACTGATGCACAAATTCCTCTTTGGAATGTGCAGACCTATTTGCTGTTAATATCCAATGATGTCATGCTTCACATTTTTGCACTGGAACGGTATCACATAAACGATATTTTAAACCATTTTTAACGTGAGGTTAGAGAGATGTACTAACTTCTTTTCCACTTTCCCACAGACTCTTATCTATTGGAAAGTCAAGTGCATCACAAAACTGAATTTGGCCCTGGATCCCGTCTTTAACCAAATTCTGCTTCAGAAAGCTGGGAACCAGTCACATCACATGAAATTGTATTTTGGTCGGTAATCTTTTCCCCCAAAATGCTTCTAACTGCTTCCTACTTAGCTGGATTTTAAGCACAACGAACACGACTGTTTTTTTCTATTTTTGGTATTATTACAACATAGTCAGCAAGGGAATCCCCCCCCCACCCTCCTTCCCTCATCTTGGTGACAACATGGGAGTTAGATAATAAATCTAATCATAGCTTCTAATGGCTGTTTTCAATCCACTGGGGGATGGTGTAGGCCAGCCATAAATCTGATAATGAACTAACCCCCTAGAGGATACCAGAGGGTGTTTGCAGTGGCTTGCAACCTCACGCCGTTAATTGAAATCCCCCTATTCAACGTCATCCTAGCATTCATTGGCCGAATGGCTGCCATCATCCCCCAATCCCCCCCCCCCCTTCACCATTTACCCAACCGATCTTGGTCCCATTCCCTCTCTGTCAGTTGCCATGATGGCCTCATCTGGGGCATTGCCAGTGTCAACACACTCTTTCAGGGGACCTTCCTCGTCGCATTTACCCTTGCTTTTGTGAAACTCTCCAAGAGAATTCTGTCAAGACCAAAGGACTTAGCGAGCGCAGTCTCCAGTTACCCTTATTAAAATTTATTTCATTCTGAATTTTCCTTTTAGTGGCTACATCCGATCTTGGTGTTTGTTTTACTCAAAGATAAGAAAGGATGGATTTCTTCTTCTTTGGGGGGGGGGGGGGGGTATCGGGCGCCTAAGAAATGAGGCACACTAATCAAGGCAGTGCTGCGCTTCCTCCATCCAAAAACATCCCGCACTCCAGAGTAATAGGGATGCATTTGTGCATTCACAAGCTCTTTACCATTGTATGTTCTCCATTGTGAGAAGAAGAAAAAGACGCGTTTTTTGTCCATTTATGGAATTTTAATTAGATATCCAAGGACAGACAGATACTCAGTTTGATACTCCAAAAAAAAAATGGAAAAACACGATCAAGGTTCAGACTACCATTTTGTCGTAGATACTGTACTCTTCATAATAGGGTCATTTTACATAACAGATGAATGACTGGATCGTTTTCACTAAGACGTCAACCCAGCACGGGGCAAATTCAACTTTCATTTTCATTTTGTAACATACACCTCCACTGTGGGGGAACCTCTTTATAAGAGAACGTGGACAAACTTCTGCAACCTTCAGGAGACAAAGCCATCATTAAAACCCAAACTCCCATGAGTGATTTACTAGGATCTAACCTCAGAGTCACTCCACAATATCCAGCCCCAATGTGGTAACTGGACACCCCCAAAATGTTGGACTCTGATTATGGGGGTATGTCAGTGTATGCCTGATCCCATGTAAAGCATAATTACCAGTGCGCCCTTAGTCCAACAGACTCAATGGAAAACAAGCAGTTGGATTTTGATGGGTTTTTAATGGTTAGGGTTAATTTAATTACCTGTTGCACTTTCATACAAGGTGGTTCAATGGAATTTCAAGTTTATGTAATGTCATAGCATCAGTTGGGGGGGGGGGGTACAGAACACAGATTCAACATTTAGGATCATTTTCCACAGTCGCAACTTAAACTCATTAAAAGTTTTATGTGCATTTAACAAAATTATGAAAAATTAACAATTCTGTGCACATTTGTCCTCTCACACCAAACCAAGTGATGCTTGCTCTCTGTCAGCTCGGTTCGTACTTCAAGCAAAAGCGAATGCAAAGGGGAGTTTGGTGACACAACAACAAGTACACGCTGTTCCTCTTATTGTGACGCAAAAAAATTTGCTTTGCTTTCGCAATTGCAGTATGAACCGGGCTTTACGGCAATATCAAGCAATACTTCACATATTTGTAGGAACGCCGTATAACTTTCTCACCACTGAAGTGACAGATGGAAAGGAAAAAAACGCTCCTCTATGATGTTGCAGGTTGGAAAACATCAGAGCAAAAGGATAAATAGCTCCGATGAAATCATTCCAATCTGCCGAAATGAAACTAGTTTCCTTTTAAACTTCCGAGGAAAGGGTACATAATGTGAAAGCAAAACAGTCCCTACTGAATGTATCCAAAAAGTCACCAGGTACAAATGTCGAAAGAAAAATGGAAAATCCCCCCTCTTTTTGGTTTCTTCCAGGGAAAGGATTTCTGTTTCTTGATAAGAATTGTAAAGAGATTTCCCAAAGGAAATAACAACCACGATTGCTCCTGTAGCAATTAAAGTCCACTTACGAAACTTGACTATTTGTGAAGTAAGAATATGCACACTTTGCAACTTCAATTTTAGCCTTTGAGAAAGGCTCTGCTAGGGTTAAGACATCAGGCCATTATTAAGACTGTTTGCCTTACCACAGGTCATTTGGGTTGGTAAGTAGTTTGCAACAGCTAGCTCCTGTTTTCATTTCTTTCTTTTTTTCAACAAAGACTTTTCTGTTATTTTCACTTTCCTTTTATTTAATACCGTTGCGGGTATACACAAAATACTGACATTATTAAAAGCAAACTGCTTATGAATTGAATTGCTGCAGGCTACACTGTTTGGCCCAAAAAATTATGCTAAAAATAAAAAACATTTGAATATAGAAAGGCACGCCAGCGTTATGAAGAATGAAAACTAGAAAAGCCTGAAGAGCAACAGTAATTTGCATGCACAGTGTCAGACTTACACAAACAACAAATCCCAGGAAATGAATAATATTTCTATTCCAAGGAAGTGGCAATTTTGAGGAATTGTTGAGAGTTTGTCCAAGGTGAAAGAAAACCGGATATCACCTTCAAATTGAAACAAGAGCAAGTGCTTAACAGGAACCCAAGAAATTATCATTTCTTTACTCAAAGTGCTTTCATTATTGAAGAAATAATTTTAACTTGAACAAAGAAAAATTTACTACAGAGACCTGAACCTGCGACCTCCAAATTAACGTGCCTGAACTCAAGCAACTGAGCTGTCTTACCCTAATGTTCTCCCTAATAAGATCTCCCTATGTTGTCAATATCTTTGTTCGGGGGTACCAGTCAGAGGCCATTCAACCTGTAAGTGTAACTGCCGTATAGCCAAGAAACACACAAAAGTTTGCGATATAACCTGGGAAGTGGCAGCAGAGGGATCACATGAAGGAGATGCAACTTTTTACTTCAAATAACAAGTAATAAACCACAAGGGAAACTGACAGTGTAAATTTTCAACGATTTGGGGTTGAAAAATTGATTAGAGCAGGTAACGAATGCCAAAAGAATGCCAAAAGAATGCATGTAACATACAAACTTGTTTATGGCGGATGGATGTGATTTATTCCTGACAATGTTCATTTTAGTTTTTAATTAACCTTCACAAATAAATACAGACAGCCGTTTTTAAAATTTTAATCTTATCTTTTGAGGTCAAATTGGTCAAAAAACGGACAGCATCTTTAAAATAACCAATGATGATTTGATCACAGACTCAACTACTGAAAAAAAAAAGGCGGGTCTACAATTTCAATGTTGTTTACATTCTTATCAAAATTGTCTCATGGTAAAACAACATAAATTCTACATCATTTTCCAAAAGACAAACTGAGGAATTTGATAAATTTTTCACAAAAACTTGTTTTGTTTTGTTTTTTCAAATCTGAACACCTATAAAGGGCAAACAATAACAATACTGCAATTGTTATTATCACATACAAAAATTGAAGTGAAGTGCGAGTGAAGTTCTGCTCCACTGTCAGTCGTTCAAATAGCATATACAATGGATTCAGTTCCAATTACATGATGGGAAAAAATCATTCATAAATCCAGAAAATTAATACTAATTGATAAAATGTGATATTTCAATAGCCTCATATTTGACAATAGACTACGCTGCGGTTGTCTACGCAATCACAATACATAAAAACCACGGCGATGCCGCCAACAAAAAAATTAATCCCTGCTCCCTGCATTCAATTCAGCAGAATGAATGTTGACTAAATCAATATGCGTTGTCCTTGCTTTGACCTGGTTATGGAATAGATTGAAACACGTCGCCATGGCGACCCCTCGTGGCGTCATATTATTCGAGACAACGGACTGTTCGGTTTCACATTTTGCTGTGACGGCGGGGATGGCAAAAGTAATCACATGCGTGGAGATTACCAACAAAAAAGTGACGGAAAAAAGGGCCAGTGAAGACACAATCGTGTGTTATGTTATAATTGTAGTGGGCATGCTAACGCAACTCAATATTTTTCTGAGAAACACTAAGGGTTTGTGTTATATCTAAACTTTTTCTTTTTTTTCCACAGGCATTTTTCTTAAGCTTTGCTAAAAACTGAAAATACAAGGCTCTGACATTCTGAAGTTGTGCAGCCACATACATAAAACTGCTTATGAACATGATGAAAGACAATTTTTAAAGACGTGATAAACAGACAAACCATTTGCCTTGGGGGACCAGGGCAGGGTTTGCCCTTAACTTTTTTAGTGACTGGCCAGCAGGACCAGTTAACTTGGCATTTCACAAGTCCATCACCTTTTTCACAAGTTCATATATCAAACTGAACTACATTAGCCAGTCGGACCACTTGGAGTGATTTCTGACTGGTCCGCAGGTGTTTCAACTGGCATTTTGCCAGCGGACCACTGTTAAGAGAGAACAATGCAAGGACACCAAGGCATTTTCTCCTTTGTAAAGGGCACCTCTATGAGGAAACTAATGTTCTATTGGAACATTTCAAAGGGCACCAAGGAATTTCAGGGACAATGGACGCCCGTGAAGTATCAGACCTATCAGATGTTTACATAAAAGTCTTCTTAAAAAAATTCAGGATGTCGTGAGTGGAACTTACATGTATTCATTCAGATGAGTTTATCAAAGTGTGTGGATTGCACTGTAAATTATTCAAAAGTTGTGAGTATAATACATAGACATTTACGGTCACGGTTGACCAAATTACATGCAGATGACGCAGTCAATTTTCATTTTGTCATTGCGCATACAAAATACATGTATATCACAAGATAATGAAGGGTAAAAAATATTGGGTGAAGTCATTACGGTTACTGGAAATCAATCAACTCAAATAACACACACAAAAACATGTTTTTAAATTCATGGAAATCCTTGTACATCACTTTTCCGGCTGAAGTCCCCAAACACAGAGCCTTTGTTCATAAATTACAATTTGTTGACGTCATTGTAAAAAAAATAAAAGGACAGTTTTGTCTCAAGAGACGAACCAGTTTATGCGAATATTATAAAAACAAAAGCTTTAATATGATTTACTCAAAATGGTAGTACACAACTGTATCTGTTTGGTTGTTGTTTTGCTTGGAGATTTTCTTTTTCCATTCCTTTCCTCTTTGTTTTCAATAGTTACACCACACAAGCCACCGATGAAAATAACTTCAAATTTAGCAATAACACTTAAAGTGTGGCCAGTTTTCAAACACTTTTTCCTCAACTTTGCCAGCATTTCAAAAATGACTCTGTCAAGGGTGGCACCTAATGAGCAGCAAAGCTCTTTCTAGAAGTTCCCCCAACCCCAAATTCAAAAATCTATTCCGCATTAGCAGAATAATAACAGGAAAAGTTCTAGCAAAAGTAGAAATTATCACGTGGTGTTTCTGCAAACTAAATATACACAGAATTTGTCTACTTCTAAAGCGTCCATCCCCTTTTCTAAAACAAAGAACAAGAGCATCCCATGTAGTTCAAGAGAGAGGAAGAATCGTGTCCCTAGACAACACAACCCTACTATATAAAATTTTCAAATTATTACTGCATCCTACAGGTGCTGTACAAAACACAGCAATTACTATTGATCAATTGATCAGAGAAAATAAATCAAGGTCGGACATCACAGAAAGACAAACAAGAAAAGTACAGTGTCCAGACCAAGAGTCCAAACACTTAAGGCCAACTATGAATTTTCTTTCAAGCAGTCTGTCTAGTCTTGCTCATGGTTGCAGACATGTTTGGAAGGGGTAGGATGCATGTTTAGCCTGTGAGCTCACATTAGAAAGTGAGAGATGAAGGTACACAAAGGGTTCAACGACCTATAGGTCATGTCATGAGGAGGCAGACAAAGAATGGATACATGTCCATGTATTATGTACTGTCTACAGCAACAGACAGCACACTGTAGACAAGTGAGGTTTGTAGCATGTGGGTGATTGATCTGAGTTTCTTGGGGGGGGGGGAATAATGTTCCCAACAAAGACTGGAGTTCTCCTCAGCTAATCAATTTAGTCCGTTTGTATTTGACTGAGGTTGGGGCAATTTAATGACCTAGCCTACATGTAAACAAAAAGAAAGTACTACATGTATGTTTCTAAATTTTGAAGGAAATTTGAAGGTGATTAAATTCATAATAATTTAAAACTGTTTTTCAGTATAAGCTTGCATGTCCATTCACATATGGATATACTTTTTAAGGTGTTTCAGGTACTTAAAATAAAATAATAACCATTGGGAAAAACTTCCAACTTGACGCATGCAAATTTTTACCTTTCATTGTCTTAAAACACTTTACAAATTTCAAACTCAAATTAAGAGGGGGCTATTTCCATTATCATCTAGACACTAAATTACATCACGATATGAACAAGTGAAAAATCAATTTGTCTTCAAAATGTCTTCATAATATCCTCAATGAGGACCAATTTGGAGTAGGATTCTTGACTTTTCTAACAACCCGCCATCAGTACCTACACAAAAACAAATTCAATGCATTTGTAATGAATTTGTCATCTTGCTCTGAACAGCACTCACCTCCGAGCTGTAATTTACAGTTTAGTTGTGCTGTGCGTACAAACAGTGCCCATGCATGTGTGTAATTTTCAAATGAAGTAGTGAAGAGGTGTTTTTTTTCATTTGCAAGGGTTTACAGCACTGCTAAGATGTGCCCCATTTTTAAATGTCACAAGAAAGTGTCTCTTTTGACTCCAACCAGAGTACAGTGTACTTGTTATCTTCAAAGTTGAAACTCCCACAGGTTTGGGGGGGGGGGGCATGATATAAAACGTGTGCACGTGACATTTTACCGCGGGGCAGACAGACATTTGTGCACGCCACATGGTACAAAAACGTGAGTCAATAAAACAGGTCTGCCCGCTGCATACGTAAGATTAAGGTACTTTCTCGGAAGACTCATAAAGAAAACCCTGATAGAAAAAAAATGTCACTTGAAATGACTGTTTACTTTAAGTGTTTTTGATAGAAAGTTGAAATAACAACCAAATGTGTACCACTACATTTTTTGACGCATTTGTGACGACTAAGTTAACAAGGGTAGAGATTTACTTGAAGCATGAGTGCTTTGCATGTGGTTTTACACAGTGGTTTTACACAGTGGTTTTCACACTGGTCAAGGAAACAAAACCAAGAAGGTTGGTTGAAACATTCCTTCAATACATGCGGGCTAGTGTAAAACCTTATGGATGACTCTACAGTCAGGTTCTCCAGGCCTGGGATTATATGGAGGCCACGCAGGCCATGTCCTCTGTTGGCCTTGGTGCCCTGGTCTTGGCCTTGGTGCCCCTTCAAAAGTTTCAAATAGACTTTTTCCAATGGAAGTGCCCTTTGAAAAATGAAAATGGATGTGTCCTCTCAAAGATGAAATTCAAGGCCTGGGGTGGATTTCACAAAGAGTTACGACCAGTCTTATCTCGAGTTAGGACAAGTTACTCATCCTAACTTAGGACTAGCCTTAAGTTTTTAATAACTCCTAGGACTAGTCCTAAGTTAGGACTATCTTTGTAAAACGAGTGAGACAAATAAAATTCAGGAAAACCCCTGCTTTGCTCTGATTCTAATTATATAGTCGGCAAACCATCCTAATGGAAACATCACACCAACTTCAAAAAAGAAGACAATGAAGAAATTTAAGTTTTGGACGTGGGAGAGAAAACCTGAGCAGTCATGTAGGGACTGAAACCCCAACCCAAATATGCAAGGCTCCAGTCCAGGAATCGAACTGGAGTCCACAAAGGTGAAAGGCAAGAAGAAACCAACGAGTCTACATGATTGTTATTGTTGTACACAGTGAAAATGAGTCAGAAGGTGGTCAGGTAAACCAATTAACACATTAACTGTATGTTGGATTCTACGTGGTTTTTCCACGTGACCAAACAAAACAAAACAGAAAAAATAATTGTTTTATAGCATACAAAAAATGAAAAATCCAAACATGTTTACGTAGTGGGGAGGGGGGGAAGTTCAGAAGTGTTTATTAAAAAATATTTTACAACATGCTAAATGTAATTTTTTTCCAGTGTCAGCAAAAGAAAAGGAAGCACCCTGATAATGAATGCCAAATCTTGGTACAGTGGTGTGTAAGTTGATTGAAGAAAAACAATTTGTTTCTTTGTCATTTCGTACGTAATCACATCAGGTAAACATGTTTTTAACTGGTTCTCAAATGACTGCACGTAAATTTAAATGATGGAGGTACAATGCACTATACTGTTGTCAATGGTATCTGCTACACTAACACAATGCACACGTAAGTGTAGAGTTAATGGACTCTTTCAACTGCTTACCACACAAAGGATGTGGGTACAACCTAAACTTTTATTTTATTGCAAGCTGAATGTCACGTAAATATTTATGCTGCCAAAATGTAATGTCATGTTGGAACTCAGTCATGTAACATCAACTGCATTAAAGAAAATGGTATCTCATGTACAATGTGCATGCCTGATACTCTGTTCTTATATTAAGGGCAGGTCAGTTTTCCCCTTTGTAAAGGGCACCTCTACAAAGTATGAGAGAAATGGACATTTCTATTGGAACATTTCAAAGGGCGCCGAGGCAATGACCAGGGGCATAAGGAGGTGATTGCCTTCGCATTCATGTCAAAACAAAGTTGCTGGGCAGCATCAAAATAAACTGGAAAAATCATACTGTAATAGAAGTTAACTGTGCGAACTGTGAATAACTGTAGCATGTATTTTATCGGTCACATCAAACTTGTTGGGCAGCACTTTTGTAATTTGTCGTCAGTTTTGTCAAAGATGATAACTGTAAACATTTGTCAGGTTGGTTTGCATTGTGAAGTGGTTCAATCGTCTTGGGACCACATTTCTCTATCCTTTCGTTGTACATCGTTCAACTGGTTTGGGGAAAAAAGTTGGTCTGATCCTCTAGAATTTAAGGAGCATAAATTAAATCAATTCAATAAAACTACAGTTTCCCTGTATTGGAAAGTACATGTACTTTGACCTTTTACATAAAATGCAGACGAAGAAAGATGAGATTTGACAAATGTGAAATTTCTTAAAATGGCTCGGGGGCCTGGGTTTCCACTTGTTCTAGACACAGAAGCTCCCAGCATGCCCAGATGTTTACAAGTCTAGGAGCTTACAGACTCTTAGTCTTATGTGCATTACCAGAAATCTAATATTACGGGTTAGGATAAAAATGTTTCTATTTTTTTCCTTTTGGTTATTGCTTTCAACTTTAAAGAAAACTTGAAAGGGAGTTAGGAGAAAATCCTAAAATCAGAAGAATTTCCGGGAAATCACAAGCCTGCAATGTACGTTTGTCAAAATGAGTAGGCCTACAATTTTAAGCATAAAAGCCAAGATACAAAGTAAAAATGTAAAACAATATCATAAATAATCAATTGTTTTTTTTCTCGATTTGATAAGTGTAATTTCATTGTTAAATTATTGATCGTTTTCTCATGCCTTACATTACCTTTCCAGGGATTCCAACTCAATTTACTCAAAGATGCTGGTACATGTATGTCAGATTGCAAAACCAGCTCTACGGTGACACACTGAAAATTTGATTTTCTTATCGTTTAACAAAATGCCTACGACAATACATGCGCCACATCTTAGAAATAATCTACGGACCTTGAAGAGACAGCGCTGACATTTAAGTGTAACTTATTGGGGTGGGCTCCAACAGGGAAAACACATGTCACAATTGAGACTGACAAGAAGAGTTATGCAAATTATGTGGGTCAACTGGGTGACCTTTATGCATACAGACATGATACCACTGAGGACAAACATTATAAAATAAAATCTTATGCCACAATAAGTAAATGTATACATGAACGTGTATGTATTCAAAAAGTCAGAGTTAATGGGACATATTTATTGCATTATTCCTCTGGAAAATGTAGCATCAGGGCGGTGCCAGGTACGAAATTACAACTGACATGAAAAATAATGTTGGTTCTCAGGTGAAATCCCCAGAATGTTTACATTGTCACAAAGAAATTTACAGACTCTCTACATCTCCAAAATAGAAAGTCTGGGACTTGAACACATGAGATTTAGTCTTTCATCTTCTTCCCTCGAGACACATTTCATGTTCTGTAACACCCAAGTAGATTCTTGTCGTAAGAAAAACTACAGTAAACATTGGTAAAAGTAAACTTGCAGATACAACCATGTGTAAAACTCGTTTAAGAGAAGTATTGTCTCTAAAGCCGTGTTCGCATTGGATTAATGTTTTACCGAGACCGTGGTTAACATTCCAATAGGTGAAACTTACCAGCGTCCGCACTTTTAATTTTAACCGGGTAGACAATTTAACCGGGCAGACATGGGTCGGTTAAACTACCCATTCAGGTCGGGTAAGTTACCTGGGAGGGAAACTTCCTGGGCTGTTCGCATTGGACTTAAAATGGTTAAGTTACCCATTTGCTCGGTTATTTACCCAAAATAAGTCCAGTGCGAACAGGGCTTAAGAAGAGCTGGTGTGGTCTCAACGTTTCAATCAGTATACTCAGCTTGTCTTCAGGAGAATGCTGGATGCTGATGATGCCGATATCTTTTTCATTTGATTGGTGGATTGGTGGTCACAGGGCATTCTTCATACCATTACATGGCCAATGCCATGCATCATGCTAAAGGCAATGCCAGTCGATAGAAAACAAACAAACTAGCTTTGCCCCTGCCAGGGTGTTGACCAGTTGGGATATCTGGGTGCTTTCTTTTTTAATGAATTGACTTCCATACATCTCGCCAAAGAAACACCCTCGCCAAGCCCCTGCCAGGGTGTTGACCAGTTGGGGTATCTGGGTACCTTCATTCAGCACACCCCGTTTTCAATTCTTAACACTCTACCTTATCTTACATTAAACATATATTTAAAAAATTCACATGTAAGCACTTTGAACATGCACTACTTCTCAGTCTCAAGACAGTTACTCTCCTGGACCTCTATGTTTCAAGATAACTCCTGCTCAAATCCCTAACCCTACCCACTCCCCCCCCCCTGGGAAACAGGTGGATAGGATATTGTTAAGGAAACAAAGGAGAGAAGTTCTTCAACTGATGCAATGACAGAATGAAAAGGTTTTCTCCACGGCGGCGTGGCCATGGAGGAAGGAAGGAAAAAACGCCTCATCTGCTGAGTGGTGCATTATATCAAGGCCAAGCTCAGTGTACCCAGACTCTCAGCCTCCAGCCTTCCTAACGTCCCTTACAATGCCTTTGTTGCAAATGAGCAGTCATCTGTCAAGGACAGCCCAGACACCAGCCGCCAAGAAAAATCTGGCACAATTTATTATGAATTTGACCATGGCCAGAAGGTACCAGGAAAATATCTTGACTTGGCCATAATGGGCAAATAGAACTGAACATATTTTCTAACCTCAAACTAATTGGGTGGAAAAAAAATTATTTATAAAAAAAAAACCTCACATTTTTAATTGTGTGGTTGGCTGATAGGGTGTGTAATTTGGTCCATTTGTCCTAGTAAGTAATTGTCCATTTTAAGTAACTAATTAATTTTTGTTTTAATTTAACTAGTTACTTTTGTTGTGTATGCACTTGTCACTATTAGTATTTTATCTTTGATGTTTTTCTATACGAGGTGAGGGTTTAAATGATCAGCTGTACTGGATGGGCCACCTTTGTTAAACATGGCTTTAAATAATAAATAAACAGGGACACTAAATTAACTCAAATCTCTTTAAAATGGTTCTGCAATCCATTTGGTCATACTCCATGATTGTTTGTTTCTGACATCTAATATAAAATAGGGCACTTGACAATGTATCTCGTGTTATCTTTTATTTGTTTGTGTTTGCTTGTTGCTTTCTGTTTTGTTCTGGTTCTGTTGTATTTTTAAATTGTTTCTGTGACTGTTGTCATTATTTTTATTTTTCTGGAAGGGAATTTTCATAAATTTTCAATTTTCATGTTTTGCTTTAAATGTTTGTTTTTGTAACTTTTTAGATACGTATAATATATAAACATACAAGTTATCAGAAATGAACTTTGGGAAAAAAATTGTAAAACAAGGAAATGGCCATCCACACTGTGTACAGTTTGTATGGCAGTTGTATGGCACTTTAATTATTTTTTAAAAAGAGGAAATCGGCTGATCAGCTCCAAGCCTGATTTACATTTGGTTTTCTTTATGATAATAATTATCATTTTTTCTTGTAAAATGTCATTGTATATCTTTTATTTAAATTGGGGTGTGGGGTGTGGGGTGTGGGGTGTGGGGTGTGGGGTGTGGGGTGTGGGGTGTGGGGTGTGGGGTGTGGGGTGTGGGGTGTGGGGTGTTGGGTGTGGGGTGTGGGGTGTGGGGTGTGGGGTGTGGGGTGTGGGGTGTGGGGTGTAGTGTATCTCTTGATGACGAGGTCAAAGTGATTCAACTGACCTTACCCACTGGGGAAAGCCCTAGCCACATGATAGATGATGATCCATCAAAGCTAACAACTAACCACATACTACGTGACGGCAAACACGTGTTTCTCCACACAGACACACAATGCCATACGGGCCCCCAAACACACAGATGCTGAATGGGGGTTAATATGCATGAACTTACAATGCTGGGGACACTGTACAATTATGCGTGGCCATCTGCGCCAACCACTAGGCAGAACGTGGATGGAGGAGTGTTGGGGGGGTGGGGGGTAATCGAGTAGTGCTTTAACACCCAACAGAGACAAATCTCTTTAACAGTCAGTGCAACTGTCCCAAAATCAATAAATCATAAACACAAGTAACAAATATGTTTCGCAAAAACATGGTTTTTTTTAACAATTGCAAGGAATCAAAGCAGACAGCTTGTCTTTACATTTCATTGAATGTGTGTCAAACAGAGTTTGTTTAAACATTTGCTCTATGCATCCATTATTGATTATATTGGTAAAGTGTTGTTTTCTGTCTACAATGTACACATGATCTGTGTGAGGATCAAATTTCAAATGTCCTTTTTTAATCAAATACTGTTGTAAAATTTACATACATTGTAAATTATGAGGTGTTATTTGTGATCCCCCCCCCCCTCCACCTTAACGGGAAAGTGCACTGTTGTTTCTTGTTTGTTTGTTTGTTTGTTTGTTTGTTCGGTTTGTGGGGGTGGGGGTTGGGGGTATTTTGGTGTTTCGGTTTATTTTTTCTTTTTTTTTTTTTTTTTTTTTTGGGGGGGGGGGGGGGGTTTGGGGGTTTATTTTGGGGTGGGGTTTTTTTTATGGGGGGGGGGGGTGAGTTGATTCATTCCAAACATCTAATTGTCAATAATCGCACCAAACAATAAGCTTTAGAAAATCTCATCAAATGATCACGTTTATTATTTTGTCATGATTTTGGTGCTCATCTGTAATCTTACTTAAATCAATTGTGACAATCAAAATAAGTAATGGTGACTTGGGTTTTTCAAACGCTCGTTTTCTTAACTTTGACCATTTTTTTTTAGATGGATAGGCTACATTTGACTGGAGGATCGGTATTGCTACAAACATTTGAAATGCAGGCTTGCCTTAAGTTGTTTTAAACTTCAAATTGTTTAACTAAAAAACAACAGCACTCGTCCATCTAAGGCAGCTTCTACTTGAAACCCTTCTGGATTGGGGGCAGTTTCATGATAATGATCAGAGATGAGATTGAACGAAATTGAAAATTCCTCAAAATGGTTCTAATGCTTGAGTTCCTCCTTGTTCTAGACCCAGAACCTCCCAGACGTTATGATTCAAGAGGTTTACAGACTCTGTGCCTCACCAGAAATACAAAACATCAAATTTGGACACAAAGTGGACTATTTCTTTTCCTTGTGGTGATTGTTTCACTTCTTTCAAAAATATCAGGAAAAACCCTGATAGTTCACATGCCTGGATGCTTACCAAGGAATGCTGCGCTTACAGTACCAGGTTGAGGGCAGAATTCCACTGGTCTCAAGCACAGAATTCTGTGTTAAGCAGTGGGATGAGATTGAGCCTGCATCTGTGTGTAATATCATCTCACACCATCATAACTACTAGTAATGGGCCTGACCTTCTGTTAAGTCCATTTACAGTGGACCAACACCCTGCTTGGTCATTACTGACCAATCAAACACAGGGTCATTGTGCTTTCTTTCTCTCATTTTTCAACAGCAGGAAACCCCTATTTGCATGTAATTCACAGCTGGAGCCATCTGAGCCTTTCTTCATTGTGTCTGAACAAAAGCATTTTGTTTTCTTCTTCTTCGTAAAGGGTGTACAATGTGAACAAAAAACTGTGGGGTTCAGATTTTACATTGCAATCTAGAGATCATGTTTTGTTTGTTTAGATGATCTTCCCAGCAAGGTAACTAACTCGGTAAAGCTACCACAAGGGGATATGAACCCCAATCTGGCAACAGCCAATCTCATTCATAAAAAATTGGTTTAACGATTATAATTAATGAACACATTCAAGAAAGTAAATTGACTGATTAAAGAACCTGGTGAAAGCTAACAAATCTGTCTTGAGAAGCAATAAAAAGAGATCGCCTACTTGCGACAGTTATGCCTCTAATGAAGACGGGCCTTCAAATGCAAGAAACCTTTGATTTCACCAGTCCATTCAAAAAGCTTAGTCACTTCCTCATTAAGTGCGTAATTTGATGCCCAAATTATCTCATTTCACAGAAAATAACTAAACCAAGCCTATTTCCTGTAGACACTGAAGGCTATGTGCATTGTTCAATCATAAGGTTGGGTACTACATGTATGTAGACCATGGTGTAACTAGCACCCCCTAATTGTTATATGTAGTACATGTACATGTACATACATAGTACGTGATTCAGTACATGGCAATAATAATTTAAGGTTGGGTCATTGTGTGTTTTTTTGTCAATGTAAATGCTGATTTAAAGGCAAAGTTGTCAAGAAGGATACTATCAAAGTCACCTGTAAAAGTTTCAGTTGAATACATTGTCTACTTGTTGAGAAACAGCAAAAAGCTGTCCTGTTGTAATTTCATCAAGAACGACGCATCCACCCACTTTAGCGAGGTAACAGCGGATACCAGCCGCATCTCTGGCTATATTGAGGGCAGCATTCAAACAGACACCACAAAAATGTCAACAAGTTGTCTACAGGCAATCTTTGGAGATTCAAAATTTTTCAACATTCTTCTATTGTTTTTTAATCAACTGGGTAGCTTAATACAAAATCATTTTGCAGGATGCTTACTACCATTAGCGTTACAATATTAAGGCTTTTGGCTAAAAATGTAAATTTGTTTTGGGGGGTCATTACCAAAGTGTGACCCTACATTAGTACATGTAGGGACTGTGAACACAGCACACCAATTTTGTCTACACACACAATGAATGCATCACTCTAAAGAACAGCCTGTCTCTTTCCTGACTAAAGAGGGCGGTATGGCAAAATAGTGCAAGACAAACTGACATTGAAGGGAATTACAAATTAACAGCCCAGCCCAGCCCAGCCATGATGCAGACAGAGTATACCCAGTTAGCTCAGCACTTGTTGCCAATAATAGTTGTCATCATATGTATCTTATATCATTTGATTTTAAATAATTCTTTCAGCCTTGTTGTACAGAAATTATACAGAATTACTGCAGATATCATCCCAAACTGAAAATATATCCAAACTGTAGATCAACATTTCATTTTTTTCTTTCCAATAGGCAATGTTTCGGTGAGTTCAAAGGCCAAATGGAGATTTGCCTTTTAAAAATCTTCATCCTTTCAAATGGACCAATATGCAGCAGTCAATCCAGATCCCACGCTCTGTTGCACTACGTTGCATTAAAGCAGTGTACACCCACCCCCTTACATGTGAAGTTAAGTCCCCAACAAACTTCAATGCATATCGGTGCATTTAGCAGCCAGGGTAAGAATCCTCTGTTGCATTCCGTTGCGCTTGAACAGGGTTCTCATCTCAACTGTGTTGCATTTTGCTGCATTTAGCAGTGTGCCAAAGAAAAACCCCATGGGGTGTAAGGGTTAATGATTAAAAACAGGTCATAGCGATTCATTTTTTACTTCGTTATCTCACTCGGGTATGTTTTTGCAAATACGCTGCGCTGAAAAACCACATCGTCCGATCATACACTCTTTATAGAGTCGGCTTTCCAGGTTAATGACCTGTGCGTGTGAATGACTAGCTAGCGAACAATTATTTAAGCTGTCATGACAATATTTCCAGTGCATGTCAAGATTTTTATATGGTTTGTTGCACAAACTTGTTGGAGTAGTCACCTGTGTTCAAGTTTCCCATCACTAAATGCAGAGATGTGATAGGCTGTTGAAAAAAACCTGAACTGTGAGCACAAGGCGAGACAGCTTACGGGCCCGAAGCCTACTTTTATACATTTACCTTCAGTTTTAAAAGCCCTACTCTCCAATCCTGGGCATTCCACTTGATTTTATCTTCAGGTTTTTATGAATTGATCTTAAATTAAAAATATTAGATATATATATGATATAACAAATTGGGGTGGGGGGAGTGTAAAAAAAAAAAACATTTCCGAGGAAAAAAACAGGAGAAATCACATCCCTGTAAATAGCAAAAGCTTAGTTGTCACTACACTACATTTCTGCGAATGCTGTAAAGTAGTTATTACATTAGAACAGACTTTGCATTCAGCAGAAATGACAAAACTTCAGTTTCCAAGATTCAATTACAAGCAGTAAATATTTTGCCAATCAAGGGTGGGTTTGAATCCTACCCTTGACACCTGTCAGGGTGAGGCAGTTTTTCCTAGTAACGGGCACCTCTATCAGGGGGCAGTTCTTCCTTTAGTAAAGGGCATTTCTATCCGGGAAATTAACATTTCCACTGGAATATTTCAAGGGGCACAAAAAGCAACCGCCAGGGGCAAGGAGGCAATTGCGCCCCCATTGCCGCCGTGAAGTATCAGGCCTGATGCTGAGATGTCCGTCCTCAGGTGCCAGGATTAATTGTGCAGGTAAAAAAGGGGCAAGTGGAGTCCCTACATGGTGTGTAGACACTTTACGTTTGGTTTCAATCGAGTTTGTTGTAATCTTACACCCCATGCAATCTTACCAGCTTGCTGAATGACTGCAGTTGCCTACAGACCTTTTCTTTGTCTCTACTGTTTGAGGCAATCTCCATGTTGAGGGAGAGTCCAATGAGAACTACTGACTGCCCCACTTGCTGTAAAGTTCTCTGCAAATTTCTCTTTCCCACTACTCCAAAACTTCTACGTTGTCCGCAAGTCTACTCACTTCGCAAACTGTTCACTCTAAAAAAAAATTAACCAATTCTACAACAATCTCTCCCAGTCGTAAAACTCTCTCACACTTTGACAAAAACGATCACCTGATCCACTCATTGATTTGGAAAATCAAAAATGCACAAATCATTTGGAAGCGTGAATTGTTCAGAAATAAAGAAACTAGTTTACAGGAGACAACCACTCAATAATGTCTTCTAGAAAGAAGTGATGGCTCCAAGAAGAACCACAAGTTTGTGCTGTTTGTCTCCAGGAGAATGGCAAAGGTCGCGGGTTCAAATCCCACCGGAGGAATATGCCTGTGGATTGAACAAACTTGCAACTACTCTTGCTTTGCTCTGCTCTAGTCCAATAAACTGATTTTGTTGACCTCACAGACACACACAGTCTTCAAACACCAGGGCTCAATTTCATCAAATAGTTGTTTGAAGCACACAACGGACATTTTCATCAAGCCATTTGGCAAGCAATGGCAAATGAGATAAAATGCCATCTACGCTTAAATGCATAAGGCTCAAATCATGGGTACACCTCTTGCTACAAAAATGAAGAAAAAAAAAACCCCAGAAAATATTGAAACAATACTTCACTGGTCTTCTTGTTGCCAAGCTGTTTATGGAAAAGTTAATTCATTCATTCAAATCGTTTAGTTCTCAATAAACACACCATAAAACCAACCTATTAAAATGTCACGGTCAAGTCAAAAACATTGAAAACCTTGTGGTTTGTTCAAATGCCATTTCCTAGACTTTGACAGTACTTCAGATGGAAATACTCCTTTGGAGGCTTCGCACTCAGACAAACTTGAAACCTACATGTATCATGATTCCTTTTGTTATTTATAGGTTTGATTTTATTACCAACCCGGTACTCTGTCTTTACAGCAAATTTGATTTCAAAATCATTTCAAAGTAAATGTGAAATTATTCTTCCGTTAATGTTTTTTTATGTGTTTGGCAGGTGTACCCATGATTTGACCCATTCACACGTACGACGCCCCACGTCAAAATCAGGCACTTCTCTATAAAATGGCATTACAGGTGAAGACCTATCGAAACATCAGCCATGACATCTTACCTTACAGGCCCTAATTACCAGAAAGCTCTTTCTCATCTATCTGACGAGCAAATAAACCAAGTTTGTGAGTTTTCTTGGGAAGTGCAGGGTTTTGGCACGAAGCGTTACAAGTGTTTTGGTTGATTTCCTTAAGTCTTCAGTACTGCTTCACAGCACTATCCAGAGTCCCTCTCTCGCTGTTGATGTAACCCCTGACACTTCAGCAGCTCTTAGGGCCATAGCAGACGAGACAATTTACAGGAATCAGTTCCAAGAAGAAACGCCATTTTAAATTTGTTCAAAATTTTCTTTGGGCCAGCAAGATGCTGTAAGAGAAAAGTCTTTTGTGGAACTGGTTGGCCTGTAGAAAACTGCTCATGTACCCGCGTTCCTTGGCGTTGTTTCCAGTGAATCTGATTTTAAAAGTTTTTAAATAACTATAGTTTAAGAAACCATTTATTTTAGCTTACCATTGATGAGCATCGAAGTGGAAATACACCATGCCCAGGCCATACAAGAATGTTGCATCCTATTGGATCAAGATAAAACCATAAACAATTAAAACATAAAGTCAAAGTATTCATCGTTTTAAAATATAAAGAACATGTCTTACTGCTTTCTATTTAAAGATTGGTGTGTCAAATTCTTCTGTGCTTTGGTAAAAAATGTTTAAGCTGTTAAAGTTAAAATGTTTAAGGCTTTTCTCAACCAAACACCGATGTAAGACAAGCACTGTATACTCAGTGCTTTCCTGGGTTCCACTGAAAGAAACATCCACAGGCATACTACTCAGGTGGGATTGGAACCTAAGACCCCGCATTCTAGGGCAGATATCCTAACCACTAGACCAGCGAGCTCCTGGTGATGACGCTCCAGCTCGCTGGTCTAGTGGTTAAGATCCTGCTTTAGTATGCGAGGATCGTTGGTTCTAATCCTACCCAAGTAGAATGCCTTTAATGGGTTTTTTATAGGACTCACGAAAGCATTGAGTATACAGTGCTTATCACATATCAGTGTATGGTAAAACCAAAAATCTTTAAAATTGTTGAAGTTAGTCTACGCCTCTGAATTGGGCGACACAAATATTTATAAAGATTATCGTTTTACTTTATGCAGCCAGTTTTAATGTGTGCCAAGTAAAAAGGGCATGCGAACCCAGCTTTGGAGTCAAAAGTTGAATGTATCAAAGATAACACTTCAATGCCTAAGATTATTTGTAAGAAGTTGTGGCAAAGCAGCTATAGCCATTTTAAGTGCACTGTACATGCATGAAGCAGCTGAGCATGTGTAGTTTATGATCAGTTAGTCTTCATTCAAGAAGTCATTGACCACTGTCACAGTAACATCTTGCCATCCACTACCCAAATTCAGGCACTGTTACAGAACACCTGACCAATGCATCAACAGCTTGAAGCCAAGTCTACCACTCTATACTCGAGTGATATGAAGTAAGAGTAACTAACTTGGTGTTTGACAACCCAGGGCATTTCCAATTATCACACAAGGCAATTACGGAAACCATTTCCAGACAATCTCTGAGAAAAAAACAACTCCCATATATCAATTTCTGCATAATTTTTGGGGAAAGTAAAGCATTGTTACAAAAAGTATTGTACTTCCGAAGTGTTTCCTTTGCAAGCAGTGCAGTTGGTTGCCTCCAAAATTTGCCAACATGTATAGTGTTACAGGCAACTTTGAGGCAACAGACTGCACTGCAAATAAAAGGCACCAGACAGCAGCACAAAATGACATTTTTCTAACAGCATCTTACAATTCCCTGGAAAATTATGAAAATCGAAACATGAATGTTTGGGGTTTTTCTTGGAGATTGCCTGGAACTTGTTGTCTGTAAATTGCCTCATGTGAGAAAGTCCTTTAGAGTAGATATTGTACTATTATTAAGTTAACTTATTTACAAACATTGCTTGGGGATGAAAGACCAGCTTCCAATTTGTTTGTATCAATTAGTATTACAATTTATCAATTATTGAATCTTCCAGGTTGCCATCATCTCAAATTTGTAGCCTAGTGTTCTCCACAAACTTTATTGGCGGGAAGGCGGCATGACGTCATCGGATGGGCGCCTGTCCACATGACGCAATCAGACAGTGTACTCCGTCAGTCTGAGCAGCGATGGTCACGATGATTGCGATGGGTTTGGGGGAACTTCCCGCAGAAAATATGCTCCTAAATTTTAGGAGGGCGCCCCGCCCTCCCAAAACCCACACTGAATCTTCCTCTCGCTTTCTTTCCTTCCCTTTCCCTGAACCAAATCTGGAAAAAATCAAGTTTTCTACTCACCTTCCAGTAGTCATCTTGAAGGGAGAAGAACTTCTGATATGCTGAAAGGGCTGAAGGGAAATGAAAAAATAAGTAAACAAAAATTAGTTCACAAACAAATTATCATATTATAAATATTTCCCGAAAATACTTTACAAAAAGAAAGAAAACTGATAACAATACAATAATATTTTGAAAATGTCACTGTGTAATAAAGCACAATGACAAGCTAAGAACAGCTTTTCAAGACTTCTCATCAACTTGCAACATTTGGGATCCTAGTCTTTGAGAACGGAGAGAGCCTTAATCAGGTATCAACCTGGAATCCAATTGGCTCAGTGGTTTCTTGCCCTGCTTTTCACCTCTGTGGACCCTGATTCGAATCCCACCTCAGACCTGGAGCCTTGCATTTGGATTGGGTTAAGAGTCCCTACCCAATCATGTGTGTTGTGCTTATTTGGGGTTTTCCTCCCACATCTAAAAGTTTCTTCATTGTCATCAATATTTCTTTTTGTTTCCTAATGAACTCATCATCCTTTTATTGGCGCTTGTGCTGTTGGATGTGTAAATGAAATAACTGAAATATACAACAGGCAGCAGAATTGCCATCTTTCTTGAGACCTTTCTACGTGCCCAGAAAGAGAAATTTACCACAGTAAGTATGCTAACAACTGGCGTTACAGGGGCTCCTATTTTTTATTTTTTAATAACCACTAGAGAGAACTCTGTACTTGAATAAGTTAGGAGAAACTGCTTAACACTGATAGACACATTCATCGTGATTCAGTGATATTTAAAAGATGCTAATGTCCAAGGTTGATGACTTCACGGGAGCAGCGCACCCAGCTATGCTACGACGCACTGACACCCAACCCACGCTCAGTAAATGACTAGATTTGAAATCACAAAGCTAGGTAAAGGGTGACGGGATTTATGTAAGGCATTAGGCTAATCACCACCAACATGCCTCAGGGTATGTCATAAAAAATGAGACAGAGGGAAAGGATGGGAAATGGAGCAACAGCTGTGGAAGATGAATTACATGGTGTGGAGAGACCTCAAAGATGAGAGCCAGGGATGGGAGAGGGCTGTTAATGCTAACTGATGGATCATTTACGTCAAACGGGTCCTGAAAGTTCGCTTTTTAAATCTTAACTGCTTGACCACAAAAAGTAGCAAAGCAAAACAAATTTGGCCTTTAATACCGAATAAAGGTTACCAGCCAAAATACCATTTCACAGGTACCATCTGTGGCTGGTATCCTGCTTGGTGCTATGTTTTGCTTAGCAGAAAATTCTGACTGCTCTATGAAATTAAGCCTTGTTCTTGTTGTTCTTGCCAAGACAGAAAATCTGAACTAAAAGGCCTGGATTTGAGAGGGCAAGGTAATTTTCATTTTGCAAAGGGCACTTCCATTGGAAAATGTTTTTAAGTCTTTGGGAAACCTACATGTAGGAACTGGGGGCCAAGACCAGGGCAACGGAGGTCACCCATGGCCTTTGTGAAGAAGCAAAGAGATCTTGAACATTGCTCTTGGTTTTCCTATCAACATACATGTGTCTATGAATAAATGGTCAACTTTTGAGCAAATGTTTGGCTTACAATAAAACAGTGGCTTAAACAAAAGTTCAAGCATACCTGCTTCTGCCCCCAGTCGATCGAGGGCAGGTTCCCATTTTCACATAGCAGTTAAAACAGCAAATAATTCTCAACAAGTTACTGCTTACGGACAGCTAATATAAGCAGGGCCCAATTTCATAAAACAAGCACAAAAGTTTGCTAAGCACAGAAAAATATTGCTTAGCAGAAACATGTTACCAGCCAAAATTCCATAAAGTTTACACTGTTTTGACTGGTGCCCTGCCCATTTTTTTCTTAGCATAGAAATTTGCTAAGCAGTGTTTTCTGCTTAACAGCTTTATGAAATTTGGCCCAGGTAGCCACAAAGATTATGACATGGTGTTGTGGCTGTCAACCTTTTTCTGGTAAGCAAAACTACTTTTGCTTAGCTACAATGTAAGTTCAGCTGCTCCATAAACATTGGCCAACTCCTTATCTCAGAAACCTACATGTTGTAACAACGAAGGGGGAGGGGTTAGCATTTATCAGGCCTGGTATTTCATCTTTGAGAGGGCAAGTCCATTTTCATTTTATAAAGGGCACTCTCATTGGAAATTGTTAAAGTCAGTGGGAAGCTTCTAAAAGGGTACCAAGGCCAAAACGGGGGCAATAGAGGCCACAACCTCCTTTTAATGCCAGGCCTGGTTTGTTCAAGTCACTAGCAGGCTTGATGTTCACGGGAAACTCTACCTTTGCTGTAGTCTCCTATCAGTAGTTGGAGGTGTCCAAGTTGGCAGTAGGTCTGAGGATCTGGGTTCTTTCCCCTCTTTCTGATCTGGCTCTCACATTGAGTTATCCTCTGTTGTTAAAAAACAAACAAACAAACAAAAAAACAGTCAAATGATAATTCGCAATTTGTATTTTGGCGCTTTATCACACCCGAGGGCGTCTTAAAGCACTCATTATTTTTACTACAAAGCACAAGTATTTAGAGCTATATTAGAAATTATAAGACCCATTTATTTATATAGCACCATAAAATGGTTTACAAGGTGCTGTAATCTGTAGCTAACCACACCAGAAAACATCGGGATGAACCCCTATTTTCTCAACGACAAGCGTATTGGGTTGTCTAATGTGCATTACACAACACACAGAACATACGGCTTTACGTCCCGTAAGAAGGACAAAGCAATAATGGTTAAGTGTCTTGCTTAAGGACACATGAATCAAGACCGGGACACCGGGACTCAAACCCACACTCTGCTGATCAGAAACACCAGAGCTTGAGTCCACTGTGCGCTTAACAGAGAAACTTGTGTACTTAACAATCAAAACCATGGGGAAAATATTTACGTACAAAACACAAGTCCGACTTTATCTGCTTGTTCCAGTGTCATCAAGACTCCATCATTAATATGATAAACAGAACCTAACTTGGAGCAACAGACTAGAGATGGATAAGGCCTCAAACCAGTTGAGATGATGAAAATGGAAGTGCTCCCTCTTGCCAATTTGAATAAATAACCCAGTGACATGATTAACTCAGATACATGTTTTGTACACAAAGTGAGGAGACAATGGGTATTGGCAATAGCTCTGAGCCAATTGGAAAATCACATTTGTATTGACCATGTGACTGTACTTGGCACTCGTGTCATTCAGGTGGGCAAACATTTAAACTCTGCAGTCTCTACAAATAAACAAAATCACAGGTTTCCACACAAATGCCCACTGACTGCTGTCCACACTGCAGAACAAGTTGATCACAATGGAGGGTGGAACAATGTCAGTTTTTGGCAGGTACATGTATTTATGCAAGACCTGCCCACCATCCATTCGAAAAAAAGACAGGCAACTGTCATTCCTGCCAATATACGGCTATGTAGATAGCTCAGTTGGTAGACTGCTGGCAAATTAATCTAGAAGTTCAAACCCAGCTCTAGTCAAATGTTCTTTGTTCAACATGTTCAACCAAAAATCTACATGTACATCAAATTTTCCCAGTCAGTTTCCCTTGTGGTTTATTACTCAATATTAGTATTATTTGTTACTGCACATGTCAAAAATATCACACCCTGCCCAACCAGGACAACAGTAGTACTAACACCAAGTAATACAGTATATAACACTGCACTTGCCAAAATGTAACAGCCCCTGTATGTATTACATTGTATCAAACAACTTCCTGCTACTGTTTCAGATAATTAAAAACTGAGCAGTACAGATATTCCTTGACAGGCAAGTGCACATTTCAAAGGAATTTATTAATTATAATAGAATAATTTGCTCTTAGGAAGTTATTTGGCCAACTTCTTGCATTCTGCTGAAGCAATCAGAGCACACCCATCGAAACATTGCCGTTCGTCTCAGAACCACCACAGCAAATACATGAAATAATGAGAATTATTTACATGGCCTAACCATGGCGTTATTTACATCCGCAAACCTCACTTGACTGTCCAACTCCTGTCAAAAGTCAAGTCATCTCCAAAGTTTCTTAATCCAATTTGTTTTTTCTCTTTGATGCACTCTCCGTATGTTTTAGAATGTTTTGGACAGAAAAAATTACTTATAAAATAAAAACAGTGTAAAGTACAAACATCTGTACTGCCCCTATGTATTTTGAGAATGCTTGGAGAGAACATTCTGTAAAGTGTGTGTACTTTTTCAGATATCAATTTTGAAAAATCTGAATCGGATAAAAAACGTACCAGCTACTTCAAATTAAGGATTGCAAAATTGGCTTATTTTGTCTGGGGGTCTTGCACTCTTTTGCCTTTTATCAGGTGGTACTCTTCTGTAAACATGTGACGTCTGGAGTCACAACACTGAAATGGTCTGACCAGGTACCCAGTATTTACCCAAAACCGTCACTGTCAGAAATTCCCTTCGATACACCGACAGATATTAGAATTGTATCCCCACGTTACTACATAACAATACAAGGCATTTTAATAAACGTGCTCTACTAAAAACACAGCCTTCCCCAAAAAAGGAGGGCAAATAAAAATCAGTTAAAAAAAGAGATAAACGGTAATCAAACACGGGGAAACATGAATGTTTCAAGTGAGTGCTTGAAGCTAGACGGTAGAGACCATTTCTCTGACATGTCTGATGTCACACGGCAGCTGATTCCAATGTTTAGGAGCAACAACTTTTCTTTTTGGAACAAACTTACATGTAAGAAATGTACAGTCCAATAGCTAAGTCCTGCAAAGCCTCCAAAAGCCTCAATTTAACGCTGGACGATATCACGATAATATCGTCACAGTACGATATCGAGAACAGTATCGTCAATATTGACATCGGTTTTGAAAAAATCTAAATACCGTGACTATCACTACATGTATATTTTTTTTAAATCGACAATATCATCCTTTGTTTGCTTAAACTTCTATAAAATATCTTTATTCCGCCTTCGCACATGTCGCAATCTTTACAGTATTTGAAATTAATTGAAAAATGTTTTTTAAATAGCGCAAGCCGTTGATGGCGACGCGCTAAAACAACTTTGTTAGGGTTTGGATGCCTCAAACCCAAGTACATACGTGTAGATCGAATCTTGGATGTAGAATAAATCGCGGCTTTGAAAATGCACGGAAGGAAACTTAAGTCACAGTTTACATCTTCCCATCTAGCCATGGTGGTCTCTCTTCATCGAGAGTATAGCTGACTCAGGTCGGACGAATGTGCTTGGCGCAGGCTGATTGGTTGGTTCCCGATTGGCCGCTTTGCGATTGGCCGACTGGTGTAAATATTTATGACGCAATTAAGGCTGTGCGTAAACGTTTTTTTTTTTAACCGTGTAACCGTTTCCGAAACGGTCGGTTACACGTGTAACCGACCGTTTCGGGAAAAAATGGAGTTCAAAAAAATTGAAAAAAGAGCACGATGTTCACTGCCATCGAACGGATTTTCGTCGGGGATGAATCACATAATGGAAACTTACTTGTAGGTGAAATTGTATCCAGTGAAATAAACAATCTTTGTCATTCAAGTGTCCGTGTTTCTTTATCAATAAAGTGCATTTTTAAGCCGCCGCACTGGCATACTGCACAGGCTTGGCGCAACCGCAACAAGAAAGCTGACATGACGCAACACGTGACCTGACAGGTGACCGACACCAAACCTGATTACTCGACGGTGCTGATTGGATAAGAGTGGTTACAGTACATGAGCAGTGATAGGTCCAGAAGCAGCCAGCGGTGACAGGTCAAGAAGCAGCCAGCGTGCACTCTCCCACCGTTTCACCCCGTTATGTTATGTATAATATTTCTAAATCCGCTTCCTTTGTGGAAGCCGCCTTTATCTACAATGTAGCTAAGAAAGTTGGACGCTGTCATTTATCTACTCAAAGAAAGTTCAGTGTCGGCTAGTTTCCTTTGATGGTGAACCCGCTATTGAAAGCGCGCACTCTCAATGGGCCAAACCTGTCCAAGATTTTCTTAAGACTTATCTTGCCTCTATTGTCTGCCACTTACCAGGGTCCCCTCTGTGGTTATTTTTGTAGACAAAACATGAAGACGAAGACTATTATTCGCGGCGCACCTCGAAGATCTAACATGTTTACGCTCACGCTCGACGAAAAAAATAAATAAGAACTGACACGAGAATAGAAGATCGCGACTTGCGGTCTAAAACATTTACGGATTTACTAATTTCAACAAAGCACCATTTTTAGAACTGGTTTTACGGTTACCCGAACCGAAAAAACGTAAACGTGTAACCGAATAATCGGTCGGTTAACCGTGTAACTGTGTAACCGTCACAGGCTTAGACGCAATGCTTTGCGCAGTGCTGCCATCCCATAGTAGTATCTATCACCTCGATCCCGCGGATGTTCTATTCGCTGCCACCGTTCCTAGTGTGGTATACTTTATCATTAGGGGCCGAAGGAACGGCGTGTTGCAGTGGTTACGAAGCTGCAGGGGAAATGCCCTCGGTGAGAAATCACCACGTCGTCGGGAAACTGAATTACATGTATTTATGTGACGTGTATGGTTGTGCAGCGTTGTCAATGAACGAATCGGAATAAAAATCGAGGCACCAGCTTTTAGAGATCGCAATGTCCGATCGTGGAGGTCGAAACCATGAATTAATTGATTCGGAACCAGTGATATCTGGTGTAAGGTGTTCTGTTTTCATGGAATCTGGATGTTAATTCTGTAATTTTATCTCAGCGGTTTGTATGTTTAATAGCTCATTTCCTCCATGAGGTAAAACTTTTGAGTCATTGTTATCTTATTCTATAGTGTACTTTCAATTTCCAAAAATCTTCATGATATATCGACATATCGGCGATATTTACCCGACGATATATCGCCGTAAAAATTTTCGATATAGACCAGGCTTACATCAATTCATGGTAATGTGGTCTCAAATTGTGGTGTCAGTCTTGAGAAAAGAACGATTTTTGGTGAGACTAACTATGTCTAAATTGTGCATTATGTGTTTTAGTTCAAACAGCAGGCACTTTCATACAAGTGCTAAAAATTGCATCAAGTTTTTTTTCTTTAATGTTATATTACATGTAGGCTATTTAAACGAAAAATTACTTTTATCAGTTTCTTTGTTTTTTGTACATCAGCTGATATGAGTAATTGTAAACAAATAAAAAGCATCAAACCATGTAAGATTTGTGTTCAAAGAGCCTTCTTTCTAAGTTAGTCTCTGGGTACCAGACTAAGACCACTACAGTCACAGCTTACACAAGTTCAAGGCGAACTTAACAAACTTTATTTAGCTCACAACATGAACAAAGGTTATTTTGTCGCAGCAGTGCAAAAACATTGTATCTTGATTTTGCAACAACCTGGTACATTGTATCTCGCAAGAGAATGATCCGTGCACAAACGTCTTATCTTAGCACCTGGTTTTGTGTTTTCATCTGGGCTATTTTAAGCGAGATTGAACATTTTGGTTCTTCCAAACTCGCGTGAACGAAAATAATGCCATTTTACGAGAGACACTGTTTTTGCACTAGCACAATGATTTTGAGATCACATGATAGGTTGTAACCAATAAAAATGCAGTACATATATAGGCCGATAAAATCAGCCCTGATAATACAGTCCCAAAATTGGGAAGTTTAATCAATCCGAGACCATTTTTAATGTGGAGTCTTACTTTATAACGTATATGAAATATCCCGCGAGATGCCATGTGTACAGTGAAAAATGTTCCCCAGCACTCAATGTCTCATTTTGATTTACCAAATCGAAACAAGCACATCAGGGCTCCAATTTGGAGGAAAATCCACAAGACTGCAGCTCAACAATGAAGTATTAATATTTAACTTAAAAACACAAGACCACCGGGCTGGTCCGGTTGTGAGCTTGCTGGCCAGATGATGTACTCACTGGCTGTGGGCCTGCAGTCCAGTGTTAATTTGGAGACCTGCATACATGTATGAGCGTGCGCACAGAATCCATGACCAAAAAACTAACCATCATTCAGTGTTTTTCTCACAAAACTCGGCCTGGAATTACATGGAGGCCATTGTCTCTGTTGCCCCTGGTCTTGTCTTTGATGCCCCCTTCATTTGATTACCACATACCTCAAGTTTCTCCAATGGAGGTGCCCTTTACAAAATGAGAATGGCCTTGCCCTCTCAAAGATGAAATTCCAGGCCTGATGACTGCCTGCCTGGTTCGAACGACATTTTCAGTGGTTGGTTAAATGGTCTGTGCTTTGAAAGCTAGAGGATTGGAATGAATTTGCCCTTCCAAAAACAGAAGAAACAAATGTATCGTCGTGCTTTACAGAAAAAGAGTTTTTAAACTAATGATTTCTGCATGTAATTTTGTATAGTGGGGGTACATTTTGCAGCCACTTTTACGAAAGTGTCTGCCTTGTTCAATCTATAAACGGGTCTACTGTATGATCCCTGTTGAGTGACCTACTTCACATGTAGCTAAGCTTTTTCTATTGTCATACTCCTTGCAGCCATTATTGAATTGCAAAATAAAAAGACTGGTCCACGTACACATGTACACGGTGTATATTTGTCTACATGAACCTGAATATCAATGTATATGGTGTGCAGTTATACATGTAGTCTGTGTACAGTACTCTGTATGTATAAATAAACCCTACCAAAAATGCCAGGACCATGGATTCTTTGGCATACATACAGCACATGTACACCCATGTGTACAAATGTAAATGTTGGTTAACATTTTAAACAAGTAAACACTGTACTTAGTATTGTACAGGTACTGTACATGTACTACATTGTCATGATTGTATACATGCGTGAACAACCAACCTGTATACATACAGCACAGTTGTAATGCAAAATGTACACTGCACATGTGTGTACATGCGAAGTACGTGTAAACAAACATGTATTAAAAAATTAGTATAGGGAAATAAACAGATTTTGTAAATTTCTGTTTCAAAATGAACAGTAGCATGTCTACTACCTTCTAATACTATTACAAACACAAGCAAATAGATTTATAAATTACAACATTCCAATACTTTTTTTAAATATACCGCAAAGCATCTTGGGAAACCGAGTATACCAAATAAATCAAGCTGCCAAGATGGGCGCCATGCTGTAGTTTGTACATGTAACTATGCCAGGTTTTATAGTTTTGTACTGCATTACTTTAAGATCAGCACACCATGACGGGCCTGGAATTTCATCTTTGAGAGGGCAATGCCATTTCATTTTGCAAAGGGCATTTCCATTGGAAAATACTCAAAGTCCATCATGTCCATGGGAAACTTTTGAAGGGGCACCAAGGCCAACACCAGGGGCAACAGAGGCCATGGCCTCTGCAGCCTCCGTGTGATTCCAGGCCTGCCATGATGGTCGCCGATATTGCTTGGACTCGGATTTCAACCAGAATCTTCCGTGTGCAGATCATTCATGAGCATTGGTACATATGGGCTATTAAAAATGTATGTCAAGTGAAAGATAAAGTTAGGTGTCCAAACTCAACAGGGGTAGTGCAAAACGGACCAAGATGACGGAAAAACACCAAGCACTGTAATATGTCTTTCATCCCCTTATGGTGTCTTCCGTTTCGTAACATTTTTCAGCGAGTTGACCTACCAGAAACAGCAGAAAACACCAGAGTAAAACTGCACATCATGGACAGGGTTCTCCCATGCAAAAATTGTTCATGCTATCTGGTCAATACGTAGGAATTGCATCTAGATACGCGTTAATTGTGTACCGTGTGTCTGGTCAATACGTAGGAATTGCATCTAGATACGCGTTAATTGTGTACCGTGTGTCTGGTCAATACGTAGGAATTGCATCTAGATACGCGTTAATTGTGTACCGTGTGTCTGGTCAATACGTAGAAATTGCATCTAGATACGCGTTAATTGTGTACCGTGTGAACAAAATAAAACCACAATGATTTTAGGAAGGGTGGCAAATTCACAAAAATCATCTTAAGACAAAAACATTTAGAATGCCCCAGATAAAACCACAATACACAATAAGTGAACAAACCTTTCTGAGCACCTAAATCAATTCAGTGTGCTTAGGACAAACTTCAAAAATTTTTGTCCAGAATGACACCCCCCACCCCTCCCCCGTTTTCAAGTACATGGTACCTGGGGAGAACCTTTATGGACATTGACGTTCATGTAGACAAATTATACTGTACATACATAGCCAACTGTACTTACACACTGTACATACACACTGTACATACACACTGTACATAGACAGGTGCATCAGTTTTGTACATGCCAGTGTTCTCCAAAGACTTTTTGGGGGGGAGGGCGGCATGACGTCATCAAAATGGCGCCCGTCGATATGACGTCATCAAAATTGCGCCCGTTGGTATATGACGTCATCGGACGTGAAAGCAAAATACATTTGACATACTCCTTTTCGTAAAAATAATGTTACTAACTAACCCCCGAGCCCCGACACTATCTAAGGAGAACTAGACATATTGCATTTGTGCACAAATGCCGAGCTGTTTCGCCTTAACTTTTTGAAATTAATCAACTGACTATGAAAGGGTTTTTTATTCAACGCAGTTATGACGTATCAAGCCTGTTTAAAAAAGAATTTGGATTATACCACGTTTTGTTAGCAATTTATGACTAAAAGGTGCAAAAAAATGAAAAAAATCATAAAAAATCATGTGATAACGTCATCATGACGTCATTTCTGAATTTACAAGAACTTGCCAATATCTAACAACCTACCAAGTTTCAACATGACAGCACTTATACTTCGGGAGATATACGACTTCAAAAAGTGCACCTTTAATGCCACGTCACGTGACCCCCGATGACGTCATCGATCTGAAACTTCACACATATAATGGCTGCCTCACGTTTAACATGTGTGTAAATTTTGAAGTGATTACACAGAACTTCACCACACACATCTTCTAAAAGTCCATTTTTAACTGTTTTCAACCTGACACTAGAGGGCGCTCTTGTGTATCGTGACGTCATCGGTATTTTTTTTTTAAATGCACACTCTTGCCAGACACTAACATCGTTGAAAGCATTTTCATAACATTTAGCACTTTTGAATTACGAGGCACTTCCGGTTTCGACCGAAAGTAGAGGTCATGTGAGGTCACGCACACTGAATAAAATGAAGACCTAACTTATCCCTATACAATCCCACAAACAGAAACCTACGGTCTCTTGTGGCTGATTTGTTACGGATTTTCAAATATTTAAAATAGAAAACTTTTAAAATGACGTCATGTGACAGGTGATGACGTCATCATGACATCATTGTTTTAGGATCATTATTGCACCAATGCCTTTCATCCCTGAAAGTTTCATTGCAATTGCTCTTTAGGAACTATGCAAAAAGCCGCTAAAAACGAATTGTCTGAAAAATACAAATTAAAAAAATAATAATAAAAACAAAAAATTTAACGAAAACAAGAGCTGTTTCGCTGCGCTTTGCTGCGAAACAGCTAATGATTGACATCCATTTCGGTCCAAACAACCTTATTGTGAAACTACTAAAACTAATTCAAACCTATAATTTGTTATACATTTTGCTATGTGTGCCAAAAACATACACACAGGATATGCCGCACAGTGTAGGGTTTTATTATTTTTAGAAAGCTGGCTATGCGTTGTAAAGAAACATTTAAAAAAAATCACATTTTTGGACGATCTTATCCCCTAATTTCTGCCCTAAATAATACTTTTTCGATCAACAACCATTTTCATGGATTCGTGATTTGAGGATCGGTTGTTTAGAACTTTGTTTGCAATAAAGTCATCGAGATTCAACGACCGGTCGACAACGCAAATTGAGAAAATTCCATGAACTTTGCCCTGCATCGCCCTCTATCGGCAAAAGTTGTTGTTGTTTGACTAGCCTTAATCCAAGGCTGTATATATTGTACCAATCTACAGGCGTGCGGCACACTGTGCGGCAATTCTTTACTCGGCTCGTGAACGTGTACTGCGTTGAAGACTAGCCAAGCTCTCTTATGAATATGGTAATTATAACAGCCATCAACGGCCAATCACAGCGTGCAGAATGTTGGTTAGCTTGGACTTTGGACCCTGCTGTTGTGGACCATACGTTGTGTTGTGGGGCCCGGGCCAATGCACGGGACGTGCGGTGGATACTCGGCAGTCAGAACCATGTGGTTATGTGCATCGTGTTTTAACGTTTGTATTCTGAAATGAACGATCGCAATTCCAATGCTGCAGTTTGGAAGTCGGGCATGGCTCGTTAGCTACTCGTTTGATCGTATTAAGTGAGTGCGAAAAAATAGTTTGTGTGTAAAGGAAACTTATACCAGTGTTCAGCGCTGCCGTCAAAGTTGCTTTCGTTCCGTGATTTGTCATTTTGTTGGCAGGGCGGCCAATTATTTTAGCAGGGCGGCCACTTCTTTGGCAGGGCGGGCCTTAAACTTTGGGAGGACAGCCCGCCCTCCCAAAACCTATGTGTGGAGAACACTGCATGCATCTCTCAAGGTAAACACAATGAATTCCCCATGGCCTTGGCCATGAGTTTACCTGTGTTCATCAGCATTAAGATGATCGGTGAGGATAAAAGTCACCACAAGACTAGGCAGAGGATACCTTGGTACAAACTCATTGTATGAATTGATTCGATACATCATCAGATTTTGAAGTTGTTCCCACCCTCATACTGTGCATGTATGCATGTTATGTTTTCAATAGACACTACACTATGTTACAACCAACAGGTGAGAAAAAGTTCATTTTTTGAGCATTTCAGATCAGACACTGAATTACTTTTTTAAATTTTACAAGGGAGGATTTAGGGAGAAAATCTTTCTCTCACATGGCAGTTTATCACTTCACTTTGGTTTTGTAAAATCTTTACTGTGACTCATTGCTGTATTACTTTTCAGAAATTTTCGGTACTTTTGAAGTAACTTTTTTGTTTATATCGTTGCCACAATAAAATCATAGCTAAATAAAGTAAAGAAAAAAATCTTCTCAAAAAATGGACCAGGATTTTTTGTTCTCTTTCAAGAAATTATGGAATGTCTTACTGTGAATAGGCCCAAACCTTGGCCATAATCCACAGCCGATATTTGGCAAAATTGGTATCCTGGAATCTGAAACTTGCCTCCCATTAAATGCCAAACAAAATCTAAAACAATGGTGTCAGCATAACGATCTTTCATAATCTTTGTACAAGGGGACAAAGGTCTGGAATCCGGGATTACATAATAACCCCCTGAAAGGGAAAACATTGAGCCTGAATTCCAGTACCATTTAACCCTCTTTGTACAAGGAAAACAAAGCACAGCATGATAAGTGCATGCCTGTACACACTACACAATGGATTGTCTTGTGGCTTATTTATATGTCAGCCGGTCAATTGTCCGTAACCAAAAGAGGACACTCTGAAGTTGTTCTGGACGTTTATAAACGTTCACCATAATTCAATTCAGTTTAGAAAAGTTTGGCAGAAAAGGACGTCATCTGACATAGATGTAAAGTACTTTGGGAATAACATTTATGCAAGCCAGTACTCTCCATGTTATTAGTACAGGCAAGCATTTAGCCCTTGGTGAGCAAAGGATTTTTTGTGCAAAGCATTTCTTTGTTTGTTATTTTACTTAGTTTTTCTTATATTTTCTCCGAACAAATTTTGATGGATGATGCCGTTTTAAACGGAGAAACATACAAACATTTTCTCTTATGCCACAAACAATGCACAAAAAACCTGTAAAATGCAAAATTGTTTGTAATGATGGCTTGTGGTCGAGAATTAATGTCAGCATTCCACAATAATTCAGTTTCAGATTTTAATTAACTACCAATCATCGGTGGATTACTTTGTGTAATACCTTAAGAAAGCGTGTAACTTTCTCAAATCAGAAAAAATCAATCTTGCATCTATCATTTAAAACCCTAATCAAAACTAGAGGAGGAAATATTGAATGGTCTGATAGTAGGAGGGTTGACTGCGTAACTGTGTAGAGTGTACATGCATTCACCCATGTGATATCGTATTGCATGCTAGCACAGTTCATCTATCATTTAAAACCAAGGTTGATGGTATTAAATAGTCATTGTAATTGTGTAGTGTCAAGTAAACCATGGAGGCAGTGTATGGAGGCCACATTTGCTTTGGACTTGGCCTTGGTAAGAAGGTTCGCATAGATGTTTATATATTTTCCAAGGAAGTGCCCTCTCCTCACAGAAAGTGGCCTCAGCTCTTGTGAATGGAAAGGTAAGGTAGGAGCAACAAAAATGGACAGCACACAAAAACAACTTTCACTTTTCATTTATTTATCTTCTTTTATTGACGACCAAAATAAACCAAAAAGGCATCACATTACATTATGACAAAGCTAAAATGATAAAAAAAGGATCCAGTAAAAAAAGGTGGTGTTTCAATCCTGGACTTGTCCCCAATCTGACCCCTACTCCCTATGTTATGTTAGGTGGCCTATATATGAAAGCTACATAGTAGGCAGTGGTGTACACTTGTACGCCTTCCCTTCATAGTGTGTATTTCATCCATAAACATGCATCACTCATCAGGTCCTGGCATATGCACTCCCTGTAAATAGCGCCACCAACTGACATTTGACACAGACATGACAGACTCTTCATGTACATGAGGAGGAAGAATCATTTTGCTTGATACAAGACATGCACAATGTGGAGTCGCAGACAAACGTGCCTTAATTTCTATGGACCACTCAGATAGAAGGCAGACAAGGGGAAGGGTGGATCAATCCACTCTTTCTACCTCCGTGATCCACTTCAGAATAGAGCAAGGGTTTCAGTCCCCTACACATGTACATGTACACCCGACTGTAAACGTGTAGTACAGCTGCTGTAAACGTGTAGTACAGCTGCAGTACAGTGTAGTACAGCTTGAAAATAAAATGTTTTGTAATATGAATGTACCCATGCAGTGAACGATTTCCCTTGTATCGCATCGCATTTTGCGATGCAATTGGAGCGATTTGCGATGCAATTTTACAAAGTGCATCGCACAATTTGCGATGCAATTTGCGATGCAAGTTTTACTAAATTGTATAGTTATAAAAATAAGTTTACACCCACAAGGTTTCGGATTCACATTTACCTAAGCTGTGGCGGTGGGTGTTTGAGGAATTGCCTTTTATTTAGCGTGACGTCCGACAACCTAAGACTAGAGCAAGGGAAACAATCATATCGCGCACGACGCCGCGCTGTGATCCACATTCCCCCACACATGATGGGTCGATGGAAGCAGCATCGGTAGGGTTCGAAATTGGCGGTCGCCAAATGCGAGTGAAAACAGCGGCGTGCGAGTCAAAACCCTCCCTTAGTAGCCCGCCAGGCTAGTCAAAAAATTGTTCCTTTTCACAATAAATGAGGGGTACAGTTGTAAAATCCCAAAGAGAGATTATTTTTAAGTTCATAAAATGGTTTAGCAAGTCTTGATATTTTCTAGATTTAATGTGACCGCGATCGCGATCGTTCAATTCATAGTAAACACGCACGCACTTCCCTTAACCACATGGTAGTGAGTAGCCAACGTTCGCCCGCACGCACACAACACATGGTAGTATTATGGTTCAGTACAACAGCAGGTCCAAAGTCCATCCTAACCAACATTCCGCACGCTGTGATTGGCCCGTCAATAAATTCATATTCATAAGGAAGCTTGGCTAGCCTCCAACTCCATACACGTTCACGAGTCGAGTAAAGAATTGCTGCACAACGCGGCGCACGCCCGTGGATTCTGTACTATACACAGCGTTGGGTTCAGGCTATTCAAGCATCGACAACTTTTGCCGATAGAGGGCGTTGCAGGGCAAAGTTCATTGAATTTTTTCTCAATGTGCGTCGTCTATCGATCGTTAACACGAAGATTTCATTGCAAAAGAAGTTCTATAAAACCGATTCTCAAATTACAAATCCATGAAAATGGTTGTTGATGAAAACAAGTACTATTTAGGGCAGAAAAAAGGGGGATAAGATCGTTAAAAAAAATATAAAAAAAATTCGGAAAGGTTTTTTTTTTTTTTTTTTTATGCTACGAAAACCGTGTGCATTTAATAATAAAAAATAGTTAAGGGAATAGGCCTTTTTCATATTAAGTTTTGGAGCGTCTTATTCTTAAATTATAGACATTCTGAAAGTAGCCTTGGCCTGAAATTAAGCCTTAAAAAACACACAAATAAACCTGTGTCACAGGGTTAAATTTTCAACAATATTTAGGCATTTTAAAATTTGCTATACAAAATTTATGGACTGCTATGCAATATTTTGAGATTGCTATGCAAAAAAAAAAATTGCATAGCAGTTTTGCTATGCAAAAATTTGGGACCAAATCGTTCCCTGCCATGTACCATGTAATGTTAAAAATTGGGATTCAGTGTTGTTCCATCACTGCAAAAGACCAAACACGTTCTCATTAAATTGACTTAATCAAGAATGGGGTATCAGATTATTGGAATGTTACTGTAAGATTCCCTTCCCCTCAGTCAAACTTATCGGTATTTTAATATTAAAACCTTTACAGACTGGGCAGTTTGGCTGGAGTGTGGCCTCACTCATCCAATTTCCTCTAATCATCTACATACATACACTATACATGTATGTCACTGCAGGTCCACTTGTTTAGGAAAAGCCATTGAGGGGGACCAGTTCCAGTCCTTCTGAATCCTTCACTTTGGCAATTGGATTTTGAAGGAATTAGGAAGTACACATAAGGTTTGTACATTTAATATGAGCAACATACTTGCCTTGTTTATAAACACCATATTACATGTCCATGTGCATTGTACACTGTGTATGTTTGTTAGTGGTGTGAAAGGGTCGACTGAGTGTGGGGATCTGGAGGTGGGGGTGGGAAACTTAAAAACGTGTACCCTCCGATTAGAATTGAACCATGTGTCACTTCCTACACTGTATAAACCTTTAACTGTAAATCAAGTTACATTGTAACTTGTAGTTTGTGATTTATACATCATGGAGGTCACAGCATACATTGTGGTCATGCCATGTACATAAATTAAGCTCCTTTTTTTCGTTCTACAGAATTATGAAAGCACGGAGTATACAATGCTTATCACACACCGGTGTAAGAAGATAAAAAAACACAAGTACCATTTATCCCTGATGCAATAATTATATCAATTAAATTTAATTTCAGCAATTCAATGACATTATGTGCAAGTATTAAGGACCTTGCACAAAGTTGCACTGTTAATCCTTAAAGAAATAACAGAGGTCTGTGTAGAGCCAGGCGGTATGTCCAGATCACACTACATTAGTTGTATACATGTTACAAACAATGAGTTACTTTCATTCATAAATACCTGGGACAGTTCATCCATTCTGGTTGGTCTAGAGAAGATCACATGGCATGTTTAAATGTGCAATACAAAAATATTAAGGAGTATTTAAACATGACCTGAGGAAACTGAGTCAAAAGAGAGCGCTATCAGATGACTGCGCGGAGCGCACAAATTTTAAGTTAGGAAGGTCGCATGTTTGGCTTGCACAAGTTTGAAATTTGCGTGCAATAGTTTGAACGTTAGGTGCACATTTTATTAAATTGCGCAAGGAGCTACCTAATGCTCAACATGGATAGAAGTTCAATGCAGAATCGAGGGAGCTGAGGCTAAACTGTCAGATTTGTTCCCAACTTTCAAAGGTTTTTGGATGATTTTAACGCAAAGGTTATTTTTTAATAGGAATGGATCGGTCCTTTATTGCATGGCAACGAACCTAGCAGTTTTAAACGACCTAATCACCTACTCTTTTTTCCCTCATTCTAAGCTGTGCTGTGGTAACAAAAAAGTTGCTACATTGTCAAACTGCCACCGACTAACTCATTGTCTAAAAGACCGTGTGTACATTTTTTATTTATTATGTAATTTCCTCGTCTCGAAAGTAAAAACATCAATACAAATTTTAAAGCATGAAATTCATGCAGTTGCAGCTTGTCAAAACAGGAGGAAAGTGCCAGTCACAGCAAGGCTTTTTTATTTCCAATGACACAGCTAAGGAAACCAAAAACAAGGAAATCAACTGATCAACTGAAAAAGTGCATGTGTGTCTGAATATCTCACTATCAAAGGCTTTCAATAGTTTAATTAGATAAATTGGGGATGTCACATTTTGTCACTTTGCTTAAAGATCATCATTAACTTCTTTTACACAAAATACTGACAGACAAATTGATGATCTGTATTTGATTGCAGCATAGAACTAAGAGTAAAACATGGAGAATGCTAAACTTGACCGCACTCTTGTGTCCACTTGTGTATCAATACCATGTGACGAGTGTACACTGTACAGCAAAATTACAACATGCGTTGAGTATGACCGCCAATCCAATCCATAGCACTCTGCACTAATGCTAAAATTAGAAGCTCAGTACCTGGATCTCAGAGGTGTCAAAATTCACTATGTCCAAGCTTAAAGTTTACTTGCCTGTACTGACTACTACTGCGGTCTGGTGCGCCAATGTGGTAAATGCCTGAGAGCTAGTGGTGGAATGTTTCTCTGACAGTAGGTATTTTGACCAAAAGTGATGTCATTAGTGTGGAGTGCTATTGACTAAGTATCTGTATTTTGCCATACGCGGGTGTAACGAACATTATCTAGAATATGGGCAAGCACACATTAAGCTCAAAATAAAATGGGTGCAGGTCCATCAAATTGTCTCAAAACCAAGCTGTGCAGATAATCAGACGCCTTTGTACAATATTTCTATAAGTAGCAGTGATACGGGTTGGTTAGGGTATACATTTGCAAGTGGAGTAGTATGCAGAATGACTTGGTACAAAATTATACACTTACAGTGCATGCTGAATTGAATTTTAAACTACTTGTACGTACCAAACAAAATGCAAGTATTTTCAAATGATCAACGTGGACAATAAAAGTACACTCACTCATGCACCAAATTTCCAGTAGGCCTACCTGGCTTAATATTAATTTTAACTAGCTTGTTTGTGTAATAAAAATGCATACACATCTGACCATGCAGAACATTGGGCCATGTCTTGAGTCTTTTACTCTCTTTGTTTACAAAATACAACATTGACTGTTTAGTCAATTATAAAATAAAAAATCTAAAATATTTATCTCCCATTGCACAACTTGCAACAAGGAAGATACCCTGTGATTTCTGCACTGTGATGAGAGCTAAATGTGTGACCCATGTGTTTTCAGCCCATGTACACACAATTCGGTGAACTTTCTTCACCCCCAAAAGGTTTTTGTTAACCCTTCTGAAATTCTGGGATCTGCAGATGTGAAAACCCAAATCTTCATGAAATTAATATCTTGTGTATTCATATTGACAAACAAATTGTCTGTTCTATGCGGGGAATGTGGAAATTTACACCATTTTCTGACGCCATGAACAAAGAAAACATCGGCCATATTCCATTATAATTGGCCGCCATTTTGGAACATAGTATTCCATTCACTTAATGGGCGATGGACCACCCATACAAAATACGTGCACTACACACGCACACACACACATCAACGGCGTACACGTTTTTATTTCAATCCTCGAAACCACCATTTTTACTCCCTCTTCCCCACATTTCCACAATTTTACAGAAGTTTGTATCTTTCTGTAATACCAAGTGGGTCCATATTTCCTCAAGGAGAACAAAAATAAGTGAAAATATAGCGATATTTTGGGAAACCGCGGATCTGGGTATGACCCGCGGCCAGGGCGGATGGCCTATTTTTATTATTTTTTTTTTTACAATTTCATGTTCCTACCTTCGTCAAAAGCGTTCTATTTTGCAGCCCTTCTGGTCCTTCCAGTGACAAAAATCCAAAAAGACGGCTGTGGGAAAACATAAAATTTATGAAATTACCGAAATCGAAAAATGCTCAGCAAAAAGTTAAAATTTACAATGCAAAATTATAAAAACTTTCGGAGGTTAATTTCCATACCTGTCGAACTCGACCAACTCTGACTTTGCTGGGGTCAGGGTAGGCAGCACAGCTCCGGCTTGTTCGCCCGCCATTTTTTCCGAGACAAAATTCAACCACACTGAGCCCGGACCCTAGGTGAGTTCCTTTGTAACTCAGTCATGATGCAAAGCTTGGAAAATATCTCGCAGAAAGGCCTAAGTTTTGCCTTCAAGTTGGTCAAACCTCGAACATCAAAACAGAACTCGGGACTTCCACGCTGAATATATTGTACATGTTCTTGCATTTACCATGCACTAGGGCCAATCATGGTAGGGAGAGTCTGTCACGTGGTCTGGGTTACAATAACGAACTGATTCATACTGTGCGTACATCCCCATGCACATTTCACACGTAATGTACATGTACATGTACACTCATGTTTGCGGTAGTAAACATCATCTTTTTATTCAGTACTCTTACTATCATCAGAGACAAATCTCTATTAAAAAATTTGTAGTGGAAATTTAAAAGCCATTTTAAACTTTGCTCGAGTATATTAGTAACAAAAGCAATCTATGAATGAAACAATGACATAGCTAAATGCTGAATGGGCATGAATGGGGCAGGTAGTGCGACCGTTTCCACTTTAGCCTAATGATCACAAGCATTAATTTGAACATCGTGTAATATTTCGATTGCTTTTATAGCAAGTTCAATAAAACCGAACCTTTACGTTGGGCTTTGAGTGTTTGTGCATGGCCGGCGGGGGGTAGGCTTGGACGCCCCTTGTGGAACCCGCGGCAGGTATGGAGGCGGGATATGGGGCTGAACTGCCCCTCTCCTCTGCCTCTCAGTTTCCTAGGTTGTGCCAGCATCCAAAACAAGGAAGAATCTATCCTTGGGCAATCTTCAGAAGCCCCTTACATGAGTAGGATCGTTAGCCCAATTTGCCAGTTTCCCCATCGCTGCCCCTCCTACCCCGCCTACCCCCTCCTACTTCATCGTGCGAATTCATTGTACAACACCCCAAAAAATAAACAACAACAACAACATCATCATCAATAACAAAACACGGTACCTGAACAAAATACCATGGGTGTCACGGTAGACAAATATTGGGCTCCCTTTATTTCATTTATTTATTAATTTTGAAGAGAAGAGACCGTGAAGAGTCTAGTCACGGGATGATGATCCCAAAGAGAGCATTGCCAACACTACCCACCAAGATGCGGGAGGGGGGGGGGGGGACGAAAACTACCGACACTTGCTTTTGTTGTTTGGGCCTCGCTGTTGAAATGTCAGGTGGTTTTATAGGATCAGAGTCGATCTGTCCATCATAGAACAATGGGCAATTTTTTCAGCAAAATCAAATGAGGAAATAAGTTGAAACTTCCAATTAACTGTTCTGTTGTTGTTTGTTTTGTTTTGGTTGGGGGCGTTTTTCTTAATTTTGTTTTGTTTTTGTGGGAGGTAGATTGTAAAGTATTCAAGCCTGTAACATTATTTAGTATTTTCTGTGGATTTTGTTTGTTTCTTTTCTTTTCAGTAAAACTTTGATTTTGATTTCAAGTGAACCTACATGACTGTAATAATTATAGGCAACAATTGTATGTAACTATTATATCTTATATATTTATATATTTTATTATAAAGATCTAAACCTATTATCCCTACGTCAAGATTTGAAAAGTAATTTCAAGCATCCAATTTGATCAGCTATGACAATTAATTATAAGCAAATACTATACACTAAGCTAATAACGCAGGCAGTCAATGTTAATACACACATGCACCAACACATACTTTGACGGTATTCGGCGAGACTTGACTGGTCAAAATCGCAAAAAGTCGCGGTATTTTCAAAGCGAGAGAGGGCGCTAGTGCATTTATCGTGAAGATGCTGTGTTCGCTTCATTTGTCGTATTCTCTATGATCTCCAAAGCAACGCTGATGCTCATACCAAAATGGCCTCAGACAATTATTTTGCCCTTCTCGTCTCAATTTGGCTGATAATGTACATTCAGCTTATGCTGAAGTCCAAACATAAAGTAATGTTAAAATCAAAAGTAGGCCTACATACCCAATAAGATGGGTAGTCTCGCTGAGTGTAAAGTTTGAATTCCTCACGAGTTTCCGAGAAAAACAAAAGAGTGGGCGAGTGCATTATTATGAATTACGGTAATCCTCGTTGACTATGTGGCAGCCATTAGGGTGGGCAGTGAGGGAAATTCCCTTGGATCTATCATTCATCATTCATGATAGTTGAATGCACGGCTCAATTTCCGATCTGGCTGTTTTTAAACGTATGACGAGAATAGTTTTTATTATTATTATTTTATTCTTTTTCCAGTTAGTCAATTCATTCATCTATCTCCATTTAGTTTTCAATAACCTCAACATCCAAGGCCAAACCAACGAGTGCAAACTTTAAAATTAGGTGCAATTTGCTTTACTTTTAGTCGATCTTAGTACCTTGTTGGACATTAATGCTATACGCTATATTTTGCTCGAAATGGGGCATGGCGGTACTCCCCTGTGTGTTGTGTCTTCATTGTGTGTTTGGAATGATATGAGTTCTTCGGAGGTTTGTTTGTTGGGGTGTTTGTTTGTTTGTTTGTTGGGGTGTTTGTTTGTTTGTTTGTTGGGGTTAGGGTAACTCTGTACAAAAGGAAAATTGTGTGTTAAAAGTATGAACACTGGAGGTATCCCCGGCCCCAAATAAGGCACGGTACGCTAATTGCATTTTAGTGGGACAGATAACAGAAATATTTGGGGAGTTTGTGTCTTTGATGAATACAAGCATGGAATGTGGTACACAGTCAGAACATGACATGAGATGGTTATAGGGCCATCGCAGATTTGTCCTTCGGGTAGAATATAACGAGCAATGGCAGCCATTTTGAAAATGACAGGTCTGCGATGACAATAGCCAATGTTTCTCATGTGTGCCGCCAGATCAACAAACACAAAATCCCAACCTTACCTGCCCCTCTGAATAATTCAAAATGCCTGCTTCTTGGTATACAATTAATGTATAGGGGCCTATATTAGGTTGACTGCAAACGTGGAATACATTTCCGTTGAATTGATTGAATTTGCATTCCCGTTATGAAACAACGAACAGATTACGTTTTGTCCAGGTTTTTGGTGCACGTTCTTCAGTTGCCGTTTGCTCGACTTTGACAGCATCAACCGGAAAAATTATCTATGATTGGTTGGCCTACTGGTGCGCTTTATAATTATTGAGGTCTCAGATTGAATCTGATATTAATCGTTACGTTAATTAAAGTCCCATACCAAACAAATTAATTGGTATACACCTGATGAGATTCATATAGTCACAACCAAAATGTTGAAGATTGTTCCACATAAGATTTCTACTGTAAAATAGACTACTGTCTACTGATTTCCCACTGTCGAAATGACGACAGATAAATACTGACAAAATATAATTTATTCACACATACATCAAACAGCTACTATTACCCTACAAATCATTGACCCATTCTCTCTTACCCAGCGCACTCTAAAACCATTACATTAACCATTCAAACAAAAGCACGATTTATAATAATGGATAAAAGCATAATGTGCATGCAAGACTTCTATAACGAAGCGGGACCCAACTTTCCTTGTGTTGCTTACTGCAGAATTCTGCGCTTACTACCCATGGAATCACACACGTTGTCGGGTGCCGTAAGCGAAGAATTCTAAGATAAGCAGTGCCATGGAATTGGGCCCTAATCGCAATTGTTTACATTTTATTCAAAACTGCAGCGTCCAGGAGATTCTGTGTCCCCTCCCACCCCCCCCCCCCCCCCCACACGGCGACTTGTGTGAATATTTCGTCTGATAGCGCCCTCTTTTGAATAAACTTTCTTCAGTATGTGGGACACACGCACCGGGGAACAAAATCCCCTCGACACCGATGTCATAGGGAAATCTGTTCCCCGGAGATTCTGTCCCCCATATGGGAAATTTACGTGTGCTGGTGGAGGAGGATGGTTCAAAAGAAGGCTCTATCAGAAGAAGTTTGTATGGGGGGGGGGGGTGGGCAGAAACCACGGGGACAGAATCTCCTGCCACACCGGCTTTGTCGTCGCCATAGTGGGATAGTTTCAAATAAAGAGTCAAAATTAACTAATGAAAGTTGGATAGCAATAGCACTCACTGATGAAAGCGTCTTCAATTTTGGGTTGAACTAAAAATTTACTCGAGCGGATTGAACCTGCCACCTCTGGATTAACCATTCAACCTGCAACTACTGTCAACTGCCATTTAAAACGGCAGTTAAAGGTTGAGTGGGGTGTCGTGGCCGGGCAGTGTAGAGGCGTTGACTCAAGTTCTGTAATGTTACAAACTGTGGGTTTTAGCAAGGCACTTTATCATGATTGCTTCTCTTCATCCAGGAGCACAATTGGTGGCGGCGAGAGCTGGGATGGAAGTCTGCGATGGATTGACAATCTGTCCACAGGGGGAATAGAAACATACTCGCAGTCGTTTGCCAAGGAAACTGGGTATAATCACCGGAATGATGAACCATTGGCTTGGTGCAGTATTTACTTTTAAATTAGCTTGAATGGCTTCTGACAAAATAGGGAGAGAGAGCCAACATTAGGGAGATTTTTCCCCCGGGCCCCCATACAGCAAGCAGTGTACAAACTTCTTCTGATGGCACCCTCTTTTGAATCATGGGGACAGAATCTACGGTAGCCGGAACATTAGCCCGAACATCTGACGTCACACTTCGAGGCTCGTGAATAACGCCAGATACCAGCCTTGGGCGCCTGGCGGGATCCCACCAGGTGTACCTTTGACCTCGCATCCATTCACACGGTGGAGATTCATAGTCTACACACACGTGTACACGCATTACATTGTGTATAAACAACATCACATGCAATATGTACACGCGCGCAGCAGCAGACGATAGAAAAGTGCCTACTGATGGTGTAACTGACAAACACGTCACTTCGGAGCAGACCAATCATAACACAGATCTGGAAAGCCTACGTCACTGCACGTTTATCCAATGAAATAATTGTATCCAATGAAATCATTGGTTCTGTAAAACCAGTGCCTGTCTTTATCCTTGTGGATAAAGACAGGGGAACAGTCTACCCGAACATCTGACGTAACACATCGAAGCTCGTGAATAACGCCAGATACCCGCCTGACCGGATGTTGCCAGATGTACCTTTGACCTAGCATTCATTTCACACGGAGACTCGCAGTCAATTCACGCGTACATGTTCACATTACAGTGAATAAAACAACACTACATGATGTACACAATAGTATGCACACGCTGCATTCAGCAGACGATCAAACTGACAAGCTGACAAACTACATCACCTCGTAACCTCGACCAATCATAACACAGATATGGAAAGCTTACGTCACAGCACTATCCAATGAAATCATTGTATCCAATGAAACCATTAGTCTTGTAGACCTGTACCTGTCTTTGTTATCCAGGGGATCAGCCTAAATCTAGATAGATTTCCCTATGACACTGGCACGTAAATCCAGAGGTCATAGGTTCAAGCCTACTCCAGTAATGTTTTCTTTGTTCAACCAAAATATAACTAAACATTTCCCAGTCATTTTTCCTTGTGGTTTATTACTTGATATAAATAACGGTTTTTTAATAATAGTTGTGTTACCTCTTAACATTTTGCATGGGTTATTTCCAATACAATATCTGGAAGGTATCTCGCTAAAGAGGTCCACAGGCTTACATTAATGATAACGTAATTACATGTCACACAAGTTCAATATTTTAGTAATTTCAATTGAAAAGCAATGCAAAAATGTGACTTTTTTGTTACATGAAAAACCAAGTTTTTGTCTGCACCACTGAAAATTGTGATCTACCATCAACCCACATTAATTGTGTATTTAAAAAAATGATGTACTTCCATGCATAGTCCATCAACAGGACGAATTTGACAACATAACAAAGATAATTGCGCCCTCTTGCGAGAGACTTGGAAACTGTTTGTGAACTTGATCCTTTTCTGAGAAGTTGCACAGAGTAGCATTTTGATGAAAAGTACAATCGTTCATTAGGGTCTAACCATTTCGATATGGTCAGGTGGCAAAGGTAGCAAGCTTGCCGAGATTGGGATGTGGTTTTGATTCTTATAACGAGATTTAATTTGACTTCCAGGAGCGTCAATTTTTCCCTGATAAGCTCTTATGATGTTGTCAATCTCGTTTCTAGCAAAATATTGGCTTCGATAATCCCCCTATTCACAAGGCGGTCTCGTATCCCCTGGCTGGCTAAACCCCTCGCCGTTGATTTGACGCTTTGGACGGCGTGGATACGCAACACCATAGCCTACTTTGGGAGTTATTATGAATCCCTTGCCTCGTCATAGGGAGTGAATTTACCCCCCAACGCATGACAGTCAGATATGTCAAAATGACTTGTGGCCCTCCCTGAAGCTGTGAAAATAGACCACCCAATTACTGTTGAGGTATAGCCACGATTGCATCGGAGTTTTCATATACCATATTTATTAAGAAAACGCAAATGTTCATTTCAAGTGCTCTGGAGTCTTTATGTGGTGAACATTTTTATAAGGCCAGCACCGACTGGGTGGGTGATCGCCCTCATAAGATGCGAAATATGACGTGTGTTCGTTCGTAGTGATGCACTTAGGCCAATTACAACTATAATTGTAGAAAGTAGAACTCCATACGGCTCGGTATGATGAAGGAGACACCAAAATGCCGCTGTCAACCTGTGCATGATCAATAAGGGTATAGGCTATCTAAGTAGAATGCACTTGGAAAAGTTAGAATATTGCATTCACGCATACGTTCACCTAAAATGTTATAATAGGTTTTACACGCCCATTTGGGGTAAACCACCCCCACACTTCATAATGGAACATTCCACAAGGAGCGGCGAACTCATGTGAATAACGAAAAGATTATATCAGATGCACTTGCAGCAATAGCTCTTGAATTTACCGTTGCTCTGTCGTCGGTGAAAACGCACAGATCTCTGGCTGGAAGACAATAATACAATGGTGGGTTTGAATACTACCGGAAATATGGCAAACTTTTTGATGTTTGCACTTTTGTTGCTGATTACGCTCAAGGGTGAGTATTCTTTCAGCTTGTTTTGTATTGTCAAGTGGTTTTTAACATTTTACATCCCTAAGTCTCGAAGACGAAATATTTGGAAATACACCGATTCATTAAAGAGAACTCGTTGAAATAACGTCCACCTGGTAAAATCGATGTTAGAATACCTACGTCAAACACTGGCCCATTTGATTGTTTAGCTCTTCACGGCAGTAACTTTAAACGTAATAGTATTGTCCCAAATCTTGTCCTTTTTAAGAATGACAAACTCTAATAAAGTTTACACAAGATGTCTTCTTATTTGTTCGCATTGAATAAAGCTCTCTGTTTTAGCGTTATCAAGTACATGAAAGAATAGTCTTAGGCTTTACTCCTTTTTTCCTGCTATTTTACTCATGCCAAATTGAGAATATTCTTGTTGAAAATGATGATTAAGGACGTTGTCCACATTATCGCAGTAAATTACAAAATTGAGGTTTAGTATACTTGGCGATATAGTGATTTCAGTGATCTTACATTCTCAAAATGTTGTTTGTCAGTGGAAAGCTGTTACATTGTTTTTACGGGCAAACTTGTTCTTAGTTAAACAAGAGTCAATCTAACACCCATTGACAAAGAAGGATGCCGTATACTTTTGCCGATCTAGAGGTTGCGATGCAAACCCTTGCCCTGTATAATGTGACGTAGCAACACTGGATTTAGTCTGAGGAATTCAGATTGAGCGCTCACTTGTGACTGAACAACAGACATCATTCAAATCTAACTTTACAATGGCTTGTTCAAAAATGGCAAACTCAGTTTCTTTAAAAGTTGAACTCGTAACCTATACAAACAATTTCATTGTATCCCTTCAGACACAGAATGCACAAAATAAAACCTGCAAATTTGTTTTTTTGAAAATGGGAAATTGCAAGATTAGTTGGTATATTCCCTTCATTGAAGCATGGAGGTACCTCCAAGATTAAAGTCACAGGAAATCTCGACGACAAAAGTCCTTAACATTCCCACGGGAGCAGTACTGCCCACTCCAGGGCCCACTAAGCCGCGCATTCAGGTTGGGCCGCGCGTCATTTTATAGGTTAACATAACTAGCCAACACCACCGGCAGATGTTTTGTAATCCACTAATGTATGACGCAGATTAATCTTTGTTTTTCCGAGCAGTTTTAACGCTTCACGGAAGCATTCTAATGATTTATAAAGACACCCAAAGTCATGTCTTTAGGAGTGGAAAGTTTTTCTCCCTGTCTGAGATCCCTTCCCTAAAATGTGAGCCGGCTGGGAGATAATTAAAATGAAAATTGTTTTTCTTTTTTAATTAAGATGTAATCTGTACCAAAGCTTGCTGCCTAAAGAAACATGGTCTTTTTTATATCGACTTTCATAACTGACAGCTGATTTATTTTTACGGAAGTGTGTTTTTTGTTGTCCCTGTGGTGTAAATAATCACACTGGCGTCACCGATCGTATTGCATATAGAGTGTGGCTGATTTCTAACGTGAGTATTTACCTATGAAGGCCTGTTTATGATTTATTTTAAATACTAAAGGCACCGTCAGTCGAGAACATTCCTTTCACTCTTGTTATCAAACGCTGCAGTGGACAGTTCGGTTTTCTTTATCTCTCCTCGCCACGAGCACTATTTCCCGCCAATTTCAAGCCAGAATTAAAAAGCAGCGCGAGCTGAGTGTTGCCAAGGCGTTTGATATGAAGAGAATTTACCAAGTTCTGTTGTTCTTGTATTTGGCAGAGGCCATAGCGTCAGATGAGTCGTACGCGTTGCTCGAGGATTTGTTTGTCAAGAAGAATTACAACAAGTATGTTCGTCCTGTCTTGACTGAAAGTACGCCTGTACTTATCAACATGGAGTTATACCTGAGTCAGATTAATGATGTGGTAAGATGAACCATTTTGTTACTTTATTTATTTCAAAGCTGAGTTGCAGTATAGCTATAACGGGAACATATTTTTGTTAGTGTGGGGATCTTTGACTTGCACATAATGACATAATGTACGGCGTTCATGATATTGATATATCATTCAACCAATCACTTTATTTCCACATCAGTGCATAAAGTTGCAGATTTACAAATCAATTAAAATACGTTTTATAGGACAAGACCAACGGTATTCTAGAATATCAGCAAAGATGTGGGGGGGGGGTAACATACCCCCCAGGTTATGCCATACAGAATCCGCCCCGCATCCGCCCATTTCCAACTCTGCAACTTGATAGGCGCATTTGACGCAAAAAGAGCTTACTATTTATCTTCACTTGTTTGTATCTTTCATGTAAGTTATCAATTGCCCTTTTACCACATAAAAAGTACAATGACATTGAAAGTTTTGTTGATCAGGGCTAAATTTCATGACTCTATAATACTTGTCGCCAAATTCTGCGCTTACGATCACCAATTCTCCGTTTACAGGTCAAGCGCCGAATTTCTGCGCTAGCTGTGTAAGCAAAGAATGTCTGGTTATAACTACGCACGCGCAAGAGCAGAAATTCCCTTACCTGTAAAATACGCTTCACGTAAGCGCAGAATTCCCTGCTTCTGTAAGCGCCGATTCTTTGCTTACGGTAAGCAGAGCCATGAAATCGGGCCCTGGTTGTTAACAAGGAAAACAAACACAATATTATTTATTTAAAAAAATTTTTTTACAACAATTATTAATCCCTCCTTATTTTCCTCTTCTCGCCCGCCGACCTATTTCCGAAAAATGCCGCCGTTTCCGCCGGTCCCCCTGTTACCTCGCAGTCCTCGCACAATAACTGGATCAATAACAACGAGATAAAAAGTTTCGATTCTAACAGAAAAGGAGAAGTTAATGCATTTATGCCTTCTGGTAGGATGCATTTATGCAGATGAGTTCAAACATTCCTCAATCGATTTTAAACTTGTTATTCAGATCTTAGCCACCTGGATTATAGGCAGGCTTTGTTTGAGTTTCTTCTAATGGGAGCAACTTCTTAGAAACCCGGGGAACAAACAATGTTGAACCAACAGAAACAGATTTCCCCATGTCTTTTATTTCAATATGTTGTCACGTTTTAGGTTTGGAAGTGTTGAGTTGATCGGAGGCACTCGTGAATAAAATACGAACAAATTTACAAAATACCAATCCTTGTCCATCTGTATGATTTTATACGTCTGTATAATTTTGAAAATGTCTGATTTTTAAAAGCTGTTATCGGGTACCTTGTCATCAAGGGATGACTTCGTGAAGTTTCACTTTTTGTAAAGATTTTGGGTTGAACAAAACAAAATTCACAAGAGCGGGATTTGAACTTGCGTCCTTCGAAATAAAGTGCCGGCGCTCTACAAACTGAGCAATGTAGCCCTAATAATATTGTCAGTTCTCCCGATTGGGTTGGTTTTACTTGTGCTTTATTATTTTATTTTTTGAACAGGTTATGACTTAAAATTGTTAGTCCATCTTCAAAGTAAAATTTTCAATATGAGGGCTATTTATGTTTTGATTTATTATGGTTGTTAGACCACTCATGAGCAAAGGTTTGAAGCAGAACAATGGTTGATAATTTTTGCTGTGATCTTAATTTTGAGAAGTCTGCCTTGAAAACCTGACGCATCAAGAAAGAGCCGATAACATTCAGTTTTCTTTCGCTTTGTGTTTTTAACTATTTTGTCTCCATTTTTCCTATTTGGGGGGTGAAGATGAACTAATGCAGTGAGGAGGGGTTTACATATTGATCTCAGGGGCCACTTTGTGCTCTCAGAAGATTTAATAAGCGGATGGGGGATCGATCGATAGATATGGAGGGAGCGAGGACTCTGCATTAATACGAGACCCACCACAGCTTACATGACTTCTGGGCTTAATTTATACATTTTCACACATCATCAATTCGGGAAGGAATTATGATCTGAACGGAGCAGGCGAGAGGAAGTGACCGGGGTCTGAACGTTGATTTGCCCGGTACAGGATGCGTCTTAATTGACTTTAATCTTCGGGGCGGATAAGCTATAGCTGAAATCACCAGAGAAAAATATGATAACAAATGATTAAAAACTTTATTACGTTTTATTATTATTATTTATTACGGGCATACGCTGAATTATTTCTACTCATATCAATCCACGTCGGATATTTCGATTGCGGGCGCAGTTCACTAGATTTACCGCTCATATATTACTAGTGGGGTTATTGCCAGTTGTACGTTTAGTCTTATTGACCTCTTGTACGGGCCCAATTTCATGGCCCTGCTTACCGTAAGCAAAGAATCGGCGCTTACGGAAGCAGGGAATTCCGCGCTTACGTCAAGCGTATTTCACGGGTTAGCAGAGAATGTTTGCTTGTGCGCGTGCGTACTCCACATTTCTAGGCATTCTTCGCAATACACAGCTAGCGCAGAAATTCGGCGCTCGCACAGTAAGCGGAGAATGGTGATCGTAAGCGCAGAATTCGGCGGTAAGCAGAGCCATGCAATTGGGCCCCGATGTCGAACGCGCCTACTCTGCCCACGCTCTGCACCTTTAAACGGGAGTCAAACTGCGCGTAAAGATATCAGATGAGCGTCTTAACTGCGCGTGCGTCACCATTGACGCTTTCAAAACCGTCTCCTGCTGAGGCTTCGTCAGTTATTTTGTAGAACGTGCGCTTTTTATACGGGGGCTTTGTAATAGACGGGACGGGTCCCAAGCCGGGGCCCAAGCAAGCCGTTGTTTCGAAAAGGCTCTTACATGCTCAGTGCGCAGTTTGGACACTGGCAGTCTTCGACTCCCAAATTGCGCAACCAACATTTTTGGCGGGTCATGACGTCAGATAAATTGGGCCAATGGGTGCTTGCTTTCCTTTGATTTGTTTCCCTCTTACACTACGATTACCACTTGTATTGTCAAATTTAATGGCTGGGGATAAAACTTTCGGACTTGATCCTCTACTACACTACACTTAAAAGCCTTGTTTTGCAGGCAACCAACTGCACTGCATTCACAAGGAACACTTCTGCAGCACAAGAGACAATCTTCTAGCTGTAACTCACTATCCCCAGGCAATAAATGAGAAAACTGAATAGTGAATGAATTTTCTTCTAGGAGATTTGACCCGTAAATTGCCCCGTGTGACATGGCCTTATTAGCAAAAGAGTATACGCTATATACAAAATAGAAAGGAGCTAAGTGGGCTTGATAAAAAGCTGCCAAGTAAATACTTTATGCTTTATTTATTTTTCCCCTTTTAAAATGAAGCTCACAACCAAATGCTTTATTGAAGTCTTTATACATACACGTTACTATGCACTAAACGCTGGCAACACTTCAACACAGGAAATACATAATGGATAAATGCATTATCCAGATGCGAAAAGAGGCAAATGATCAGAGTTTTCACAACAGGGGTAAAACGCAAACATAAGCCTACGCTGGACACAATATTATTCTGAAGCACACACAGAACATGATTAAATTGTAAACAACGGAAAGGTTTAATTAAATTCATTTCAAGGGATCGCAATTGATGTTTGTGGCAGTTTTCGTTAGGAAACAGGTTTTTGTTTTGAGGAGTTGTATAACTGTTTTTAGCAGTGGCGTAACCAGCGGGGTAGGACCCCCCTCGCTCAGAACCTTTGCCCCCTCCCCCCAGTTTTGTTTTTATTTGTCCCCGCTTGTCCTCTTCATACCCCCCCCCCCCATGTCACTGCCTGGTTACGCCACTGTAAATTAGACATGCTAGATGGTGCGAGACTGTATGGAGTTTCAATGGATCCAGTTACAACATTAGTGACGCCATTAGTGATGCATTCTGGGAAAAGTATTGCTATGCCATGTATTGCTATTCTTGCAGAGTAGGGCTGTCGATTGTTGCCGTAATGGATGAGCTCTGACAAAAGTATGGCTTTTTAAAAACGTTTCTTTTAAAACATTATTCTGGTCCAGTCAGTCCAAAAACTCCCGGGTGAGGCTTGACCCGGTTGCGAGTCCCAAGGGGCCGCCCACTTCTGGGTCAGTGTGACTCGGAATTTGTGTCAAAATGACCCGGAAATGGGGCAAACTGACGCAGAATCTGAGCTAAAATCCAATTTTTCAACCAGTTTCTGGATCAGCTTGACCCAGCATTGGGTCAGGCCCACTGGTATCCGAGATCCGGTCAATTGTGACCGGGGAGTTTTTAGAGTGTCTGCTACAAACTGATGGGTGATAACACTTTATGGCCGAAGGGAATAAATCAAGAGGCAAAACAACAGTAACGTGTAACAACACGATGGACTTTTCTGGCCATTGACACTGGTATGTAAATACACCAGAGCATCATAGAGCGAGGGAAGTCTTAAGTGCAGAACAATGGTAATTATTTCTAGGTCGATTCTCAACTGATACAAATACGTGTAACCGTCATCTTGTATCGGCAGACTTGAGAATCAGGAAATGCACAGCTGGATTGGCACAGAGCTGCATTTTTTAACTAAAACATTTAAATGGTTTTTTTTTTTTTCAAATTGTGTACTCTAAAAACATTGGGTCAGAAATTGACCCGGATTAGGGGTCCCATTGGGTCTGACCCATTGTGCTCATTTTTGGTACCTCATGGAGACCAAGGACAAAACAAAATAGGGAAAACAAAATGTCTCCACATGGCACTTCTAAAGACCGGGGTGCTCCACAGGGAAATGTGTGTACAAAGTCTATGGGAAACTGTTAAGTGCAGGGACAAAGGAAAGAACAAAAGAATACTCCACAAGGATGCATTTTTGAGAATGTGTGTTTGGTCAGTGTTACCCGGAATCTGTGTGAAAATTACCCCGGGTCCCATGGACACAAGAACCCAAGTTAATAATCCCTTTTTAAACATTTTTTTTATGTCAGCCTGACCCCCCCCCCCCTTCCCAAAAAAGGGCCATGCCCCACGGGACCCGGAACAGGTCAATTCCGACCCTGGAATGTTTAGACTGTGTGTACTTTTTATTTTGGTGATAGCACAATTTTGATAAAATTTTATTATACATATGATTACATTTATTTTCTGGCAGTGAAAGGCCCCTCGTACTTTTGCCAATCAAGGCTGACAAAACTCGCGGCTGTGGCAACGCATAAGAAGGGTCTTTATACGGAGCACACCCGATGATGTGCGAAATAGAGAGGGTTTTTTAACTGACTTTTCACGTCGCCTGTCGAGATGACGAGATGAAGTTATTAATTGGCTGTTTTGTGGACCATGAGGTTGTCTGGTGTATCCGTGGTTCATACACGCATCGCCAGGCGTGGCTCCCAGTGGTTATTGCACCTATATAGTGCACTTATTAAATTTGAAAATGAAAAAAGAGCCGACGAACTATTCTCGTGTTCTTTCCAACAAGTGTTATTAATTTAGGTGATATGATGAAAACTAATAAAGCTATTTAAAAAAATGAAATCCATCTTTGAACAAAATATAAATTAAAAAGACAATAATAGTGATAAAAAAATAAAGATGAGTTTTTGTCTATAATTTGAATTTCTACTCAGATGATGTCACCTCATTTTATCGGGGAACTAAATGCTGTGTGCAACAGATTTGCTTCACTTTTTGTATATTCCAGTCATCAATAATTGCTCTATATTTCAAGAAGATTTTTTGCACAACACTTTCTGGACACCTTACCAAACAGTAACTGTAAGCCCCTTATTCTTGTGATTGTTTCTTTTTGGTATCGAAACCAAATAAAGGAATCCTCAAAAGTGCGTTCTGTGATGTAGATTGGACTGAAAATCCAATCCACGTGAAAGAACTGGGGTCTGCGGAGGAGAAAGGCTGGGAAGAAACCACTAAAATAACCTGAGCGACCATATCTTGTTGTTTATAGATTTATGAAAAGTGTAAAGAAATTGGTAATTTCTTACAATTTAATGAATAGTATAATCAATTATCATTCTAGGAGACACAATAATGTTTGCCCTAAACTCCACAAACACCTTACATACAAATTTTACCGTTGACTCCACATCTATTATTAACCCTTTATTATTATTTTTTAACGTGGATAACTAATTCTTTGAAGTTCCGATGTCGGCTTTGCTTCTATCACTGGTTTCTAAATTGCCTTTTTTTTTTAATGTCTTGCATGTTTTGCTTGATTGGGAGTGACGGTTGGGTGAATAAATTTGCCCAAGCTTCACACTAAGTGACTCATTTCATTCAGTTTAAACCCATATTTATAAACAGAATAATGTTTGGAAAAACGATTTTACATTGCCAAATCAAGCAGTACATGTAATTCTTATTTTATTTATTAATTAAGTTTGTAAATTGATTATTTATGCAAGTTCGCCCAAAACAAGGTTAAACGCCACTCTTGGTAAGGGGCTAACAAGAAAAAAACATGTAATATGAAATTAACCCAGGGGAGCTGAAGGTAGGAATTGATATTCCTCGACAGTCGAGATTGTAGGATGGAGGGAAACATGCACCAGGCAAGGAGATCCAAAGTGACGTGAAAAAGATATGTTAGAATAGTTCTTTGTTCTGCATCTCAGCAGAGCAAGAGTGTATGGGTGAGAAGAAGCAAAAAGCCTAGCTTCGCGCTTTTAAACATCCTAAACCAGGTCGGACACACTGGTGGCACATTTACCATGGAAATATGTATAAGAAAAGACAGAGGTTGGCTACAGACCTAAGGTGGGAAAGAGGTTGTAACGTTGATCCCAGCTCGTTCACCAACAAGGTTAACAATACGCTTCTGCACTCTATCTAATAACAGCCCAGTAACAATAGTCTCACAATAGTTGTAGTCCGATTTTAAATCACACACGGGTGGCTTCAATATTATGTTGAACGCAGGAAAGTTATTATAAACGATATTTGTATATCAAAAATACACTATACATTCAAACAAGACAACGGTATAAGCCACAATCACACTTCAATTTTTGATTCAATGGGTAACGACTATGAACGTATTTAATTTCATTATTTAAAGAGTTCCAAAACTTGGGACCTTGGTAACGAATTTTATTTTGTATTTTAATAATAGTTGTAACTATGAAACTTATATTCGGTGTCGTTTCATAAAAATCGTTTCAAATGGAAACTAATAATTGTATTTTATATACGGGGGATATGGTACAATTAGCTGTCTTGATTTAATTTTTAATCAAATACTAATTTTTACTATTATGTTTGCTACATTCCCTCTACCGATTGATCTTCTTGACCAATACATTACTGCAGTAGGCCTATACGTCCGCGTCTTATTGTCCTAGTCCTTGTTTGTCTAACTCACTTTTTAGTTATATTCGCTTATAGTGTGTAATATACAAACTAAGATTCCGTATGCATAAGCTACACACGTCATGGGGGTCTCTACTCGACAAGCTCCGCCCCCCCCCACCGTCACCTTGTGTTCTGTATTTATCCCTATATGTATTATCGATTGATTGAGTGGGGGAAATTGAATTGAATTGAATTGAATTGAATTGAATTGAATTGAATTGAAAAAATCGCAGATATATATATATACCCCGTCTTCCAATTTCTTATCCCGTGTTTACATTTGTTTGTTGTCTGCCACAGAATGAAAAGTTCCAGACGATCAGCACAATGGTTTGGCTCACACAGGTAAGTTTCTGCATAATGATTAAGAATAAAATAAGTTACAGACGAAGGACCGCTTCAGCATCGGTAACAAAATTCACGGATTAGTTTGGTTGATTGTTACTCTTGTTGTGCTGGTCCTTCAACTTTGTCTAGATTAATGTGTTTAAGATGTATTAATCAAATGTTATAGCTAATATAAAATTGATTTATTTGTGTATATACAGCCCCCCTTTCTGGTAGCCCTGTTTGAAACCCTTAATTCATCTTAAAGCGAACGAACTTACTTACAACTGAAATTGAAATTGAAAACCGGAAACTTAAGTAGAAACTTGAATGTGTAATTATTTTGAGTCTAATAAATGTTGTTAGCCAGCCATAAAACAAGAATCCGCAGAATGTTTTGGTGTCTCTTGCCTGCTCGGTTACTATCCGGTCCAGTGGTGTAATTAAGGGAAGGACATGCCCATGCCCCCTCCCCCCCCATGCCCCCTTCCCCCATGCCCCCTCCCCCATGCCCCCTCCCCCATGCCCCCTCCCCCACGCCCCCTCCCCATGCCCCCTCCCCCATGCCCCCACCCCCATGCCCCCTCCCCCATGCCCCTATTTGAAAACTTGACTTTTGAGATTATTATTTTTTTTTATGTGAGTCAATGTTGTTGTTTTTTTTAATTCCATTTACACGCAGACAATGTATTTGTTTTTACACTCACGCCAGATTATCTTACAAAATAGTAAATGGCATAAGTGCTGAAAAGGGGCTGGTTTAAGCGAACTGCAAAAGGAAACTACTGTTTTATTTGACCATAAGTGCCCCTCCCCCACCCCATATAAAAAATAATAATAATAAACAAACAAAATGATGCACCTCTTTGTGCCTCCTAACGTTTTACTCTAGTTTCGGCGCTGATCCAGTCGGAAGTTTCAAGTAAAACGGTTGCAGGGTTTTGTTGCTACAAAGCATCATTTTGTAACCGTGCCTCGCAGCCATTTTGTATTATATATTTTTTTTATTTCTTTATTTACTTATTCATTTATTTATTTAAACAAATGTTTTAACTCTGATTTCGTTTTCTGAACAGAAGTAGAAGATTGGAATGAAAGTACCCTTCAATTACCGCTATATCTTACCACAGTGCCACAGCACCAATCTCATTATCTACGCGACATGAACATAATGTATTTTCCAAACACGCTCTTCGTTTAATTTTCCGGGAGCGTTTGTCCGTTGAAACTGCTTATGGATTGTTTTTCAAGCAGCATGATATACGAGGCACTGTCCCAAATAGTTCCCAACCCTCTTGTAAGATCTCTTCGGCTGACGACGTGTTGATAATTTAAACGACAGTTGGTCTGTATTGCCAAACATAATACGATATACGACAGAATAACACAAACTAGACAGCGTATATATTGAGAAGAACGTCCGTAATTAATTTTTGTTTAGTGTATGTGTCGACAACAAATATCGTAGTCAAGTAAAATTAAGTTTAGCTTGAAACCTATGATCTTCGAGAATTCAATTATAATTATGCTTTCTTCAAGAGACAAATCTGTTTGTTCTTTTAACGCCAACGTGGAGGTTAAAGTTGGCATTAGTATTGGTTTTCTCTGTGTGCGTTCATATAGACCGTGTAAGTCTCGCGCGATTTGGGGACCACTTTCGTCCAACGTTCGTACATTGTTTCAATGCGTGCAGGAAACAAATGCACTTTAATGTTCCACGCATGCGAGACTTGCACAGTCAATTATTCCACTCTTGGACCCATTTTCATAGAGCTGCATAAGCGCAAAAATAAATAAAGCACAAGAGAAGCTTGCTTATCAGAATGAGGTCATCAGCCAATATACCATGTTATCCTGCTAGCACAAAATTGTTAAGCAATATTTTATCTGCTTATAAGCAGCTCTATGTTATGGACCCTGGATATGTACAGTTTACGTTGGGTTCCGATCCACGAAGCTTAGTTGTATTTCCATTAATTCTTGAATTTCGAATAATATTATCATTATCTTCACATCATGTTCCCCTCCCCTTATTTTCCAAGACCAGTACGAGCTTACTGACACTTTTGCTGATTGCTGAAGATGTCATCATAATTACTATTTAATTTTAACAGCATTCATGATTCAGTGATAACAATTTTCATTTGGGGGAAACATTATTTGTAATTACCAATGATGAACGGAATTTCTTTAAACTAATTTATTTTATCTTGCGGCCTCGTCTCTCACGGCTGGCTGCGCATACAATGGGACCTTAACTGATCATGGCTGACAGCAGCCTCCGTAATTTTCTCTGATCACTTCTGGGGGCTCTCGGGAGGCAAGACGTTAATGCTCCTGCAGCCTTGGAAGTAAAATGTCAAGTTCTAATGAGAAACCTGTTGAGTTAAAACCCCGTAGATTTACTGCCACTTCCCCGTTTTTTCCCCAAGGACAAAAGTTAATGGTTTATTTTCACTCTCTGTTTCCTCGTGAACTTTTATCGACGACGGTCCGTTAACTAGGCGGATTTTTTTTAAAAGTTCACAGTTGATTTCTCTCAAAATACTGACAACTTAAATGTTAAGAAATAACTATAACCAGTAAACTTGCTGGTACAACCATAAAATCTCTGTCGGGAGAAGAGCCGGTGTGTGGTCTTAGTCGATGTTTTGAACAGTTTATTCTGCTCACTGTTCCGAAGACGGGCAGAGTATACTGTTCAAAACGTTCAGCCCACGCCGGCTCTTTTCAGAGCCAACACTCCTCCTAAAAGAGACGTACACGTGGTTGCACCCATAAGTTTATAAATAGCTACTCTTATTGCCCACATTATGAAAAGCTTCAACATAGTATTTTGGACGGTGCAAAATTATCTACTGGTTATATATAAACCACAACATTTTATGCATGTTAAGAAGGGAACCCCTGTTTTACTATTAGTTTACAAGAATTGACTTTGGCATTGTAGCATTCGTAATCGGTATTCGAACCTGAGTACTACCGAGTACTGTTTTGATGGTACATGTACTAGTTGTCATACTCGATACTTGACATAGAGTGTATACTTGGACTTGATTTTTTAAGTGAGGGCCTTTCTGTGGTCAAAATATCACAAGTCATCCTTCCCGTTTTCCTATACATGCATTATGCAAAGATGACAGGAATATAGCTCTTGAAAATTGAGGTTGTCTTTTTATTCATGCTTAAAAGATAGCTATCATAACAAGCACACATTGTTACTATGAGAAATTGGTCAGAAAACAATGTAGAGATTCCTCATTTACACTTTTGTTTAAGAGTACCCACTCGTACCCGTCCTTGTTTTGGATATCCAAGTACTTAGTACTCGGCTGTTGGACTCGGTATCTGGGTATCAGAATACTCGGTACTTGGATGCTTGCACTCGTACTCGATGGCCCAAGTACTCGTACTTGAGTACTTACTCGGCCACAGTCCAAGTACCCGGCAGTATGTGAGACTAGACTGAACATTACTTGACGATATCACTACATGCCACTTAAAAACAACCACTTAAACATCCCAGGTAAAGAGGCAAATCTGTTTGTTGTTTTTTGTGGGGTTTTTCTTCACTTTTTGAAAGATCGAGTTTGATTAGAAGTTATAAACATTCTCACCTTCATTAATTTATGTGCATTTTTTTTATAATGCTTCTTTTTGAGTTTAATTTTTTGTCAACCAATGATTTCACTCATCACCGTTAATTTGCAATTCACGAGATGACTGCATTTAGGTATGCGGTGTCTACACATCTCAGTTGGATTTTGTTATTTTCTGAAAAATGTTTGAAGCGCTGGACGGACGAGTATTTGACGTGGGATCCTGCACAATACAACAATCTTTCAGAAGTTCGTCTGCCATCAACTTTGGTCTGGCTTCCTGACACAGTTCTTTATAACACGTAAGTCATAGTATATTGTAGTTTAGTTGTATTGGCCCCTGTTCGTGACGTCACACGCAGCTACTGTTTTGCCCAGTGTCTGCTACTCAAATAAAACATTGCATAAAAGCCCAATTTCATATGCTGCCTAAGCAGAAAGCTTTGCTTTCAGTGAAAAAAGGCTTGGGTTTTTCGTATACATTGATCCGAATTGTTTCCAAAGTACAAAACAGTGGATCCTTGCCCCTTTCCCTTTTTGTGTGGGGAGCTGGTTTTCAATGGCGGGATTAGCATTAAGGGCTTTCGTGTGAATAACGAGTTTGAATTATCTTGTTGATAGGCCGATTTATGTTTTTCTACCCTAAAGCCGAGAGACCTCCAACGACCAACTGATGCAACTCAAGACGACCATGATTGTCCAAAGCAACGGGGCGGTGGACTGGAGCGCTCCCATCACCCTCATCAGTCAGTGCAGTGTCAACGTGAACTTCTACCCATTCGACAATCAGACTTGTTATCTGAAGTTCGGGTCGTGGCAGCACGATGCTAAGTATATTGATTATCCCGAGCCAACAACGGACGCCTCCATGTACCAGCATAATGGTGAATGGGATACATTCGGTGAGTTTTAATCTAATGCTGAGAGCCCAGTGATCAAATGCTGGCATAATTTTCGCAGAAAATGAATACGGTCTTTTTCTGAGAATATCTGCCAGACCAATATTTATTTTTGATCAGACACATTTAGTGGCAAGCATTATCGGTCTGTTTCTTTATATTACGCCATGCGCCCGTAAGAAGAACGAAACAAAAGTAATGGGCAACTATATGTGATTAAACTGTTTTAAGAAAACTGGGTTTTAAAGTTTGATTGGTTTCCTGCTATTCACAAGTGATGATAGGAATGTAAAATTCTACATGGGAATGGGAAAACAGGTTATTAGGGGAATTCTAGCAACAGAAGTGTAACACTGATTGCTGTATTTTTTAAGGAGCCATTTTATTGCTTACAACGTTCTGTTTGCTGTGACGAAAGTACGCTGTGTGTCTGCTGTCGAGCACCCGATGACACTGGTTATTGCATAGTGGGTGTGGTTAATTTCGTACGTTGCCTTGCCTCTTTGTCATCCTATTGTACAGAAATGACAGTCAAACGAAACGTTAAAATTTACGACTGCTGTCCGGACAAGAAATACCCGGATGTGACCTTTACCCTCATCCTGCGCCGGAAGCCCCTCTTCTACGTAGTCAACCTGATCATCCCGTGCGCATTGATATCTGCAATGTCGATGGTGGAGTTCATCTTGCCGTGTAACTCGGGTGAGAAGGTGTCTCTTGGAATCACTGTGCTGCTGTCTCTGACTGTCTTCATGTTGGTCGTGGCAGAGAACATGCCGGCTAACAGTGATGATATACCCATCATAGGTTGGTTTTATTTAAATCGTGCAGTTTACTATAATACTTTACATATATGAACCGGGAAGAGCTGATGGTCAGGGTGGTATAAAGCATTCAAATGTTGAGGGTACTTTCATATTTGTTTCACTTCTGTGTGTAGTTTTAGTTATTGGCTTCTGGTCCAGTGTTTGGTTTAATATTTGAATGCTCTTTGATTTCTTTTGTTTGGCGCTGTTTTAATTTGTACTGCGCCTTGATGTCCAATCATGAATGTAAGGCGCTTTATCAGCAAAGTTTATTAGTGGTTTATTATTAAACACCAAGTCCTGGTTACCTGATGGATGTAGTAACCGAAGCAAACTCAATAAACAAAACACCAATGAAAATGATACGAGTAAACTATTATAATATACAAGAAGTGAACCATAAACACGTTTCAGGGTTACAGTCAAGAATAGATAGGCCTACATTCCACTCATTTCAGACGGCTGTCATTGGCTTGGATCACCGGTCAGCGTTTTTAAAAACAAATTACGAAAAATGGCACACTGTTTTTCCATTGAATCGTCAGCGTATCTGTCCTTTAGACATTAATGTAAGCATCAAGGGCCCATCGAGTCTTTCTCCGGTAACACTCCTTATGCATTGCCTTGTGTTTCAAGACTTCTTAAGAAGTAAATCTCTGACTCAACTTTTTCTCGCCAGCTCGGTACTACATCGTCACCATCTCCTTAGTCTCCTTCTCAACCTTTATGACAGTCATAGTACTCAACCTTCACCATCGCCGATATCGGGTACCAAACTGGGTGCATAGCATATTCCTTGGTGGTCTGGCACCTGCTCTGTGTATAAAGGTAAGCTTAATAACCCATGAAGTAAACGAAATCTGGTCGTTCAGGTGTAGGAACCATCTTGATGTTGCATGCTACACACCCCGTCTGGTTCTGATGGCTGGCGTGCTTACGGGGCTCGCAACCGGCAGTGTTGCTTGGCAGCAGGATAAGTTCAGCTGATCTTAGAGAGCGGGTTCGCATCCCGGCCGTGGCACTTGTGTCCTTGATCAAGACACTTTACCACAATGGCTTCGTCCATTGGATGGGACGTTATTAAGCCAAAAATCCCGTGTGTTGTGTAATGCACGTAAAAGAACCAGTACGTTGTTATCGTTACGTTATAAGAGGCATGTCCTGTTGTTTCTGGCTTGATGGCTGCACTTTTCCTCACATCACTTTGCAAACAACTTACAAGTTGATATATAAATGGGTCTCATAATAATGACGTAGCTCTGCATACCTGTCGAACAAATAATGAGCGCTTTGTGACACCCGACGGGTACATGATTATGAATTGTTATGTATAAGAACTGCGTATTATTAACACATTTTTTATGCTTTAACCCGACGGAATTGAAATGATTCTACTTGTGTACAGGTGAACAATCGTCGCCGTAAGAGTATCTACAGTAGCCGAAATCACCACTTCCAACTGGTACCCACCTCCAGTACAGCAACGACATACTTGGACCAAGACTTCATGTCAAAAGAAGAATCGCAGCCACAACAGAACAACAGCACGCCGTCACAAGTGCAGACCGACACAAGCTACTTGGCCCCAACCCCACAACCTCGCCGGGCATGCGATTGGAAGGTATGCAATAATTTCCTCTTTTTTTTAATAACCCGATTGTAGCTTTCACTTACTTTCGTCAGCTATTTTAAAGTTTAGAGCCGAAAGCAGGCAACAGAACTCCAAAAACAAAGCTCTTGGTTGCAATAACTCCACTCAGGGACCGGCTTACTTCTATTCCAACACCATTCTCATCTGACAAGCATAACGACTTCTGATGTCAACTTCTATCCTTTTGTAGGACCAAGCCTTGTTGGACACCCTCACCAACGTACGGTTTCTTGCTCAGAGGTTCGCCGAGAAGGACAGAGAGGAAGAAATGGCCAATGAGTGGCAAGACGTGGCAAAGGTCATGGATCGGTTCTTCCTCTGCATGTACGTCATCTGCGTTGTCGTCATGGATGTCATCATCGGTATGCAAATTTTTCAAGATCATGAGTTCCCGGAGAAAGTTCTACAGGCTGGAAGTTCTATCTAGGTTGTTGAATGAAACTACGTTTCTATCTTTCTATGTGTAAAGGGTTTGGGCTTTCAAGTTAGCACTGATTAAAAACTGGTCGTCAGAGATACCGAGATGATTTTTTTTCAATCCAGGTAAATGGCGATTGCGTGTACAGTGTGGATCGAAAGCAAAGGAGATATTTTTAACGGCTTATGAGAAGTTTCGTACACAAACAACGAATTTGAGTTGATTTTAAATGTATTTAAAAACAGTATAGTACTGCGTGGCTCTACCCTGATAGCTCCTTTTAAGTAAAAGAGGTGGTGGATTTTTAACCATCTAAAAATATTGGCGCTGTTATGGACATTGTATTTGTGAGTATAATTAAAACTACATTAATCTGGCTGGGGCCGAGCCAACTGGGATCCTTAAGCTTAATGGCCGATTGATTTTAACCCTGTTTATTTTAGTTCTTAATCGCACTTGGCCGATATTCACGATCCTTATCCAGAAGTTACACTTGTGTGACCGACTTGTGACAGATTATTTACAACTATTGAATGAGGTTTAAACCAGTTTATTATGCCACGCGGCTGTTCTAGCCGACTTTTGCCCTGTATAGATGGGTGTCGAAACAGTAACTCGCAGTATAAAGACTTTACACACTCAGCATTGGTATACAGACCGTGTACAAGTCTTGCACGTATCGAAAACGAGAAACCAACTCGAAAGAAGACTATTATTTTCCCATGAAATCTACTCCTCTTTTAAAATTCTATTAATAACAAATTCTTGAAAAACAATTTGTTATAAATACTTTTTCAACTTTCGTATAATACAAACAACTTGTTAAAATTAACATGGACAATTTTTTTAAACTTGGGTTGAGGATACTTGTTTTTAGAAACCCCATTTGCCAATCACGCCCGAATATTTTGTGCGACCAATTAAGGTTTAATGATAACATGAACGTCAGTTGGGCAAAATGCTCAATTGGTCACAAGTAACCGGAAACGGAGGTCAAGTCTCTATGATGATTTGTTTCGTTTATTTTACTTTCACACATTTCATGTGATGGCTAAATTTTACTTCCCCATCAATACAACTGTTATTAGCCATAAACTACGTTAAACTAAAGTATTTGAAGAAACAAAATTGCGCACACTAAAACTCAATTTGGTTGGGACCAGAGATCAATGGTTGGGACCAACTTGGTCGCGGAAGTTCGAATAAACGTGCGAGATTTGCAGTCTCTTATCATATGCAATCTGCAGACTGTGCTGGTTCCTTTTGATATAATTTCAAAGATAAGTGATGGAATATCTTTAACTTAGGGTCCGTAATAATGTGTTTTTTTAAAAGGTCTTATCGTGTCAAGAATTTCTGCTTTACTTCTAAGTCGAGATGACTCGACATTTCATATGTGACTTCGTTGAATGAAGATCAATACTGTGTCCAGACATCTGTAAAGTTCAAGTGGGTAATGCGTTGTTTTTGTAGAGATTGTAAAAAGTTGAAGAATGGACTGCAGCCAGCAGTGGGATGTTTTTCCACATACTTTTACTATGGTTAGACAGCCCCTTTAAAGGTTTCCATAGAAAAACAAGGATAGGTGTCTACGCACATTCACCACGCAGTGGACTTAAGACAACAGCTTAATAAGGAGTTACTACAATCTAAAATGCCAACACAAATTAAACGTCTTGTGCCAAATTGACTGAGTAATATACACAGCCCACGGGAGAATGTGCTAATGTTTGCGGGATCACATGCAGACCTACTTTTGACTGCGTAGGGCGTGCATTCGTGCGCTCGCATTCACAACGCAGCCTTGCTATCGATTTGGCGAAAATATGAATAACAATTTTTCGCATTGGATTGTGGGTTTTTATAGTTTCGGGCGGGAAAATAGGTGCTTGTTTTTTGAGGCTGAGAGTTGTTTATTTATTTGGAAGGGGAGGAAGCCATTTGTGCTTGGCCCTTAGGTTTGTATACAATAATAGGTCAACCTGATTAAATGAATCACAATATGTAAATTAAAAATACTGAGTTAATGTCCCTCCCATTCAATGTATTATCGGAAGTCTTGCGTAAGTTAATATTATATGTTATAAGTAAACAATTAATTTGAAAGAGAAAGTGTGTAACAGTTTTGAAGCAACAGTAAACTCTTAAAAACTGGGTTAGTACCGATAGTAAGAAAATTTTCATCAAATTGAAAGAAATGGTTTGTTTAAAACATGCACACGAAAAGCGTACGATCGGTATACCGGTCATTGTTGAAAGTTTTGCCAGGTACATTTGACAATTTATGTCAAAACATAGCTTTACGTCAAGTGTGAGCAATCCCAGCGGTAAAACATTCATTTTGTTATTAATTGAAACTGATATTGAATTAAATATAAATTGCAATGAACGTTACTCAATCATTTTAAAGCTGACTATTGGTCTCAACAAAATGTGCCCTCCTCGGCAAGCTGATCTCTGGGAAAAGTTCAAATAAATTTGAAGGTTTGTTTTAGACTTCAATGCTGTTAAAGTTATTGTTGAGAGAGTTATAATATGTTATTTATTCATTTATTTATAATACAATTTTTTTTTTTTTTAGCACAGGTTTTAATTCCAACAAAAATTCATCAAATTTAACAACCAGTTCATTCAGTTCATGATTTACTGATAACAATTAATTATCTGGGATTTTCCACATTTGAAACTGAAACTTCCTTCCTTGTCTTCCCTCCATGGGGTTCTTAGCTAGTGCAGTGATTAAGTTCGCTTCTCTGAGAATCATTGGCTTCATAAACAATTATAAAATGAAATTCTAGAAGATCAATAGATCACAAAAAGCCAGCAGTAAAGAGGCTGATTAACTCATTTTAAATTTCATCAATTGTAAATAGGTATAATAGAAATTCAACTGAAGAATTGTGAAAGAGTAGTCTTGAATGGCTACGGTATGAAACAGAATGAAATCATAGTTTAGTCGAATTGGGTGAAATGCGTGAACTTGAATGCATTTTAATAAAGCTGAATATTTTTTTTGGTGAAATGGACCAGGAAAACCTATACCTGTATTACCATTTTTGTCTCTTTCTAACCCTTTTTTTTGTAAAAGGAAAAAGTAAGCTTTGACAACATTTTCAAGTTTGATCGTTATGTAGTATAAAATGACTCGGGATGAACTGAGACATCTACAATTTGTAATAACTACAATGACTAAATGTTTATTCAATATTTTTCTGAAAGTTCCATTTATAATACATTTAATGTCATTTATAACCAACACCGTGTATTTTTGGAAACAAGGTTTTTCTCGAGAGTGTGGGCAAAGTTTGAAAAAGTAAGATGTAAAATTATTACGTACTGTTTTTTGTAATTCATTATACATTTTCATAAAGTTCAAGAACATTTGTTACTCCACGCCAAACCAATGTATGTGTATCTGTGACAAAGAGATTTTAAAATATAGTAATGCTCCATGATCGAGTTGACCCATTTTTAAGCTGCTACGTCTGATAAAACTTGTGTTTATGTATTCGTTGTATGATATGTAGAATGTATATTAAATAACTAATAACAAATTCAGTAAGTTATACTAAATTTATTTTAACATGATGGTGACACTATAATTTGCGAAAACCCATATTTGAGCTCAACTATTGCTGATGAATCTTGACACTATTGATATTGAAATAAAATTTATGGACTAACTAAAATATGGTTGAAATGGTGATGAAAATAAATAGGATTTCCCTGAATGTTTTATTTACACACACGTCTCGTGTTTGTTCGATGGTATGAAGTACGTTTGTGCAGAAAGGCTGTTATTGTTTTGATTTTTGAAATATCGCTTTGTATTTCCTAACTACAAATTGAAACCTCTCAGCACGTTGGCCTGAAGTAATACGTGGAATAGAAGACAGGCTAGATGTTATCATTGTCTGCAAAATCAAATCATCAGAAAGTGATAACGTCTAGCCTGTCTGATTGAAAGAAAGGATGATTGACGACGATTCAATAGAATTTCAAATTGACTACAGCAACATAATTGACAACTGCAAACAGAAGTGGCAGCGACCCAGCCACGCTTGAAGCTTTCGTTGCGGTGGATGGAACATCGCCATTGCCAAGCAGCGGAGCAGACTGCCCACTGTCCCCCGGGTCTGCCGCCGAGGTAGTCGGGGACAGTGGGGCTGGTAGGAAACCAGGATCGGCAGTATTCCCCGTGGACGACTCGACATACAACTGCGTGCTGTTGCCGTGTGCGTAGATGGCCGTAAAGAGCGTCAGTTGTGATGATGAGAAGCGTTTTCTGCGGCTGGAGGTTGCCTGGGTATCATACCCTAAATAGACAACAATTTTTTGTAAAATGATCATACCAGTTCGGTACTTTTTCTCCACTTTATAATATACCCTTGTTGAATTTGTAAGTTCATCATTTCTATACTGCCATACAATCTCAAATCTCCAGTCAGAATTGACCCGGATGTTCCCGGACCCCATTTCTGGGTGAAGTTGACCCGGAAACTGGTTAAAAAATAACATTTTGATCCGGTTTCTGCGTCCGTTTGACCCCTTCCAGTGTCAATTGGTAGAGATTCCGGGTCATATTGGCCAAGAGATGGGTCAGGTCGCACGGGAACTGGAATCCGGGACAGTTTTCACCCATGAGTTTTAAGAGTGTAAGGATGTTCGCGTGTGCGTTGAAGACCCCTTTCAAAGTTACGCTACACACTACATTTTCTTTCAGGATTTTTTTTTTTTTGGGGGGGGGGTTGGGGTCATAATATTTGCAACAGTAATCCTTTTCAGAATTAAAACATACTTTTTATTTTTGTTTATTTTAAATAATGTATTTCACATGATATATTTTGCGGAGGTCTTTTTAAGAAATCTTACCATGACTTTAGCTCACTATTAATTTTTGGTGATTAGTCGTTCATTTCAGACACACATACCGTGACGGGTGAGTCCCATCCTTTACGCCCACTAAAGTAATTACTTTTTTGATCTAGTACCATACCTAGCATTTCCGGGTCGATGAAGAGATCTGTTCGTCCATCGGTCTCGAGTTTGTAATCATGCACGGCTTCGTTTGGGTTCGGTACCTCCGATGACAGATAAACTGTGACCAGACCAGATGACGTCATGAACTTGAGCGTGGCGCCCTCTTCAGTATCTATCTGTGCGTGACAGAAATACAAATTACATAATTTGTGTAACCACATGTAAAGTTGTACATAAAGTAAATAGACATCGTTAACATTCTTTATAAAATTGTTGAGCATTTACATTAATTTACCACGAATCAACACCTAAATTTGATGTCACTTAAGAAAGTCCGAGTCTTACTATTTTACTGATAAACCACAATAAACACGTGTGTTCTTAATCTTTTCTCGTAGTTTACTACGACTCATTGATGGTGATTGAAACAATATTAACCTCGTTGAAAATTATACTTCATCGAAACTGATTGCAGCACAATTAAATCCAACACATAACCTTGTAGGCACCAAACAATCAAAGTATCAACTAAGGAAACAATAGACTGTTGTCTTGTTGCCACCATCTTCGTCGTGTCCCCAGTCAACCATATCAATCACGCCTATACTAATTTTCATTACACTCCATAGGTACCCGACAATTTTACGTCCAGCCTCGGTTTGGGGATATTGGTTCAAATGGGAGAAAAGAAAGGGTAGCTGCAACACGATAACGGTCTCTTACCTGATAAGAGACGAAGCGGGCTTCACCATCTTCTAAATCCGTCAGGATTGGCTGCCCAAGAGCTACTGCAGTGGTTTCTTAAAATTGCACAACAATGGAAAATATTATACTGTAGTTACAGTGCATCACCACGACTTGCCAAAATACAATATTATTAAATAATAAAGGAAGTTTAATAAGCTTGTTTTGAACAGCAACAATTTGATTCATTTTAAAGGCTGAATCGGACATCTTGGGCAGTTTAGAAATTGATAGTTGGGGGAATTTGAATAAAGCAAACAAAAATAACATTAACGAAATTTACATCTGTGCTGAAATTCATAGAGCTGCATAGAGCAGAAATATTGCATTTCAATTTTCTACAAAGCAGAAATGAGCAGGATACCAGTGAAAGACAGTACATGGGACAAGGTATTTGGGCAGGTAACATAACAAGCACAATTTTGTTGTGCTTAATAGCTGTTTTTGTTTGTTCTTTAAAGGAGCTTTATGAAATTGGGCACCAATGTAAACACAAAAATACAATAATTGTTAACTGTAGGCAAGGCTCTCGAATTAATAATGCTAATTTTCCGAAATAAACTGCAATGTCACCACTTTCAACAAAATATATAAATTCAGCTAAACCTCCCTACCTTTACACGTCCGTGACGCTACAATGTTCCTGAGGTGCTCGATAGCCTGGTAGTCTCGTACGTGCAGAACATGAGAGGAAACGGGTCGACTTGCTATGATGGATAGCTCTCCATCATTTGCATCACCAACACCGATACAGTACATCATGATGCCGTCATTGTGAGCCAACTTCACCCATAATCAAATAACAGTTGACATTTATTTGTCTTTATTTAGTTTTATAAATTAATTTAGGTATCTATCCGTATTCAATTACAAGGGCAATGCCTCAAGGAAATACTCCTATGGCCTTGATGAAAAATGGAATTCTACTCAATACTTAGAAGTAACAGATAATAGTGTTTTGAGTAGAAATATGAGAAAGAAATTCTCGCAACCTTCCGTCAGGTACAAAACACAAACCAAACGTCGTGAAAAGTATTCATTTCGGGTGTATTTGTAAACTTGTAACTGTGTTAGCCTTTGAGAAAGACACTGTTATGGTCGAAACGTCAGGCTATTAACTGTTTTTGCATTTATACCATTGGTCCTTTTGGTTGGTAAGCAGTTTGCAGCAACTAATTATACTTTCTTGTTAACAATAAACGACAAACATTAAAGTGCCGCCACCTCACAGTGCAGTGTCAGTTAGCTACTCAAATGACAATGGGAGACTCGGGACCACCCCTTGAACGCACCCATATAGGGGGTCAATCTGGCCTTCATTTGATTATAAATTTGAACAATTCTGATATACAACTTTATTTCACCATCATTCTTACCGCGGAGGGATACAGGATCGGAAACTCTTTATTAGTCTTGCCGTCCGTGATGATGATAGCAATGCGCGGTACTGCATAGTCAAGCGGTCTGGCACCGTGCTCCTCCGTGAAGCTCGACTGCCGAATAAAGTCTATTGCTTTTCCAAGGGCCGTACCTTAGGGAAATCAGAGAATATTGAACGCAGACTTTATTAATTATGCAGCAGTCGTAGTCGACACATTTCCAGACTAGTATCAGATATTACTACCAGCAGTTCACACACAAAGGACCCAGACTATTAATTCGCGAACTTCGGTTTCGCTATTAGTAATGTTTGTGTATCATCGAAGCGAAATGATATCATTGGGGTACAGATGCTAGAAGCTTGTGATTAATCAGTCAAACCTAATTTACTACAAGGTAATTGAATGACTTGTTTACACTACATGGACATTTCCCAACCCACACGTTTCTCGGACAAAGGTCACTTCTCTCCTTAGAATATGAGTCAAGGTGAAAACAATGAAGATTCTTACTTACTTTTATATAAAGAGGGGAAGGTCAAACAGGTGCACTCTTTTTTCAATAGATAGAGTCCTCAAGAAAGTGGAGGAAATTCCAAGTTTGTAATCTCACGTTAAAAAGGTGTAAAATGCCATTTTATTTGATACTCTTTCAGATCGAAATTGGAATTATGACGTCATCGAACATCAAAAACAATTGGGTCTACAATCAAACGGGAATTGTTGCACCAGTCAAGAGGCCAAATTCAGTGTCGTTAGTGATTGAATATCCTCAACATTTGGGAAACAACTAAACTTCCTCTGTACAAAAATGTACATACCATATATTTGAAATGTAACATCATCGAACATTTCTGGATTTTGACAAAACTGCACTTGAAGGGTAGGTATCGAACGCAGTGGCATTTTACACTGTTTGAACCTGCTGAGGTTGGAAAACTTGTAATGTTTTCCCCCATTTTCATGAAGACTCTAGCTATTGAAAAATGAGTGGATAAATAAACTGACTTTGACCTTGCAGCCCCTTTTTAATATCTGATTTTACGAAGAATAGATAGGTTGCAATATGGCGTAAGTCGGCCATCTTTACGGGCAATTTGGAACACACAGTCATGCGTTTTGCGTGAGAACGGCGTGCAGCACGCGCACATTTCACAAAACTCATTGCATGATTGGTTAGTAAACAGCGCGGCTGCGTTAATAATTTGAGCGCTTTACGCGCCTGCAAGCCAAAATGCAATTTGCCCGTAAAGATGGCGTCTATTGGGAACTATCTATAGTCAATAGAGTTTTACCGAACGACACCAAGAGGGTTAGATTTATCTTCATTTTTTTCTGTTGAAAGAATAAACAAAAATCAATTGTGAAAGTCGTCTATTCTGATTAATCGATCCCGTGGGTCAAGTTTTGGAACCGTTAGAATACCTCCTCCAGAATAACTGATGTCATCTACAGCTTTCAAGATTTCTTCCTTGTTGTCATGGTCACCAAGGTCAAAGGCCACGGTGATCTCGTGGGAAAACTGCAGACATCCGACTCTAGTCTGATCATCGTTTGGTCCAATGTTAAATGCTTCAACAACCTATCAAACAGTGTTACAGATGTTTAGAGGCATAAAATACGGTTGATTGCTTAGTGCATAGCTTCTTTTCATTGAATGCTTTGTGAGGTGCATTATGTTCGCTGTTCCTTTACTAACACATCATTTTCGGTCATACTACTAAACACGTTGTTGTTATTTGTACGTTGTTTTATTCATATCTGTATTTCCTATATTTGTTGTGCGTTTGTCTCGTCTCTGTCTATTCACAGGCTGATTACTACAAGCCTTGGCTTATCAAATCGGCCTCCAGTGTTTCCTTTCTTTACTTTTCCAAGCCTATATTAAGTCAGTCTAATAATTTTGCTAACTGTATATTGTATCACTTTGTTCAAGACATTATGGAAATATATGGAAATTGATTGATCGATTGAAGTAATAATGTTTAATATTTCACTGTATTTTAATGACAATGCTTGAGACATTACCTGATTAACGAAGGACTTGCTGCGAGCAAAGCCCTCCTCCCCGACCGACAGCGACGCATCCAACAAAAAGACCACATCAACACCAATAATACAAACTGAATATACGAACAAAAATGATAGCTGTCGATCAGGAAATAACAAAAACAAACAGGGTAATTTGTTGCTGTTGCTTGTTTGTTTGTTTGTTGGGATGTTTGTTTGTTTGTTTTTGTTTGTTTGTTTGTTTGTTGGGGTGTTTGTTTGTTTGTTTGTTTCCCAAACTGTTCGCTCGCAGTTTCAAGAAGAAATAATCTTATTACAATGCTTCAATCCTTTACAGTCTCTTTTGTTAAATTTCCGTATTGTGTGAATTCGAGCTTTATTTAATTGTTTTTTTAAGAGAAGAATAATGATAAAAAAGTTCTATGGTTTAAATAGCTGAAACACAGAATCTCTCAAAACTCACTCTGCTGGTCTTCAAACTCTCGTACTTTCTCTACAAACTGCGTCTCGTTCCCATATTGATTGAAATTCATTTTCCAGAACACCGCCTGGGCTGGCAGATCGTATGGAACTACGTCCGTGGGCTCTGACGTCATCATGACGTATATCCGGGCTGCAAGTGCTGATATGAAAGGTACCTGTAGGTCGTCGTAGGTGACGTCACGCCAGTCGATATCGAAGGAACTTTCCTGGATATTCCAATAGTAGCTTTTGAAAGCAAAAGTATATAATTGTTTTATTCTTAAAATCCCTTGTACATACAAATGGCAACTAAAAAGAATAGCATACTTAAAACGAACTATTGCTATTTCCAAAATAAACTTACTATTAAGCAAATGCCCACGTCATTCAACGTTATTTGTATTGCTGTTGACTCCTCTGCGAGGGCCGGAAACTACATTAGTAGGGAAAACTCTTCTCCATTATTAACTCACCTTCCCCATTCTTCTGGGGACAAATACAATTCCTTCGTCCTGATAAAGGCATCTTCCCTGAGCCTCCAGATTCCACCGGCCAGCCCACCGGCAAATGTCACCGCGTCCGTCCCATCTGATGTCTCCACCAAAGCGATACGGCGAAGGAGAGAGAAATCATCGGTGAAGATATCGGACAGAAGGACCCGCTGGACAGTGGCCTCTACAACCTACAAGGAAATTAAGTAGTTTGGGGTAACACAAGTTATAACTTAAAGTTTTTGCATTTGATCTTCGAAAGTTCTCTTAATAACATAACTATTGTCATGCTATACTAGACAAACTATATAAGACATTTTCTTGAATTACAGAACTCCGTTAGTGAAATAACTTCATATTATTCAATGAAGGACATGTAGTGACTTGACAAGCAATGACATTGTGTGGTAAACGATGTTCTATTGGTAAAATGCAATGCGACAGGCCTGGAAACGGTAGTTAAAAATGGAAAAAATAATAACATAAAGTTCATTGATTCTGCTCAACTCTTACCTCGGGTCCAGTCGCACCAGGAGTCGCAGTCAAATCAACACCAGAAGCTGGCACGATCCATGCGAGAAAAAACACCGCGGTGACAAAAACACGAAGCATGTCGTCAGACAGGAAAAAAACACAAGTTTTGCGTTGGTGAATTCGGCTATAGTAGAACAATCTTCTGGTGGCATTTGAATTGTGGCCTTAGACCAAATCAATTTGACTTTCAGTTTTATGACATTCAGAGTTTGGCCCAAACAATGGAATGAAGCGGTATGATCTACTGGGCCCGCACAATAATTAACCAAACTCACGGCTTGCGGCAAAAAGAGTGATGAGACTTTAAAACATCGGTTAAAAACATCGTTTTGCTCATTTGTATAAATCGATAAATTTCAGTGGAACATCGGCAATGTGCAGGACTGACCAACACATGGCCTGACCTACTTCGTACCAGACCAGCTGATCACGTAGGTCAACACTTGATGATTTGAACAGTAGTTCATTATGCTTTTGCAGGATCCTATCTAACGTCACTAGGTGCTTTGGCGTATGTTTTCCTACACGTCCAGATGTTGAATTGGGTCAAACTGTAAACTTTGTTGGCAGTAATGAAAAGTGGAGCTGAAAATGTCTATACCTAACTTTTTCAAAACTTGAGTTTTAGTTATTTACAAGATTAAGTTTGAGGCCGAATAGAGTCATAGCAAATACCTCTGAAGATTTGTAGAGGCTCTAGGATCGAAACAACCGTCAGGGGTCACCACCACTAAATGGGTTTTCTCATTTAGGCTATTTGTCTATAAGCAACAACATTATTTAAATAATAGGGCTACTTGGGAAACATGGCCCCTTTTTAAACTATTATTCATTTTTCCACCACCATTTGGGATCTATTCAACAAATCACTACTACTGGAATATTTCCTAACCAAAATTCACAATTTTGTCGGCATTTAATCATATTTTCAAAGCAATCTGGACAACTCTAAACATAATGGTGGACTAGAGATTGGAGGACTACTATCGACCGGCAAGGCGCACGGGCACTTTGAGTTTTCACCGGGCCATCTGGCGAATGTTCCCCCACCCCCTTGACACCGCGCGTCAAGTCCCGGCGTCATTGCCGGCCACTTGACGAAACCAAAAGAGAGAGAAACCGGAGTCAGTCAATGGCACTTAGCTTGTTTGCACACAAGTCGATGGCCGAGTCAAAACATCGAGATGAGCAAATATAACATCTCTCCCGACTGTCTTTTTCCTGTATTTCTATTGGAGGTACGTGTACAGTTTTTTTGTCAAATGTTTTCAGGCGCGGCTCAGCAGAGTTGGAGGGGGTAGGGGTGAGCCTCCCTGAAAAACAACCCCGTTTGTTTCTTTCCTCCCGTTTTTCGATAGTTTATAAAATTAGCGAACACTCGTCCTTTTCGCTGGCCCAAGAGTTCGTATAAGAAATTAAATGCACTATAATGAAAGTTTCTCCATACATTATAATTCAATGTAGACATAAAAAAAATTATGTCCACCCTGATTACAAACTCTGTTGAAGGTATCATCGAATTAACCACTCAAGGCACAATGGTGCAACCGCAACCTTTAGGTGATATTCCGATTGAGGTAAACTGTTTGTCCTTGGCCCAATTTCATAAGGCTAATAAGCAGAAAATATTGCTAAGCAAAATATTAACAGGGCACCAGTCATAACAATGTGAATGACATGGCAGTTTAGCTGGTAACCTGTTTCTGCTTAGCAATATTTGTCTATGTTGAGAAAAGGAGTGTGCTTACCAGCTTTCTCGTCCCTCACTGATATAAACTGTCCCAGATCGGGGCACTATAAAACTATGGGATATACCCTGACTGAAACATGTGTAACCAATGGGGGTATACATGATCCTCGATTGGAAAAATCATTGGCTGACGGTAACACTACTTTCATGCGCGTGTTGATTCAACACACGCGTCTACAGACACTACTTAGGGATCTGACCCCTTCACCCATCGCGAGAAATCTAAGATGCGATTGCGAAACCATAAAAGGGAAAGTGTTTGCTGAGCTGAAGAGAGAGCGAACCGTCAGTGAACAGTTTGTGTTTTGTTTGAACAAGCTCGTGTTACGGAAACGGAAAACACCGTTTCATACTCATAATCAAATTAAGGGCTTAATGTAAATATCACAGAGGTTGGCGAGACAGCAGTCAGAAAAGTGATTTCAGATTTGAATGAAGTGTTTAGATTTTTTTTAGGGCGGTAGAACACTGTGGGCCGTGGCTATGAAATCCTTCCAGAAAACGATTCTTGTTCTCTCCGGAGGGGGTTTGCATGAAACATAGCCCAACTTGTAGATAATATGTAGCAGAATCTGGGTATCTTAAAGAAATATGTCTTAAAACAAAACATCTTAAAATTACCCAAAGTGTTATTTGTAGGGGAAGATACATGTTATCAGTAACAGGATGAGAAATGGCTTGCTGGCCCGAGTTCCTCCTTATTCCTAACACAGAACCTTCCAGATGTTTAAATTCAGAAGGTATAAAGACTCTATACAAAACTGCAGGTTTGGACACAATGTGGACCATTTCTGTCTCCCTTTGGTGACTGCTTTATTTCTTTCAAAAAGGTTTGAAGGTTCAAGGAGATTTTGAGAAAATCCTAAAATCCTGACAATTCGCATTCCTGATCAAATTAGTTCAAACACTATTTCATACCCGCAGTAGAGACACAGGTAAAGGAAATGTAGAAAATAATTAGTTTGACCCCCATCCCAGCATTAGGCAAAGTCTGTCCTTCAATGTCTAAGTACCTGCAAATAGAGAGCTAGGTAGTGTCCCTGGGTACCTTCTCAATTCAGAATACGTACTCTCCTCAACCTCATGTAGGAGTAAATGTACACTTGAGAAAACTTAAATTAGTCTCTACATTATCACTAATGGAACCGAGTCTACCCTTGGTTTAAAAATGAAGTCAACATTTCTGTTTCATTTCAGCTGACTTTCAAAGAGCCTCTTCATGACCATGAATGGAGAACCCAGAAAGAGGGCCTGGATCTCCCCATGGTCCAGAAGTTCAGAACCCATACACACTCATGTAGTTTTAACATATCAAAATATTTACACATTCTCTCCAAAGGGTATGAACAAAGAATGTGGCTTCCCACTTGGTGTGAAGAAATGACATGTGATAAATTTCAGACCGGAAGGACCAATGAACATTTTCATGAAGTATGAAAATGAGTCTGAATTGAATTGAATTAATATATCAACAAGATTTAATATATCAAAAAGGAAAAATACATTAAATACAAATGTAGCATCACAGCTGGAATAGTTGTGTATCATTCATCAAGGCAACTTTGAATGTCAGAAATGAGACCTTTGACCAGGAAGGACAAAAATGTAAAATTGCATAAGAAAAGGGATAAAGCTACAAACTTCAGGGGTCTGTAAGTGGGCCCTCGCTGACCTTGTCACTGCATATCTTGGGCATCTCCTGCATCTTTTCCTCCTTCGTCATCTACATCCTCTGGCCACAGCTTCTGGGAGATGTAGAAAGCTAAGAGAACAACTAATCCAACTCCACATGTATAGAAGATGACGTGAAGAGGCGGGAGGGTGGACCTAGGGAGAGTACCATACACCTGGACGGCAAACTGGCCACGCAGCTGGCAAAAGCTGGAAGTAGAGTATGAATGCTAGTTAAGAGTACTCCTATGGGAATGTCATATTTTGTAATATACAATCATTTGGAATATTTTAAAGAACTCCGTTTTAAAGCAACTGTTGCTTAATTGTAACCGATTTTCCATCACTCGAGGAGTTGCCTTTAAATGAAAGCTCAACCAAAAGAATGAATTTGTACTTTTCTTAAGGTCTCTATCTGTTCGAAAATTAGTGGATCACAAAACTAAACTTGACCTCGGTGTCCCTCTTTAATTCAGAATTACAGAAGTATAGCACTCTATCAGAAAAAACAAAATGTGAAGGTTAAAAGGTTTATAATGCCTTTAAGGACAATTAGGGCTTGATCTAGGTTTAATCTGCCTGTGCACCCAAGGTCTTTCTGAGAGAAAAGTTCAACTTATCACGTCTTACCTGTAGTCAGGGTTAACGACAGACACATTGAATACCAGGATACCGTTGTACTGACTCCATGAGAGTTTGTTGCTGGTCCGACTGCTCAGAACTTCATATGGTTGGTTAGGACTGGAGAGTCCTATCTCATCTGCCTCCATGCAGCTTCTGTAAATCTAAATTAAAGAGAGTCTTCAAGGTCAAATTCAGTTTTGTGATCTACTCCGTTTTCCAACAGATAGAGTCCTTATGAAAATGGGAAAAAAAGTTCAAGTCTCATAACCTCATGTTAAAACGGTGTAAAATGCCACTGTGTTTGCTACCCTTAAGTGCAATTTTTGTCAAAATCTAAAAACATTTGATGATGTGAAACTGAGGGGCAGACAGAGGACGAGCTGTGTCACTGTCCTCAGGTGTGATGCTGGGGTGGTGACCACAACAGAGCTGTCTGCCTGCATAGAGAAGATTGGAATCCCTGTAGGATGTCCCATCTATGGGGGACGTAATAATAATTTAATACTGTAATAAAATAATTTGATGATGTCACATTTCAAATATAATGGTCTGTACATTTATGTACAGAGAATCTTTAGTTCATTCCTGAGTTTTGTTGACATCCAAAATTGAATTTGACCTTTTGACTGGCGCAAACATTCCTCTTTAGAATATACAGACCCATTTGTTTTATAGGTCGAATGACGTCATTTTTTCAAATTTCGCTACGAACGAGTACAAAATGACACGGCATTAAGTGACACAATTTTAATGTGAGATTAGAGACTTGAGGTGGGATTTGAACAGGGGGCCACAGAGGTGAAAGGAAGGGAGAGATTAACTATGTTTATTATTTCAAATGGGTGGCCCATTCATTGGCAACCACTAGTCTCCCATGATCATAGCATGTATACAAAGACAATAAAGAATTACAGAACGAAAGATCACTTGCTAAACAATTGTCTTTAAGAAACAAATATAATTCGAAAAACCTGAGTATTCTATTAAGTATACAGTGCGTAACACACATCAGTTTAGGATTAAACACAAATAATACTAATTTTCAAATAATTTTTTTGTTTTTCCTTTGGAAGGAAGCTTCAAGACATGTTGCATTTGTCACCACTTTGACTCACAATATTATCATTTTGGAGTTTGTGACTACTATTCAATGTTGCTGTTTTGTTTAGTACCATAGACCGTCAGATTATCTGACAGTTTTCTGTTGGGGTTGGCTTAGGCTTTTACTTAGCCTATTTCTTTCCAACATAACACGGTATTGTCCGAGAATAAACGTGATGATGATTCTGACATAAATGAAGATTTTGCCCAGTGTGTGATCTGTTGCTGAATGCTGTGGTGACTCAGTGTCTCTATTATCTGGGAACGACTACAATACGAGCTTAAAGGGTTTACACCTCTAGAGTGAGGGATTCGTCCCTCTACAAAATGACTCGATTCAAAATGACTATCTATTAAATCATGGTGGTACATGCTGCTAATATAGGATTTGAACTGGCCTTTACCTATCGGGTAAGCAAAGTGGTCTAGTGGTATGACATCTGCTCTACAATGGCAAAATTTGTGGGTTCGAATCCAACCTGAGTAATATGTCTGTAGATTTGTTCTCAAGTATACAGTGCTTAACACACATTGGTGTAGGTTACAACACACAAGCAATAGTATAAGTAACGTTAAGATATCATAAGAGCATGTGACCTGTAACATCATAGTATGTGTACAAAAGAGCCACAGATCCTGGACTTTCGGCAGGCACAATTTGTACACAGCCCAATGGAAGAAAACGCAAAATCTTATATTTTACGGAGATTGCTGTGTGATTTATTTATTTTTTTGTTTATTTTTGTCCTCAACCTTTAATATGAAAAAAGGAGGTACATCCCCAAAACTTATTCAGCTCTTATTTTTAGAACTCTTGAATTTATGTGGAAATTGAGACACAAAATGTAAAGTTTCCCATATGACCAGTGTAGTGTCTTGCCTGCCAGAAAATGCCCTGAATGTACGAGGCCCAGAACACTGCCACAGCTGTTTCACCAGTACATTCCAAACCCGCTCCCTACAACCAATTTTAAAGCTTGTGAGAAAAGTACCTGTCTTGTCCAAGCAGTGGCCGGAGCAGGTGTGTCTTGAGCCTCAAGGAGTGACAGCCAGCTCTGAGGCTGGGACCTACAACCTGCCTTCAAGAAGAAAACCAGACAAACACAAAAAATCTCATTGTACTGATCCCTTGCACCACGCGGCATGCACCTACCTGTGCCTATCCTGTCCCCCATTTGGGGAGTCAAAATGTACACAAAGGAATTGACCCCCAAAATGGTGGAAATGGTGTACTACGCTCATTTTGCAGAGGTGCGTTCTGTGTGTGCAAGGTGTCAATCCAGGTTCCATTAAACGACTCATAGATCAACTTAGTTTTTTCTATCTCATCCAGTGTAAATTGTTATTCACAAAATTAAGAATACGCTGCATTTAAACAGCCTCTGAGATATCATTCTTTAAAACAGGACATTTATGTTACAATCCTGGATTTTTAAATGTTAATTAATGTTAACTAAAATACACAAGTTGACAAACATTGGGACTCAAGCAACTGCAACATCTCTGGACACATTTTTGGGGAATCTGTTTGCTATTGAATTGTTTTTCTTTTGATGTCTTGTTGGTTTACTGTGAAAATATGTACCTGTGATGCAGTCTGTGTATAGCTGTAAGTCAACATGCCATGGATCTCGCTCACAATAAAATCTTCCTTCACCTCCTCAATGAACTCATCACCTTCATACCTGAAAACAAACAAGATAGTTTCAGGGATCGAGAGATACACAAGAATGCTCAGGAAGTATCTAAATATTCACTGGAAGCAACAAAAGTACTGATAAAGCCCTATAGGAACATATAGACAGATTTATATGATACAGATGTGGCTGGCCACTGCTACTGACAAGTAGATTCTTTCAAACAGCTCAACGAGAGATACACAAGAATGGTCAGGAAGTTTTGTTAAATGTCCGCTGTACAGCTGCGTAACCAGAGGGGCCGGATCCCCTCACCTGCTCAGATCCCTTGCCCCCCCCCCTTCACAACAAAATAAAAAATAAATAAATAAGTAAATAAATAAACAAATAAATAAATAAACAAATAAATAAATTAATGAACAAACACAAAATAAGTGAATAAATAAATAAAGTTAAATAAATAAGAACCCATCCAGTGCTGGTTTCAATATCGACAATCAATACAGAAACATCATAGCGTTATAAATAACATTAGAAATAACTGCAATGTCAATATGTCAATATGAGAGAAATATTCTTAGTTGAGTTTATACAATTTTTCAATCATGCAGTGAAAATTATTTCATGAACAATTTCATGTGCGAGAAGAATTATGTAAATTGCACTGTGACATTCCACAAGTTGAGCAAGTTTGTCGTTAAATTTGTCAACACTTTTTTTTACTATTGGAATGCAAAGCAATACATCTTCTTTTTGGGGTCGAGGAATCACCTGCTCTTTTTAACCAGAATGTAATTAACAACTTACAGGTCAATAATTGGTTTCAGCAAATCTTGGTAGTATACAACAATTGGACAGCCAAGCTTTCCGTAGTCATACGTAACCTTCTTATCTTCTGATGCGGTGACCCCATTGGCACCCATTAAATAGGTAGGGTCATACATATTCCTAAGACAATATGGAACAAACAGCAAATGTGTCGGATCAACAATTTACCATGGTGCAACCTAAACACTTCCGCAAAAAATGTTTGATTGGATCCAGTTTTATGAAAGGTAGGGTCATAGATTGGGAAATATTCCAAAAAATAGTCACCATAAAAACTCATGCTGGGAACCACTGCAGCTGTTGATAGTATAAACTTTTTTGAGTGAGGATTCCCTTCGAAGTAATATGATTTTGATAATTTTTCACCCAAAACACTTGAATCTGATTCTAAGGGTTGGGGCTTTGTTCCTTAATGCTGTGGCCATAGATGTGGATGGTACCTTCTGTCACCTCGCTCAGCGTTGATGGATTCGGCGATCTTGTCTTATAATACCGTGACACTTTTTTGCTGTTTTCTCAGCAAGTACACTGTATTTAGCTAAAACTTTTACATGTGACTTTTGTTGTATCTTTCTTTACAATTGTGCTAATAAATAAGCATTACGTTGATAAAAAACCAATCTATGACCCTACCTTTAATATTTCGAAAAGTCAATATTTAAAACCTCCCTCAGCAGTCATTGTCAAGTTTTATTACAAGATAAATTCTCAAAACTGATTGACTTCAACTCACTTATCAATGGTGTACTCAAAGTTTCTCATATGGTCACATGTTTCATCGATCCTGTTTGGAAAAGATCGAATGAAATAAAACTTTTAAGATGAACAAACAAATTTGTAACTTTATAATAAATTGAAGACACTCTAGAAATTGTTTGACACCGGTATTGAATGTGCTTCACTTGTGTTTTCATCATGAAAAGGAACTGTAAAGAAATGACATGTAAACATCAAAATATGTATCAAAGATATAAAAATAAATCATTTTGGGTTGAACAAAGAAATTGCCTAGTCTGAGCAAGATTTGAAACTGAACCCTCAGTATTAACGTGCTAGCACTTTACTAACTGAGCTATCTATGTCTAACGTTGGCAGTCTCCCTATGTCTTGTCAATATCTTTGCTAGGGGGTGCCAGTCAGAAGCCATTCAACCAGATACATAAAAACTACAAGTATTTAATTCACAGACAAATAAAATTAAGGGGATATCAGCACAACTGAACAGACAATGAACTATAGCACAAACAGCGCATAAACAGTACTCTAAAATGAAAACATAGCACATTAGTAGAATATTAATAGGATTCAAACTGCCTCTAGCTACCAGGCAAGATTGGTGGTCTGGCAGTAGGATTCAAACTGCCTCTAGCTACCAGGCAAGATTGGTGGTCTGGCAGTAGGATTCAAACTGCCTCTAGCTACCAGGCAAGATTGGTGGTCTGGCTGTAAGACATCTAGTCTAGACTGGCAAAGAACTTGGTTTCAAATCCTACCCCAGTAATGTGTGGTTCTTTTTTTTTCACTGGACTCAGAGAAAGTACCGAGCATCAGTGCTTAACACACATCGGTGTATGGGTAAAACACAAATAATAACATATGAAGAAAAAAAATTGCACTTATTATTTTCACTGAACTGTAAGAACTGGGACAAACTTTTGAGAACTTACTTTCTAATTCTTAAATGTCTGTTGGGTGGACATCCAGCTACGACATATGCTACCTAATGAAACATTATCATAAGAGCTTCGTTAGTAAATTATGAGGCTTACAGATCAAATCATTTAAAGGAGCAGAACTAACTTATTCTTAAACAAAGACATCATTTGTTTTACAAAGAGTAAAACTAGATGTGCATGTGTATAATGAATACCCTTGTGGAGTACAATTTGGGGGCTATGGCTACAGCTACAACTGTTGCTAAGGATGTCCTATACTTCAGCGCATGATGACTCAGCCATCTAGCCGCAACCGCAGCCGCAGCCGCCAAGAACTTACTGCTTGCTGTTTGTGATTACACATCAGACTTGAGTCATATACACTCATCCTGAGAGAAGACATTCCACGAGCTTCATCTTTACGTCTGGAACATTTGAAGAAGAAAAAAACAGGTACCGAGATGGTAGACACCATGGCAGGCTGGTAATTTACTGTGTTTGTTTACCACTTCAGGGCACTTTCAAATTCCTTGCACGACAATAGTTTCATCTTATTTTGACTGCCTGTATGTTGCTTTCTTGTATCAATTGCCAAATGGATACTTATTATCATTATTTTGTAGAGAGAATTATGAGATAAAAGCAATAGCATAACTAAGGGGAGGCACGTGCCCCCCCCCATTTGGAACCCACCACTACATAGATAAAGATTCAGTTTCCCCCCCCCCCCCCCCCCCCCCCCCCCCGTGCCCCTTGTTGAAATTATTTATGAAGATGAAGAATGTTTCAAAAAGATAACAGCTTGCCAGGCTTGTACAGTCCAAACATCATACATTGTGCATTGAAACTTTCTAACATCAGAATTAAATGCAGAGTAGTTTGATCTGTTACGGAAGATGTCAATTTATATTTGTACTGTTTTTTTTTTTTTTTTAAGCTCCCAACTTACCCACACGGGAGAGTATCTGACACCAGAGAAAGGTGAGCAATCTGTGGGGAAAATATTAAAAAGTAATAAAAAATGTAAAAATATTGGTTTATTTCCAAAAACATATGCTCCTCTTTCAATGATTTTGACACTCACCAAGTTTGATGTGGTCACACCTTTTACTAGCCTTTCGGTGATCTCTCGGGTAGTTGTGAGAGAAACTAAGCTTGGGTTGGACACAGTGACCTGAAACATAAACAAATGACAAATTAATAGAATCAAGTCTTTTTTTTCCATAATAATTTCTTGAAGTGCAAACCAGTAGACTATTACCATGTTGGGATCAGATTGGCTCAGTGGTTTCTTTCCCTACCTTTCACCTCTGTGGACCCCAATTGGAGTCCCACCTCGGACCGGAGCCTTGCATGTAGATTGGGTTTTTTAGTCCCCACCTGATTGATTGGGTATTCCCCCATTTGGGGATTTTCCTCCCACATCTAAAACTGAACATTTTTCTTGTTTCCTAATCACCTCCTGTTATTGGCCCTTGCGCCGTTGGATGTGTATAATGAAATAAATAAATACATGTTGTGATCATCTACTCCCATTCAATCCTACGTTACCAGATTGAAAATTGATTAGGAAAAATGAAATGAAATTTAGAGCTATCTTTATCAATGTAAAAACAAGGGTCAAGACAAAGATGACCACCAAAGGGTTTCTAGCCTAGGTTACTCAAACGTATTGCCTACCATATAGCTGACGTCCTCCCATGCATTGGGTATGACTTTAGCGGTCAAGTTCAGTTGCTGACCGATGTCCATGTAGAATACTTGACCATGAAATGCTGCATCAAATCCTTGATGCTATCAGAAACAAACAATAGTAGAGAAAATGCATGGGTTGTAGCAATCAATATACCTCGTGTTTGTTGATTATTATTTGCACAATTTTAAGATGAAGTATCTTCTACTAAACATTACGGGAAAAAAAAGGGGAAAAAACGAGAAAAGTAAATATAAAAAATCATGGTTCAGGCACCCCCGAAAAAAGATATTGACTAATAGTGAGACCGCCAACATAGGACTGGATAGCACAGTTGGTAGAGCGCCGGTACGTTAATCCGAAGGTCAGAGGTTCGAGTCCCTCTCTAGTCAAAGTTTCTTTGTTCAACCCAAAATTAAATTCAGTTATGAATAGTTTCTCAATCTTCAAAAAAAATGACAACTTTCTTCCAGCCATTGAATGATGACACATTTGTTTAAACCCAGTACCTGACATTTCCGGAGTGCTGGTCTGACTTTTGAGAGGCACTGCTGTACATAAATGGTTTCTGACATCAACTGTAGCTTCTTGGTTGGAGAATTGTCTTCAGACATGTTGGCCGGGTACAACACTTGGATGTTGTTGGTTGGTGTGAAGTGAATGATGCAGGAAAAAGTGGGGCTTGGTAGGGGGTCCATGAGAGGAAGCTGTGGATGAGAAGATTTGAGTGCTGGGTTCAAGAAATTATATTTCCCACTTCTTAAAATGATGATACTATTTAAAGCATTTTTTTCCATTCCCCTACCCCCCCAAAAAAAAGAAGAACAAAAAGAAATCTAAAACTTACTAGATTTCTTTTAATTCTCCTAGTCATAACTACATTTTCTTCAATTTTGATTAATGGCAATAGGCCAGTATCAAAGAAATGATACCCAGTTTTTGTGAGGTCTTTTTACTGTTTGGCTCTTCTTTGAAATTCTACACAGCTATAACAAATCTCACCTTCACTGTTTTTGCTGGAATCCCTTCTCTGCCAAAGTATATGTCTCCAGTATTTGTCAGAATTGCAAAGTTCCCATTCTTGTCTGAAAAACAAAAACAAAAAAAGAAAACAAAATACATATTATTAGTTCAAAACCAAATACTATGACTTGATCCCACAAAATTTAGATGGCCTGTTTTGCTTACTTCTGAATTGCTTGAAATAGCTGATAAAAATTTATGAAATCTGACTTTTAGATTGACCCCTCGCATAATGCGCAATGCACTAGTACGCTGAGGTAATTAAGCGCACATCTTTACACAAGAGGAGCAGCTGGCGCCCAATGATCTGCCCCCTTTTGCCTCAGTGAGGGCGCTGTTTGAGAGTGTGATGTCAAATGCAGGGGTCAAGTGTGTAATTGTCCAGTGGAATAAAAGACTTACTTGATATGACCTGTTGTACTGCCTCTCCATCATTCAATAAAGATGACTGCATGTCAGACAGAATATTAACTTTAACAACTGCTTTTCCTGTCACAAGAATGATAAAATTATCATAAATATACCGGGAAAAAAGTGTTTATTAGGAGTCATTTTGACAATTTTAGGTGTTTTCAAGGGGAGATCGAATCACTTGGCCTGATTTGGCCTGACAGATGCTAGTTATCGTAGAGGTGTTCTATTCGATCCTTTAACACGAATTGAGCAGTGCATCTGGAGTTGTAAGGTTGGCTGCCTATGGTTAATGTCTGGTGTGGGTCTGACATCCACACTAATGAAAGAGTGGCATGATGTGGGGGTGACCAATGTGTCAGACTGGAGAGAGAGTTTGTCTTGTCCAAGATGATCATCCAGGAATGTCCTGAAAGAGCAATCATTGCAAAATTGAGAACACACTCTAATCAATTGACTGTAGTTTTTACTGTATGGTCTATAGGGCACTTTCGAGGGCAAATTTCCTTGCATCACAAATACAGTTTCATCTTATTGTGATTGCCTGTATAATGTTTTCTTGTACCGGTGACCAAATAAATACAAATTATAAAAACAAAACAAAAATAGTTTGTGTTACTTGTTTCGCATCATGCAAATTTGGCTCACACCTGCCCTCAGGCGGTCGAAAATACCACAAATTATAAGAACTACTTTACCTGAAACAGCACTATAAGAAACATCCTTGCTATCCCAAACTACCAGACAACCAAGTCCACTCTCAACCTGTACAAATGATGTCTGGTTCCCTGTCACAGCAAACGGTAGAGATACAGGCTTGGCAATGTCGACAATGGTCTGGTCAGTGTAAGAGTCGTAGATGAATATCCCCTCGTCTGAATCATCTTTGAAGACCAGGAATGCAACAGAAGACAGTGTCCCAAGAACTGTCGCTCCACAGATTCCAGCCTGGAAAAATAGTATTCTGTTTGTTAATTTAAAAAAAACCAGGAATCATCTTATAACACGTTTGTAGGCGTTCAATCTGCTAACCTTGATATCAAAGTCCAGTTGAAGCTGCCTTGCAATAAATGTCAAGCCGGCATCCAAAGAGAGAAAGTATCCCACTGCAGTAGAATTCAAACCTTGGTTGTTGTAGGCAATCACTACGCTGTCTTGTTTCTGAAATTTAAATGGATACATTGTGATTTTGTCAACAGGTTTCTACAGGACTCTTGAATAAGACTCTTGAATTTTGGAAAATTAGTCAATAATGGTATATTGCCTGGTGTTGAAATTTACCATGTGGTCGTCATCCTCAACAAAGAAGTGATGTTTGAATTAAGCTTTGCACGGTGTGGATAAAAGGAAACTAATTCTAGAAACGTGCAAATACAACCATCAGACTATGGGCCATGGCTCTGAAATCCTTCCAGAAAACAATTCTTGTCTCTCTAGAGGGGGTTGGAATGAAATCTAGCTGAAGTTATGGATAATAACATTTGTCCAAGTTGTTCCCATGCTCACATGTTGAACATTAGTGTGTAATTCACAGATAAAAAACCACATTTGTGTTGGCACTGAAATAAGCCGTTGTGGTTTTGACATTGTGAGCAACATACTCTCAGGAGAAACACTCCTCCCAGAAGAGATTGAGCATGATTGTACCCATAAATTTACTAGTAGTAGCCAATTCCTATAAACACAATAGTTTATAATGTATCTTGTTCTTGATTCGTTCTTCACTAATTTTTGCTTTAAAGCACTATTTAGCTCTATGAAATTTGTTCCTGGTGTGCCAACTATTTCAAAACGTCTTCACAGACTCTAGAATTAACAAATATCAAACAAATTGTCATTCAGTGAAAAGGCAGGCCTCGAAATAACCCATCACTGCACCCACAGCGATTGCCGTAGTGCCCTGGTGCTTTGGCTGTGGTGCC